>CM035341.1:29822169-30472168 GCA_020226455.1 Prunus salicina
CAAACAGTGTCTGCAGATCAGTCACATTCACGGATTAACCTGTACTTGCTCAAGAAGAACCAGATAATGAGACATACATCATTGGAAAGATACGGAAGTCTAGTTTCCGTTGCATTTTACGGTTCATGATTTGGAGTCTTCTAGAGGAAGTTATCCACGATTTAGCAGCTCAAGGTCAAAATTCGGCATCATCTGCGTTACTGGGCCAAAAATAACATTTGAAGGTCTTTCCTATTTTTCCTTGAGTTGGGCTGCATATGCTTGGAAAGATAAGACAAAGGGCTTGAAGATCCATATTTTTCCAGAATTTTTTGGAGTGAATAACAAGCCCAAAATCGGCCCACAAGCTGACTATGTCATGCATAACTATCTAGTGGGATTTGTTGGTGAAGTGGACTAGCCAAAAGAATGAGTTTCTAATTACAATGGGATTTGTTGGTGAAGTGCACTAGCCAAAAGAATGAGTTTCTAACACTAGCCAAAAGAATGAGTTTCTAATTACAATGAGATTTGTTGGTGAAATGCACTAGCCAAAAGAATGAGTTTCTAATTACAAGTGCTATTGGCATAAACCATATTCAATTCAAATATTCCCCTTCCATTCTCCCTATAAATAGCACTCCAATTCTAAACACAAATCATTCACAATTCATCTCATTCACTTCATCCTTCCACAAACACTCCATTCATCCCCAAAACACCAAAAATAGCTCCAACAAGCCTCCATTCCAATTCCCTACGAATTTCCTCTTTCTTTTCCATCACCACTCACCCAACATGAATATTCTGGGTTTATAAGTTAAAGTTTTGAGTTTCAAGTTTGATTCATGATTCATGTTCTTATTCATTATGCTTATCAGTTAATATGCTTGTTTGGATGATTGATTACCATTAGAACTTGTTTATTAGCTATCTTGGTTTAAATCAAAAGTAGACACCATGCTTTGATTCGAATTGAACTATGAATAAGAAAAGTATGTATGGACATTCGACAACAGGGATTAGATACATGCTTGGTTGTTTAAATTGTTCTTCTATGCTTAATGGGTTCCTAATGCTTAATTTAGGTTAGACAACAAATGATCAAGTTAGGGAATTAGGAACACAAGGTTAGGACCAGACACCATGGCCTAATCATACTTTAGCTAGAATCAATCTTTGAATCCGAATTAGACTTGTCACTTAACTAATTTATAACCTAGAATTGAATTGTTATGGTGAATCGAATGCCCTAGTCTCCCAATCTATTTTCCAACCTACAAACATACTCTTTGTTGCATTTGCTCACTTTGCTTTTGTTTAAAACTTCGTTTTGCCTCATTTGTTCAACAATTACAATCACTCTTGCTTTAAATTCAATTTTAGACTTAACCTCCTACTTTCTTGAATTTGGTAATCTAAGTACATAACTAATATTAATTTCTCAGTCCTCGTGGGTACGACCTCGTACTTGTCTTGCTATACTACTAATTGGCCCGTACAATTGCGAGTTAACGTTTTTAACGAACAAATTTTGGCGCCGTTGCCGGGGACTGAACGAAAGTTTTTCCCTAGTTATGTGCCCAAGGTTACCCTATTCTTTTAGTAGTACTAATTAACTCAAGTTATTTTCTGTTTCAGGTTGTTTATGTCTAAAAATCCCTTCCTTGAACAAGTGAGGTCTTCGTTCCAACGTTCGAGATCTTTGAACGCAGGGCCATCTTTGCAACCAAACCGGGTGATCTCTGAAAGAGAGTTGGAAACTGCAAAAGAGCAAGTCATTGCCACATTTGAAGGTCTTGCTATCCACACTGACCTCCCAGGTTCTTCACCTTCAAATTCGGAATCAAGTTCAGACCAAGAAGAAGAAGAAGAGATGGCTGCCAATGAGTTCATGGGAGACCTTGATATCCCAACAATTCCAGCATCCCCTTCAAGCATCTTGCTGTCCACCGCAGCCCGAAACTATGAGCTTAAATCTTCTTATCTTAATATACTGCCTTCCTTTTATGGTTTACCTAATGAAGATCCATTAACTCATATAAAGGATATTTTTAATGTTGTGAGCTCTTTTCCCTTGACAAGTGTGACGGAAGATCAACTTCGAATGAGAGTGTTTCCTTACACTTTGAAAGATAAGGCGAAATATTGGTTGAATTCTTTGAAGCCTGGTACACTCACGACTTGGGGAGCCATTCAAAAGAAGTTCTTGGAGAAATACTTCTCCACGCAAAAAACCGACATGCTTAGGGACAAGATCTTCCTATTTACACAACAAGATGATGAGTCGTTTTGTGAAGCATGGGAGAGATTCAATGGGCTGCTCAATCAATGTCCTCAACATGGGATTCCATTGAAGCTTCAGATGCGTATGTTTTATAAAGGACTAACCCCCTCTAGTCATAATATTGTCACTAATTTTGCAGGTGGTTCTTATAAGACTAAGACTCCAGAAGAAACATATGAACTCTTTGAGGGGATAGCAATGGAGACCCAACACATCGATACAAGAGGTAAACGTATTGCTGGTGGTTCTAATGATTCTTCCAGTGTGCAGATTTCCAAATTGGAACAAAAGCTAGATGTCCTCCTTGCATTGAACTCAAGAAACCCTTCAAAGGAAATGTGTAACATCTGTGAAACTCATGATCATCCTACCATTTCTTGTCCCTTTGGGACAGCATATCCAGAATTTGTGCAAGAGCAAGCTAAGTTGGTAAATTCCTACAACCGAGGTCCAATAAATGATCCATATTCTCAAAGTTATAATCCAGGTTGGAGGAATCATCCAAACTTTTCATGGAGGAATACACAGAATCAAGCAAATCCCCCTTCACTCCAAAGGCCACAACAATCATCATCATTGGAGGATATAGTGAAGCAAATGGCAATCAACCAATCCAATTTCCAGCAAACTACACAAGCTGCCATCTCCAAGTTGGAAGTCCAATTAGGCCAGATAGGAACGGAAATAGCTCAAAGAGAGCCTGGGAAATGGCCAAGCCAAACCGTGATCAATCCAAAAAACCAAGAAGCCGAGGCCGTTCATGTGCTCAGATCAGGTACGATTGTTGATAACAAAGTTGATTCTAATCTATCAAATGATGTTGTGATTGTAGAGGATAAAGATGAAGAGGAAACCACAGCTATGGAAGAAGAACAACTCAAAACGTCCCAATCTGCTTCTAAGGCCAAATCTGATTCTCAGGAACCCAATCCATTTCAATTGCATAAAAGAGATGACAAATTTGTGCCATCACATCTTCATCAAGATAGATACATCCCACCTCCTCCATATATTCCACCGATTCCATTTCCAGGCCGTTTGAAGAAAGCAAATCAAGATAAGGCGTTTAAAGAGATTTATGATATTTTGAGTAAAGTTAATATCAATTTGCCCTTGCTTGATGTTGTTAAACAGATCCCTGCATATGGAAAGTTCATCAAGCACTTGATAACTCACAAGCCTAATTTTGCTCCAAGTGAAGAAGTAAAGCTCAACAAAAATGTGAGTGCTGTGTTGCAAAGGAAGCTTCCACCAAAACCAGAAGATCCTGGCAGCTTGGACATTCCCATTAACATCGGAGATAAGAAGGTTGGAAGAGCCATGTTGGACTTGGGAGCAAGCATCAATGTAATGCCATATTCAGTTTATCAGGAGCTTGGTTTAGAAAGGATGAAGAAAACGTCAATCCGTCTTGAACTAGCTGATCATTCTATCAAATATCCAAAAGGTATTATTGAAGATATTTTAGTTCAAGTTAATACACTCATTCTTCTGGCTGATTTTTTAGTGATGGATATGGAGGATAACCCATATAGAGACCGTGTTGATCCCATTCTCCTCGGACGACCATTTAAGGCCACTGCAGACACAATCATCAAAGTGAAAGATGGCACCCTCTCCATGACTGTTTTGGGTGAAACTGTTGAATTTAAAGTGTTTGATGCTCTCTCTCAACCTTCTATCACTCATGATACTTGTTTTTCAATTGATGTTGTGAATCATGAGATTTCTTCTAAAATTGTGCAGAAAAAGTCTAATGATGCTCTAGAAGCGGTTCTAACACAAGAAGAGGAAGATCTTTATGAATCAGAGTTCCAAGAAGTGATGGCTGCCTTAGAAGGGTTTCAGCCATATCCACCATCCTTTAGGCCACCACTCGAGCCTCTTGGACCATCCTCCACAAAATTGGAGCCATCCATTATCACCCCACTGATCGGTGCATAATTACATATCTTTTTATACCCTTCTAACTTATGATTTGGTTATGTTTTTGAGTTAAACTTGTGCTTTTAATAAAGTTTGTGTATGTTTCAGTGTAATAAGGTTGAGACTCATTACATACATTTTGAAGACAATTTTGCTTAAAACAGTGTCTGCAGATCATTCAATTTCACGGATTAACCTGTACTTGCTCAAGAAGAACCAGATAATGAGCCATACATCATTGGAAAGATACGGAAGTCTAGTTTCCGTAGCATTTTACGGTTCATGATTCGGAGTCTTCTAGAGGAAGTTATACATGATTTAGTAGATCAAGGTCAAAATTCGGCAGCATCTGCGTTACTGGGCCATAAATGACATTTGAAGGTCTTTCCGATTTTTCCTTGAGTTGGGCTGCATATGCTTGGAAAGATAAGACAAAGGGCTTGAAGATCCATATTTTTCCAGAATTTTATGAATGTATTAATAAGCCCAAAACGAACCCAAAATAAGAGTGCAATGCATTGTCATGCATGACATATGCATGATGAAATGCATTATCTAGTGGGAATTGTTGGTGAAGTGCACTATCTTGTGGGAAGGTTAGGTGAAGCATATTCAAGTCTTATAATTGAAGTGGGAGCTGCAACACTAAGTTTAAAGAAAGAAAAATTGTTTTCAAATGTAATGGTGTGTTAGGTGAAGTTGATGAAGTGAGTGGAAAATAATATTTAATTTAGATTTTCAACTTCCTTAGGCCTATAAATAGTGAGGTTTCCCAAGCTTGTAAACACACCCCAAGAGGGGGAGCTCTCAAACACTTCTCTAGAGCTCCCCTCCCTTCTCTCCCTCAAATACTCTTAGTTTTCCTTTCTAGTTCTCAATTGTTGTAATAAAATTCTTTTGCTAAATGTTTCTTTGAGTTTTTCTAAGTTCTTCTTAATTTTCCATTGCTATGTAAATTCTTTTCTTTAAGTATTCAAGTTTGAGTAGTTTCCAAATTTCAATTATGGTTTTTGTTCTTATTCATTATGCTTATAAGTTAATATGCTAGTTTGAATGATTGATCACCATTAAGGCTTGCATGTTACCTATCTTGGTTTGAATTAAGAGTAGACACCATGCTTTAATTCGAATTGAACTATGAATAGGAAGAGTATGTATGGACATTCGACAACAGGGATTAGATACATGCTTGGTTGTTTAAAATGTTCTTCTATGCTTAATGGGTTCCTAATGCTTAATTTAGGTTAGACAACAAATGATCAAGTTAGGGAATTAGGAACACAAGGTTAAGACCAGACACCATGGCTTAATCATACTTTAGCTAGAATCAATCCGTTAATCTAAATTGAACTTGGGAACTTATTCGCTTGAGTTAATTTATTTTCTTTCTTTCTTGTTTGATTTATTTTCTCCTTTCTTTTTCATTTCTGTTTTCTACAAGGAATCGAATTAAATCAATCTATCATCAATCCTCGTGGGATCGACCTCGCACTTACATATGCTAAACTACCAACGGCTCGTGCACTTGCGAGTATCACAAGTTGAGGATGCAGCTGAATCTATTTTGGTGCAGCTGAATCGACGCAACACCCACCAAAGCTAGAACTTAAACCTCTACCCAATCATCTTAAGTATACTTATTTGGGTGCTAATGAAACTCTCCCTGTTATAATTGCTGCAGGTCTCACCTTACATGAAGAGGACAGCTTAATTGAAGTTCTAAGAGAGCATAAAATAGCCATTGGATGGACCATAGCAGACATCAAAGGAATTAGTCCAAGCATGTGCATGCACCGAATTTTAATGGAAGAAGACAGTAAACCATCTCGTGATGCACAAAGGAGGCTAAATCCCAACATGAAAGAGGTGGTTAGGGCTGAAGTTTTAAAGCTACTTGATGTAGGAATCATCTACCCAATTTCAGATTCTAAGTGGGTGAGTCCTGTGCAAGTTGTTCCAAAGAAGTCTGGAATCACTGTTGTAAAGAATGAGAAGAATGAGCTAGTTCCAACACGAACTATCACCGGGTGGAGAGTTTGCATTGATTACAGGAAGTTGAACACATCCACGAGAAAAGATCATTTTCCCTTGCCTTTCATTGATCAAATGCTTGACCGTTTATCTGGCCATGCTTACTACTGTTTTCTTGATGGATTTTCAGGTTATAATCAAATTCCCATTGCTCCGGAAGACCAGGAGAAAACCACATTCACATGCCCATTTGGTACGTTTGCTTATAGAAGGATGTCATTTGGTTTGTGCAATGCTCCAGCAACTTTCCAAAGATGCATGATGGCAATCTTTTCTGATATGGTGGAACGATTCATGGAGGTATTTATGGATGATTTTTCAGTTTTTGGTTCATCTTTTGATGATTGTCTTCACCACTTGTCTCTAGTGCTTAAAAGATGTCAGCAAACAAATCTAATTTTGAATTGAGAGAAGTGTCACTTCATGGTAAGACAAGGAATTGTGCTAGGCCATGTTATTTCAAGCAAGGGAATTGAAGTGGACAAAGCCAAGATAAATATCATCTCAAATCTACCACCCCCTTCCTCTGTTAAAGGAGTTAGAAGCTTTCTGGGCCATGCCGGATTCTGTAGAAGGTTCATCAAAAAATTTTCAAGCATTTCAAGACCATTGTGTAATCTTCTTGCTAAGGATGCTGTTTTTGAGTTTGACGAACCTTGCATGGAAGCTTTTACAACCTTGAAGAAAAAGCTAACTTCAGCCCCTATTATCATAGCTCTAGATTGGTCTTTACCATTTGAAATAATGTGTGATGCCTCTGACTTTGCTATTGGTGCAGTTTTAGGTCAAAAGAAGAACAAGCTTCCCCATGTGATTCATTATGTGAGCCGGACCTTGAATGATGCCCAACTCAATTACTCCACAATAGAGAAGGAGTTGCTTGCTGTGGTTTTTGCTTTAGAAAAATTTCGTTCTTACCTTGTTGGTTCTAAAGTAATTGTTTATTCTGACCATGCTGCTCTTAGATACTTGCTCACTAAGAAGGATGCCAAACCACGCTTGATCAGATGGATTCTCTTGCTGCAAGAGTTCGATTTGGAGATTCGAGACAAGAAGGGATGTGAAAATGTGGTGGCTGACCATTTGAGCAGAATTGTGGTTGAAGACCAAGGAGAAGCTGTATTACCATTGAATAAGACTTTTCCAGATGAACAACTATATGTTGTCCAAGTCAAAGAGCCATGGTATGCTGATTTTGTTAATTATCTTGCTTGTGGTGTTCTTAGAAATGATCTAACTTATCATGACAAGAAGAAGTTCTTCTCTATGGTGAAACATTATGTCTGGGATGAACCTTTCTTATTCAAGCATTGCCCAGATCAACTCATTAGAAGATGTGTTCCAGAAGAAGAACAAGAAAGCATCCTTAGGCACAGCCACGAATTGGCTTGTGGAGGCCACTTTGGAGCTAAGAAAACAGCACTTAAAATTTTGCAATCAGGTTTCTTTTGGCCTACTCTATTCAAATATGCATTTAATTTTTGTGTTAAGTGTGATAGGTGTCAAAGGATGGGAAACATAAGCCGCAGGAACGAAATGCCATTGAAGAACATACTCTTTGTGGAACTCTTCGATGTATGGGGTATTGATTTCATGGGACCATTCCCATCTTCCTTTGGTTATACCTACATACTTGTTGCTGTTGATTATGTGTCTAAGTGGGTGGAAGTCATAGCCACTAAAACCAATGATCATAAGGTGGTGCTGAAGTTCTTGAGGGACAATATTTTCACAAGGTTTGGTACTCCAAGGGCTGTCATTAGTGATGGAGGCAGCCACTTCTGCAACAAGCCATTTGAAGCACTCATGAAGAAGCACAACATCACCCACCGTGTCTCTACACCATATCATCCCCAAACTTCTGGTCAAGTAGAAATAAGCAACAGATAAATTAAGCAGATCCTAAAGAAGGTGGTGAATAGTACAAGGAAAGATTGGGCTGCCAAGCTCAATGATGCATTATGGGCTTATAGGACTACATATAAGACTCCCATCGGAATGAGCCCTTATCGTCTTGTATTTGGGAAAGCCTGTCACTTGCCAATGGAGCTTGAACACAATGCTTTTTGGGCCATCAAGAAGTTGAATTTTGATATAGACAAGGCCGGCCATGTTAGAAAGTTTCAGCTCAATGAATTGGAAGAAATTAGACAAGAGTCCTATGAGAATGCAAAGCTTTACAAAGAACGTACCAAGAGTTACCATGACAGGAACATTCAACGGAAAGAGTTCAGCAAAGGTATGTTAGTTCTTTTGTTTAACTCACGTTTACGTCTCTTTCCAGGAAAATTGAAGTCTAGGTGGCTTGGCCCATTCATTGTGGTTAATGCTTCTCCCTATGGAGCTGTGGAGATTCAAAACCCTAAAGATGGCTCAACTTTCAAAGTAAATGGACAACGTTTAAAGCCATTCCATGAGGGAGTGTCAGTTGGAACTCAAACTGGTCATGTGGTGGATCATCTTCCCTTCGTACAATCAAGTTAGCTAATGGCATAATGTCTTGCCAAGACATTAACTAAGGCGCTTCTTGGGAGGCAACCCATGTGTTGAAGAATAAGGTGCTTGGTAGCGGTCGACCTAATTGCATCAAGAGAGAGTTTCTCTAATCCTTTGTCTTAAATTTTCCCCTTATTATTTACATGTTCTCACTCATCTTTGTTATGCTTTAACATTGAGGACAATGTTCAATTTGAGTTTGGGGGTAGGGATTGAAAATTTTGTTAGGTTTCGTGGTGGAGTTAAGTTGTGTGAGCCTTGTTTTGCTTAGTATAATTTTGTTGAATGCCTTGCAAGCTTATGAAAAAAAAAAAAAAAAAATTTCATATGAGTTGACTTATGGTAACTCCAATGAGCATCTCTATTAATACAGTGTCTAGGAGTTCTATAGGCGACACCTTGGGTGTCTAAGAAGTTTGGGTTTTAAGCGGGACCATTGTGAC
The DNA here is from genome assembly GCA_020226455.1 of Prunus salicina. Lineage (NCBI taxonomy): Eukaryota > Viridiplantae > Streptophyta > Magnoliopsida > Rosales > Rosaceae > Prunus > Prunus salicina. Next base: position 29,831,332 of record CM035341.1, read on the forward strand.
ATCTCCAAACTTCCCGGATCCCCTGGCTGTGTTTTCTGAGGTTCTTAACTGGTAATCCATGAGTCACTTGTATATTCGTGTGTTTTATTTAAAAAAAGAAAAAGAAATATATATATAATAATAATAATTTAAAAAAATTAAAAAAATTAAAATTAAAATTAAAAATTTAAAAAAAAAAAAACCTTCTATTTCTTTTTCTTATTATTTGAAATTTATTTATTTTTATATTAGTTTTTTTTATTATATATTTAAATACTAATTTTTGTAAATGTTTATTAGTGGCTGGATTTTAAGTTATTGTGGACTGCCAAATACTGAAATACTACCCACATTAACCCTAAAATTAATTCTTCATCTTTCATTTTATCTAGCCGCCCGCTTACCCTGAACATCTCAACTTCCTCTTCCTCCCGAACCAAACCTTCTCCAAATTGTTGCTTATTGTAGATCTCGTCAATGGAGAAACTCCAGGAGGCCATCGGTGGAAAGCTCAAGGAGGAGGAATCCGAATTGAGCATGGTGAAGGTGCCTAGCCCAATGGTTTTGTTGAGCTCACTGCCAGCTATCCCACCAGAAGATCCTAAGGGAAAGGACACCATTATGCAACGGGTGTTTGAGGTGATTGAGGTGCTCGTGGTTGTGTTTGCAATGGATCCCTCAGAAGTTACCATAGATGCCTTTCTGTTTCATAGAGGTAGGGTGATAGAGGAAATTGAAGACATGATTCCAAATTGGGATCTGGATTGTGGATTAGAAGATATGCAACTTGCAGGGCTGGCACATTGTCTAGATACTTGGAGGGTATATTTGCTAGATAGGAGGTTTGTGGTAAGAACTGTTGTGTTGAGCAGTCATATGTATTGTACAGGTAACATCCGAGTTGAGTTTGATATTTACTTAAGTGTGCTTAACGAGTTTGACTTCCAGTTAGGATATATGACCACAAGGCTCCGAGACTTCGTGGAGCAGATGGATGAGTTGATGATAGATGGAGCCCTATATGATTCGTCTGTTTCAGACCCTTCGGAAAGTGAGTCAGAAGAAGAGCCATGGGTGAGCTCAGCCATCGATAGCATTTTGAGAAATGCTATGTTTGAAGGATGAACCATGCAGTGCCAGGTTACCCTTAACCCCTATTTTCTGTTTTCTTATATGCTTTCACATTGGGGACAATGTCCAATTCAGGTCTGGGGGTATTAATGGAGGTTTTCAATTTTTTTGTTCATTTGTGTTTTCAATTTTCAATTTTTGTTATTTGATTTATGTTTTCAATTTTTGTTCACTTGTATTTCAATTTTTGTTCATTTGATTTGTGTTTTCAATTTTTGTTCACTTGTATTTCAAATGTCATACAACCAATGTTATGGAGCTGCCATTGAGATTTTCATATCAAACATTTTACACTTCACAAAGCTTTTGCTCTTAGAATTCTGGTGGCTAAAGTACCATGCTCAGATTCTTGAAGGAGAATAGTGGAGACTACCCTAGTGAGCTATTTCGAGCCTAATTGCCTTCTTGAGAGGGTTTAAAGTGTTTCTATTCCTCATCTCTACTTATTTTCTTCAATTCACTCTAAATGATCTCATTGTTCCATTTTGATTGAATACTAAGGATGATTCTCATTGCAGATATCAGGTGCATGCGTTCACTCATGAATGAACTCATTGAAGTGATGCTAGGCTATGTGTGTATAACCATTCTTTGTGCTTTCTTTTCACCCTACCCATTTGTGTGTTCCATCAGCTCTGTTGCAGCCAAACACTTCAAGCCATTTTCTTCTATCACCCTCATGATTCCCCTAACTTTGTATCTCAATCTGAGATATTTAACTTATTATAGTCATACCTTATAAAGCTTATAAATATACCAAGGTGTGCCAAGTTAAAGTTTGAAGCAAGAAAGTTGCTGCCACATGCCTAAATGTAAATTGGTGTGAATCTGTGCAAGTTTCAAAAAAAAAAAAAAAAAAAAAAAGATCAAGTCAGCAAATAAGAAAAATAAAGAGAAAGTGTTTCGATTTGATCTAAATGTGAAATATAAGGTCTATGCCAAATGATGCTATGAAGTTGCAACCATACCATTCTAAATCAATGACACCTTGCAGGTCAATGAAGAATGCAACCTTGGTATGTTCTTAAGTTAATTGTATTCCTTCCAATTCTTCCACTTCCCTTAACCTTAGCCTTTCATTGCAACCTTGTGAAAGACCTAGTTGATCTTTGAGGACGTATTCATGGGTGTTGGTATGTATGTGTGTATCTCTATTCTTAGTATTTGATTCCCTTCATGAGATCTAACCAAATATTGTGCTTCTATTTCATATACTCATTATACTTGTTTGAGAGAATAAAACCATAGGTTCTGAGTGATTGAGTGCTATATGTGAGAATTAGAGTTGAAGCATGTTCTTCCTTCAAGATTTGAGTATGTTTACTTTGAAGCCGTGTGCCTTTGAGCTATAGCTTCCACTTTACACAGTTATTGATCATCTATCTTGGCAACTCTATGGTGTTGGAGGTATGACTAAAGTTTTCTTTCATTTTCATTAGTTGTTTTCAAAGTTAGTTTTCTAACCTTTTGTTTTGTAGAGTCAGTAAAGCGTTTGTGGGTATCGTTTCTGTTAAACCCTCAGGAGACACAACTCCTCCTACTAGGGATGCCTAGAGGTTTAAAGGCTTGTTGCATGCGCTCAATGCAATCGAGTTACCTACGAAAGTGGTCTAATAAACTTCTCGTTTTGTTTTTATCTTTATTTTCCTTTTGTTTTACTCGAGGACTAGTAAAATCTAGGTTTGGGGGTATTTGATCGGTGCATAATTACATATCTTTTTGTACCCTTCTAACTTATGATTTGGTTATGTTTTTGAGTTAAACTTGTGCTTTTAATAAAGTTTGTGTATGTTTCAGTGTAATAAGGATGAGACTCATTACATGCATTTTGAAGACAAGTTAGCTCAAAACAGTGTCTGCAGATCAGTCACATTCACGGATTAACCTGTACTTGGTCAAGAAGAACCAGATAATGAGCCATACATCATTGGAAAGATACGGAAGTCTAGTTTCCGTAGCATTTTACGGTTCATGATTTGGAGTCTTCTAGAGGAAGTTATCCACGATTTAGCAGCTCAAGGTCAAAATTCGGCAGCATCTGCGTTACTAGGCCAAAAATGACATTTGAAGGTCTTTCCTAGTTTTCCTTGAGTTGGGCTGCATATGCTTGGAAAGATAAGATAAAGGGCTTGAAGATCCATATTTTTCCAGAATTTTTTGGAGTGAATAACAAGCCCAAAATCGGCCCACAAGCTGACTATGTCATGCATAACTATCTAGTGGGATTGTTGGTGAAGTGCACTAGCCAAAAGAATGAGTTTCTAATTACAATGGGATTTGTTGGTGAAGTACACTAGCCAAAAGAATGAGTTTCTAATTACAATGGCATAAACCATATTCAATTCAAATATTCCCCTTCCATTCTCCCTATAAATAGCACTCCAATTCTAAACACAAATCATTCACAATTCATCTCATTCACTTCATCCTTCCACAAATACTCCATTCATCCCCAAAACACCAAAAATAGCTCCAACAAGCCTCCATTCCAATTCCCTACGAATTTCCTCTTTCTTTTCCATCACCACTCACCCAAACTCATCCCAAATCACCTCTTTAGTTGCCATACTCTAGATGTGAGGAAACTCTTGGAGCAGCATTAGACGTGGAAAAGCACTTGGAGAAGCCTTGGACACCACAAACAACTTCATAAATGGGTTTTTCTACTCTTGTTGCATTCATTATGTCTTCTCATTTATGTTTAAGTTTCATTTCCATTATGAGTAGCTAAATTCATAACTAGGGCTTCGATGTAACCTAACATGAATATTCTGGGTTTATAAGTTAAAGTTTTGAGTTTCAAGTTTGATTCATGATTCATGTTCTTATTCATTATGCTTATCAGTTAATATGCTTGTTTGGATGATTGATTACCATTAGAACTTGTTTATTAGCTATCTTGGTTTAAATCAAAAGTAGACACCATGCTTTGATTCGAATTGAACTATGAATAAGAAAAGTATGTATGGACATTCGACAACAGGGATTAGATACATGCTTGGTTGTTTAAATTGTTCTTCTATGCTTAATGGGTTCCTAATGCTTAATTTAGGTTAGACAACAAATGATCAAGTTAGGGAATTAGGAACACAAGGTTAGGACCAGACACCATGGCCTAATCATACTTTAGCTAGAATCAATCTTTGAATCCGAATTAGACTTGTCACTTAACTAATTTATAACCTAGAATTAAATTGTTATGGTGAATCGAATGCCCTAGTCTCCCAATCTATTTTCCAACCTACAAACATACTCTTTGTTGCATTTGCTCACTTTGCTTTTGTTTAAAACTTCGTTTTGCCTCATTTGTTCAACAATTACAATCACTCTTGCTTTAAATTCAATTTTAGACTTAACCTCCTACTTTCTTGAATTTGGTAATCTAAGTACATAACTAATATTAATTTCTCAGTCCTCGTGGGTACGACCTCGTACTTGTCTTGTTATACTACTAATTGGCCCGTACAATTGCGAGTTAACGTTTTTAACGAACAGGTACTAAACTGTAATTAACCCTTTTTTTTTCTTTCTAGTTTTTCATCTTGTCTGGCTCGATGTTCCTATTTTCCAGTCTTGATGCCAACACCTACTAAACATTGCCATTACTCTAGTCTTGGTCAATGTGCTAATGTATCTGTTGGGTAAATGGTGTATCCGCGTGTATCAAGACTGACAACCAAAAGTAGTGTCTGCCCAAACATGAAAAGTAACACTGGTTCTTGCATAAAAACACATGACATTGTGTAAATTTTTAGTCGCATCTTTCCTAAATAGATGCTTAACTCTCTATAAATATAGAGCAGTCCCAGAGTTCTGATTCATCTTATTATCATCCGACAATAGTAGTTTTTAGAGCATTGATAGCATTGTATTTTTAGAAATACAGTGAGATAGTAAGAGAGAGTTCATACACAAGTTTGTATTCGCTTTGCTTGGGGATTAGAGTGCTACTTCAACAAGAAGTTGATCGTTGTATCCTGGGAGACATTTGTCAAGCAAATCTTAAAAGCACCTGTGATGAGACAATTTTGTCTTAAGGAAATAGAACCAAGTTCTAAACTTGATCATCTGTAAAGTATTCTAGTAAATGTCTTTGTCATTTTACTTTCATTTATTTTTATATTACTCCATTTACTTAAGTTTACAATGTAAATAAGGAAGTACCCCCTATTTGGATTCAAATAAAAATACTAAAAAAATAAAATTCCCACCAAATCAAAATATGAAAAATCGGTTTTAGTGCAAAATACGATTTAGGCTAAAAATGATGGCTCATTAAGTCAATATATACTTCATACTAAAATCTCATAAAATCAAGTTTTCTTATTTGATGTGTAAGGAATAGAAACCGTCATATCTTGAGAAAATGATTATTCCGAAAAACAATTTTTCATATTTAGTCAATATTTTTTCATGTATGATATGAATGCATGAAGGGACCTAAGGTTTTTTTTAGTTTGTGAAATTTTGATTTTTTCTTTCTATTGGGTTTAATGGGGGGAAAAACTTTAAAGATATTTGCTAAACTGCTACTCTTTGTCTTTCTCTTGCAATTTTTCTTGCTTAGAATGTATTTGTCTATCCCTTTGTCAAGGACAATTATGATTGCAACAAATAAGCGATATAATTCTTGACATATGTTGCTTCGATTCAGCTGCACCAAAATAGATTCAGCTGCATCCTCAACTTGTGATACTCGCAAGTGCACGAGCCATTGGTAGTTTAGCATATGTAAGTGCGAGGTCGATCCCACAAGGATTGATGATAGATTGATTTAATTCAATTCCCTATACAAAACAGAAATGAAAAAAAGAAAGAAAATAAATCAAACAAGAAAGAAGGAAAAGAAATTAACTCAAGCGAATAAGTTCCCAAGTTCAATTTAGATTAACGGATTGATTCTAGCTAAAGTATGATTAAGCCATGGTGTCTGGTCCTAACCTTGTGTTCCTAATTCCCTAATTTGATCATCTGTTGTCTAACCTAAATTAAGCATTAGGAACCCATTAAGCATAGAAGAACATTTTAAACAACCAAGCATGTATCTAATCCCTGTTGTCGAATGTCCATACATACTCTTCCTATTCATAGTTCAATTCGAATTAAAGCATGGTGTCTACTCTTAATTCAAACCAAGATAGCTAACATGCAAGCCTTAATGGTGATCAATCATTCAAAATAGCATATTAACTTATAAGCATAATGAATAAGAACAAAAATCATAATTGAAACTTGGAAACCACTCAAGCTTGAATTCTAAAGAAAAGAATTTACATTACAAAAAAATAAATTACAACTAAGAAGCAAAAGGAAAACGAGAATTGAGAACTAGAAAGGAAAACTAAGATATTTGAGGGAGAGAATGGAGGGGAGCTCTAGAGAAATGTTTGAGAGCTCCCCCCCTTGGGGTGTGTTTACAAGCTTGGAGAACTCACTATTTATAGGCTTAGGGGAGTTGAAATTCTGAATTAAATATGGTCTATGTCAATAGCACTTGTAATTAAAAACTCATCCTTTTGGCTAGTGCACTTCACCAACAACTCCCACTAGATAGTGCACTTCATCATACATATGTCATGCATGACAATGCATTGCACTCTTCTTTTGGGTTCGTTTTGGGCTTGTTAATACATTCATAAAATTCTGGAAAAATATGGATCTTCAAGCCCTTTGTCTTATCTTTCCAAGCATATGCAGCCCAACTCAAGGAAAAATTGGGAAGACCTTCAAATGTCATTTGTGGCCCAGTAACGCAGATGCTGCCGAATTTTGACCTTGAGCTACTAGATCATGTATAACTTCCTCTAGAAGACTCAGAATCATGAACCGTAAAATGGTACGGAAACTAGACTTCCGTATCTTTCCAATGATGTATGGCTCATTATCTGGTTCTTCTTGAGCAAGTACAGGTTAATCCGTGAAATTGAATGATCTGCAGACACCGTTTTGGGCTAATTTATCTCCAAAATGCATTTAATGAGTCTCAAGCTTATTACACTGAAACAAACACAAAACTTATTAAAAGCACAAGTTTAACTCAAAAACATAACCAAATCATAAGTTAGAAGGGTACAAAAAGATATGTAATTATGCACCGATCACATATGTATTATATATACTATTTTTCGTATGTATTGTGAGTTCGAATATTTGATTCTTTATAATTTGTAAGAGACCCCCACACACATGAAATCCTGGCTTCCCCACTGCTCCAAAGCGTTTTTGGGCAAGGGGCATCTCTTTGCATCTTTGTGGCTGTGGATCCACCAATGCTTATAGATGATGTTGAATATATAACATGTCACGAGAAACACAATCCATTTATAAAATCATTAGTCCCGATCTCTTGGACCACAGGAGTCCAAGAAATTGTGGTCATCCACCGTTGGATATTAATCCAATGGTTCAAAAAAATTTCTTAAAAGGAGTGCAAGAGTGAGTGAACCGTTGAATTTACATCCAACGGTGAGTGACCACAAATCTCTTGGACCCCTGTAGTCCAAGAGATCAGGACTGATAAAATCATATTGAATATTATTTTTTTTGTTGAAAAAAAATATATATTCAATACGATTTTATATATGATACAACATGGATCTATGATGTGGTAATTAAACATAGTGGGTTAGGTTAGCTCAGCCTAAAATTAAATGAGATTCGACCTACACAATTGTAGATTGAATTTAAAACCTCATCATCTGATTCTAGTGTTTTGATGCATAATTAAAAATATAAAAAAATTGTACAGCTTAATGGAAAACTCACGGAATCCTAGCCCCCTCTTTAGAAAACTCACGGTCTATGCTTGACTTTTGTAAATTTGTAATTTTTATGTTGGAACTTCTTTGGCCCTCTATGGCTATGTGTGCAGATACACTTGTGTACCTAGTGTTGTTGGTATAGTCCACCGTATTTGGATTAACCCTTTGTGATTATTGCACTTCCGCATTGATCAGTGCATAATTACATATCTTTTTATACCCTTCTAACTTATGATTTGGTTATGTTTTTAAGTTAAACTTGTGCTTTTAATAAATTTTGTGTATGTTTCAGTGTAATAATGATGAGACTCATTACATGCATTTTGAAGACAAGTTAGCAAAACAGTGTCTGCAGATCAGTCACATTCACGGATTAACCTGTACTTGCTCAAGAAGAACCAGATAATGACCATACATCATTGGAAAGATACGGAAATCTAGTTTCCGTTGCATTTTACGGTTCATGATTTGGAGTCTTCTAGAGGAAGTTATCCATGATTTAGCAACTCAAGGTCAAAATTCGGCAGCATCTGCGTTACTAGGCCAAAAATGACATTTGAAGGTCTTTCCTATTTTTCCTTGAGTTGGGCTGCATATGCTTGGAAAGATAAGACAAAGGGCTTGAAGATCCATATTTTTCCAGGATTTTGTGGAGTGAATAAAAAGCCCAAAATCGGCCCACAAGCTGATTGCAATGCAATGTCATGCATGACTATCTAGTGGGATTTGTTGGTGAAGTGCACTAGCCAAAAGAATGAGTTTCTAATTACAATGGGATTTGTTAGTGAAGTGCACTAGCCAAAAGAATGAGTTTCTAATTACAATGGGATTTGTTGGTGAAGTGCACTAGCCAAAAGAATGAGTTTCTAATTACAAGTGCTATTGGCATAAACCATATTCAATTCAAATATTCCCCTTCCATTCTCCCTATAAATAGCACTCCAATTCTAAACACAAATCATTCAACAATCCATCACTTCACTTCATCCATTACTCATACACATTCAAATAGAGAGAGAGAGAGAGAGAGGAGAGAGAGAGAGAGAGAGAGAGAGAGCTAGTTGCAAAAGGAGCAAAGCTTGGAGCTGTCTTGGGAATTCCTTGCTGCCATCATCTAGTTCTTTTCTTCTCTTTATCCTATCTTATGTATTTCTATTCTATATTGTTTTTCAATTATTAAATATGAGTAACTAAATTTCTTCTTAGTTAGAGGTGAATTCGAAGCCATGGACATATGTTTTATATGAATTGATCACTTCCAGTTATGGTTTCGTAAAGTATGAATGTGATTTACTTTTATGTTTTATTCAGGACTTATTCTTGCATGTTTATTAAGGATGCATACTTAGTTTGCATGCAGGGATTTGATGCTAGAATATGAGGGAATTTCACCTAATCGTTATGAACTTATATTCACAAGTAGTAAAAGTCACTAGTCATGATTGTGTTAAGTAAATTCCTGGCAGGAGTATCATGCTTTTCATAGTTACAAATGCTTTGTCAAAGCTTATGATTTTCATAAAACTTAATGATCTTTGATATGTATCTCTATCATGCTGTTCATATAGGGAACTTGATAAGAATAATTTGATTGAGTCGCTGAGTCCAATTCAATGAACTTAGGAAAATCTGAGAGTTAATTAGTGCAGTTCACAATTAATTTGGGGCTTTGACATTCATACTTTATAGAAAGAGTAACTGGAGATCTATTTGTATGCATATGTTCCATGTGTGGAGAAGAATCCTCTAGCTATCCCTTAATCCATATTTCATTCACAACTTAGTTATTTGCTGTTGTCAATTTTACTTTGGTATAAATCATCCAACTCCCCCCAATCATTGTTCCCTCAACTTAATTTCCAGTTTAATGAGTTTAATTTGTGTTGATTAGCATCCCTCCTAATCCCCGGAATAGAACGATCCTTACTTACTCGTACTACGATTGCATATAGGGTTTAATTTGTACGTTAGTTATTTCTCACGCCACGCATTTATAAACATTTGTGCCTGAATTATAAATACAATATATTATTTTTATCTTTAAAAAAAAAGTAAAATAAATTGTCATGCGTACATGTACCTAAACTCAACCCTAGTGTGACACAGGAACGGTTCTCAATCACAACTTTCTTTAAATATGGCAAACCACTGTGAAAGGCATTGAAATCCATTTTGGTAAGATTTAGTATTGTTCACACGAAACACGTGCAGATCTTATTATAAAGACTTCAACAAGAGTGTTTTTTTTTTTTTTGGTCGTTGCCAAAATTAAAAAAGAGTTGAACAACCGCAAAATCTTCAGTGCGGTGGGGCCAAGCCAAAGACCTGTCAGTCACGTTGTTTAAACGTATCCCTTTTATTATTTTATTTTATAAACTGTTGCTTTGGGGAATCTCTCTCAACGAAAATTCTCAATCTATAGAGGTAGGGATTAGTAGGAAGGAACGGTGTGGACGACAAAGCCGACGACTTTTGCCGTCACACTCTAGTATTTCTCGTGAGTGGAGTCCAATCCAGAATTAACACGTGGCTACATGGCAATGTCGGGGATTTTATTCACGTGATTATTGATCTTGTTCGTTTTGGTTTTCCTTTCACGTTACTGCCCACTGCCCACTGCGCACATAAATAAATAAATAAATAAATAAATAAATAAAATCATAATTCCTTCCTACCCCCCATTTCCCCAACAAGTACAAATCCACTGGTTTTCGCCAACTTTGCTTGAAAATTGCCTTCCAATTTCTCTTTCTTGTTGCTACTGAAATTTCCTGCCATTTTCATCATGATACCGATGTATCAGGCAGGCAGGCAGGCAGGCAGGCAAAATGGATTCAGCAGATCAAAAATTTCTTTCTTCTACTGTAGTTTATTCAATCTTTCAAGATTAGTGGGGCAGATAATGAGATTCAAGGATCCTAAAAATCTTTTTATATCACACTTTAGACAAATCAAGACAATAAAAAGAGCACCAAACAAAATGTGATACAACAGATAATCGATATTATCCATACTATCCAAACAAATATCCGAATTATCGAAAATATAATTGATAGAATAATTAAAATTTTGGGCTCCTTGGGCGACCGTTTATGGGGCTGTTCCGGAGATAAAATTTTTTTTTAAGGACTTGTCCAATATAGGTCCCTACATTTTCTATTTTCTAGACATATATCCATCATTCTATAAATCTACATGTAAAACCCAATTTCAAATTTAAATGACCAGTAGGATATAAGAGGTCATAGTATTCCTACATTTTTACATCATTGCCACTAAACTTCATATTTTATTTATAATTTATTTCAAGCATTTTATTAACTACCATAATTGTAATTAATACTCCCTATTAATAGCATATCAATCACCCCTTTTCTTTTGGTTACTATTCTCTCTAACATATCGCCCTTAAAATTGCAAACCAAAAATATATATATGTAAATTACATATCCAATAATGTACCTATGAAAAATATAAATATAAATATATACGTATAAAAATATAGGTATATTATTTACCAAAAAAATTTACAGAAAAATAGGTACATGAGAATTTATAGAAAATATAGATACACAATAATTTATTGAAAATAATAGGATTATTGCATAAAAGGTACATAATAATTTATAGAAAACATAGATACACAATAATTTGTAATAAAAAAATAATAGGTAGATTATTATTCATGAAAAAACTAAATTATAGAAAAATAGGTGCACAATAATTTATAAAAAAAAAAATAGGTAGATTATTACAGAAAAATAGGTACATAATAATTTATAATAAAAAAAATAGGTAGATTATTATCCATGAAAATACTAGGATAAGGAAAACAGACTTTTTTGGCCAACAAATTGTTGACTATATTAATGAATTTTAATAATAAAATGGATAATTAATTGCAGACAAAATTTTTAGAGGGAATCACCACAATAAATTGGGGAACCAAAAATTAAAACATCACCCCATTACACATTGAAAAATAAATAGGGGTATTTTGGCAATCAAAAAATTATAATAAATCAGATATTGAGCTTAAATAAGGTAACTTGATGAGTTGGATCCTAGTCATGGGTTTTTACTTATAAAAATTGGGTATTATTTATAGGAACAAAGAGTGAAGGGTTGCAAGTAAGGTAAGTTGAATTTGAAGGGTGTAAGCCAAATTTACTATTTTTTTTTAATACAAGCGATAGTCTAAACTACAAAATAAAGTTGATTTCTCACACACATTATCAAGATGTTATAGGGTTCGATCTTGAAACCCTTGAATATGCAAGTCCACTTGATAAAAAAATATATATATTTAAAAAAAATTGTGACTGGATAAAAAAATCAAGCATACTAGCTAATCCACATATAAGTGGAATTTTACCACTCCAAATTTAAAAAGCATCATTTTTTATTCTTAAAAAATAAAAAAAAATAGTGTTTTTCCATATATGAAATGAACGGATAAGGAAGCATGTAAGAGCTATTGAGAGTATTTGTCCCACACTGAAAAGTTAAAGGATCAAGCCTGAGTTTATAAGGGGTTGAGCTACTCCCTCAATTACCAATTGGTTTTGAGGTAGAATATCAACTTTCTTCAAATGAAACAAACTTCACGTTGTCCATATTCTAAATAAGACAACGCATGAACCAAATTAAACTTGATATGATAGAGCACAAAAGCAAATGCTCCAATTATAATGCGTATAGCCTTGACATGAACAACAATTGCATTGCAGTTACACCAATAAAGAAAGAGTAGGAAATGGGTTGCATTGATTAGGTCCATGCTTTTTTGGTAAAAACGTACCAAAATGATCAAGTAGTATTGAATGCCAAGCATTTTATGATCTTCACCAAATAGTCATTTGCCTTTGCACCCCAATTATATGTGCACATGAATCTAATCATAAATCCAATAATCAAGGCTATTACTAGATAAGCTTAAATGATTACAAAGATTACAACGTGACAAAGGGACCAATTACATCAATGAGCTTAAAAGACAAACAAGTTTAAGTAAAAAAACAAATAGGCTCACCTAATTTTTGCCCCCCGCCGTAAGGTACTGATATGTTCAAACATTTCATAATTTATTTTTGGACAGCCATTGACAAACCATTTAACACACTCGGAACTGTCTTCTTGCCTAAGCAAGCATCCCTACAAAACATAAACATGTGACAAAATTTGATCACTGAATTTTAAAAATTAATAACGATTAAAAATTCAAAGCAAGAAAAGTAAAAGCAAGAGAACATTCAAAAGCATTGAAAGGAAAAAAAAGATAGAAAAAAAAGGGGGTCTGGAAATTGGAATAGTCATCTCATATTGCTGAAATCGAAAGGCATCTAGAAAAGCAAAGACCATGAGGTTTTACTCCGGCAAGTCTCAAAAACCACGAGGCCAAACAAAAGTTGAACCCACATCACACGTGTCAAGTCATTGAGAGGCTATTGGGTACACGCACACAGGGATTAAGACCAACACACCACCAAACAATTGTCAAGTGGCCATTTGGACCCTTACAATAATTTTTATTATGTTTTAATTTTTGGGTTAAAAGTGTATTAGTTGGACCAGCTTCTCTCTCTCTTTTTTCTGATTGTACCTCGTGGAAGACGTGTGCCCATTAAAGCACTCAAAAACAGCCCTCTCTGTCTGCCTGTCTCTTTCTCGGCTTCCTTAACATGAATCCCGTGCCTCTTTTAAGACCCTCCCTCCCTCCCCGTCCTATTTAGAGAAAATCCCACTCCCGCCTTGTCATTTAAGTCGCTCCTCCAACTTCTCCAACATTCCCCCAAACAAGCAATTTAGCAAACAGTTTGTGAGCATGTCCAGGGCAACGGTTGAGCTCGATTTCTTCGGCATGGATCAGCATCGTGACCCTTCCTCCCCCTCCAAATCCCAGTTCCAGAAGTTCCTTCATCGCCAGAGAAGCTTCAGGGGCATTCAGAATGCCATATCCAAGATCAAGCCTCAGGTTCTCAAATCTGTGATTGCGTCTGGTTCAGTCCTTCTCAACCACCACCCCACGGCTCTGAAACTCCGATGGCTTCAATGAAATCCTTCTCCGTGCCGTCCAGCCCCAAAGCAGAGCAAATCCCATTTCCCTCTTTGCCTGTTTACATTCCCACCGGCACCTCTGTCTCTTCTTTCATGCCTGCTCCCGCTGCTGCTGCTGCTGCTTCAGAAAAGCTTGAAGAAACAACAACGCCTCTGACGATTTTCTACAACGGAACCGTCTCTGTTTTCGATGTCCCTCGCGACAAGGTTTGTTCTCTTCTTTCTAAGATTTATAGTCATCATACGTATGTGTTCACAGAAAAGTTGAGAGTATTTGGTTTTTGTTCAATTGTTAACCGTTGAGAGACAAATGCTTGGAATTGTTTAGGCTGAGAGCCTATTGAAGCTTGCCTTGGAAGGAAACTCGGCCAAAGCTGCGGAATCAGCGTTAGCCGTGGATTCAAAACTTGCTCCTCACTCAAGCGACCAGCAACAGCTTCTGGATCCTCTTGACGGAGGTCAGTTCACTGCCTTTTTATTTTCAGTTTTCCTAAATGCTCGACTATTTTCTGCTTATTTTCCTTCAACTCTGATACTCGTATTAATTTGGATTATTGTGTATAGTCTTGGAGAGGAAACTTCGTTTAAACGTTAAACCCTTGGTAAATAATAATAACCCATTCTCACTTTGCCTTTGTTACTACAAACTTTGCAATTAAAAATCCAAGATAAACCTTAATACCAAGTAAAGTAGCAATTTTTCTCATTGTGAATATATATATATATATATATATATATTTCACAATGAGAAAAATTGCTACTTTACTTGGTATTAAGGTTTATCTTGGATTTTTAATTGCAAAGTTTGTAGGTAACAAAGGCAAAGTGAGAATGGGTTATTATTATTTACCAAGGGTTTAACGTTTAAACGAAGTTTCCTCTCCAAGACTATACACAATAATCCAAATTAATACGAGTATCAGAGTTGAAGGAAAATAAGCAGAAAATAGTCGAGCATTTAGGAAAACTGAAAATAAAAAGGCAGTGAACTGACCTCCGTCAAGAGGATCCAGAAGCTGTTGCTGGTCGCTTGAGTGAGGAGCAAGTTTTGAATCCACGGCTAACGCTGATTCCGCAGCTTTGGCCGAGTTTCCTTCCAAGGCAAGCTTCAATAGGCTCTCAGCCTAAACAATTCCAAGCATTTGTCTCTCAACGGTTAACAATTGAACAAAAACCAAATACTCTCAACTTTTCTGTGAACACATACGTATGATGACTATAAATCTTAGAAAGAAGAGAACAAACCTTGTCGCGAGGGACATCGAAAACAGAGACGGTTCCGTTGTAGAAAATCGTCAGAGGCGTTGTTGTTTCTTCAAGCTTTTCTGAAGCAGCAGCAGCAGCAGCGGGAGCAGGCATGAAAGAAGAGACAGAGGTGCCGGTGGGAATGTAAACAGGCAAAGAGGGAAATGGGATTTGCTCTGCTTTGGGGCTGGACGGCACGGAGAAGGATTTCATTGAAGCCATCGGAGTTTCAGAGCCGTGGGGGTGGTGGTTGAGAAGGACTGAACCAGACGCAATCACAGATTTGAGAACCTGAGGCTTGATCTTGGATATGGCATTCTGAATGCCCCTGAAGCTTCTCTGGCGATGAAGGAACTTCTGGAACTGGGATTTGGAGGGGGAGGAAGGGTCACGATGCTGATCCATGCCGAAGAAATCGAGCTCAACCGTTGCCCTGGACATGCTCACAAACTGTTTGCTAAATTGCTTGTTTGGGGGAATGTTGGAGAAGTTGGAGGAGCGACTTAAATGACAAGGCGGGAGTGGGATTTTCTCTAAATAGGACGGGGAGGGAGAGGAGGGTCTTAAAAGAGGCACGGGATTCATGTTAAGGAAGCCGAGAAAGAGACAGGCAGACAGAGAGGGCTGTTTTTGAGTGCTTTAATGGGCACACGTCTTCCACGAGGTACAATCAGAAAAAAGAGAGAGAGAAGCTGGTCCAACTAATACACTTTTAACCCAAAAATTAAAACATAATAAAAATTATTGTAAGGGTCCAAATGGCCACTTGACAATTGTTTGGTGGTGTGTTGGTCTTAATCCCTGTGTGCGTGTACCCAATAGCCTCTCAATGACTTGACACGTGTGATGTGGGTTCAACTTTTGTTTGGCCTCGTGGTTTTTGAGACTTGCCGGAGTAAAACCTCATGGTCTTTGCTTTTCTAGATGCCTTTCGATTTCAGCAATATGAGATGACTATTCCAATTTCCAGAACCCCTTTTTTTTCCTTTCAATGCTTTTGAATGTTCTCTTGCTTTTACTTTTCTTGCTTTGAATTTTTAATCGTTATTAATTTTTAAAATTCAGTGATCAAATTTTGTCACATGTTTATGTTTTGTAGGGATGCTTGCTTAGGCAAGAAGACAGTTCCGAGTGTGTTAAATGGTTTGTCAATGGCTGTCCAAAAATAAATTATGAAATGTTTGAACATATCAGTACCTTACGGCGGGGGCAAAAATTAGGTGAGCCTATTTGTTTTTTTACTTAAACTTGTTTGTCTTTTAAGCTCATTGATGTAATTGGTCCCTTTGTCACGTTGTAATCTTTGTAATCATTTAAGCTTATCTAGTAATAGCCTTGATTATTGGATTTATGATTAGATTCATGTGCACATATAATTGGGGTGCAAAGGCAAATGACTATTTGGTGAAGATCATAAAATGCTTGGCATTCAATACTACTTGATCATTTTGGTACGTTTTTACCAAAAAAGCATGGACCTAATCAATGCAACCCATTTCCTACTCTTTCTTTATTGGTGTAACTGCAATGCAATTGTTGTTCATGTCAAGGCTATACGCATTATAATTGGAGCATTTGCTTTTGTGCTCTATCATATCAAGTTTAATTTGGTTCATGCGTTGTCTTATTTAGAATATGGACAACGTGAAGTTTGTTTCATTTGAAGAAAGTTGATATTCTACCTCAAAACCAATTGGTAATTGAGGGAGTAGCTCAACCCCTTATAAACTCAGGCTTGATCCTTTAACTTTTCAGTGTGGGACAAATACTCTCAATAGCTCTTACATGCTTCCTTATCCGTTCATTTCATATATGGAAAAACACTATTTTTTTTATTTTTTAAGAATAAAAAATGATGCTTTTTAAATTTGGAGTGGTAAAATTCCACTTATATGTGGATTAGCTAGTATGCTTGATTTTTTTATCCAGTCACAATTTTTTTTAAATATATTTTTTTTTATCAAGTGGACTTGCATATTCAAGGGTTTCAAGATCGAACCCTATAACATCTTGATAATGTGTGTGAGAAATCAACTTTATTTTGTAGTTTAGACTATCGCTTGTATTAAAAAAAATAGTAAATTTGGCTTACACCCTTCAAATTCAACTTACCTTACTTGCAACCCTTCACTCTTTGTTCCTATAAATAATACCCAATTTTTATAAGTAAAAACCCATGACTAGGATCCAACTCATCAAGTTACCTTATTAAGCTCAATATTTGATTTATTATAATTTTTTGATTGCCAAAATACCCCTATTTATTTTTCAATGTGTAATGGGGTGATGTTTTAATTTTTGGTTCCCCAATTTATTGTGGTGATTCCCTCTAAAAATTTTGTCTGCAATTAATTATCCATTTTATTATTAAAAATTCATTAATATAGTCAACAATTTGTTGGCCAAAAAAGTCTGTTTTCCTTATCCTAGTATTTTCATGGATAATAATCTACCTATTTTTTTTATTATAAATTATTATGTACCTATTTTTCTGTAATAATCTACCTATTTTTTTTTTTATAAATTATTGTGCACCTATTTTTCTATAATTTAGTTTTTTCATGAATAATAATCTACCTATTATTTTTTTATTACAAATTATTGTGTATCTATGTTTTCTATAAATTATTATGTACCTTTTATGCAATAATCCTATTATTTTCAATAAATTATTGTGTATCTATATTTTCTATAAATTCTCATGTACCTATTTTTCTGTAAATTTTTTTGGTAAATAATATACCTATATTTTTATACGTATATATTTATATTTATATTTTTCATAGGTACATTATTGGATATGTAATTTACATATATATTTTTGGTTTGCAATTTTAAGGGCGATATGTTAGAGAGAATAGTAACCAAAAGAAAAGGGGTGATTGATATGCTATTAATAGGGAGTATTAATTACAATTATGGTAGTTAATAAAATGCTTGAAATAAATTATAAATAAAATATGAAGTTTAGTGGCAATGATGTAAAAATGTAGGAATACTATGACCTCTTATATCCTACTGGTCATTTAAATTTGAAATTGGGTTTTACATGTAGATTTATAGAATGATGGATATATGTCTAGAAAATAGAAAATGTAGGGACCTATATTGGACAAGTCCTTAAAAAAAAATTTTATCTCCGGAACAGCCCCATAAACGGTCGCCCAAGGAGCCCAAAATTTTAATTATTCTATCAATTATATTTTCGATAATTCGGATATTTGTTTGGATAGTATGGATAATATCGATTATCTGTTGTATCACATTTTGTTTGGTGCTCTTTTTATTGTCTTGATTTGTCTAAAGTGTGATATAAAAAGATTTTTAGGATCCTTGAATCATTATCTGCCCCACTAATCTTGAAAGATTGAATAAACTACAGTAGAAGAAAGAAATTTTTGATCTGCTGAATCCATTTTGCCTGCCTGCCTGCCTGCCTGCCTGCCTGATACATCGGTATCATGATGAAAATGGCAGGAAATTTCAGTAGCAACAAGAAAGAGAAATTGGAAGGCAATTTTCAAGCAAAGTTGGCGAAAACCAGTGGATTTGTACTTGTTGGGGAAATGGGGGGTAGGAAGGAATTATGATTTTATTTATTTATTTATTTATGTGCGCAGTGGGCAGTGGGCAGTAACGTGAAAGGAAAACCAAAACGAACAAGATCAATAATCACGTGAATAAAATCCCCGACATTGCCATGTAGCCACGTGTTAATTCTGGATTGGACTCCACTCACGAGAAATACTAGAGTGTGACGGCAAAGTCGTCGGCTTTGTCGTCCACACCGTTCCTTCCTACTAATCCCTACCTCTATAGATTGAGAATTTTCGTTGAGAGAGATTCCCCAAAGCAACAGCTTATAAAATAAAATAATAAAAGGGATACGTTTAAACAACGTGACTGACAGGTCTTTGGCTTGGCCCCACCGCACTGAAGATTTTGCGGTTGTTCAACTCTTTTTTAATTTTGGCAACGACCAAAAAAAAAAAAACTCTTGTTGAAGTCTTTATAATAAGATCTGCACGCGTGTTTCGTGTGAGTAATACTAAATCTTACCAAAATGGATTTCAATGCCTTTCGCAGTGGTTTGCCATATTTAAAGAAAGTTGTGATTGAGAACCGTTCCTGTGTCACACTAGGGTTGAGTTTAGGTACATGTACGCATGACAATTTATTTTACTTTTTTTTATAAAGATAAAAATAATATATTGTATTTATAATTCAGGCACAAATGTTTATAAATGCGTGGCGTGAGAAATAACTAACGTACAAATTAAACCCTATATGCAATCGTAGTACGAGTAAGTAAGGATCGTTCTATTCCGGGGATTAGGAGGGATGCTAATCAACACAAATTAAACTCATTAAACTGGAAATTAAGTTGAGGGAACAATGATTGGGGGGAGTTGGATGATTTATACCAAAGTAAAATTGACAACAGCAAATAACTAAGTTGTGAATGAAATATGGATTAAGGGATAGCTAGAGGATTCTTCTCCACACATGGAACATATGCATACAAATAGATCTCCAGTTACTCTTTCTATAAAGTATGAATGTCAAAGCCCCAAATTAATTGTGAACTGCACTAATTAACTCTCAGATTTTCCTAAGTTCATTGAATTGGACTCAGCGACTCAATCAAATTATTCTTATCAAGTTCCCTATATGAACAGCATGATAGAGATACATATCAAAGATCATTAAGTTTTATGAAAATCATAAGCTTTGACAAAGCATTTGTAACTATGAAAAGCATGATACTCCTGCCAGGAATTTACTTAACACAATCATGACTAGTGACTTTTACTACTTGTGAATATAAGTTCATAACGATTAGGTGAAATTCCCTCATATTCTAGCATCAAATCCCTGCATGCAAACTAAGTATGCATCCTTAATAAACATGCAAGAATAAGTCCTGAATAAAACATAAAAGTAAATCACATTCATACTTTACGAAACCATAACTGGAAGTGATCAATTCATATAAAACATATGTCCATGGCTTCGAATTCACCTCTAACTAAGAAGAAATTTAGTTACTCATATTTAATAATTGAAAAACAATATAGAATAGAAATACATAAGATAGGATAAAGAGAAGAAAAGAACTAGATGATGGCAGCAAGGAATTCCCAAGACAGCTCCAAGCTTTGCTCCTTTTGCAACTAGCTCTCTCTCTCTCTCTCTCTCTCTCTCTCTCTCTCTCTCTCTCTATTTGAATGTGTATGAGTAATGGATGAAGTGAAGTGATGGATTGTTGAATGATTTGTGTTTAGAATTGGAGTGCTATTTATAGGGAGAATGGAAGGGGAATATTTGAATTGAATATGGTTTATGCCAATAGCACTTGTAATTAGAAACTCATTCTTTTGGCTAGTGCACTTCACCAACAAATCCCATTGTAATTAGAAACTCATTCTTTTGGCTAGTGCACTTCACCAACAAATCCCATTGTAATTAGAAACTCATTCTTTTGGCTAGTGCACTTCACCAACAAATCCCACTAGATAGTCATGCATGACATTGCATTGCAATCAGCTTGTGGGCCGATTTTGGGCTTTTTATTCACTCCACAAAATCCTGGAAAAATATGGATCTTCAAGCCCTTTGTCTTATCTTTCCAAGCATATGCAGCCCAACTCAAGGAAAAATAGGAAAGACCTTCAAATGTCATTTTTGGCCTAGTAACGCAGATGCTGCCGAATTTTGACCTTGAGTTGCTAAATCATGGATAACTTCCTCTAGAAGACTCCAAATCATGAACCGTAAAATGCAACGGAAACTAGATTTCCGTATCTTTCCAATGATGTATGGTCATTATCTGGTTCTTCTTGAGCAAGTACAGGTTAATCCGTGAATGTGACTGATCTGCAGACACTGTTTTGCTAACTTGTCTTCAAAATGCATGTAATGAGTCTCATCATTATTACACTGAAACATACACAAAATTTATTAAAAGCACAAGTTTAACTTAAAAACATAACCAAATCATAAGTTAGAAGGGTATAAAAAGATATGTAATTATGCACTGATCAATGCGGAAGTGCAATAATCACAAAGGGTTAATCCAAATACGGTGGACTATACCAACAACACTAGGTACACAAGTGTATCTGCACACATAGCCATAGAGGGCCAAAGAAGTTCCAACATAAAAATTACAAATTTACAAAAGTCAAGCATAGACCGTGAGTTTTCTAAAGAGGGGGCTAGGATTCCGTGAGTTTTCCATTAAGCTGTACAATTTTTTTATATTTTTAATTATGCATCAAAACACTAGAATCAGATGATGAGGTTTTAAATTCAATCTACAATTGTGTAGGTCGAATCTCATTTAATTTTAGGCTGAGCTAACCTAACCCACTATGTTTAATTACCACATCATAGATCCATGTTGTATCATATATAAAATCGTATTGAATATATTTTTTTTCAACAAAAAAAATAATATTCAATATGATTTTATCAGTCCTGATCTCTTGGACTACAGGGGTCCAAGAGATTTGTGGTCACTCACCGTTGGATGTAAATTCAACGGTTCACTCACTCTTGCACTCCTTTTAAGAAATTTTTTTGAACCATTGGATTAATATCCAACGGTGGATGACCACAATTTCTTGGACTCCTGTGGTCCAAGAGATCGGGACTAATGATTTTATAAATGGATTGTGTTTCTCGTGACATGTTATATATTCAACATCATCTATAAGCATTGGTGGATCCACAGCCACAAAGATGCAAAGAGATGCCCCTTGCCCAAAAACGCTTTGGAGCAGTGGGGAAGCCAGGATTTCATGTGTGTGGGGGTCTCTTACAAATTATAAAGAATCAAATATTCGAACTCACAATACATACGAAAAATAGTATATATATATACATATGTGATCGGTGCATAATTACATATCTTTTTGTACCCTTCTAACTTATGATTTGGTTATGTTTTTGAGTTAAACTTGTGCTTTTAATAAGTTTTGTGTTTGTTTCAGTGTAATAAGCTTGAGACTCATTAAATGCATTTTGGAGATAAATTAGCCCAAAACGGTGTCTGCAGATCATTCAATTTCACGGATTAACCTGTACTTGCTCAAGAAGAACCAGATAATGAGCCATACATCATTGGAAAGATACGGAAGTCTAGTTTCCGTACCATTTTACGGTTCATGATTCTGAGTCTTCTAGAGGAAGTTATACATGATCTAGTAGCTCAAGGTCAAAATTCGGCAGCATCTGCGTTACTGGGCCACAAATGACATTTGAAGGTCTTCCCAATTTTTCCTTGAGTTGGGCTGCATATGCTTGGAAAGATAAGACAAAGGGCTTGAAGATCCATATTTTTCCAGAATTTTATGAATGTATTAACAAGCCCAAAACGAACCCAAAAGAAGAGTGCAATGCATTGTCATGCATGACATATGTATGATGAAGTGCACTATCTAGTGGGAGTTGTTGGTGAAGTGCACTAGCCAAAAGGATGAGTTTTTAATTACAAGTGCTATTGACATAGACCATATTTAATTCAGAATTTCAACTCCCCTAAGCCTATAAATAGTGAGTTCTCCAAGCTTGTAAACACACCCCAAGGGGGGGAGCTCTCAAACATTTCTCTAGAGCTCCCCTCCATTCTCTCCCTCAAATATCTTAGTTTTCCTTTCTAGTTCTCAATTCTCGTTTTCCTTTTGCTTCTTAGTTGTAATTTATTTTTTTGTAATGTAAATTCTTTTCTTTAGAATTCAAGCTTGAGTGGTTTCCAAGTTTCAATTATGATTTTTGTTCTTATTCATTATGCTTATAAGTTAATATGCTATTTTGAATGATTGATCACCATTAAGGCTTGCATGTTAGCTATCTTGGTTTGAATTAAGAGTAGACACCATGCTTTAATTCGAATTGAACTATGAATAGGAAGAGTATGTATGGACATTCGACAACAGGGATTAGATACATGCTTGGTTGTTTAAAATGTTCTTCTATGCTTAATGGGTTCCTAATGCTTAATTTAGGTTAGACAACAGATGATCAAATTAGGGAATTAGGAACACAAGGTTAGGACCAGACACCATGGCTTAATCATACTTTAGCTAGAATCAATCCGTTAATCTAAATTGAACTTGGGAACTTATTCGCTTGAGTTAATTTCTTTTCCTTCTTTCTTGTTTGATTTATTTTCTTTCTTTTTTTCATTTCTGTTTTGTATAGGGAATTGAATTAAATCAATCTATCATCAATCCTTGTGGGATCGACCTCGCACTTACATATGCTAAACTACCAATGGCTCGTGCACTTGCGAGTATCACAAGTTGAGGATGCAGCTGAATCTATTTTGGTGCAGCTGAATCGAAGCAACATATGTCAAGAATTATATCGCTTATTTGTTGCAATCATAATTGTCCTTGACAAAGGGATAGACAAATACATTCTAAGCAAGAAAAATTGCAAGAGAAAGACAAAGAGTAGCAGTTTAGCAAATATCTTTAAAGTTTTTCCCCCCATTAAACCCAATAGAAAGAAAAAATCAAAATTTCACAAACTAAAAAAAACCTTAGGTCCCTTCATGCATTCATATCATACATGAAAAAATATTGACTAAATATGAAAAATTGTTTTTCGGAATAATCATTTTCTCAAGATATGACGGTTTCTATTCCTTACACATCAAATAAGAAAACTTGATTTTATGAGATTTTAGTATGAAGTATATATTGACTTAATGAGCCATCATTTTTAGCCTAAATCGTATTTTGCACTAAAACCGATTTTTCATATTTTGATTTGGTGGGAATTTTATTTTTTTAGTATTTTTATTTGAATCCAAATAGGGGGTACTTCCTTATTTACATTGTAAACTTAAGTAAATGGAGTAATATAAAAATAAATGAAAGTAAAATGACAAAGACATTTACTAGAATACTTTACAGATGATCAAGTTTAGAACTTGGTTCTATTTCCTTAAGACAAAATTGTCTCATCACAGGTGCTTTTAAGATTTGCTTGACAAATGTCTCCCAGGATACAACGATCAACTTCTTGTTGAAGTAGCACTCTAATCCCCAAGCAAAGCGAATACAAACTTGTGTATGAACTCTCTCTTACTATCTCACTGTATTTCTAAAAATACAATGCTATCAATGCTCTAAAAACTACTATTGTCGGATGATAATAAGATGAATCAGAACTCTGGGACTGCTCTATATTTATAGAGAGTTAAGCATCTATTTAGGAAAGATGCGACTAAAAATTTACACAATGTCATGTGTTTTTATGCAAGAACCAGTGTAACTTTTCATGTTTGGGCAGACACTACTTTTGGTTGTCAGTCTTGATACACGCGGATACACCATTTACCCAACAGATACATTAGCACATTGACCAAGACTAGAGTAATGGCAATGTTCAGTAGGTGTTGGCATCAAGACTGGAAAATAGGAACATCGAGCCAGACAAGATGAAAAACTAGAAAGAAAAAAAAAGGGTTAATTACAGTTTAGTACCTGTTCGTTAAAAACGTTAACTCGCAATTGTACGGGCCAATTAGTAGTATAACAAGACAAGTACGAGGTCGTACCCACGAGGACTGAGAAATTAATATTAGTTATGTACTTAGATTACCAAATTCAAGAAAGTAGGAGGTTAAGTCTAAAATTGAATTTAAAGCAAGAGTGATTGTAATTGTTGAACAAATGAGGCAAAACGAAGTTTTAAACAAAAGCAAAGTGAGCAAATGCAACAAAGAGTATGTTTGTAGGTTGG
Organism: Prunus salicina; assembly: GCA_020226455.1. Taxonomy (NCBI): domain Eukaryota; kingdom Viridiplantae; phylum Streptophyta; class Magnoliopsida; order Rosales; family Rosaceae; genus Prunus; species Prunus salicina. Next base: position 29,856,261 of record CM035341.1, read on the forward strand.
AAAATAGATTGGGAGACTAGGGCATTCGATTCACCATAACAATTTAATTCTAGGTTATAAATTAGTTAAGTGACAAGTCTAATTCGGATTCAAAGATTGATTCTAGCTAAAGTATGATTAGGCCATGGTGTCTGGTCCTAACCTTGTGTTCCTAATTCCCTAACTTGATCATTTGTTGTCTAACCTAAATTAAGCATTAGGAACCCATTAAGCATAGAAGAACAATTTAAACAACCAAGCATGTATCTAATCCCTGTTGTCGAATGTCCATACATACTTTTCTTATTCATAGTTCAATTCGAATCAAAGCATGGTGTCTACTTTTGATTTAAACCAAGATAGCTAATAAACAAGTTCTAATGGTAATCAATCATCCAAACAAGCATATTAACTGATAAGCATAATGAATAAGAACATGAATCATGAATCAAACTTGAAACTCAAAACTTTAACTTATAAACCCAGAATATTCATGTTAGGTTACATCGAAGCCCTAGTTATGAATTTAGCTACTCATAATGGAAATGAAACTTAAACATAAATGAGAAGACATAATGAATGCAACAAGAGTAGAAAAACCCATTTATGAAGTTGTTTGTGGTGTCCAAGGCTTCTCCAAGTGCTTTTCCACGTCTAATGCTGCTCCAAGAGTTTCCTCACATCTAGAGTATGGCAACTAAAGAGGTGATTTGGGATGAGTTTGGGTGAGTGGTGATGGAAAAGAAAGAGGAAATTCGTAGGGAATTGGAATGGAGGCTTGTTGGAGCTATTTTTGGTGTTTTGGGGATGAATGGAGTATTTGTGGAAGGATGAAGTGAATGAGATGAATTGTGAATGATTTGTGTTTAGAATTGGAGTGCTATTTATAGGGAGAATGGAAGGGGAATATTTGAATTGAATATGGTTTATGCCATTGTAATTAGAAACTCATTCTTTTGGCTAGTGTACTTCACCAACAAATCCCATTGTAATTAGAAACTCATTCTTTTGGCTAGTGCACTTCACCAACAATCCCACTAGATAGTTATGCATGACATAGTCAGCTTGTGGGCCGATTTTGGGCTTGTTATTCACTCCAAAAAATTCTGGAAAAATATGGATCTTCAAGCCCTTTATCTTATCTTTCCAAGCATATGCAGCCCAACTCAAGGAAAACTAGGAAAGACCTTCAAATGTCATTTTTGGCCTAGTAACGCAGATGCTGCCGAATTTTGACCTTGAGCTGCTAAATCGTGGATAACTTCCTCTAGAAGACTCCAAATCATGAACCGTAAAATGCTACGGAAACTAGACTTCCGTATCTTTCCAATGATGTATGGCTCATTATCTGGTTCTTCTTGACCAAGTACAGGTTAATCCGTGAATGTGACTGATCTGCAGACACTGTTTTGAGCTAACTTGTCTTCAAAATGCATGTAATGAGTCTCATCCTTATTACACTGAAACATACACAAACTTTATTAAAAGCACAAGTTTAACTCAAAAACATAACCAAATCATAAGTTAGAAGGGTACAAAAAGATATGTAATTATGCACCGATCAAATACCCCCAAACCTAGATTTTACTAGTCCTCGAGTAAAACAAAAGGAAAAACAAAGATAAAAACAAAACGAGAAGTTTATTAGACCACTTTCGTAGGTAACTCGATTGCATTGAGCGCATGCAACAAGCCTTTAAACCTCTAGGCATCCCTAGTAGGAGGAGTTGTGTCTCCTGAGGGTTTAACAGAAACGATACCCACAAACGCTTTACTGACTCTACAAAACAAAAGGTTAGAAAACTAACTTTGAAAACAACTAATGAAAATGAAAGAAAACTTTAGTCATACCTCCAACACCATAGAGTTGCCAAGATAGATGATCAATAACTGTGTAAAGTGGAAGCTATAGCTCAAAGGCACACGGCTTCAAAGTAAACATACTCAAATCTTGAAGGAAGAACATGCTTCAACTCTAATTCTCACATATAGCACTCAATCACTCAGAACCTATGGTTTTATTCTCTCAAACAAGTATAATGAGTATATGAAATAGAAGCACAATATTTGGTTAGATCTCATGAAGGGAATCAAATACTAAGAATAGAGATACACACATACATACCAACACCCATGAATACGTCCTCAAAGATCAACTAGGTCTTTCACAAGGTTGCAATGAAAGGCTAAGGTTAAGGGAAGTGGAAGAATTGGAAGGAATACAATTAACTTAAGAACATACCAAGGTTGCATTCTTCATTGACCTGCAAGGTGTCATTGATTTAGAATGGTATGGTTGCAACTTCATAGCATCATTTGGCATAGACCTTATATTTCACATTTAGATCAAATCGAAACACTTTCTCTTTATTTTTCTTATTTGCTGACTTGATCTTTTTTTTTTTTTTTTTTTTTTTGAAACTTGCACAGATTCACACCAATTTACATTTAGGCATGTGGCAGCAACTTTCTTGCTTCAAACTTTAACTTGGCACACCTTGGTATATTTATAAGCTTTATAAGGTATGACTATAATAAGTTAAATATCTCAGATTGAGATACAAAGTTAGGGGAATCATGAGGGTGATAGAAGAAAATGGCTTGAAGTGTTTGGCTGCAACAGAGCTGATGGAACACACAAATGGGTAGGGTGAAAAGAAAGCACAAAGAATGGTTATACACACATAGCCTAGCATCACTTCAATGAGTTCATTCATGAGTGAACGCATGCACCTGATATCTGCAATGAGAATCATCCTTAGTATTCAATCAAAATGGAACAATGAGATCATTTAGAGTGAATTGAAGAAAATAAGTAGAGATGAGGAATAGAAACACTTTAAACCCTCTCAAGAAGGCAATTAGGCTCGAAATAGCTCACTAGGGTAGTCTCCACTATTCTCCTTCAAGAATCTGAGCATGGTACTTTAGCCACCAGAATTCTAAGAGCAAAAGCTTTGTGAAGTGTAAAATGTTTGATATGAAAATCTCAATGGCAGCTCCATAACATTGGTTGTATGACATTTGAAATACAAGTGAACAAAAATTGAAAACACAAATCAAATGAACAAAAATTGAAATACAAGTGAACAAAAATTGAAAACATAAATCAAATAACAAAAATTGAAAATTGAAAACACAAATGAACAAAAAAATTGAAAACCTCCATTAATACCCCCAGACCTGAATTGGACATTGTCCCCAATGTGAAAGCATATAAGAAAACAGAAAATAGGGGTTAAGGGTAACCTGGCACTGCATGGTTCATCCTTCAAACATAGCATTTCTCAAAATGCTATCGATGGCTGAGCTCACCCATGGCTCTTCTTCTGACTCACTTTCCGAAGGGTCTGAAACAGACGAATCATATAGGGCTCCATCTATCATCAACTCATCCATCTGCTCCACGAAGTCTCGGAGCCTTGTGGTCATATATCCTAACTGGAAGTCAAACTCGTTAAGCACACTTAAGTAAATATCAAACTCAACTCGGATGTTACCTGTACAATACATATGACTGCTCAACACAACAGTTCTTACCACAAACCTCCTATCTAGCAAATATACCCTCCAAGTATCTAGACAATGTGCCAGCCCTGCAAGTTGCATATCTTCTAATCCACAATCCAGATCCCAATTTGGAATCATGTCTTCAATTTCCTCTATCACCCTACCTCTATGAAACAGAAAGGCATCTATGGTAACTTCTGAGGGATCCATTGCAAACACAACCACGAGCACCTCAATCACCTCAAACACCCGTTGCATAATGGTGTCCTTTCCCTTAGGATCTTCTGGTGGGATAGCTGGCAGTGAGCTCAACAAAACCATTGGGCTAGGCACCTTCACCATGCTCAATTCGGATTCCTCCTCCTTGAGCTTTCCACCGATGGCCTCCTGGAGTTTCTCCATTGACGAGATCTACAATAAGCAACAATTTGGAGAAGGTTTGGTTCGGGAGGAAGAGGAAGTTGAGATGTTCAGGGGTAAGCGGGCGGCTAGATAAAATGAAAGATGAAGAATTAATTTTAGGGTTAATGTGGGTAGTATTTCAGTATTTGGCAGTCCACAATAACTTAAAATCCAGCCACTAATAAACATTTACAAAAATTAGTATTTAAATATATAAAAAAACTAATATAAAAATAAATAAATTTCAAATAATAAGAAAAAGAAATAGAAGGTTTTTTTTTTTTTTAAATTTTTAATTTTAATTTTAATTTTTTTAATTTTTTTAAATTATTATTATTATATATATTTCTTTTTCTTTTTTTTAAATAAAACACACGAATATACAAGTGACTCATGGATTACCAGTTAAGAACCTCAGAAAACACAGCCAGGGGATCCGGGAAGTTTGGAGATGTCACAATGGTCCCGCTTAAAACCCAAACTTCTTAGACACCCAAGGTGTCGCCTATAGAACTCCTAGACACTGTATTAATAGAGATGCTCATTGGAGTTACCATAAGTCAACTCATATGAAATTTTTTTTTTTTTTTTTTCATAAGCTTGCAAGGCATTCAACAAAATTATACTAAGCAAAACAAGGCTCACACAACTTAACTCCACCACGAAACCTAACAAAATTTTCAATCCCTACCCCCAAACTCAAATTGAACATTGTCCTCAATGTTAAAGCATAACAAAGATGAGTGAGAACATGTAAATAATAAGGGGAAAATTTAAGACAAAGGATTAGAGAAACTCTCTCTTGATGCAATTAGGTCGACCGCTACCAAGCACCTTATTCTTCAACACATGGGTTGCCTCCCAAGAAGCGCCTTAGTTAATGTCTTGGCAAGACATTATGCCATTAGCTAACTTGATTGTACGAAGGGAAGATGATCCACCACATGACCAGTTTGAGTTCCAACTGACACTCCCTCATGGAATGGCTTTAAACGTTGTCCATTTACTTTGAAAGTTGAGCCATCTTTAGGGTTTTGAATCTCCACAGCTCCATAGGGAGAAGCATTAACCACAATGAATGGGCCAAGCCACCTAGACTTCAATTTTCCTGGAAAGAGACGTAAACGTGAGTTAAACAAAAGAACTAACATACCTTTGCTGAACTCTTTCCGTTGAATGTTCCTGTCATGGTAACTCTTGGTACGTTCTTTGTAAAGCTTTGCATTCTCATAGGACTCTTGTCTAATTTCTTCCAATTCATTGAGCTGAAACTTTCTAACATGGCCGGCCTTGTCTATATCAAAATTCAACTTCTTGATGGCCCAAAAAGCATTGTGTTCAAGCTCCATTGGCAAGTGACAGGCTTTCCCAAATACAAGACGATAAGGGCTCATTCCGATGGGAGTCTTATATGTAGTCCTATAAGCCCATAATGCATCATTGAGCTTGGCAGCCCAATCTTTCCTTGTACTATTCACCACCTTCTTTAGGATCTGCTTAATTTATCTGTTGCTTATTTCTACTTGACCAGAAGTTTGGGGATGATATGGTGTAGAGACACGGTGGGTGATGTTGTGCTTCTTCATGAGTGCTTCAAATGGCTTGTTGCAGAAGTGGCTGCCTCCATCACTAATGACAGCCCTTGGAGTACCAAACCTTGTGAAAATATTGTCCCTCAAGAACTTCAGCACCACCTTATGATCATTGGTTTTAGTGGCTATGACTTCCACCCACTTAGACACATAATCAACAGCAACAAGTATGTAGGTATAACCAAAGGAAGATGGGAATGGTCCCATGAAATCAATACCCCATACATCGAAGAGTTCCACAAAGAGTATGTTCTTCAATGGCATTTCGTTCCTGCGGCTTATGTTTCCCATCCTTTGACACCTATCACACTTAACACAAAAATTAAATGCATATTTGAATAGAGTAGGCCAAAAGAAACCTGATTGCAAAATTTTAAGTGCTGTTTTCTTAGCTCCAAAGTGGCCTCCACAAGCCAATTCGTGGCTGTGCCTAAGGATGCTTTCTTGTTCTTCTTCTGGAACACATCTTCTAATGAGTTGATCTGGGCAATGCTTGAATAAGAAAGGTTCATCCCAGACATAATGTTTCACCATAGAGAAGAACTTCTTCTTGTCATGATAAGTTAGATCATTTCTAAGAACACCACAAGCAAGATAATTAACAAAATCAGCATACCATGGCTCTTTGACTTGGACAACATATAGTTGTTCATCTGGAAAAGTCTTATTCAATGGTAATACAGCTTCTCCTTGGTCTTCAACCACAATTCTGCTCAAATGGTCAGCCACCACATTTTCACATCCCTTCTTGTCTCGAATCTCCAAATCGAACTCTTGCAGCAAGAGAATCCATCTGATCAAGCGTGGTTTGGCATCCTTCTTAGTGAGCAAGTATCTAAGAGCAGCATGGTCAGAATAAACAATTACTTTAGAACCAACAAGGTAAGAACGAAATTTTTCTAAAGCAAAAACCACAGCAAGCAACTCCTTCTCTATTGTGGAGTAATTGAGTTGGGCATCATTCAAGGTCCGGCTCACATAATGAATCACATGGGGAAGCTTGTTCTTCTTTTGACCTAAAACTGCACCAATAGCAAAGTCAGAGGCATCACACATTATTTCAAATGGTAAAGACCAATCTAGAGCTATGATAATAGGGGCTGAAGTTAGCTTTTTCTTCAAGGTTGTAAAAGCTTCCATGCAAGGTTCGTCAAACTCAAAAACAGCATCCTTAGCAAGAAGATTACACAATGGTCTTGAAATGCTTGAAAATTTTTTGATGAACCTTCTACAGAATCCGGCATGGCCCAGAAAGCTTCTAACTCCTTTAACAGAGGAAGGGGGTGGTAGATTTGAGATGATATTTATCTTGGCTTTGTCCACTTCAATTCCCTTGCTTGAAATAACATGGCCTAGCACAATTCCTTGTCTTACCATGAAGTGACACTTCTCTCAATTCAAAATTAGATTTGTTTGCTGACATCTTTTAAGCACTAGAGACAAGTGGTGAAGACAATCATCAAAAGATGAACCAAAAACTGAAAAATCATCCATAAATACCTCCATGAATCGTTCCACCATATCAGAAAAGATTGCCATCATGCATCTTTGGAAAGTTGCTGGAGCATTGCACAAACCAAATGACATCCTTCTATAAGCAAACGTACCAAATGGGCATGTGAATGTGGTTTTCTCCTGGTCTTCCGGAGCAATGGGAATTTGATTATAACCTGAAAATCCATCAAGAAAACAGTAGTAAGCATGGCCAGATAAACGGTCAAGCATTTGATCAATGAAAGGCAAGGGAAAATGATCTTTTCTCGTGGATGTGTTCAACTTCCTGTAATCAATGCAAACTCTCCACCCGGTGATAGTTCGTGTTGGAACTAGCTCATTCTTCTCATTCTTTACAACAGTGATTCCAGACTTCTTTGGAACAACTTGCACAGGACTCACCCACTTAGAATCTGAAATTGGGTAGATGATTCCTACATCAAGTAGCTTTAAAACTTCAGCCCTAACCACCTCTTTCATGTTGGGATTTAGCCTCCTTTGTGCATCACGAGATGGTTTACTGTCTTCTTCCATTAAAATTCGGTGCATGCACATGCTTGGACTAATTCCTTTGATGTCTGCTATGGTCCATCCAATGGCTATTTTATGCTCTCTTAGAACTTCAATTAAGCTGTCCTCTTCATGTAAGGTGAGACCTGCAGCAATTATAACAGGGAGAGTTTCATTAGCACCCAAATAAGTATACTTAAGATGATTGGGTAGAGGTTTAAGTTCTAGCTTTGGTGGGTGTTGCGTCGATTCAGCTGCACCAAAATAGATTCAGCTGCATCCTCAACTTGTGATACTCGCAAGTGCACGAGCCGTTGGTAGTTTAGCATATGTAAGTGCGAGGTCGATCCCACGAGGATTGATGATAGATTGATTTAATTCGATTCCTTGTAGAAAACAGAAATGAAAAAGAAAGGAGAAAATAAATCAAACAAGAAAGAAAGAAAATAAATTAACTCAAGCGAATAAGTTCCCAAGTTCAATTTAGATTAACGGATTGATTCTAGCTAAAGTATGATTAAGCCATGGTGTCTGGTCTTAACCTTGTGTTCCTAATTCCCTAACTTGATCATTTGTTGTCTAACCTAAATTAAGCATTAGGAACCCATTAAGCATAGAAGAACATTTTAAACAACCAAGCATGTATCTAATCCCTGTTGTCGAATGTCCATACATACTCTTCCTATTCATAGTTCAATTCGAATTAAAGCATGGTGTCTACTCTTAATTCAAACCAAGATAGGTAACATGCAAGCCTTAATGGTGATCAATCATTCAAACTAGCATATTAACTTATAAGCATAATGAATAAGAACAAAAACCATAATTGAAATTTGGAAACTACTCAAACTTGAATACTTAAAGAAAAGAATTTACATAGCAATGGAAAATTAAGAAGAACTTAGAAAAACTCAAAGAAACATTTAGCAAAAGAATTTTATTACAACAATTGAGAACTAGAAAGGAAAACTAAGAGTATTTGAGGGAGAGAAGGGAGGGGAGCTCTAGAGAAGTGTTTGAGAGCTCCCCCTCTTGGGGTGTGTTTACAAGCTTGGGAAACCTCACTATTTATAGGCCTAAGGAAGTTGAAAATCTAAATTAAATATTATTTTCCACTCACTTCATCAACTTCACCTAACACACCATTACATTTGAAAACAATTTTTCTTTCTTTAAACTTAGTGTTGCAGCTCCCACTTCAATTATAAGACTTGAATATGCTTCACCTAACCTTCCCACAAGATAGTGCACTTCACCAACAATTCCCACTAGATAATGCATTTCATCATGCATATGTCATGCATGACAATGCATTGCACTCTTATTTTGGGTTCGTTTTGGGCTTATTAATACATTCATAAAATTCTGGAAAAATATGGATCTTCAAGCCCTTTGTCTTATCTTTCCAAGCATATGCAGCCCAACTCAAGGAAAAATCGGAAAGACCTTCAAATGTCATTTATGGCCCAGTAACGCAGATGCTGCCGAATTTTGACCTTGATCTACTAAATCATGTATAACTTCCTCTAGAAGACTCCGAATCATGAACCGTAAAATGCTACGGAAACTAGACTTCCGTATCTTTCCAATGATGTATGGCTCATTATCTGGTTCTTCTTGAGCAAGTACAGGTTAATCCGTGAAATTGAATGATCTGCAGACACTGTTTTAAGCAAAATTGTCTTCAAAATGTATGTAATGAGTCTCAACCTTATTACACTGAAACATACACAAACTTTATTAAAAGCACAAGTTTAACTCAAAAACATAACCAAATCATAAGTTAGAAGGGTATAAAAAGATATGTAATTATGCACCGATCAGTGGGGTGATAATGGATGGCTCCAATTTTGTGGAGGATGGTCCAAGAGGCTCGAGTGGTGGCCTAAAGGATGGTGGATATGGCTGAAACCCTTCTAAGGCAGCCATCACTTCTTGGAACTCTGATTCATAAAGATCTTCCTCTTCTTGTGTTAGAACCGCTTCTAGAGCATCATTAGACTTTTTCTGCACAATTTTAGAAGAAATCTCATGATTCACAACATCAATTGAAAAACAAGTATCATGAGTGATAGAAGGTTGAGAGAGAGCATCAAACACTTTAAATTCAACAGTTTCACCCAAAACAGTCATGGAGAGGGTGCCATCTTTCACTTTGATGATTGTGTCTGCAGTGGCCTTAAATGGTCGTCCGAGGAGAATGGGATCAACACGGTCTCTATATGGGTTATCCTCCATATCCATCACTAAAAAATCAGCCAGAAGAATGAGTGTATTAACTTGAACTAAAATATCTTCAATAATACCTTTTGGATATTTGATAGAATGATCAGCTAGTTCAAGACGGATTGACGTTTTCTTCATCCTTTCTAAACCAAGCTCCTGATAAACTGAATATGGCATTACATTGATGCTTGCTCCCAAGTCCAACATGGCTCTTCCAACCTTCTTATCTCCGATGTTAATGGGAATGTCCAAGCTGCCAGGATCTTCTGGTTTTGGTGGAAGCTTCCTTTGCAACACAGCACTCACATTTTTGTTGAGCTTTACTTCTTCACTTGGAGCAAAATTAGGCTTGTGAGTTATCAAGTGCTTGATGAACTTTCCATATGCAGGGATCTGTTTAACAACATCAAGCAAGGGCAAATTGATATTAACTTTACTCAAAATATCATAAATCTCTTTAAACGCCTTATCTTGATTTGCTTTCTTCAAACGGCCTGGAAATGGAATCGGTGGAATATATGGAGGAGGTGGGATGTATCTATCTTGATGAAGATGTGATGGCACAAATTTGTCATCTCTTTTATGCAATTGAAATGGATTGGGTTCCTGAGAATCAGATTTGGCCTTAGAAGCAGATTGGGACGTTTTGAGTTGTTCTTCTTCCATAGCTGTGGTTTCCTCTTCATCTTTATCCTCTACAATCACAACATCATTTGATAGATTAGAATCAACTTTGTTATCAACAATCGTACCTGATCTGAGCACATGAACGGCCTCGGCTTCTTGGTTTTTTGGATTGATCACGGTTTGGCTTGGCCATTTCCCAGGCTCTCTTTGAGCTATTTCCGTTCCTATCTGGCCTAATTGGACTTCCAACTTGGAGATGGCAGCTTGTGTAGTTTGCTGGAAATTGGATTGGTTGATTGCCATTTGCTTCACTATATCCTCCAATGATGATGATTGTTGTGGCCTTTGGAGTGAAGGGGGATTTGCTTGATTCTGTGTATTCCTCCATGAAAAGTTTGGATGATTCCTCCAACCTGGATTATAACTTTGAGAATATGGATCATTTATTGGACCTCGGTTGTAGGAATTTACCAACTTAGCTTGCTCTTGCACAAATTCTGGATATGCTGTCCCAAAGGGACAAGAAATGGTAGGATGATCATGAGTTTCACAGATGTTACACATTTCCTTTGAAGGGTTTCTTGAGTTCAATGCAAGGAGGACATCTAGCTTTTGTTCCAATTTGGAAATCTGCACACTGGAAGAATCATTAGAACCACCAGCAATACGTTTACCTCTTGTATCGATGTGTTGGGTCTCCATTGCTATCCCCTCAAAGAGTTCATATGTTTCTTCTGGAGTCTTAGTCTTATAAGAACCACCTGCAAAATTAGTGACAATATTATGACTAGAGGGGGTTAGTCCTTTATAAAACATACGCATCTGAAGCTTCAATGGAATCCCATGTTGAGGACATTGATTGAGCAGCCCATTGAATCTCTCCCATGCTTCACAAAACGACTCATCATCTTGTTGTGTAAATAGGAAGATCTTGTCCCTAAGCATGTCGGTTTTTTGCGTGGAGAAGTATTTCTCCAAGAACTTCTTTTGAATGGCTCCCAAGTCGTGAGTGTACCAGGCTTCAAAGAATTCAACCAATATTTCGCCTTATCTTTCAAAGTGTAAGGAAACACTCTCATTCGAAGTTGATCTTCCGTCACACTTGTCAAGGGAAAAGAGCTCACAACATTAAAAATATCCTTTATATGAGTTAATGGATCTTCATTAGGTAAACCATAAAAGGAAGGCAGTATATTAAGATAAGAAGATTTAAGCTCATAGTTTCGGGCTGCGGTGGACAGCAAGATGCTTGAAGGGGATGCTGGAATTGTTGGGATATCAAGGTCTCCCATGAACTCATTGGCAGCCATCTCTTCTTCTTCTTCTTGGTCTGAACTTGATTCCGAATTTGAAGGTGAAGAACCTGGGAGGTCAGTGTGGATAGCAAGACCTTCAAATGTGGCAATGACTTGCTCTTTTGCAGTTTCCAACTCTCTTTCAGAGATCACCCGGTTTGGTTGCAAAGATGGCCCTGCGTTCAAAGATCTCGAACGTTGGAACGAAGACCTCACTTGTTCAAGGAAGGGATTTTTAGACATAAACAACCTGAAACAGAAAATAACTTGAGTTAATTAGTACTACTAAAAGAATAGGGTAACCTTGGGCACATAACTAGGGAAAAACTTTCGTTCAGTCCCCGGCAACGGCGCCAAAATTTGTTCGTTAAAAACGTTAACTCGCAATTGTACGGGCCAATTAGTAGTATAGCAAGACAAGTACGAGGTCGTACCCACGAGGACTGAGAAATTAATATTAGTTATGTACTTAGATTACCAAATTCAAGAAAGTAGGAGGTTAAGTCTAAAATTGAATTTAAAGCAAGAGTGATTGTAATTGTTGAACAAATGAGGCAAAACGAAGTTTTAAACAAAAGCAAAGTGAGCAAATGCAACAAAGAGTATGTTTGTAGGTTGGAAAATAGATTGGGAGACTAGGGCATTCGATTCACCATAACAATTCAATTCTAGGTTATAAATTAGTTAAGTGACAAGTCTAATTCGGATTCAAAGATTGATTCTAGCTAAAGTATGATTAGGCCATGGTGTCTGGTCCTAACCTTGTGTTCCTAATTCCCTAACTTGATCATTTGTTGTCTAACCTAAATTAAGCATTAGGAACCCATTAAGCATAGAAGAACAATTTAAACAACCAAGCATGTATCTAATCCCTGTTGTCGAATGTCCATACATACTTTTCTTATTCATAGTTCAATTCGAATCAAAGCATGGTGTCTACTTTTGATTTAAACCAAGATAGCTAATAAACAAGTTCTAATGGTAATCAATCATCCAAACAAGCATATTAACTGATAAGCATAATGAATAAGAACATGAATCATGAATCAAACTTGAAACTCAAAACTTTAACTTATAAACCCAGAATATTCATGTTGGGTGAGTGGTGATGGAAAAGAAAGAGGAAATTCGTAGGGAATTGGAATGGAGGCTTGTTGGAGCTATTTTTGGTGTTTTGGGGATGAATGGAGTGTTTGTGGAAGGATGAAGTGAATGAGATGAATTGTGAATGATTTGTGTTTAGAATTGGAGTGCTATTTATAGGGAGAATGGAAGGGGAATATTTGAATTGAATATGGTTTATGCCAATAGCACTTGTAATTAGAAACTCATTCTTTTGGCTAGTGCATTTCACCAACAAATCTCATTGTAATTAGAAACTCATTCTTTTGGCTAGTGTTAGAAACTCATTCTTTTGGCTAGTGCACTTCACCAACAAATCCCATTGTAATTAGAAACTCATTCTTTTGGCTAGTCCACTTCACCAACAAATCCCACTAGATAGTTATGCATGACATAGTCAGCTTGTGGGCCGATTTTGGGCTTGTTATTCACTCCAAAAAATTCTGGAAAAATATGGATCTTCAAGCCCTTTGTCTTATCTTTCCAAGCATATGCAGCCCAACTCAAGGAAAAATAGGAAAGACCTTCAAATGTTATTTTTGGCCCAGTAACGCAGATGATGCCGAATTTTGACCTTGAGCTGCTAAATCGTGGATAACTTCCTCTAGAAGACTCCAAATCATGAACCGTAAAATGCAACGGAAACTAGACTTCCGTATCTTTCCAATGATGTATGTCTCATTATCTGGTTCTTCTTGAGCAAGTACAGGTTAATCCGTGAATGTGACTGATCTGCAGACACTGTTTTGAGCTAACTTGTCTTCAAAATGCATGTAATGAGTCTCATCCTTATTACACTGAAACATACACAAACTTTATTAAAAGCACAAGTTTAACTCAAAAACATAACCAAATCATAAGTTAGAAGGGTCCAAAAAGATATGTAATTATGCACCGATCAGTACCCTGTGGTTACATCCTTAAGGGATGTTAATCCCTATCTTTTCAATTTTAACAATCACATACCTCCAGTGTTTTAAATTTGTTAGGCCATCTCCAGCAGTGGGCTAAATCCCAAATATAGCCCTAAATTAATGCAAAACCCATCTCCATCCGTGGGCTAAATAAAATTTTGGAGGGCCATATTTAGCCCTTTAGCCCTCCAACCGGGCTAAATGTAGCCAAGCTTTGGCCTAGGCCAAATTCATTGTGGACCCTACCACATGCTTTTCAACTACCAAATATTATATTTTAGTTCTCACTTGCCTTTTAAAAGCTAGATATATATATATAGAGTTTTAAATAATAAATGTATAGAGTTTTAAAAGCTAGACAAAATCTTATCATAAATATTATTCTTAATACGTGTCATATGTGGAATATTATCTCTAAATTGTAGTTTAATTAAATTAAACAATATATAATTGTTGAATGTATGAGTGTTGTACCATAGTTTTTGTCAAAATAATAAAATATGAATGACCCAAAAATATAGCCCTGCATGGCTGGAGATGGAAAAATTTAACCCTACACTATTCTTTAAAAAATTAATATTTTGGGGGGCTAAATTTTTAGCCCTGGACTACATTTAGCCCCACTGCTGGAGATGGCCTTACAATGTGGTTCTGTTGTTAGAGTTTCAATTTGATCTCTCTGTTAGTTGCCTAAGTGGGGGTCAGACATTTTTCACATTTTTTAATTTTAAATGAATTAAAATACAAATAAAATATTAAAAACCAATAAAAATAAAAATTTCTCTCTCTCTCTCTCTCTCTCTCTCTCTCTCTCTCTCTCTCTCTCTCTCTGTCTCTGCATTCTCACGATCAAGCCTCTCTCTTCCTCATTGTTTGTCGACAACCACAAACACCAATCCCTACACCTCGATCCCCAACCACCACCTCCATCACAACCTCCCTCACCCTCATCCCCAGCAAACCTCTCTCTTGTCTCTGCCATATATTTGAATGGGCCTCCGATTGGAATAACTCTCTCTCTCTCTCTCTCACCCGATTTCTTCTCCCCCCTTCCATGACCACCACTCGTAAGCTCCAACCTCCAAACTCATCCCACAACCATCCTCCACCTCAGCCCGCAACCACCACCCCACGAACCCAGAACCCCAACCCGCAACCACTCAGACCTCCTCCCCCTCCTTCCTTCAAATTTCTTCCCCCTCCTCATTCCTCCCGATTTCTTCCCCCTTCCAGATACCAACAAAGATCTGATAAAACAACCATTGTTGAAATCACAGTAGCCAATTTCTTCCCCAGTAAAGCGATTTTTTTCCTTTGTTTTGATTGCGACTTAGATGTTGTTTTTTTTTTTAATGGGGAGAAGAAATCGGAGGGTAGGGGGAGAAGAAATCTAGTTTGTGGAAGAAATTCGGGGGAAGGAAGAAATCTAGGTGAGGAAAAGAAATCGGGGTAGGGGAAGAATTCGCGAGCCCCAAACCCCAAACCCGATTTCTTCTGTTTCTTCATTTTTGAAAGTTAGTGTTTGGTTGGTGAGAAAGTGAAGGAAAATGGGGTGGGGGAAGAAGAAAATCCCAGGGGAGATGGGTTCTGTGGCTTTAGGGTTTAGGGTGAACCTTCCTGAACCACATTGCTTGGAATTTTCCAATCTTTGAGGCCATCCATTGTATCAACAAGACTAGCTTTGTTTGATAGTAAGGAATATATTCCTCATTCGGCATTGTTTGAGCTCCCTTAGCTTGAGCAAAAACAAGAGAGAGGCCAATGAAACAGTAGAAGAACATCAAAAGGGTTGACATGTTTGTTGTTCTTCTACCTGGTATATTCGTAGCTCTTAACAAAATAGTGGCATTTTCTGGGCTTTTGGAACAAAGGGAGGAAGAGAGTGTCAAGGACTCAAGAGAAGAGAAAGAGAGAGAGAGAGAGAGAGATATATATATATATATATATAAGGTTTTTAATATTTAATTTTAATCAATTTAAAATTAACAAAAATTGAAAAATGTGGGACTCACCACAATGTCACGTAGGCAACTAATGGAGAGATCTAACGGAAATCTAACGGCAGAACCACATTGTAATAAAGTTAAAAAACCAGGGTATGTGATTGTTAAAATTGAAAAGATAAGGACTCACATGCCTTAAGGGTGTAACCACAAAGTACTGAACTGTAATTAACCCAAAAAAAAAAAAACCAGTTGACTAAAAAAAGTCAACAAACTGACACCAAACCAGACCGAATTGGTTCAAATCGGCACCAAACCAAATTGGATTGATTCAAATAGGTTTTGATTCCAATTTCACGCCTTACCAAATTGGACCAGATTGGACTGAACCGGTTGTGTATATTTTTATTTTTTTACAAAATTATTTAAATCCAGTACTACATTTTTAATCTCATAACTAATATTTGCCTAAGCCCAACTTCAAAACATCTCTCTTTTATAGGCATATGTTTGTGCCTAATAAATCTCGGCCGCTGTGGCCGAAGAGTACCCTTCTCGGCCGCCGCTTTACCCGTGAGCTCATAGAAACGGCAACGTTTCGACGTCCTCTGTTTGTTGACAACAAAGGAGAAAACGCTAAGGCAAGGTTTTCTCGGCCGCTCGAGTGAAAATCACGGGCCGAGGCCGAGGGGCATCCAGGGCACGGCTAGGGGAGATATTGACCAAATCATCACGTGGCTTCAGGGTCCCACGCCCCATTTAATGAAGTAACGCCTCTGTCCATTACAGCAAATCCACTAGGGCACGAAGCATTTAATGCACGAGGGCAGAAGGGAGTTGATTGAAAGCAGGATTTGGTAATCAGAGTGGTTAGGAACAAACATTCCATCAGATGTTCTTGCAATTGGCAGTCCCTTCACCAACCACTAAACCAGGGCATTTAATGCGTTCCCACGGCCAGAGACGCAGAGACCTCGATCAGAGCAGTGGCCGAGATTTACCGAGATTTATGGGGGTCACACCACCATGCTTCACAATCCCAAATGCTGAGCAGACCCAGCCATGCTTGCCCTGATTAGACTCCACCATGCAGGTCTTGTCAAGCCTCGATTGTCTCTCCCGGACTCCTGCTATATAAACCAAGCTCAAAACCACATGCAAAAGGTCCAACACCAAAAACCAAAAGCCTCCCACGGAGCAACTTATTTTTTCTGTCATGTACTTTCAATATCTTTACATGCTTTCTTTTTTTTTTTTTTTTTTTTTTTTTTTTTTTTTTTGTTTTAGGAGTAGTGATAGATGTAAGAAACTTCCATTCATCAATATATCATACGACCCTGATTTTCAAGCGCCGGAGCACCACCCTTGTTGTCGCCTCACTCACCCCATATATCATACGACCGTCGCTCTCCGAGCAACGCACCGGAGCACCGCCCAAAACCCACCACCTACCACCAACGGCCTTGTAGTTCAGGCCGTGAACCTGACGGCCGAGACCAGTTCCTTTCTCGGCCACAATCGTTTGATAAGAAGTCCACACCAAACAGGCGCAATATTCCAAACACCTTCTAAACCAAACACTCCACCGAACTCGACGCACGGTAGACCGTGCTGGCACGCCCACGCACAAACCGCACCGCATTCCAAAAGTAGGACTCCGTGTTATACGCACGTCCCCTTGGCCCGGAGAACCAGGCCGAAGAGATTTGCGCAGGCAACAGCATAATATCTCTTTTTGCATGAAATTGAATCATTTGTAAATTTTCAACCTAAAAAATAAAATTTTAGTTAGAATTTGTATAGAAAAATAATAATAATCCGATCCAAAATGGGAAAAACTGGAAACTAGACCAGAATCGGTTCAAACTGAATTGGTCGGTTTCAATTTTTTTTTTTTTGTTGCTAAAACCATACTGAACCAACCTGATTAAATAGTTCTGATTCCAGTTCTAATTTAAGATGGAAATCGGACCGAATTGGACCTTAGGCCATCTCCAGCAATGGGGCTAAATGTAGTCCAGGGCTAAAAATTTAGCCCCCCAAAATATTAATTTTTTAAAGAATAGTGCATGGCTAAATTTTTCCATCTCCAGCAATGCAGGGCTATATTTTTGGGTCATTCATATTTTATTATTTTGACAAAAACTATGGTACAACACTCATACATTCAACAACTATATATTGTTTAATTTAATTAAACTACTATTTAGAGATAATATTCCACATATGACACGTATTAAGAATAATATTTATGATAAGATTTTATCTAGCTTTTAAAACTCTATACATTTATTATTTAAAACTCTATATATATCTAGCTTTTAAAAGGCAAGTGGGAACTAAAATATAATATTTGGTAGTTGCAAAGCATGTGGTGGGGTCCACAATGAATTTTCCCTAGGCCAAAGCTTGGCTACATTTAGCCCGGTTGGAGGGCTAAAGGGCTAAATGTAGCCCTCCAAATTTGGCCAAAATTTTATTTAGCCCCATTGCTGGAGATGAGTTTTGCATTAATTTAGGGCTATATTTGGGATTTAGCCTACTACTGGAGATGGCCTTACCTACCCATAATGCTTAGCACTTCTCTGCAATTTTGAATTGCAACCTTTCATAAAATATTATTTTATTAGTGACATTTCATAGAAAGTCTCATCCCATCAATCGTAAATGTTGATAATAAAATTTATATTTTATTTCGTGTGACGTAAATAGTCATACAGAAGGCCAATGGTCATACACCAAAAAACCGATGATCATGTACCATATTGAAAAGTCATTGTTACCACAACTTAATATAATTTCCATTCACATTATTATAAAATTAAATATTTACAATTTAATTTTCTAACAATTCCCCACATGAATGGAAATTGGTCACAAATGCAAATGTATAATGCAGACACTTGAGAGAGTTCGATTGAAAATGCACTACATCAAGATAGGTAGCTTTTGGCCTTGAACCTTCCATAGTGAAGTAAAACCGGATTTACTAGCTATTTAGTGTGTAAAACATAATACCTTTTCATACACATTTGGTTCTAGGTTGTGTCCTTACGACTATGGACCATTCCTGGTGTTCGTCAGTACTTTAGATAATTGAGTCTGACAATTCTTATAGAAATGACCTCATTTCGTACTGATATAGGTGACTTCGTATAAAGAGTATCCTGCTATACCCAACTTGGATTTCCAAGTCACATGAATCATTAAAAGCTTAGCTTAACCATACACGATGCAGGGAGCATTGTATCATCATAGGAATGGGCAAGGGATAGAATCCCTACAATGCTTGCACTTCAGTCCCACATAAGTCCCCTTGAACCTAGGTCTTGGGATCTCCAGTCAGCTAGGTTGGGTGTCCATCATGGCAACTATTGAGATATAGGTTTTAGACTCATTCCCCTCGATGATTTGTTAACTCTCTCTCATCAAACCTTTCGTAAACATATCTGCTAAATTATCTCTTGACCTTATATAATCAATAGTAATTATACCACTTGAGAGCAGTTGTCTAATAGTATTATGTCTTCAACTTATGTGTTGGCACTACCTTTGGCTGTCAATCTTGATACACACGATACGCCATTTACCCAACAAATACATTAGCATGCATGTTGACCAAGACCAGAGTAATGAAAATGTTTAGCACTTCTCTGCAATTTTGAATTGTAACATTTCATTAAATATTATTTTATTAGTGACTTTTCATAGAACGTCTCATCCCATCAACCGTAAATGTTGATACTAAAATTATTATTTTATTTTGTGTAACTTAAATAGTCACACACAGGGTCAATGGTCATATACCAAAAAATCGATGATCATGTACCATATTGAAAGTCACTGTCCCACAACTTAATATAATTTCCATTCACATTATTATAAATTTAAATATTTATAATTTAATTTTCTAACACTTTCTCCGGAGCTGCAACACGACCCTCTCTCTCACTCTCTCTCTCTCTCTCTCTCTCTCTCTCATAGTCTAATAGTCTAAAATATCGATAATATTGACGAAATATTGAGGATATTATCATTTTTTCGGGTTACGAATATTTCGGAACGTATTTATACACATATCCTATAAATATCGATGTCGATAATTTCACTTACACTTCAGCAATATTTTGTCAAAATATCGCTATAATATCAAAAATATCGATGTAATGGAAAAAAGGAAAAAAAAAACACAAAGCACACACTTAAAAGGGATTCAAACCCTTGCCATTTCACTCCTCCAACGCCTTAACCACCATGTTGCGTATGTTTTTTTGATAATACATAAAGATGAACTCTATGTGGTACTAAATCACTCATGTATATTACCATGCAATGTATAAAGTGTAAAATATTGAAGTAAATCATTATATATAAATGATTATGGTGTGTTTAATCTTCTTTCATTAATTACTACATATTTTCTACACTCACAGTGTTTGTCAGCGCTCTATATAATCAACTTAAATCAGTTAAACCCATCATGTAATACATTTCCTTCCAATTTTTTGTATAAACTAATAGATAATTGGCTAAATAAACATCCTCCAAAGTTTCAATAAAAATTTCCAAGTTTTTCTTACAATTTCCATGGTTTTTATTCAATTTTTATCGATATCGATAATATCCCGATATTTCCATAGAAATTTCCGTGTTTTTGGACTATTGATATTTTAGACCTTGCTCTTTTCCAAGAAAGAATTAAGAAAAAAAGTGGCAGGAAATACAAAATTGGTCACGGGCATTGAGTTGAGTGAGAGTAGAAGAAAGGGTGTTTGGGCCAAAATATTGCACACCCAGCCCAACACTGAAGAGCCTAGGTCAACAAACAAGCTACAGGGCCCTAAACCGGACTTTGCGAAAACAGGAATAAAAAGAGGCCCAGCCTAGGATCTCTCAAAACCATGATGATGAAATCAGCCCATAACTCTACAAAAAAACAGAACCTGGGCTTGGCCTGATTAAAAGAAAAGAAGAAGCCCAAAAGGAAGCAGACCCACGTGATTTTTTCTGACTTAGAAAAGTCAGCAATTTCAACTGGGTTGATAAGGATTTGATGAAAGTAGACGTGAAAAGGGGACATCTTTGAATCTCTGCCACCAGAAGATCAAAACCCTTTTATATATTCAAGATATTGCTTCTGCTCCAAAGAGGGCACCATTTTTCAAGGGATACGCAGGCTATACTTTCTAAATGAGATAGGCGGGAAACAGGGTGTTGTTCAAAAAATGGAAAATCAGACTAACCATCATAAATTGAACTTTCACAGGGGCAGTTAAATTGAAAGAAAGGTTAGGTTTCCTTTCAAGAAAAACAGGGAAGTGATTGCCTTTTGGATCTGACTATTAAGGGCTTATTTGCAAGAATTGATAAAACCCCATTTTCCTTTGTATTTTTTAAAAAAGATCTTTTGAGAATTTTTGCCGCCCATTATTAAAAGAAGGGAACCCCTCTCCAAAGCATTTCTTATAAATATAGGAGATGGTGAACAGAAAAAAGGACAATCAATCAAACAACCAAAAAATCAACCAAAGACAAAAACTCAAAATGATCCCTTGATCTCTGAGAACCTTCAAACAAACTGAAGCAACCAAAGGCTCATTAAGCCTCCAGTTTTAGACTTAGAAAAAGTCAATCAAAACGAGATTTCTCTCGTTACAAGTTTGGTTCAGCAAAAGCCATAACAAGCAGGGTCCAGGTTTTTACAAATACGAAAACATTAACAAATTTATGAAGAGTCCTGACCAAGCAGAACAGGTACCACAATGCAGATCCGGCTCAGTAACCCTCAAGTTCAGCCACTTCTGCCCCTTTCAGACTAAAGAGGCTGCAGTTCTGCCCATTCAAAAAGCCTTCCAGGGTTTGAAATAGGTTAAAGCTATGCCAAACTCAAACTTTGGTATCGATCTACAGCTAAAACTCAGCAATTGAAGTTGTCGACAGTTCAGTCCAGCATAGACATACTCAGTCTAGTCCGGATCAAAAGCTTCTATCTAGGCAGAAATGGAATTCCAGCCTTCTTTTTGTCTTTCTAGAGTTGATTTTTCCTTTCTGAGTCTTGTAAAAGGCAGTTCTGTCTAAAAATAGTCCACTTTCTTATCATTTATTCTAGCCAGAACTACCAATTTTTGTACTGTGATAAATTGTGAAGTCCTCACCAGTCTGAGGCCGGAAAAGAACTTCCTTGGGAGATATTCCTCACCCAAATTCACAATCGTTTGTTTAAAAATCAGTAACTTGGGGCGCAAATTATATATTTTTAAAGAAGTTTGCTAGAATTTTTATTGCTAGCAGTGGCACACTCGAACACTAAAGAAAGTTGACTTGCTGACCAGTCAATGATTTTCAAGGCAATAGGGAATTTTACCCTTCCATAACAGGAATAAACACAAAACGGGTGAACAAAGGGCTTTTGCACTACCGGTGGGGTTGGGGGTTGGTTTGGATCGTGGAAGAGAGAGAGAGAGAGAGAGAGAGAGAGAGAGAGAGAGATGGCTACAAATTCTTTTTGAAATTGAAGTTTTTATTCTCTTTTATCTAAATTTTTTTTTATGGATTTTCATTTTTATGGTATCTTTTATTCAAAATCCACTTGCCTTTATATAATTAGATGTGTGGGCTCCATATATGTGCCATGTCAGCACTTTAACGGAAAATTTGACGGAAGCTAACGATAGGGACCAATTTGATGTATAAAGAGTAACCTTAAGGACCATTAATGTCACAAAAAGAAAAAGCAACTTAAAGACGAAATGTGATAATTTCACTAAACTCAGGGACCATTTATGATAAAAAGCTTTGTTTAAAGTTCATATCCAAAATGCCACAAAAAAAAAAAAAAAAAAAAGACAAGAAAGGTGAAACCTGTCATATGAAGCCTTACCTCCACCGTAGAACCTATTGTCATATGAATTGAATTAAAGAAGCCTCCTTGCGTTGAGGCTCTTGCAGCAGCCAGCAGTCCCAAATTCCAATCACAAGGTATTTTTGTTCATTCTCTTTTGGTTTTTTTATTCTTTTGGTTTTTTATAGTATGTTTTTTATTTTATTTTTCTGATTTGGCACTTTATGTAGCAAACTCATGGAGGAAGAGGCTACGTGGCACACGACTCGAGGTATGATCAATTATGATTTGTTTGTTTAATTAATTTGATATGCATTTTAATTAAATAAATGGATAATAATTTTTGTTAAATTAATTGATGATGTTATATGCATTTTATTCATATTAATTGATATAATATATAGACTATAGTCAATTAGTCATAGGCATAAGATTCTGTTATAAAGTAGGTAGAGTATGAAGAGTTTTTATCAATAATAGCCAAAATTTACCCCATATTTTCATAAATGTTAGTTTTTATAAAAACTTTCAAAAATAGCCAAAAACTCACCTAAAAATACTCAAATACCCTCAAAACTAAAACCCACAAAAACCTAAAAAAGCAAAACATGGAAACCTGTAATTTACGTTTTCATTTGATTTCAAACATAAAACTCCCCTATGTTAGTATCTGTTGTCTCTGTCATTGGGCTCTAAGCTTTGGTAGTATTTGTTGTCCTCAGCCATGCTAATGCTATCACCATTGAAGGCCTCGCACAACCCTTTGTCAACCATATATGGACTTCAAAGTTGCTAATTAGATTCCGATATGAACTTTAACATTGTGGAGATGAATCAATAACTCTATGAGTGCCTTGTTAAATATATAATACAAATATATGGCTTATTAGAGATAATTAAGTAATTAGATAATGGTGATGAAGGAGATCTAGAACAAAAGCTTTGCTTCAACTCAATGTTGGGTGGATGCAGTACTCGTAGTACACTAGAACTCAATACCACTTAGAGGGACTAGCTAGTGTAGGGGCCTTTTCGTTCCAGCAGCCTGACGAATGGGCCTGGGCTGCTGTAAGCTGTGATGAGATCAGTAAGGGTGAAAGCTCCCTCACTTGCATGTTCTTGTCCTCTAGAGGAGGCATTTTGTCTTGACTTGGAATCACCATGGTCCGATCCATCTTGGGAGGCCATGGTATTGCTCATGGTTTTCTTTCTTGGAGGCATCAGTAAAATGGCAGCTTGTTCCCCAGCAGAGTCGCCAATTTATGTAGGGGCCTTTTCGTTCCAGCAGCCTGACGAATGGGCCTGGGCTGCTGTAAGAAGAAAACAAGAGAAAATCCCCAAATGCCTGAGTTCTAAAACAAGCTCCTGAGAGAGTTTTTAGAAGATCTAGTGAGATTTTGAAAGAACACTCTCAGGGTTATTTCACTAACACCCACATAAGCATGATGATTTCATTAATGACTTAGCTTGAGGGGCATGTGGCATGGGAGCTAAGCTTTCATGAGTTTAGCAATTTGAGAGAGAGAAAATAGCATGAATTTCTTATGGAGGAGAGATTGACCTAGTTCCTATCCTAAGGGAGGAGAAGAAAGGAGAACAAAGAGGGGTTTGGGTGGCTTGAGTAATTTCTAGATTTCTTGACAAAGCTTGGTCAAGCTCTGGATCGTTGGGTTGTGGATGATGATCTTTGGGTAGCAACAAGTCTCCTTTTATAGGCATTAGGAGCTCTGATTTCGTTTGGTTTTCTTCTTTCTTTTTCCTGGGCAGCTCCTACTTAAACCTATTTTGATGAATTTCTTCATCCTAGAGGCATGGGTAAGGAACCCTTTGTGGTTCCAATGGCTTGACGCAGCTGGGCTTTCCCATAGAGGGGAAAGCGCCACCTGCTTTTCTTATGTTACCCGATGGATATTTCTCTCATCCCCATGGATTTCCTTTGGTCCTTCCATGGTTCCTTGTTTGACCTTTGTTTAGAGTTTTGACGGGAATAGGATTTTGACGCTAGATTTTTATAAGTTGCTGGGCTTGGGCTTTTGCACACGTGATATTGGGTTTTTGCTGCTTATACCGTTTTGACAGGCTTTTGTCAAGCTGCTGGAATGGTTTTCCTTTTTAGCTCTATTGCTGTGGACTGGGCTAAGTATTTTGGTGGGCTATTTGGTATTTTCCTAGAGCATGAGGCAGTTTTTTCTCTTCTCTCTCATGCTAGCCCATGTGTTTGGGCTCAAGGAATGGGCCTGAGTTTTCGGGTTCCCAAGTAGCCCGAAACTTCCATTTCTTGGCTCATCAATGGGCCCCATGAAAGCTTGTTACCATCCATGCCACAACCCACTCGAGCAAGCCCCGGTTAATTTCGTGGCTTGGGCCCACTTAAGCTCGTGGCGTAGCTTGGTGCATGGTATCTATGCTTGCGCTTAGGATTTTTATTATGCCGTGATAGGTTTTAATCGGGTCAAGTAGCCCCGAATAAGCACGTGAGCGTAATTTAGTAATTTCGGCATGTTCTCGGCTTCCTTTGCACGTGCTTGTTTTGGCATGATTCATGGCTTGTAGCGGTGTTTATAAATTCTCCTTCTTTTTTTTCGATCGAGCCTATTTTACACCCGATCACCTATATTGGGCCAAGGATCAACTTGGGTTTAGGCCCTTGAATTTTTGGGCCTCAACAGCTAGGAATCAAGTCATATTCATGGTTTAACTCCTCCAATGATATAACATGGGATCAAACCTTTGTTTTTATATATGTTTAAAATCAAATTGCAAATAGAGATTGCATATTTTTCTTTTTAGGTTTTTGTGGTTTTTACTTAAGAGGGCGTTTGAGTATTTTTAGGTGAGGGTTTTTGCTATTTTTGAAAGTTTTTATAAAAACTGACATTTATGAAAGTAGGGGGTAAATTTTGGCTATTTTTGATAAAAATTCGAGTATAAAAGTACCACTGAATATTGGGGCGGGATTGTATTTGCTCTTGTGGTATTACACTGATAGAATTTTCTTTCTCGGATAAAACTTTTTAACTCTCAAATTTCTCTCTCACTTTTCTCTTGGGATTGGTATTTATCAAAGCCTGAAGATTGTCTCTATTTATAGGCGGATGGTATATGCTTCACAACCAGAACATTCACTCTACAACCACAATAATTGCTTCTTACCATTTGTAAATAGTGACTAAGCCTATAAGTCTTCAGCTTTTCGTAAAACATGATATTTAATTTCCAACATTGTTGCTCACTTTCAACTTGTGGACCATCCATTATTTACAACACTCCTGCTTGGATGCCCACAAGTCCCTTGATTCGTTACCTCATTAAAACCTTGTTCGGAAAAACCCAGTGGAAAAAAAAACCTAAGTGAAGGGAAAAGAGTACAACTTAATTGAGGCATTAGACCAACGTTGAATGCGCTCATGTTGCGTCGTTAAAACCTTGCTAGGAAAAATCCAGTGGGAAAAATTCTAGTCGAAAGAAAAATAGTACAACGCGGATATGTCCTGTGTTAGAAGACTCTTGAATGCTCCTCCTAATGAATATCTCCCCCTGATTTCGCATGCTTTAGTTCGGTTGCTTGCAAAGTCGACGTAATCCAATACCATGCACTAGCTTATGGAATATACATTTTGGGAAAGATTTGGTGAAGAGGTCTGTTAGGTTATCGCTTGAACGGAATTGTCTGACTTTGATTTCTTGACTCTTCTGAAACTTATATGTGTAGAAAAACTTTGGTGATATGTGATTGGTCCTGTCATCTTTGATGTATTCTCCTTTGATTTGAGCAATGCAAGCTGCATTGTCTTCATTCAGGATGGTTGGAGTGTCTGTTCCTGAAGGTAAGGCATATATGCTCCGGATGTGATGGATCGCTGACCTTAACCAAACACATTCATGACTAGCTTTATGGAGGGTAGGTATTTCTGAGTGATTGGAAGATGTAGCAACCAACATTTATTTTGTTGAGTGCCATGAGATTGCAGTACCTCCACATATAAACACATGCCCAGTTTGTGAGCGACCTTTATGCGGATAGAGAGGTATCCTGCATCAGCATATCCACAAAGACTCGGCGCATTGGTCGATTCACTGGAGTAGGATAAGCCTATGTATATTGTCCCATAAAGATATCGTCAAATATGTTTGATACCAATCCAATGTCGACTTGTTGGGGTACGGCTGTATCTTGATAACAGATTTATTGAAAATACTATGTCTGGTCTAGTACACTGTGCTATGTACAATAAAGCACATATTGCAATAAGATATGGTACTTATGGACTAAGGATAATTTCATCATCCCTTTTTGGACAATATTGATCCTTCTTATGGCCAGTTTAGGAATGCTGTCACTTTTAAAAAAATTTGCTTATACTATACTTTGAAAATAATTAGTTGTAAAGTAAAGCAGCTCCATGTTTGGTAAATAATTCTTTTAAAGTGATGTTAGTACAAAAAGTTGTGTCAAAACCGTTTGGTAAATTTTAATATAAACGGTTGTAATTGTGAATAATGACTCAAATAGATATGATGTTGAAAGTGTTATGAGTTAATTATGTGGTGGTAGTGGAGGTGGTGAAAGAGATGGAGGTGAAGATGGTGGTGAAAGAGGTGGTGGTTGTGGTCGTAGTGGTGGTGGGGATGATGATTGTGGAGGTGGAGGTGGTAGTGGTGGTAGGGATGGCAGTTGTGGAGGTGGAAGTGGTGGAGGTGGTGCTTGAGGTGGAGGTGGTGAAGATGGAGGACGAGGATGAGGTGGTGGTGGTGGTGGATGTGGTAGTGGTAGTGATAAAGATAGAAGTGGTGGTGAGGATGATGGTAGTGGAGGTGGAGGTGGTGGTGGTGGTATCGGTGGTGGTGGAGGTGGTAGAGTTTGATGTGGAGGTGGTGTCATTTTTAAAAAATGAATGATAGTATTTTTGGAATTAAAAAAAATTCATTAAAGAGTTATATATGCTTCTTTTGAAAGCAGCGTTTAAAAGCAACTCAGAGCATGCTTTTAAAAGTTGTTGTCAAAAGACCATTACTTTTAAAATAATCGAAATATTTTATTTTTACCAAACACCTTAAACTGCTTAACTTTAAAGTGAAACAGGTTTTTGGAGAGAAGTAGCAATCCCAAACGGGGCCTTAGGCCTAGTTCGGGATTGTTGCCGCTTTAAAAAATAGCTGCTTCTGCTGTGCTTTAAAAAGAATCCGCTGTAAAGTAAAGCAGTTAAATGTTTGGTAAACTGTAATTTTAAAAGTGTTGTGAGTATGAAAAGCAGTGTCAGAGCGTTTGGTAAATTTTACCATAAAAGTGTTGTAACTATTTATAATGACTAAAATGGACATGATGCTGAAAGTGCTTTTTACTAATCTGTTTGGTAAAAAAAAAAACTATAAAGTGCTTTTATACTTTTATCCCTAAAGATTATATTAATCTTTGTTTAAAGAAAAGTAAAAATTCAAATTTTAAAAAAAATATATATTTTTTTTTTTCTAGGACCAAATATAACCTACTTGTTTTTAGCCTCAAATACCATAATATATACAATCACTTCATATTCTACCAGAACAACCTTGGGTATGTACAAATTTAGCCTCACTCACTTGTGCAGAAGCCAAGCATATCAGATGGATCTTCAATGGTGGCTATATTTAGTGACCCCAACACAAGTTTGGGATGACATGAACATCGTTCATACTTGAAGAAACCATGGATTTGATTTGGCCAGGAAGTTTTCGTGTGGAAAAATTTCCAATACAAGAATCATATATACATAATAAGCACAACCAGTAGAAAAAACAAAAAACAAAAGCAGCACGTATATAAAAATTTCGAGAGATTGAAGAGATTGAAGAATAAATATACTTGAAGAAATTGATAATCTACCTTGTGAAAGAGATTGAGAGAGATTGAGCCTTGGGAGGCTACGTGAAGATGAACTTTGGTGTCTGCAGATTTGAGAGAAATACATGAGGATAATTATCTAACCTAGTAAGGTTATTTGTGGAATTGCGAAAATTTCATTAAAGGGAGCTCGCTGCTTCAATTGAAAGCAGCTTTAAAAAGCAACCCTGAGGTTGCTTTTAAAAGCTGCTGCTAAAAGACCATTGCTTTTAAAATAAGCAGGACATTTTATTTTTACCAAACACAGTAAACTGCTTAACTTAAAGTTAAGCATGTTTTTGGTTAAAAAAAGCAATCACAAACGAGGCCTTAGTGTCAAGAGACCGAAAGACCATTGGAGTTCTAAATGGATGAGCCTTATCCAGAACATTCACTCTACAACCACAATAATTGCTTCTTACTATTCATTTGTAAATAGTGATTAAGCCTATAAGTCTTCAACTTTCCGTAAAACATGATATTTAATTTCCAACATTGTTCCTTACCTTCAACCTATGGGTCATCCATCAGTTATAACAGATCCTTATATGTTTTAATTTTATACCGTTATAGTTAAAAATGTTTAAATCCTCATTCGAATATTGCTCATTTCTTGAAAAATTCTTGATATACAATAATTTCAAATTTGAGTTTGAATAATAGTTCAAAATGATACTAATTCGTGCAAACAGTTTCACAAGAAAATAATATTATAAAATGTTGATCTTGAGTGTAGATTTTGACAAGGGGGTTGATGTCTGGCCAACCGAACCATGGCTTCTCTTTTTTCTTCTTTTGTGACACTCTTCGTTGGTGGGTAGATTGTGGGCTGATTTGAAATGGGCCATTGAATCCCAGTAAGCTCTACCTGTACGATGCAGAATGAGTAAATGGGTTCAGCCTATGGCCTTACCATTGAGTTCGGAAAATTTTGAATCTGTTTGTTATTTCCTCATTAGTTTTCAGTCTGTTTTAACATTTATGAGACTATGGCCATTCAAGTTTGAATTTTCAAGATTTTCCATTGTATTCAAAACATAGACGAGAGATGGCAAAAACCCACTGTGCCCAGATTTTTCAAGTTTTCACTCTGTCATGTCATGTGGCTAATGTATAGAGATTATAAAAAGAGAGGTGATTTCCCCACTCCTTTTTCTCTCATTTTATCCACTTACACTCCTTTTTTATAACTAAAAAAGGAGCGTAAGTGGATAAAAAAGGAGTGGGGAAATTACCACCCTATAAAAATTAACACCTACGTAAAATTTTATTTCCCTGGATGAAAGAAAACAAGCATAGAAATAATTGTAGAAATGAACAGAGATATGTATATATATGTATGACCAAAACTACTCATTCTCATTTCATTTCACCTTTTTCGCCTTGCACAAAATTGAAACATAACACAAGCTAGCTGCATTATCCCCATTATTATTAACATATACAAAACTCCAACTAAACTCATCGGTTGATAAATCAATCATGCACAACCAGCTTCTGATATTCTTCTCCAGAGATGGCTAATTCCATGAATTCATCTGGTTGGATTTCCCCATCGTTGTCCATGAAGAGCTTCAACAAGTTCTTAGAGAAGCCACTCAACAGAGCCACCCCGGGCTGATTCCCGGGCACCGGTGTAGACCTCGAGTCCCTCAGATTCCAAAACACCAGCTGTGGGATCACATTCCCATAACCATGCTCCCTAAACTTCTTCTGTATCACGTCATAATCAGTCTCCCAGCTGTTGGCCGAAGCCTCATCAAACTCCATGTCGCTGAACACAAACACCCTCTTGATCATATTCTCCGGCTTCAAATTCCCCTTCACCGCAACCCTCAGCAGCAAATCAAACACCTTCTGAAAATCAGTGTTCGCTCCCCAATCCATATCCCTCACAAACTGGCACTTGGTCTTCAGATCATCCCCTTTCACCAAATGCAGCTCAGGATTCCCACTGAATGTGATCACCAGCCCCTTCCACGGGTCCTCACTCAGCTCAGACACCAACAACCCCAACGATATCGCCACCTCCATGGGGGTCCCACACATGCTACCGGACACGTCACACACCGCCAAGCAGTTCTTCATCTTCCCCAACTTCAACATGTCCTCCACCATTCTCTTCCATTGAAGCTCAGCCACTTCCCCGACGTCACCTTCCTCCACAGACCCAATAATCTCATAGGGAAGCAGAGCACCGGCCGCCATCTTCGCCTTGCCGGCCTTCACGTCCTCCAAGTACTTCTTGAACCTCTCCTCGTCGTGCTTCAGGAAGAACCGTTTGTAATTCTTCATGGCCACTGACGCCACTCTGTTGTACGGAAGCGAACCCCACTGCTTCGCGCCCATATAAACCTCCGGCAACTCCAGCACCTTCCTCAGCGGGACCAGAACATCTTTCCTCAGCCGATCTCTCACTCTGTAAGCGTAATGGGTTTCCTCCATGCCTTCGTATTCCTTGTACGATTCGCGCGGGAACACCTTTCTCGCAATGCTCTCGCAGATTAGAGTGGCTCGATCGAACGAAGAGTCAATCGAAGGGCACCACTTGGCCGCGAGGCTGATCTTGTTGCTCTGATTCGACTTCAAATTCTCCATATCGGCCTTCAACAACTCGGCGAAAAGATCCGAAACCCTCTCGTGCAAGAATCGGAAATCCGGGTCGGATCCATACCTGGCAACCGCCTTCTTGGCCATGGCGATCTTCTTCTCCTTCCTCAACACGCTTGCCTTTTCCTTTTCCGATTTTACCCACTCCTTCGCCTTCGCTTCATTTCCCTCCTTCGACATGTCCTTTTTGGCGGCTTTTTTCTCTCCCCCGGTCTTGATTTTCTTGAACGGAACGGCTCTGGGGCTTAAGTCACAGCCCAACCTCTGTTTCCTCCTGCCGCCGGCGGATTTTCTTTCCTTCAACGCATCCTTCTGTTTCCTCCGCACGTCCTCTCCTTCTAGAAGGCGGTAGAGAATCTCGGGCAGGTCCTTGAAATAACCGAAGTCCGCAAAGGACCTGAGATTGCAGGCGAGGGTTTTGGGGTGGTGGTTGTGGAGCCAAACCGCCGCCGTGTGGAAGTGTTCCTTGTCAGACTTTCCGGTGCCGCGTACGCCGCGGAGGTTGCAGATGAGCTTGAGCGCGGTCGGCGCGCTGTGGGTCCAGGCCAGCGGGAGCTGGTTGTTGACGTAGTCGGCGGGGGTGTCCGGCACCACGTGGAAGAAGAAATCGAGGCAGGGGTTGCCGGTGGAGAGATAGGTGGCGGAATCATTCTCGGTCAAGCCCATCGGGGGTTTGTTGTCCATCGCTATGTCGTTGAAATTTGAGACCATGAGGTCAATGAAGGGTTCGCCGGTGGCGGGTTCGGGTTTGGGGTCGGGTACGGGTTGAGATTGGGGCGGTGAGGTGTGGGTGGGATTGGTGAGCTCTGGAGGACCGAGAAGACTGGGAGGAGCCATGGTTGCGAGGTGTGAGAAATTGTGATGGAGTGAGCAGAGGAAGGACGATATTAGCCGACTGAGGCGAATCTATAGGAGGGCAGTTACTTGGGCTCCAAACTTTAGTGTTCATCGCTTCTGATTTTTCATTTTCATTTTCGAGACTCAGACTCAAGCGACTTTTTAGTGCTTTGTATTTTTTTCCTTTTTCGGATAAATTGGATTTGAAATTAAATAAAGAAAAGGAAACCATCTTAAAATAAGGAATTTTCGTACCGAAAAGGAAAAAACAGCTCAACCCACGACTGTTTCTTGCTTATGTGGATTGTCCACACGCGGCAAGCCAAGAATCAGAATGTGGATTGCTTAGGAATTACCTGATTGATATATAAACTATTTAAATTTATCTAGAATGTGATTCGTTATGCTCACAACCACCAATTCCTTTTTTTTTTTGGGTAAATATCACAATGTGTCTCCATATCCGATGGGTGAGATTAATTCCCGCTCGAAATTCGACTTTTCTCTAATCACAAAGCAATAATCACTAATATGAATAAGTTGGTAAGAAATGTTATCGACAAAGTTTGTCATTTGTCAATGCCTGAATTGGGCTAGTCATAGTCGACCTCCTAACCGATGATCAGCCTGCCATACTTGTAATATTTTCAAACTTTATTTTCTTTCTTAAAGAGCCAGAAACAAAGAAAGATAAAACCAGCTAGGTCGGCATTAGTAAGGAAATGGGCAACAAAATAGGTTCCACGTGGAGTGTTGTTGATGGCTAATCCAAAGCCTTTCTCCCATACCTTAAACCAGCTCAAGTCCAATTTTCAAACCAGCGTGCATGCCAAGAATCAGGATGGGCTTTTGACAAAGGCAACCCTTCATCACCAAACCTACTCAACTCATGTATAAAGCAAGCCTCAAATGTGAAAAAGGTTTTGGGATCCTATTCGATCAAAGTTGCACCACACTTGACATAAAAGCCATAAAATTGTATCTGCTTGCTTCTCAGTTTAATTTATTGAGAATAACACAAGCCACGTTTAACGACATACAGATTGATTGAATTTTAGTCTTGGAGGTTTGTAAGAAATCAAGAGCAAAACAGAAACCAAGAATACAATGGCAGCAGCACAGCAGGCTATTATTATGCATATCTAGAAGCAGCAGCGCTCCAACAAGCAGCAGCAGCAAAGTGCAGCCAAACTGCGAATTGTAACCAACGAGGGGGAGATATCAGATGATAAACAAAACAAACGGCATATATTCACTTGCAATCCACTGTTTGATGTTACATGCAACTATTGACTTAACTTGATGATTTTGAGGAGATTCGAAACAGGAAATATACAATCAGTTGGATGAAAAATAGAAACTTGGATTGGATTGGACCCCATGAACATAAACATAAACAATAGATATTAATAGGGATATATAATAGATAGAAAGCAGAGACATACATACCAGCTTCTAAAGAGAGAATCGCAGGCATAGTCATCTTGGTGGTAGTGGTGGTATGGGCGTAGGGGAGGTGGGGCAGCTGATGGTGGGGGTTGGTACCCTTCATAGAAGTAACCCTGATATCCATATTCCTGTGGCGGAGGAGATGGATTTGGGAACCCTGGCCGTGGCGGTGGAGGTGGAAAGTCCGGCGGCTGAGGATACTCTTGTGGGTACCCTGAAAATTCATAGTCACACACCCAACACAAATGATTATTATGGGATAATTAAACAAATCTAAAATTGGGGGAAATTTACAATTGTATTGTAAATGGCTTGCCTGGTGGGGGATGATGCTCATGTTGAACATGGATATGTTGGTAACTCATTGTTCTTTTGCCTATCCGATGACTTTGCTGACTTCTGCGGTTATGCGTTGTTGAGTGCTCTGCTCGAATGAAATATTAAACCTCTGTTCTCTCCAAAGTTTCTTTCAAGTGTCAGTGCCGCATTGGGGAGGAGGACACTTGGCGCGAACGTAGCTATGTCAGTGTCAAGCTCCATGCATTGCTTTTCTTTGGAAAGATCGATATAAACAACTTGGCAAACATGATGACATGTTCATCAACTTTATGAGGTTACTTAAAGCTTATTACTTTGGGAAAAAAAACAATGAAATTCACAAGAGAAAAGTTATGGATAAATGCAAGCTCCTCCATAATAATGTAGATTATTACAAATGCTTTTCGACGGTCAGTCGGTGACAAGGTTAGACTAATTATCCTTATGAAGCTTCTTGATTTTTGTCCTGACCACAACAGCTGGTCAATCAAGCCAAGCGAGAGCTTGTAATTCTGCCGCTAGCTTCCTGAATAAACACAACACTTTGCTTCTGTGAAAAGGCAAAGGCAAAGGCATTCACATAACAGAGCCGTGTGTCACTTTTTCAGATATTCTTGAAATTCCTGAACCTTCCACTCTATAAATCACATTTTATCTCTCAACAGATTATATACACAAGAAAACAAAGCAAAAGAAAGAAGAAAACCCATCATTTATCAGCTCCTCAAATTCACTAACCATGGCAGGCATACCAGAAGAAACACACCCCCATAACCAATCATCTCAAGCAGCCAAAGACCCAGAATCCAATTATCCATCCCTTGCCACTGTTACTGATCACCAGGACCTACAGACGCCTCAGCAACCACTGCCACCACATTCATCTTCATCATCTCCAGCAGAAGAGGAAGACACCAAGAAATATGGGACCCACATCATGGGAGCCCCAGCAACCCCAAATGTCCACCCAGACAACCAGAGAGCCGCCCAATGGAAAGCATCTGATCACCAGCAAATTCACCACCAGCAGCAGCCCTATGTCCAGTGCGCTCCCACAAACAAAGCCAGCAACAACCCTTTTGAGCCTGCGATCCACGTGTTCAATTCCTGGAGCGCCAAGGCCGAAACCATAGCCAGAAACATCTGGCACAACCTCAAAACAGGGCCCTCTGTTTCTGAAGCTGCCTGGGGGAAGGTCAACTTGACGGCAAAGGCCATAACTGAAGGTGGATTTGAGTCTCTATTTAAGCAGATTTTCGTGACTGATCCAAACGAGAAGCTCAAGAAGACCTTCGCCTGCTACCTTTCCAGTTCCACAGGTCCTGTCGCTGGCACTCTGTATCTCTCAACTGCCAGGCTTGCTTTCTGCAGCGATCGTCCTTTAACTTTCACTACCCCATCTGGACAAGCAGCTTGGAGCTACTACAAGGTAAATAACACTGAATTAAATGAACCCTTTTGAGAAAATTGATGGAAGTAATTTGTATTGACTGGAAATCTGTGTTCTTGAACAGGTGATGATACCTTTGGCAAATATAGGTACAGTGAACCCTGTGGTCATGAAAGAGAGTCCACCAGAGAAGTACGTTCAGATTGTCACCACAGATGGCCATGAATTCTGGTTTATGGGATTTATTAATTTCGAAAAGGCATCCCATCACCTCTTAGACAGTGTCTCAGATTTCAGAACAGCTGGGAATTCAGCGCAACCGGTTGTTGGCTAGAGCTTGAAGATGAATTTTCCTTTTGGATCCTCAGGATCATCATCTTCCTTTGAGTTTTGATTTTCAGAGTTTTGGTTTTGTTGATTTGTTTGTAGGATTATGGTTTAGTTGAATCTGTAATTCATTGTATTCTGTCCTTTGCTTCCGTGTGTTTTATGTGTTTGTAAATTGTAACCTTTAGTGTAAATTAATGTTTTAAATATTATGAGTTCAAATTGAGTTTGCATACCTACACTAACTTTACTTGTCGAACTCCAACTGAAGGTTCTCGTTTGGAAGTTTGGAAGTGATTTTGAACAGGTAAGCTCAATTGAGGCTATGGTTCTTTTCTGGTAAAACAATGAGGTTATTGCCCCATATATACTAAATTGTAAATTAATGTTTCAATATTATAAGTTCAAATTGAGCTGGATGCCTATTCCACTAGTATTACACGTAGAAGTACAACTTAGAAATGAACTTAAAATATAGGATTACAATTGCAAACATGAACGTCTCAAACAAGAAAGCCTTCCTCTTCATCATGTAAAGCATGCACTTGTCTTCATAATTTGCATCTGCAGATTCAATTTTCCAGTAATACTGCAACACTACTGCAGGACATCTCAAATCAATCTATCAAAAGCAAAATAAATAAAGATCAGATGCATCTAAGGGCCTAATTACAGCATGCGTCCAATATCCAGCAGCAACAAATTGCAGCCAAACTGCAAATGCAACACAAGAGAGGTTGGGATCAGTGAAGGGGTGGGAGACGAACCAAGGAAGCCAAAAAGTAATTTTAATTATTGTCCTAATTTTTTATAGAGAAAATAGAAAAAGAACAAAGAGTAAAACACACATTTATTCAATTCAAGCCAAATATGATGATCAAACCAAACAATTAAAGAGCTTGTGGTAACAGAAGGATATGGAGAACATGCACATACCAGCCTCTGAGGACTGAACAGCAGTCAGGTTCACCATCCTCTTGGTGTGAAGGGGGCGGGGGTGGAGTTGGGTTTGGCGGCGGCGGCGGATAATAGTAACCCTGATAGCCAGGTGGTGGTGGGGGGCTTGAAGGAGGAGGGTAGTCTGGCGGTGGCGGGGGAGGGGGCGGCGGCGGCGGCGGCGGTGCATACACTGGCGGAGGCAAGGAACATGTATTTGTCAAAACAAGCAATTAGTACATATAACATGAACCAGAAGGGTGGTTAAAGAAAATGTGGTTGGTGACTTGATCACTTGCCTGGCGGGGGTGGGGGTGGAGGCTCACCAGGAACAGGCCTGTAACTCATTGCTCTGCTTTTCGACTTCAATCCTAGCTTGGTGCAAAAGCTAGAAAACCAGAACAGATAAGAGGGTTGTGTCTGTTAGCTGTATATATAAACTATATAATTGACTACCCGGTGAGTCTAGGTGTGGAAATCATGTGGAACATGCTTTTCTCATTTCCATCGAGTTTTGGCTTCATTTTAGTATTATAATTTTAATTGATCTTCCCATAAAAATTCGAGCAATAAATTAACCAAAACAAAGTCTATAAACAGAAAGTTAACCTCCATGTAACTTCCACCTGCCATTGTAGAAGTAGAAGGTCACCTAACAGTCCACCCTTTACCAATTTAGAGAAGAAGGAACCCAAAGAGAAACAGGAGCTTTACTGCTTACCTGAGGGTCAGCACTCTATCCACCATTCAAGCCAGCTGAAGGAAGTTGAGCAAAACCCCTCATCAAAATGATAAATCATAAAGTTATTAGGTGCTGTGCAGATTGATAATTTTGAAAAGACCTGGGATGTCACCTCCTAAACCTTGTGTCTTGAAAATGCACTGCAAGTCGCAACTAATTGTCACAGATTTCTTGTAATTCATATATCCTCTGTTTTCAGTGCTATAAATTTGGATTGAGATTACATGTGCATATCATAGAGGTTAGGTACTTTTGTATGTTCTCTACTTCAAAAAGAGACGAATAGAAAACAAAAAACTCAGAGAGACTATTGATTGAATATTTTCATGCAAGACAGGTAGTATGTCTAAAGTTTTGCTGATACAGAGAACAAATTAATGTTCATTCTGTGAATACCTTGAAAGGAAACAGATTAATTTATGCTGAATATTGACATTCTAACATATGATTGGCTTGAAATGAACTCGGGAGATGAAATTAAAATTAATTAATGAATGGTTACCTCTCCTAGAAGTGATGAAAAACTAAGCAGAGAATAGAGAGAGCATGCTTTAAAGTTAATGATGAGGACCATGAGTCATGACCATGGGGGCTTGGGGTTCACAAAGAATGAAAGCAAACGGGGG
The DNA here is from genome assembly GCA_020226455.1 of Prunus salicina. Lineage (NCBI taxonomy): Eukaryota > Viridiplantae > Streptophyta > Magnoliopsida > Rosales > Rosaceae > Prunus > Prunus salicina. The sequence goes on from CM035341.1 coordinate 29,893,811, forward strand.
ACACATATTGACGTGTTACTCTCACAACTCTCTTTGAAATCCAGAACTCCAAACACCACGCTTAACTGCACGCACTGCAATGTCCCTTTTCTGTTTTCTAAGCCATTTTTATCACTTGGATTTCTTAAACTAATTCATTTCTTCACTCCCCAAATTGCGTGCTCTATTCAGTAAATATTTGTTTCCTTGTCCAGGTAGTCAATTTCTTTCATTTAGGACTAATATAAGTTTATCATATGTAGCCTACGCTTCCTCTTTATATGCTTTATCATCAGAGTTGTACACAGATGCAGAAATATATCAAATACCAATTTTCACATGGTATCAGAGCTGTACCCTGGCACTGCATCTACGCCCATCTCATCCTAGCCTACCATGGCCAAAGAAGTCAACAGTGTCCAAAGCCCCGAGACTTCTCAAATCCATCAATTGCATACCATAGCACCACACCTTACACTCGAGCAATGCAAACAGATTATTGCAACTGTAGGTAACCAAGGTGTATCAAAACCCCAAGTTAATTCTACAGGTTTGTCTTTTCCCACTTGTTTACTTCCTCAAAGTCATGGGTAATAGACAGCCACGCTACGGATCATATAACCAATTCTTGTAAGCTTTTGACCTAAGAAGCACGGATACGGATGCGGTGATACGATATGACATGACACGGGGATACGGTAAATTTTCAAAAACTAGGATACGATACGTCATGGATACGGCAATTAAAATTTTATATTAAAATCTAATAATAACAATATATATAATTTAAAACTTATTTTAATTAACATGAAGATAGAACATTTATTTAATTCCCAAAAATTAGGATATGAGTACACTACGTATACGAAAATTAAAATAATATATTTATTAATTTTTATAAATTACTATTGTACTAATATATTAGTTAAATATATCACTAGGTATAGACTAAAAGGTTTTATTAAGAAACATTTGGGCCAAACTTTTTAAAAAGACCTTCAAGTTATTAATAAAAATTGGGGCCAGACTTATACATGGCCCAGACTTCGAAAAAAAAACCTACAACTAATGAAACGGTGAGTTTCAACTAAAATGAGGCATAAGCTAGGGCAAATCACCAACATCATCTTCACGACATCATCTTCTTCGCTGCCTCTGCAACCCAAAAAAAATTGAAGTCATGGTGCTGCCAGAGCAGAGTAGCTGTCTGGAAGACGTTTAGAGAGAAAAAAGTAGCCAACGTGCGTCCGCCACTGCCACCACCACAGCAGCCACTGCCAGAAGATTCAAGAAGAAGAAAAAAGCAGATCTGACTATGGTGGTGTTGTTGACCGTATCCCTTGACTCGGATACGTATCCATTGCGTATCCATACGTATCTTGTGCGTATCGTATCCCTTCACGTATCCGACACGGGATACGTCCCTTAACTGCCGTATCCGTGCTTCTTAGCTTTTGACCAATATATCATAACCATCCATGGATCATATAACCAATTCTTGTAAGCTTTTGACCAATATATCATCACCATCCATGCCTCCTGTAGGATTGCCCACTGGAGCTAAGGGCCTTATACAATCAGCAGGCACAATCACTTTTGATTCTCATTTACATCTTATTGATGTTCTTTGTGTTCCATCATTTAATGTTAACTTGATGTCTGTTAGCAAACTCACAAACGCACTTAACTGTTGGATTGTTTTTTTTCCTCAACATTGCATTATGCAGGACTTGGACACGAAGAGGACGATCGGATTGGGTAGGCGACATGGCGATCTCTATTACTTTCACCCGCCATCATCTCCAACCTCACATCAGGTGTCCCCTACACCAAATCTTTGGCATATGTGGCCGGGACATCCCTATGAGGCTCGTCTCCGCCTTCTAGCTAAAAATATTTCTTATATTTCCTTTTCTAATAAACCATGTGATTTTTGTCCCTTGGATAAATAAACTAGACTCCCATTTATTTTGAGTTCAATTACTAGCACCGCACTATTTGATTTAATTCATTGTGACATTTTGGGTCCGCACAAAGTTTCTTCTCATTCTGGAGCAAAATATTTTTTTTAACTATTGTTGATGATTTTACGTATTGTACTTGGGTTTATTTGATGCATTACACATCTGATACTCAAGGTCTGCCTAAATCTTTTTTTGTCTTTGTCTCCACTCAATTTAATTGTAAAATTAAAGCAATACTGTTTGTGCAAAAATTCTCATGGTAGAATATTCGCTTGTGGATTCTTCAACCTTTTATCTTCCTTCTCTCTCTTCCTCGGTTCTTGTAAAAAAGATCGAAGTAAATAGACCACACCCGAGGTGTGATAAGGTCATAATTTCACACATTTGCATGCCTTCTTTGCTTAGTAATTTTGTTTAGCTTCTCTTTGTTTTGAGTCTCTTACCTATGTTTGTGTGTTTTGTAGGTTAAGACAGCAAGGGGATGACATTTGATACAATTCATGCATGTTAAGGGCTGAGTGGCACAAGAGGAATATGAGCTTAAAGACAAAACCAATTTGAGCCACACTCCTTGTCAGTCCAGTTTCGTAAGTCATCTTGCAGGCCTCATTTCAGCAACTTACACAGGTCAGATAAGGAGACATCCTTGATGGAAGTTGTTCCAATGGGTGTCTATTATAATATATCCAAATATCAGCCCAATTGGATAAATCTGGAGCCCTCAGCACATCAATGACTAAACCAAGTTCACAGAAATGTCATGTTGGCTGCCATCACATTTAATGTGGCTACATCCCTAGAGCCATGTGCTACACATGGGCAGCCACACACGGGAGTCAAATCAGCTCAGGAACTGAGAAGGATGAACAAAATTCAAGCTTTCCATAAAGAAACCATACCAAAGCATGTATGGGTAGCTGGAGCAATTGGGAGCAGCTAAGAGAGGTGTGCTTCACCGGCCAAAGGGGATGACGAAATTGCACTCTATAAATAGAGAGTTGCACACTCATTCAAGAGGAGGTAGACACACACATTCACTTCATCCATTACTCTCATACACACATTCAGATTCACCACAAAGAGAGAATAGAGCTTGGAGTTGTCCTGGGAATTCCTTGCTGCAATCATCTATATATTTCTTATTTTCTGTACTCATAGTTATGTCTAACTAATCCATTTAGGGCTCGTTTGGTACACCGTATTAGACTCTGAATAGGAGTAAATAGTCTATGCCGGGTGTTTGGTGTCAACTTGTATTATTTAATTACCCGACAATTTTATACGGGTTGGGCTTTTAATACTCTCCTAACCTGACTAACTAATACAACCCACACACCCCGGTTTAGATAATACACGCTTAATTATACGGTCAGGGAAAAAGAACACTTGACGACTAGGAGAGCAAAATTTTCCTCTTGAACCATTTTCATGATTGATAAATTTTCTATTTTCCTTTTCTTTTTACGATTCCCAATATTGTGGATGACAAACATATGCATCTTACCAAAAAAAAATCTTGGCAAAAACAATTGAAAAACAAATCTTGTCATATGAATCTTACCACAAAAAAAATTTCGTGTCATTTGAATCTCAATTTCCATTAAAATTATCAAAGATTTTTATTTATTTTTAAATAGTCTGATCTGATGTTATCCGGAACATCACCAAACACAGTATAACTTAGTCAGACTATTTATCCGGAACAACACCAAACGCCTTATAATATTATGGATAAATAGTCAGTACTCTCCGGAACAAATTAATACTATACGAGGGAAATTAGTCAATACAGTCCGACGTACCAAACGAGCCCTTAGTTAGGGCTTATGATGAAACCCTAGTCATGAATATTCAATGTTATGGATGATTTTATAGTTAATTGATTTCCTTACTTTCATTATCAAGTTGTTAATCTCCAGTTTATTATGTGCTTGATGTATGTTTTCTTGGAGTAGCTAACTAGGATTTTATGCATCTAGCACAGGTTGGGAAGGGGTTTAGATTCACCAATTCTACTCTGCTTTCACAAGAAACACATGAATTGCCTAAGAATCATTCAAGGGGTTAATAACCATAGGTTGACTAGGACAGATACCATGTTATAGGACTTGTGTGATTATCATATTCTCAAGGAGCTTAATGACTCTTGTATGCTTTATTCTAAGTAGATACCATATTTAGGTTGCGTATTAGAGATCACGTGTTGTGTAGATATCATGCATAATCACATGCCTTAGGAGAATCATGCATCCTACACCTAGATACCATAGGCTTGTATGCGAGAATCTATTGTTGATGAAACTTGAGTCAATTTCTATGCATTCATAACTTGGATAGGAAGACTAGTGGTAGATTCCAAGGCTTTAACACCTCTCAATCTTTGTTTCACAACTTGTTGATTGTTGCCAGTGTTTACTTTCGAGCACTTTCATTTCACGTTCTTCTTTTCACTTCAACAACAAAACCCCCCATTTCGAGTGCGTGTGTGGTGCTAGGATTCTGTCCTAGACCTTGAGTAATTAGCAAGAGGCATTGTTGAATTCAACCTTGCCTTTAGCTAGTTAGTCAGTTTCTTTGTTCTATGTTTTTCTAGCATTCTAAGTAATTTAACTTGGAACCAAGTTACCATTCTCCGTGGGATCGACCTCGTATTTACATAAGCTATACTACAAACGGTTCATGCACTTGTGAGAATTAAAGTTTCTTTTTTTAATAACTCATTTTAGTTGTTAAGAATAGGCTCAACAAGGTGTTAGCCAAAGTTCATTCGATGCCTCAATTAAGTCGATTGTATCTAGGAGAAACAATAACTAAAAAGGGTACGAAAATTTCTCTATGGTGAGAATCGGGTGGCCAGAGCCGTATGTGGTGGCAGGATCCATGTATGAAAATATGTAGAGATGAGAGAGATGTGGCCGGCAGTGGTGGTGGCGCCGTCAGCTAGGAGGGAGAGAGAGGGAGAGTTTCGGGTGTTTTTCTCGGGTTTTAGAATTAGGTTTAGGATTACCTTGAATGCTTAGTGTAGCCGTGTATTTAGGCTAAAGCAAGGAATAAACTCTATTTGGAAGGAGTTTATGACAAGACCTGACCGGATTCTCCCTTGAAATCCATGACGAACCACTATGCCAAAAAAGGGCTTTAGCAAAGGATAAAATCCGTTGCCTATTACACATAAATTCCGTGGTATTCAAGCCTGTTGCCTATTACTATGTAAGAGGCAACGGATATTCTCCGTCGCTGTTTCTCACTTTCTACATCGGATCTTTCGTAATTCCGATGCCTAAATGATTTCTGGGAGCCAAAAAAGGGTTGACTTCTGACGCCTAAACCCAAAACAGCATTAGTATTTTTAAACGGGATGAGGCTAAAGTGGTCTAACAGCATCAGTGATATCAATTGATGCATATTACCAATTACAACATCGTAGAAACATATAATGGTGTTGTGAATTATGGTATGCATCATCGTTTTTTTAATTTTGCGGACGTGAAAAGCCTCCAATAGTGCTGGTGGTTACATAAACGATGATGCTACTTCTCGTTTTAGGCATCAGTGATAATAGATATCTGGTTGTTGTTTTTATCTTTCAACTTCAGTTATTTCTGGACAACTGAAGTTGATATAAACAATAAGCATCATTTATGTAAGGAAAGGGTAGGTATCTTGCTTGTTTCACATCATTTATGTAAGGAAAGGGTAGGTATCTTTCCTTAGTTACTCTAATAGTATTTAAGAAAGGCCTCATTTCCAAATCATGTTGTGTTGCCATTGCTCATAAAAAAAAACATTATATAAACAGTAATTTAAATATATCCATAATTGTCTCTATATATATATATATATAAGCAAAATACTTGAATGATCCATACTTGTCACATCCAAATCACAAATTTACCAGCCCTACACCACAAATTATCCATACTTGTCTATGCATAAGCAAAAAACTAGCTAGAAAGACATGTAAAATGAAGGAACATTTAGGTTAATCAAAAAGCCATTCTAGGACATGACTTGCCAATTCTTCTCGCACCTCATCCAATTCCATTTAGGTGTACGTGTCCCTCCTTCTAGCTTTATACTGGGAAAAAAAAAACACACATATAGAATGTAAACACAAAATATGAACATAAGCTTAAAAAGTGCAAGGTACTAAATACGAAATCATATTGGTGAACAAGAAAATCTAATTTGTCAATCAATCTAATTAGATAACAAGAAGTCATTAATTGGATCCCACTTCATGTTTAAACTAGCAATTAAATGATCATGTGATGGGGTAGAGAGTTGGACAAGCATAGCTAGCATTTTTTCTCAATTGACACAGACCTAACTACCAAAAAAACAGAGGCACATTGCTGTGAAAAAAACAGAGGCACATAGGTAGCAACTTCTGTTTTTCTCAATTGACACAGACCTAACTACCAAAATTACACAAGGTTCATATTAAAACAGACCCAACTACCAAAAAAACAGAAGTTGCAAATTTCCAGAAGTATCTTATTTCGAAATTCAAGGGAGGAATCTTGACAAATGTCCTTCATGTATCTCATCACACAATACCCACATGACTTGCCATCGTTTTGTTTAGGAGCACCCTACATTTTTACACAACAATTCAGCATTTAGTTAGTTAGGTTCCTTAAAATTAATCTTGCAATGTTTGTGAAATACAAGCATACCAAAAGCATAATCCACATCGGTAATTTACGAGGTCATCTCCCAATTTGCGCATTGAAAGCTTTGATCCCACTTTAACAGATCAAAAGATGTCACTCCTGCATGCATAATAGGATGTGGTGTGTGTGTGTGTGTGTGTGTGTGTGTGTGTGTGTGTGTGTGTGTGTGTGTGTGTGTGTGTGTGTGTGAGTGAGAGAGAGAGAGAGAGAGAGAGAGAGAGAGAGAGAGTACAATATTCAATATTTTTTCCACGGGGAAATTCAGGTATTGGGAAAGTTCATCTCTGTGTATCCCTTTTTCTTTTCCACTGCAATAGAAAACCAGTCCCAAGAGTTCAATATAGGCAGCTGCAGCCAACATATCTTACACAAAACAAGGCAGACTAACAAAAACCAAAACAGGGGAAATAAGTTCATTGTAACTCACATGCTTGAAGGCTGCTGCAGATTATAATATGAGTCATCCAGACCTGCAAGGTTTCTTACCATTGCAATCTGAATTTGGCACAAAAAAAATTATAATATGAGTCAATTTTCCATTGCAATTGCAATGTGAATAAATAAAGTTCATGAATTGGGGGGGGGGGGGGGGGGGGGGGGGGGGGGGGGGAGGGGGGGCGTCATGAACCAAAGATCAAATCTAAAACTAAAAACCAAACAGTAATCAATATGAAACATCTAAATTCTCATCTAGTTAGTTTAAAAACCTAAATGTCTGCCAAATATCAAGATAGATTCGACCCCAAACACCAGAACAAATTAAAACTGAAATAAAAAATAAAGAATTCTTACCAATATGTGAGCAGTTAGTGGTCATGGGGTAGTGGCGTTGATCCTTGGCAGCAGAGGAAGAGGATTAAAAAAATTAAAATCAGAAAGGAAAAAAAAATTATGAATCATAATCAAAACAAAGCACCTACCTCAAATGTGTTCAGACCTTTCATCGAACACTTGTGTGGCACCATTTTTAGGCAGATCCACACCCAGCTTTAAAATAAAAGGGTATAAGAAGCTGACTTTTACCTCTTTCCCACTGTCCCCAGCTTTATGTCATCAAACTTGTGCTCCTCACCACTATTTGTTCACATAGGATAGAGCTACTGCTAGCCAGACCCTTCATGGAATTATTCAAAATAGGCTGCCAAGGAGTAACATCACTCACCCAATAATCCAGGCTCCACCAGTTTCAAATGCAATGACTGGCTTTGGTCTGTCAGTATTTTTGGGTAAATACAGATCTAGCCTGCAGAACAAAGTATCAGATATTAATGCTGCAAAACCAATTAATATTAAAATATATACTGCTCCTGAATACAAAATAAATAAATAAAGTTCATATCCTACCTATTTCTTGGTTGATCGCCATAAACTATACCTCTGCGAACCTGACTGGAGAAGAAATAATAATTGCCAACTGCAAAATACAGGCAGACTAGTCTAGTCATCCTCCCTTGGATGATAATTTGTGAATCATATCTCATGGCCATGATAATGGTCTACAAAATTTAATATCTGAAGTCGACAAAAAAACTATAATGCGTAAAAGGTGTGCAAGAGGTGAGGGATATATGCAAGATAATTTTAAGATGGCCCCATATGAATGTTACAAACCTTGAATAAATCCTGGCATGTGTAAAAATGAATAACAACCAAGGGCAAGAAATCTTACAATCCATCTGTAGCCTACCTTGAACAAAAATATACAATCAGGAAGCAAGCGCCGAAGGCTAAAACCCTAACGAAGGGACTTCCATGGCTTTCTCTCAACAACGAGGAGGATGCCTATGGCTCTCCCTTTCTTCGAATGCCTTAGGTTATTTTTGCTGTGGCCAAACTTCGAGTGTCCAGATGTGAGTTTTAATTTTTTTTTTTTTCAGGAGATAGAGAAAGAGAAACAAAAACTAAGAAAGAGAAACAAAAATAAAGAACAATAAACAAAAAAATCTGTGAACTTATTGCCATTTTTCTTTCCACCAGATGTAGAACAAACCCAAGAAATTAATGTCAGAGGACAATCTTTTGGGACAAATTCAAGTGCTGCAACCAAACCCACCACAAAAATATCACAACCCCAAAAGCTCCTCCACGAAACCATGAATGACTCACCAAGACAAATGAACCCAAACTAATTACACTAACAGCTACAGCGTGATGAGGAGATGGATATCCATACCTCACTCGAAGCTCGCCGTGGCTCAGGGAGGAGCAGGGGTGGCTGGGCTTTAGCCCTGACAGAAGCGCCAGCCTAGGTCGGAGCTTCTAAGAGAGAAAGTGGCAGTGATGGAGGAGAGAGAAGAAAGAGAGAGTTTGAGAGGGACTGGGAAAAAAATGAGAGGGAGAGGGGACTGAAAAAATTGAGAGGGATATGGAAGTTAGGGCGAGAGTTTGAGAGGGACTGAAAAAATTGAGTTGGAGATGGAAATTAGGGCGAGAGTTTGAGAGGGACTGAAAAAATTGAGAGGGAGATGAAATCTAGGGAGAGAGTTTGAGAGGGAGAGCGTGAAAAATTTTGGACTAGCGTTGACTACCCTTTAGGCATCAGTGGCGTTTTAAAAAAAATAAGGTCCCTCATGAAAAAAAAATAGGCAAATGCTTTAGGCAACTATGTTATGAGAGATGATGCTATAGGGCATCGAAGGCATCGTCATAAAAAACCAAAAATTCATACTAATGTCTTTGTACCTGTTTAGTATCGTTATTAATTAAATTAATGCCTAATGTACTAATAGCATCGATTTTCCGTTTACTGATGCCTATGTAGTGTTGCTAAAAGCGAAATTTGGCATAGTGAACCCTGCTTCTTGTCCGACAACTAACCTATGACGGACCCACTTACTAAAATATTCCCCTTCTCCGAAACTAAGGAAAAAGGGGGCTGAAACTCCTATCGAAATTTCAGCAGAGTCTCCCTTGAAAAATGGAGTTTACCAAATTTTTCACCTATCAAAAACAACGAAATAACAACCAATTGCCAACACACACAATGCAGTAGCACACAAAAATTACAAAAGTTCTCATTTTCTCTTACAAAAATGAGATAAACAAATAATAGACAAAACTTATATAAACTCTTAGAGCATTGACAGTGGTGGTGTGTAAATTTGGGGGTGTGAAGCCACTTTTACATCTCATTTACACCTTCGAAGGATGTAAATGTTATTTTTGCTCCAATGAGGAATATGTAAATCCAATGTATGTTCGATTTTCTTATGTTAATTATTATTATTTTGTGTTAAATTTTTTTCCATTAACTTTTTAAAATTAATTTTGAGTGTGTTAGGTTTATTTTATTTTTCCAAACAAATGGACCTAAAAAATTTCAATTCGAAGAAGATATGATTTCATTGGATGAAAATAAATCTTCATCATTCAATTTGAAAGAATAAATGAGGACCATTGGATGAAAAGAGCCATTGAAACCTTTTTTTCAATGCAATTAAATCTGGGCCATTAATTAAAAAAATATTCTTGATCACTCATTTGGTGACAGTTTGAGGATGCATTCAGCCATTTTGCACTTTGTCTGGAGAGTATCCTTCTACTTGCACGTACAGGGAGAGTGATTGAACATTTTTAGCAACTCTTCTCTCTCCTCTCTCCTCATTTCTTGCTTGTGAGGTCCCATTGCAGTAATTTCCGGTGGCAATAAGTGTAAATTTAGTATACATTCACCTTTACACACTACCAATGTGAATGCTCTTGGGAAGGGAAACAAAAAAAAAATTATAAGTGGCCACCCCTGGGTCATGTGCCCCCCCTTTGACATATTTTGTGACTTAAATGCAACACATTCGACTGGCTCATGTAAATCTTTACAATAGAGTCATGCTTAGTTTCCATGTCACAAATGGTTGAGTTTGATCATGGTGCTATCACCTTTTTTGGGGGGATTTAACATGGTTTGATACCATAACTATATCTGCCATCAAATTTTCTATTATGTCAATGAACAACAAAAAAAGATCTCTCTAAATAATGTAGAATAGATGAGGGAAGCAATTGAAGAGGAGTTGGAGAGATGCGCGCATAAGGGCAAATCCGAAAAACTATAAGTTTGGGCATTGAGCTCAGATTTGGGCCCATGACCCATCGATTCAAAGAGAACGGTGTCACAAGTAAAATTCATCACTTTGCCATGACATATGGAATTTTCAAGCATCCGAGATCTTTTAACAGCCCAAAATCCAGTTTTTATGTTGAGTGCTGCTAAACGAACCCTAAAATTAACTGAGTACACCCTACCATCAAAGTATTTACTAGATTACTAATTTACCCTATTATAAATGACTAAAAAGGAGATTGTTATTTTTTGGGGAAATGCTTTAGAAGATTTACATCACGTCTTCATTTCATGTGATTTTGTTTCTGCTTTTTGGGAGACTAGTCTATGGTGGAGGCTTTTACAAAATAGTGCCGACCTAAATTTTAAAAGTTGGCTTGTGCAACTGTTTGGTGACTCATCTAAAGAGTTTGTAGAACAAGTTTTGATGGTGTTGTGGGAAAATCTGGAATGAGAGGAATTCTATTTTATGGACAAACAGACGACGTGGGATGTTGGAAGTGGTTAATTGTGCTATGCAGGTCTTGCACCAATTCCAGGAGCACAACTTTCCTAAGGGTGTTGTCCTAGCTATGCAACAGTAAAATGGGGTAGAGCCCCTGGGGTTTTTTAAAACTCGATTTTGATGGGGCTTTTTGCGAACAAATTGGGTTTGCTGCTTTCAAGAGGGTTTTGCTGCTTCTTGGTTTATGATTTTAGTTTTATTAGTCAAATATGCAAACCTAAAATTTGAAACGAGGGCACGAATTTATGTAAAAAGAGAAATTTGATTTAGGATTGATATTAGGATGTTGTGTGATAGAACGTATTAGGGTGCACCATGGGTATTTTTGGTAATTAAATAGGATGTACTTAGTTAATTTTACATTTTAATTAAAATATTAGGGTGTACTTAGATCATAGGGTGTACTCAGTTAATTTTAGGATTCGTTTAGCAACACTCTTTATGTTTTAATAATTTTTGAAAACTTTGTTATTTTCCCTATTTTAATTCCTCGTTTATTCCTAGGATTTGTAGGGTATTTAAACAACTTTAAATATGTGGCTAGAGTTATGTTATATTATTTCCATATTCAATAAACTTGAGGTTTCCTCTTTTTCTTCCCGATGAATTCCAGAATTGATGTGTTCAAACTAAATTTTAGCCATTCAATTATCACCGAGTAATTGCATCTTGTCCACAGTCAACTCTCTCTCGCACACTGACTTTCTCACTCTCAAAATTCGTAGTGATATTGGGCTAGCTGAAAACCCGGTGCACTGACTAGAGCAAGTTGAATATGTAGCGGCCACTTGCTTCATTCAGAAATGTCACCGTCGAAAGTTATGGGCCCATGGGATGCCTAATGTTCGTTCCAGAACAATAACTGCTCAGAATCAGAAATAAAGCCCATCCACCATGTAACCCAACCTAACCTGACCTGCACAATGTTTGGCCTCCTAACACAATCTCACCTAACAATTTATCCTTTACCACTTCAGCAAAAAAGTAGAAAAGAAAATTTGAATCCTTTACCAAAACCATTGTAACTCAGCATGAGAAATCATAAACTCTATGTTACATTACATACATATATATTCTTACACAATTTGCGTAAGATTTCAAAGCAAGTTGATAATGTACTGCAACTGCTTCTTAGGTTAGCTATAGCAGATGGATTATGTCTTTCTGAGTCCTTCAATTCCTCTTTACAATCTTGACGTCCACAACGCAATTGACATACATACATACATACATACATATATATATATATATAAATATATAAACACGGAAATTATCCTATGCGGATATTTGGATGTTGTGTGGACGTTGTGTATGTTGTACTACCTCTCCATGCTCTCTCCTCCTTGTTTATTATGGTGTTCACACGGTAATAACATACGAACATCCGGATAAAAAAATAATACATATGTGTGTATAATCAGTGGAGGCACAGTTGCTCGGTTTCGGTTTTGTTATTCATTTATCCTCTGTTTTCTTCGATTTATATGTTAATGGTCGAGCACACTGCCGTGGCTAATGTTTAAGCAGGAATAAAAGGGTGGTTAAGTGGGTTTGGTTGAAGTAAAACATGCAATTAATATTTGCAAAATTAAAGATGGGGACATACTTTTAAGTAGTTTGAAATTAAAGATGCAAAATGGAAGAAACACACAAGGAGTGGGGGATAGAGAAACCGACAAACAGAGATTCCATATGTACAGACTCTACAGAGAAACGTCTGGATCATTGAAAAAAAAGGATAGATGGTAAATTCAAAATATAATATAATATAATATAATATATATATATATATTGGCTTGTAAATAATAAGAGGGTCCTTATCAGTTACCCTCCCCAGGCTCCAGTCCAGTACTTACCAGTATCAGTCCCCTTGTCTTTGACCATGCAATGCAATGCAACTCACTACTCACTCAAAGAAAGAGAGAAATTATTAAGACACAGAGAAGAGAGAGAGGTTTTAATTCTTCCCTTTCCTTTGCCTCTCTCTCGCTCTCTCATATAACATTACTTACATATATGTCACAGTCTCACCACCTTCACCTTCAACTTCACTCATCTGCATAATATACAGAGCCCAGAGTCCACAGGGGGCACAGTGCCACAGTGCACTCTTTGATGCATAGATTCCTTTAATTCTGCCAACCAACCAGGAAAGCTTCCTTTGTTTTCTCCACACTAGTCCCAGCCAGCCAGCTATATATATTCTTTCTTGGACCATATATATATATATATATATATATATATACATGCATCCATCCAACTTACCTGATCTCTTTCTATTGTACCAAATTATTCAACCATCACCATCCATCTCTCTCTGTCTCTCTGAAATTCGAATCTTTTAGGACGGAGGGCCTCGAAACCCTACAAAAACAGAGCAAACAACATATGCACCATGCATGTATATGTATATTAAATTTAACTTCTGCCATATATATATATATATATATTATTAACTCAATTATTCAATTCTACTGTAAAAACATTTTTTACAATGGTAACATCATTAGTGTGTGTACATATGCACTTGTCGCTTTTCAAGGCTCCTTGTCATTTGCAGAGGCTCACTCTCTCTTGTAGGAGCATCTAAGTGAGGACATGGATCAGACTTGGTGGCGATATGCACAAGGAATGCAGTAATGAACTTTACAAATGCCTGAAGCTAAAGTTTTGAAAGTGATATTTGGATTCGCTTTGGAATTCGGATACCTATAAACACTCGGAGATGAGATTAGGTGAGTCAGATTTGTCTTTTCTTCGCCATTTCAAAATTTTGGTGCTAAAATCACTCTCTTGAAATTCCATAGCGCCATAGCTCACTCTGCAGAATTCAAAGTAACCACTTACATCACATATATAGAAATATTTAAGCATATGGTTTTTGTGTACATTTAAAAAAAAAAATTACTAGTTCTCCTGAAATGGAGAAATAATTACATGAAACGGAAATAACACTATTTTGTTATTTCCGGTTAATCACGATATGTCATGCGTGCTAACTTTTTCACATGGCATTCTGTGATTGGTCAGAAATAGCAAAACAGTAATATTCCTATTTCATACCCATTTTTCTACTTAAAATGGCCCCGGAAGAAAGTTGCCCCCCAGCTTTTTATGGGAAAAGTTTTCCTTTATAAGATGACTAAATGACATAAATCACACTGAACATTTCCAAACAAAATATTTTCAGTTCCTTTCAAAAGTTATTATAGATCTTCTCCAATAACGTGCTGCAATAGAAAGAACATAAACAAAATAGTGGTAGAAATCTGCATCAAGACGACAAGAACACATCACATCATGGGATACAACTTATAATGTTTGGGCAAAAAACTAATGATGTATGGTCTGGAGGTCAACCTTTTGTACCAAGGATTCTCTGTGCTGATAATAGTAAAGGTCGATTAGAACATGGACATAGGAGGAGGAGGAGGAGGAGGAGGAGGAGAAGTGTTGAAATTAAACTCGGTAATGTCGACCAACCATCATGCATTTTGGGACCCTCAAAGTTGTCATCTTTTGAAAGTGAAAGGAAAAAAGCAAGATATTCTCCCTGACTCGGAATTTTATTTGGACAGAATTTGTCCTGCAGCTTATAATTTATTCCACTTCTTTCTGCCTCCAAAAAATACCAAATCCTAATACTTTTTTATATACGATCCCTAATCTTCTAACTAATTAGGAAATTAATCCCTTGACTTTTGGAAGTTGAAACCACATGAAATGATGAAATTGTATGACAAGAGAAACCCACGAACTACAGTAGCAAGCACATGAAAACTTTTTAAAAGCATATTATTATTATATTACAAGAATTTTAAAGAATTCTCAGAGCAAAACTGTTTAGCGCTGACTTTTTTTTTATACCATCCATTGGGATTAGACTCATTCAATGTAAAATTCTACAGCTATGTTTTTTTATATCAAAATTCTACAAAAATCTTCAAATTATTTATTACTAATCTTACAAATTAGATTGGTTTTCTCTTGTATAAATCAGTTTACCAAATTGAACAAACACACCTCGAGTCCTCCGGCATAGGCATGGCCATGAACGTTTCTAGGCTATGGAAAGGTAAAGGTGGCCGCAATTTATTTATTTGGACAGCTTAAATTAAAATTTTGACTTTTGTTTAATTGATTTTTTCTTCACCAAAGCTTTTGCGTTCAGCTACACGCCATTACTTTAGCAAAACCCACTCCATCCACTACTCACGCGTGCATTGAAGGAATTTGGAATATAGTTGGCTCATACAAATTTTTTTTATGTGATCTTTGACTTTCGATGGGAAAAATCATTAATTAATATAAAACGAATTAATAAAATTCCAACCAAGAATACTAAGCATTTTTAATATGTATTATTAATTAGGTACCAAACAGGAAGAGGGAGATATTAAAACTTTGATTTTGGATGCGTGGACAAATAGTGCTTTACATGACAGCTACAACAGAGCTTACATATTTCGGTGTATTGTAAATAAAGGATTAACCCTTATACCTAACTAAGGCTAGACCTACCACTTGCATAAAATGACTCAACCACATATTGGATTACTACTTAGCTCTTAGTTTAATGGTAAGTGCAATTATCATATTGTCGGATCATTTTGGATCGGCAATCAAATTTAGCGAGGTATGAGTAAAATTTGCTCATTCTGATGAATGGGCTCTGTTCTGTAACTCAATTTGATATGTGCATAATGGATAGGACCTCAAATGCAAAAATAAATGCTTTTAAGCATATTAACTACAAGTTCCTTGTAAATAATGTAGCATTTTAAGTTGTTAACTATCAATCAACACTCTAAATCGTGCTTCCAGTTCATTGGTTCTATTGATTGAATGACATGATGGTCATGGTCCTGATTTTAGTGTAATAGCTTAGCTTGACAAATCAAATTATCGGATAACAAAGAAAAACTACCATATATGCGTATGACAAACATTGACATCCATTAATATCTGTCCTCCAAGGAAACAAATTGCAGAGTTTGCGTAATAAATTCTAAGCGGAATTATTGGGGGGTTTCTCATGATACGATTGATGACTACTTTGTTAAATAATAGCGAATAATCTGGATATAAAAAAAATATAGAAAATGTGAAGATAAATAAAATAAGAGATGATCATGGAACAAAAGAGAAGGAAACCTACACGTCGCAATCATTACTAAATAAAATTCCTGCTACCTTGCTTCTACGCCGGCACTGTAGGGTCTCATCTATGCCACTCCCATGGCCTCTCTCCCAAACAATTCAACCAAAATTTAAAAAAAAAACAAAGGATTAGTTAAACAACAACCACCAAACTAATAACCCATTTGTAATCTGTCTATCAATTCAGAGTCCCAGACTCAGTGGAGCTTTTTAGAGCACAAATGGCTTCTAGTTTCCGGGATGGATAGAGAAAGAAAAAAGCAGAACAAAACAAAACAAAAATAAAAATAAAGTGGGGGTAAGAAATTGAAGAGAAATGAATGTGATGGATGATCATGGGGAGCCATTTTCGGATCGATCAAAGTGGAGAAGTTGACCAGAGCATTTGGGGCAGTCTTCGAGCTGTTTTGGAACCATGAAATACATGAGACAGACTTTGCAGCCAGCCACTACCAACACATTATTATTATTATTATTATTGTTAATATTTTTGTGCTCGTTATTGTTAATATTCTCTATCGGCTGCAGCTGATACATCTGTCTGCACAAAGATGGCGACGACTCAGTCGAAGACTCTTCGCTATCATAGGAGCTATTTTCGTCTTCTGAGTAGTATTCTCCACTGTATTCTGCTCTTGCTCTCGGATCTTCTTTTGCTTTCATCCCGTTCCTCCAGTTTATGTAGTAAATCTCCCCTGTCTGCAAATAATTAAACATTAATTAGAATTAAACCCATCATCATACAGTTAATTAAACACCAGCACCTTAAACAAAAAATTTGGTCCTTGTACTTGTTGGCTTTGTAAGTTGAACAAGTAAATGTACTGGCTATTGAAAACGACTGTGTATCATAAAGCCCAGATTTTTTTTATTTTTAAAGTTTCTCTCGTTTGACATAATGCAAAGTTTGCAAACCAAACAGAGTTCTCCTTTATTGCAACCAGGAGAGGAAAATCTGTCATGAGATGATCAAACACAGAAAAGAAAAAAGTTCATCTCTTTTTACAGAAATGTACCAACAGGAATGTCAAAACCAGTGAAGCTTTTCTTTTTTTAGTGAAAAATAAAAAGCTTTGAAAAGAAAAGCTTCTTCCCTTTCTGAGGATTTTTGGTCTGGTATGGTACCCTATCTTCACTCTGAGATTTATAAAAGAAAGGGCTTTCCTTTTTTTTCTTAGCTTTCAACTAAAGAGAGCATGAAGCATTAAATACTGTAAGCAATTAATGAAATTAAAGAGAGAATAAAGCATTAAATACAACAAGCCATGAGTGAAAGCTCCCCTGTACATTCAGAAAGTTGAGGAATTTATTGAAGAAGTTGCAAGATCTGCCATGTTTTTGCATTTATTCAAGCTTGAAAAAGGATTAAAAGACCAAACAAAAACATGGGATTTGTTAGTTGAAGAAGGAGGAGGGAAAAGAGCCAACCTTTAAATCGAGGCATTGTTCCCAATGGTAAGGAAGAGAGACATGGGAGTTGAGCTCTAAAGTGGCGTCATTGCTGTAATTGGGAAACAGTTGATTCTGGTGCGCAGTATCATCAGAGGTTGATGAGGTTGAAGACGATGACCCTCCCTGCAGCGTAACGCTTGAGCCTTGCCCTTCACCGCCTGTGAAGATGCAGCTGCTGCTCTGTTGCTGGTGCTGGTGGTGATGATGGTGGTTCAAGGAGCAGTTTTGGAGAGACCTCTCCAGAGAAGCAGCAATCGTCGCCATGTTTGGAGCTGTCATTGACTCTCAACAACACAGAAAACCCCAGAATATGATTTGCAAAAATCAGCTTCAACAATAAAAAAAAAAATCAGTCACAACAGAGAGACTCGGAGAGAGAGAGAGAGAGAGAGAGAGAGAGAGATTAAAAGGTGGGATTTTGGAAGGGCAAATATAATAACATGGGAAGGGACTTCAAAACTTTGGGTAGTCACACAAACAGGTAGAGGCAGGCAGGGCGGGGTAGAATGATTGGAGCTCACGCCCTGTAAATGCTCGTGGGGATCTTTGAGCGCATACCGGGTGGGACCACTATGCACTTTGTCTCACATGATCGCTTCCTCTTGCTGAGGATCACAGGCGCCACGGAGGCGCGTGAAAGTAAACAATGCTCCCCAATTACAGAAAAAGTTAGTAAAACAAAGCTGATGGAATAATCTTGGGAGGCCTCAAATTAAAAAGCTAAAAAAAGAGCCACTAAATTCGCAATTACCGAAACTGAATGCCGGAACTTTCTTTAACAAACAAATAACAGTTTAGTTGGTAAAGTTTCTATAATGTGTGTAGCCATCAGTGTTTGAGTTCAGTTACCAATAATAAATCCTTCTAATTAGAGATTGTGGATATGCATTGGAGTTAATAATGAGAGTAACCAATCTCCTCGATACTTTTTATTTTCAAATACTGGGAACTTGGTCCATTTTTTCAAAAAATAAAATAAAATAAAAATGAAGTTGGTGGGGTTTTGAAATGGCGGGACGAGGGGTTTGGCAGACGTGTCTGACCACGCGCGGGCTCTCCATAAATGCAAAATCCACACAAACAGAATTGAGTTTTTTTTAAATACTTAGAAACTAAGATATAAAAAATTATTGTGGGTGTGGTAATATTTTTATTTATTCATAAATATCAATAGTCTTCATATGAGGCCGTGAATCAAATTGGCAGTTGAAACCCATGTAGAGTCCAATGATATATATCCTAGCTGTCCTAGAGCAATTTGGCCGGTTTGGCTAGACATGAAGTTTTATGAATTTAAAGTCAAACCACATCAATGTTAATTATCACTAAGCACTAGCTTGTTCATGAATTAACAAGGAAAAATCTTTTGATGGATCAAGTTTATGATCCTTTTTTCAACGTAATCACCTATGGACACACTGTTGTACCATGTGGTAATTAATCGTGGAAATCATGGACAAGTTAAATATCGATCATGATTGGACCTCAAATATTAGTTGAGAATTTAAAGTCAAATTACCTCTAAATCGCCAAATCTTATTCACACTTTTCAGTCTTGATCCTTTTAAACGTGCGCCAATTAAGTGGTCCTTTTTTATAAACTCGCAGTTTAATTTATAATCCTAATACCTAAATCCTCTTTTTACTCAAAGTCAAATGTATGTTGAATGTTTCATCATTCATAACTTCAAATAAGGTTTTAAAAAAATCTACTTGCCTCGAGATTTTTTATTTTTTGCTAAAGTTAGAAAAGGAAGGATGGAAATTTACACACAAGGGTACCATGGAAACTTGAATATAGAACTACTTAGAAATACACCAAAGATGCTAATCCAACTAACACCCTATTAGTATCACAATTGCATATTTAGTATTTACGAGACTTGAATCTAAAACTACTTAGAAATACACCAAAGACGTTTATCCAACTAACATCCTATTAGTATCATAATTGCATATTTAGTATTTACCGTTTAGTAACGCTAGCATGCTACATTAAATGATTAAACCAACGTGGCTTGAAAAGGGTCCATTATAATATTGGTTCCCTCCACCCCGAGCTAGATAGATAGCATGTTGATTTTAAAACATAAACTAATTCAGAATCAAATATCAACATTCACCATTAAAAGCTCTCGTTGTTGTACAGTACAGTTAGACTTTTGGAGCCCAAGATGGATTTTAATAAAAATAAGGTTTTAAATTCTTTGAAGAAAGAGAGAATGTTTACAGTTGATTATTTTATTTCAAGTAGATAAACTACTACGAAATTACTAGTGGAGGCAAACAAAAGGACGAGATGAGAGGACAGAGCGAATGTATTGGGGGAGCTGCCTGTTTCTTTATGTATGCATGTATATATCATGTATGTATGGGAAGGAAGGTAGAAATATTAGTGGTGCAGAATATATAAATTAAGCAAAATGGGGTTTATGTTAGTTGTTTTTTTGTGATGAAGTTCACGAGATGGGTGATGGCTGGGGGCCGTGGGGAATATTGGGAGGGAGCTAGCTAGGGTCTGAGCTTGCTCTGGTGGGAGCTTTGAGACCCAATATCACTCAGATTTTTCCTGTTTGCGGAATCTATTCTCCTACTTTTACCAGTCTTCCTCCTGACACCAACTCAGCAACTCAGAAACTCTCTCTCTCTCTCTCTCTCTCTCTCTCTCTCTCTCTGCATTAATATTCCCTCTGCTACGATGACCAGCGGGGAGAGTCCTTGGGATATTCCACTGCTTTTGTATTTGTATGCAAATTCGGAAATCCATCTCACGGATTTCATTGCAATCCCATTTTTCAAATTCTTGCTAATGAATTATCTAATTTAATTTCAAATTTCTCTGAGCAAGAAGAAGATGTCCCACTTTTCATGACCAAAGGCATGTCACTTTCCTTTTATTAAACAGAAGAACAAATATCGTATACCCTAACAAACCAAACTCCAAGCTCAGAATTGGAAAGAAGCTAAGCAATATTGTTATTAAAGTATTATTTTCAAACACTCGTCGGTACTGTGAGTCAATACTGCATGTGTACGTATGGTCAACCCTGGCTGGTTTGTTGCTTTTCTTTCACAAATATTAGTGTAGTGACCCTGTAACTTTTTTATTATTTTTGGGTTCAATTCAAAATATATGTATTACCCCATGGGCCTTTGTTCAGCTTTAACTTAGTGCTATGGCAGGTCATGGACTCATGGCATCAGTCAAGATGTACAAGACACTCTCTCTTTCTCTCTCTCTCAAACATCACATTAGGGTTGAAATCTAGATTAGCAACTGGGAAGGAAGATTATATATAAAAAGAATGAAATATTGGTATGTTTGAGCGAGATTTCCAATTCATTCCCTGCACATGTAACGATGAGTTATGTGAGTTGAGGGGGCCAAGGGAAGGGAACATCCGCTAGTGGTCTAAGACGTGCTCCTCCCTCCCTCCCTCCTCCTGCTGGGTGGGTGCGCACGCAGTTTATTGATATTGTCGATTGTGTTCATTGGAAGGGAAGCTCCATAAAGCTTCTTGCACGGCACCTACATTGCTCTTTTCTCTATAAATTAATATGCTTTTTTTACATCCATCTCACATTTGTGTTGTTGGATCATAATCATATGATGAGAGCAATGGGTTGAAATTTGAATGAGGGTAATTAGTACAGAAAAATCAGATAAGCCAAGAGATATTTAAGATGCTAACCTCTGTCGGTCGCCTAACTTTAGCACTTTAGCAATTGCATTAATGCCAAGGGAATTTGGTTTTATTTGCTCAAGAAGAAAGAAAGTTAAAAATAAATGTACCTAAAAAAAAATGAACAGAGGTTTTTGAAGGCTTGGATGACCAATATCAATATGGCAATGAGTACAGTGTTAAGTAGTGGGACTCCTGGTGTGGATGGGATGGGATTGGTTAAGACATCCCATTTCACATGTCCTTGTTGCCTGCAAAATTTTCTCTGTGTTTGGTTGTTGTTGTGGTTTTCTTTGTGTTTGGTCCCTTCAATAGGGTACAATGCATGCAGTGGTTTAAAACAATCACTTGATGGAAATATATATAATAGTTTACTACTCTTGAAAAATCAAAATAAAGAAATTAAAGTTAATTGACAATTACAAACAGTTAGATCTCTTAATTCATGCAATACTGTAATCTAACAATCAGCTATCGTAATTTCAGAAATTGGATAATTAGCATCCTACTTTCTAGACAGGTTTATTTATGTCCATGCCCTTGCTCCTTTTCTTTGCTAAAAAAGAAGAAGAAGAAGAAAAATAAGGGGTAATGCACAACAAGGCCATTCAATTATTGCAAGATCTTGTCCACTACAGTGCGTTTGGATGAGAAAATTTAAAAGTACAAAGGAATTCATAAATGATGAAATTTAAAATGACAGAAATCTATGTTCTAGAATTTGTAACTTTTTTGTTTGGGTAATGAATTTCTTGTTGTTGAGAAATTCTATGATTGCATTCATAATTCAACCAAAAAAAGCTATTAGCCACAAAGGGCCAATACAAATTAGCCACAAAAAGGGACATTACAATAGCGAAGCATTCTAACATCAAAATTAAGAGAATCTGGTGTGTCTCCACTAACGATCATGCAGGATCGAAGAAACTCTGGGATAGGCATCCCAACTAAGATTGTAAACTTAGAATAATAAAAAAGAGATAAAACTTGAAAAAACCAAGTCATAACTATACAAATAAAACTTTCACAAAGGAGAGATGAAAAGCTCTCACAAAGGAGAGCTGAAAAACTCTCACAAAAGGAGATGGTGAAAACTACACAGAGAACCCAAAGAGTCTTTGCAACTTATTCCAAACATAAAGAAACCGCAAAAAAGATGGTGGTGGAGATCCGACGCTGAAATGCAAGTGAAGATCCGATGCTGAGACGCAGCCGCCTGTAATGGTTGGATGAAAATCATAACAAAACTAAGACAAATAGGGAAAACCAAATGGGGGAAGAGGTGAAAGGATGAAGAGGGAAGAGTATAATAACTCTTGGATTTGGTTTAATAATTTTCCTATGGATGTAGTTATTATGTTTTACTTTAATATGTACTGAACTAAGTTTCCCCTTCCCAAAGGGGATCTCATTTGTAATGTTTTTCTGTTTTCAGGAAAAAAAAAAAGAAAAAAAAAAGAAGGCTTTTTGATTGTATTGAATATTGAGTTTACACATGGCCTCTCTCATAAAAGTCCAGTCCGGGGTTGAAAAACTGGAACCCCAAGGGATAAAACACCAACATTGAAAATTGAAATTGGAGCAAGGCTTTTGGGTTTGGGCCTGCCCTTCCAACAACAACAACAACAAAAAAACAAAACAAAAAATTATATAAAAATTTAATACGTGTAGCAGTAAATAGCACGCGAGAGGAACTTCGATGGAAGGTAAGAGGTGACGGATGACCCAAATTGATTCAATCAAAGTAAACAACTTGGAACTTTCGTGGTTTCTAGAAAGAAAGATATAAAAGTCAATAATCCCATAGAGCCCAAGGGGCATTATAGTCATTATAAAAAACGAACAATTTCCATCTGTGCGCAAAGACCCCTTCTTGCTTCTTCTCTTGTGAAATCAGCCAATTTCTGTTTCAATTTGATTCACCAGACCCCTCACAACGCAAAGATCACAAGATTTGATCGATCACCGCTCACAACAAAACAGAGAGAGATGTCGAAGGTGGACGAGCCGGTGATGGGCGTTCCGTTCTACGTCGTACAGAATCCTTACCAAGCAGGCGCGATCCCCCCAAACGCCGTCTATGGCGACCCAAAGGGCATCCCTATCCAACAAACCATTTACAGAGACACTCCCGCTCCCTTCAACTGCGTTTACTGTGGTAATTCCGGACTTACCGACGTCAGGTAAATTCCGGGATTTCTTTTGGCGCAGGAGATTTTGGTGTTTGTTCATGTTATTGTTGATGGTTGAAATTGGTTTTGATCATTGATGGTCTTTGATGTCTGAATCCCAGATCAAAGCCAAGCCTGGCAGCTGTTGTGGCTTGCATGATGCCTATGTTTCTTGGATGCTGCTTTCTTTTGCCTTCATGCGACTGTCTCTGGCATAAATATCATCATTGCCCAAGTTGCCAAGAGAAGGTAAACTAACCACTCTCTCGATTCAGAGCCTATCTTACTCTGTATACTTTGATCACTTTGATTTTTGGTTAGAAATTCATCATGGGTTTTTGTTTTGTTTTGTTTAATAGGTTGGTGATTTTGAGAAGTCAGATCCTTGTATTGTTGCGGATCCTCCACACTGGACAGAACACAGCTTTGCACTGCCTGCATGATCTTCACTTTGTGTATGCGGCTTCTTCTCTGCTTCTGTCTTTGAACCCCATATTTACATATTTTGTGATACATGTATTCTTAAGATGCTGTGTAAATCTACTACTTACCCTTTGGCTGCGTAATAATACAGATTGATAGTAATTTTTAATATGTGCAACCTTCTCATCAAATGCTTTTGTCAATTTCAACGTCCATGCGATTGTATTTACAATTTCAAATTCTTGCGCCTGAGATGTTGTTACACCTATACTTTTTGTGGGAGTTGTGAGCTGTTTCATCAGGAGGAGCCATACTAGGTTGATCAATAAGGTACCAAAATTTAGTCATTAAGTTACTAATCAGAAGCTTGGAAACCCTTTTCCAGTGTGGTGCTTCTTTACTGCAAAACCAGGCCTCTGAGGTCTAGTTCAAAGCAGGGTCATGTATCTCTTGTTCAACCGTGACACCGCTCATGTTTTGAACTCCATCTAAACTTGCTCGAACCGTGTCTCCAGATTGGTAGTGGTTTGATCAGGAATAACAGGGTTGTTTGAAATTGGCTTTCCATGGAAAAGCAATGTTGTTGGGGTAAAGATTACAGATATCAAGCAAATCCAGAGACACTCATTTTTTAGCAAGACAATGTTTCTTAGAACTTGCTTTGCATATGTCAACTTTCTTTAGGAACTTGAGACCGCTATCAGTGAATTTCGCATCTGGTGTATATGAACTTCTCCATTGTTTTTGTAAATTGCAAATCCCCTGACGAAGGGATTTGCGCTTGCAGTTTAGGTGCGTAAAATGACCAAACCAAATGTGTGTATACGAGCGCTATGGCTCTATCTATCTCAAATCTCAAATTGATGATGTCAGGTGAGAAAACAGAACCAAAATAAATAAATAAATGATGTGAAGGTTGCAAGGACGCAATTACTAAAACAAATTGGGAATTCTTTATAAATCGTCACTAAACGGCGTAGTTTGATACTGAGATTTTTTATTTCTTACAAGAGTTGAAGTCAGAATATTGTTTTTTTATATTGTTTTTTTAGTATAAGTGATTAGGAGAGGAGGTTTACACAAATATTCATTGGATGCCTGGGAATTTCGAACCTCTGCTCACATAAATAGAGGTGAAAGAACTCAACTATCTTAGCTATACCTCACATACGAAGTTAGAATACATTTTAAGTTTGAGAATTTGCAGTTGCGCTAATTGGGCCAAGTCGCATTATTTGCGCAACTGAAGAGTTTTATGTTTTCAAGTCACATTGTTTGCGCAATTGAAGGGTTATGTTTTCATGACAGGCGTAATTAGCCCCAGTGGACCCGACAAAAAAATAAAAGGGACGATTGTGAATGCCTTTAGCAGGTGCTAGTAGAGCCTAGTATATATGGTCACATATTGTACATGAGAATATAATGAGGGAGTCCTTAAAAGCTATCCGATTAAATGTCATTATTGTACTGCTGGATTCAACCCCTCATTTTAATCCATCGACATAGTCCCTCATTATTAAAGCTCCTTATATTGTAGGCTTCCTAAATGAGCTCGCCCCCTTGCAGTGAGAGTGCAGTAATCTTTCAGACTAAGTGTTTCAGTCCATCAGAAACAACCACATGACTATCTTGACTTGGATTAACAGTATATGACCATTTCGAACTTGACTGAATAAATCAACCGCCCACCAAACAACAACTTTCGCCACAGTTAAATAAATTTGGTTTCAGATTCGCATTGTCAGCAAAAACAATAAGAAATGAAATGAAACACGTACCTCATCTATGAGTTCCTCAAGAAGCTCATACATCCTGGTGGAAATCTGTTGTCCCCATGGAAGAAGAGGTCCAGCATGAGATAAAAGAACCTGTCTCGGTAGCCAAGGAGACTGCCTGTAGACCACACAAGGATTCTAAACCAAGCTTAGCTATAGCGCCACATTATATTTTGAGAGAGAGAGAGAGCCCTTGGGAGGCTGCAGGCAAGTCATCCTTGGCTACAAAACAAGGCTCTTTATCCTCATGTAGGACCTTTCTTCCCTCATCGTTATCATATATAATATAAGATACATAAAGATATGTAAAGATATATAAGATATATATATATATATATATCACCCCACTGGGTTTGGCTTGTCCAATGCAATGCTTCAGAGCCTGTATTTATAGCCAATGAGCGACGTGCAGTAGATTCATCTCATCACTACGTAAAAGTGCAAAAATATTAATTAATATTCTCTTACATATATCCGTTCTGCATGATCCCATCCCATCATCAAAGTTATTGTCGTGGAATATATTCTCGGGTGGGTTCTAAATTTCATGGCCCAACGTAGGCCGCCCATATTCAAGGATGGGTCTAGATATGTTGTTGATAATGCAGATAGATAGCTTTTTTTTTCTTTTTTCTCTGCCTTCTAAAAATGCCCCATCAGTTCTTTCATCCATTATCTCCAAAATAGAAAAAGCAAGGCTCACATGTCACTCTGCCATTGCTCAGACCACCCTCTTTGCCTCTTGGCTATTTCCAAAGGGTCATGGGAAATTGATTTCATGTCATTTTGTGCCCTACATATTTTATGCTTGCATTTTGCGTACACCATTTTTTTTTTCTTTTCCTTTTTCATGGTTTAGGGTTTTGACCTTACTTTCAAGGGTTGGAGATCCACTTGGGAGGAACAAAATCTCTAAGGAAATATATTTAGCTGTCTTCGTTTGTCAAGTTGATCAAATTTCAAACATGAAATGAATTTCTTCCACGCATTTTCTTCCTCACTGTGTGTGTATTATTCCAATTCCAACAATTAGTGTCGACCAAAGCCGCATGTCGACCCATGACAAATCAACCAGACTATATCTTTGAGCCAAAGCAAAACCATGAAAAGCACATATCAAATCAATCAGCTTTTTGGGGTTGCATCCGAGGGACATGTGTCGTGTTGTGATTGGTAGTATGATATGAGAAGCTCTGTTGACTTGTGTATGTGTCACACTCATGTGATATGAATCATTGAAGTTCTTGGGGATTTCAACGCTTAAAAGCTAAACACTAGCTGAAAATATATATACCAAGCTTCCTCTATAAAGAAAGAACCCAAAACACCATTAATGTAGGGATATGATTTCCCCATTCATTTTTTCTTCACTTACATTCTCTTTTATTTTTTAATTAATCTTGTTCTTTCTCTTTCGTATTCTATTATTACCCTACATTAATTTCTTTTTTACTTCACTTTATATTATCTCTTTTTCTTTACACTTAATTTTCCAACTTACACTCCATTTTTAATATTAAATGGAAAAAAATACTTAATTTCTTACTCAATTAAAGGAAAAAAAAAATACTTAAAATGGAGTGCAAGTTGAAAAATTAAGTTTAAAGAAAAAATAACTAATATAAAAGTTAAGTAAAAAGACATTAATGTAGGGTAAGGGTAGAATAGGAAAAAGAAAGAACAAAATTGATAAAAAAAGTATTAAAAAGTAAAAGGGAGTGTAAGTGAAGAAAAAATGAGTAGGAAAATCACACCCCTTAATTTATATACTCCTCTGAATTTTTGTTCGTCTCTTTTCATCTTTGTCCTCCTGTACATGGAGTTGGAGAGCCTGGACTGGCCGTGTCAACCATTGAAGCATATATCTTATCTTGTTGGCATTTACAGGCTAACTTGGTAAATTGCATTTTAGTTTTCTTTTCGCCTTTTTAATTTCTTTCTCTCCTGGACCTCCCTTTTTGAGCCACCATACATTTGGAATTAATCCAAATGGGGGGAGTTCCATATTTTCAATTGTTAGATCTAGTTGTGGACTCTCAATTCTAAGTCTCAAAACGATTGAAAGCAAAATTAAAGGTCTTACGTAGTCAAATGTTACACAACGTCACATATTTTTGACATCATTTCTGTCGAAGGCAGCTGCAAATCCTCTGAGTCAGAGGAAAAACACAAGTATTTCAATCTCATATTAATATGGAAAATGAATTCGATTAAGATAGTATCCTCAACTTGACAAGATGACCCTCTAACCCCAAAATAGGAGAAACACTTGTGTGAAACAGGTATAGCAATATTTTGCTATACCGATCAATTACGACATGCCACTTGTGATAACTTTTTCACGTATCAGAATCTGATTGATTGGTGAAAGCAAAACAGTGCAAATCCCCGTTTTACACAAGTTTTTATGTCCAAACATAGCAAGCGAGAGATGTTGCGTCGATTCAGCTGCACCAAAATAGATTCAGCCGCATCCTCAACTTGTGATACTCGCAAGTGCACGAGCCGTTGGTAGTTTAACATATGTAAGTGCGAGGTCGATCCCACGAGGATTGATGATAGATTGATTTAATTCGATTCCCTGTAAAAAAAACAAAAATGAAAAAAAGAAGAAAATGAATTAAACAAGAAAGAAAGAAAAGAAATTAACTCAAGCGAATAAGTTCCCAAGTTCAATTTAGATTAACGGATTGATTCTAGCTAAAGTATGATTAAGCCATGGTGTCTGGTCCTAACCTTGTGTTCCTAATTCCCTAACTTGATCATTTGTTGTCTAACCTAAATTAAGCATTAGGAACCCATTAAGCATAGAAGAACATTTTAAACAACCAAGCATGTATCTAATCCCTGTTGTCGAATGTCCATACATACTCTTCCTATTCATAGTTCAATTCGAATTAAAGCATGATGTCTACTCTTAATTCAAACCAAGATAGCTAACATGCAAGCCTTAATGGTGATCAATCATTCAAACTAGCATATTAACTTATAAGCATAATGAATAAGAACAAAAACCATAATTGAAACTTGGAAACTACTCAAACTTGAATTGCTAAAGAAAAGAATTTACATTACAATGGAAAGTTAAGAAGAACTCAGAAACATTTAGCAAAAGGATTTTATTACAACAATTGAGAACTAGAAAGGAAAACTAAGAGAATTTGAGGGAGAGAAGGGAGGGGAGCTCTAGAGAAATGTTTGAGAGCTCCCCCCCTTGGGGTGTGTTTACAAGCTTGGGAAACCTCACTATTTATAGGCCTAAGGAAGTTGAAAATCTAAATTAAATATTGCTTTCCACTCACTTCATCAACTTCACCTAACACACCATTACATTTGAAAACAATTTTTCTTTCTTTAAACTTAGTGTTGCAGCTCCCACTTCAATTATAAGACTTGAATATGCTTCACCTAACCTTCCCACAATCAACAATACATCATGCATGACATTGCATTGCAGTTAGATTGTGGGCAGGTTTTGGGCTTGGTATTTGGTCCGAACAAATCTGGAAAAATATGGATCTTCAAGCCCTTTGTCTTATCTTTCCAAGCATATGCAGCCCAACTCAAGGAAAAATCAGGAAGACCTTCAAATGTCATTTGTGGCCCAGTAACGCAGATGCTGCCAAATTTTGACCTTGAGCTACTAAATTATGTATAACTTCCTCTAGAAGACTCAGAATCATGAACCGTAAAATGTTACGGAAACTAGACTTCCGTATCTTTCCAATAATGTATGACCAATTATCTGGTTCTTCTTGAGAAAGTACAGGTTAATCCGTGAAATTGAATTATCTGCAGACACTGTTTTGAGCTAACTTGTCTTCAAAATGCATGTAATGAGTCTCAACCTTATTATACTGAAACATACACAAACTTTATTAAAAGCATAAGTTTAACTCAAAAACATAACCAAATCATAAGTTAGAAGGGTATAAAAAAAATATGTAATTATGCACCGATCAAATACCCCAAAACCTAGATTTTACTAGTCCTCGAGTAAAACAAAAGGAAAACAAAGATAGAAACAAAACGAGAAGTTTATTAGACCACTTTCGTAGGTAACTCGATTGCATTGAGCGCATGCAACAAGCCTTTAAATCTCTAGGCATCTCTAGTAGGAGGAGTTGTGTCTCCTGAGGGTTTAACAGTTACAATGCCCACAAACGTTTTACTGACTCAACAAAAACAAAAACAAAAACAAAAAAAAAAAAAAAAAAAAAAAAAAAAAAAAAAAAAAAACAACAACAAGGAAAATAAAACTCAACATGACTCATAAGTTTTTACAATAAAACCTAGGTTTGGATATTATTTACAAGGTGGCAATGTTCAAAACACAACATGCTCAAAATGTAGTAGTGTGATAGCCAAATACAACAAATTCTCAATCTTAGTTTTCACACAACTTCAAATATCATACCAAGCACAAATTTTACTTTAAATCTCACCAAAGTTTTCCTCTCACAAATGAGTCACTCAGAGAAGGGTTATAATGCATCACTCAGTTATAAACATGAGAATTGAGTTAAACCAGAAGGGACCTAACTCAGATAAAACGTTGAAGAACTTGCATTAATATGATCTCAAGAAGGATGCCAAACACTTAAAAGTAAGAAAATGGATGCAATTTAACCACATGACATTTAAGATCAATTGAGGTCTTTAACATAGGTTGTAATGGGGCCAAGGGTGTAAGGTGAGTAAGAAATGAAAGGTATGGATAAAACAAAGTCTAAGGAACTCAACATATAAGAGTGTAAAATAAATTTTTTTTTTTTCAAGACTTCGAATCATCACAATGAGATTTTTTTTTACAAGATCAAACCTCCTTATACTCCCTTATTGAACAACCATTAATTTATTTTGAAGGCCCAAACATGGATTTTCAATTAATCACCACTTATTCACAACTCTTTTTTTTTTCTCTTTTTTTTTTTTTTTTTTTTTTTTTTTGAAATGTAATGCCCCTTCCCAAACTTAGCATGAAAACACATCTCAATTAAAGCTCATGAGTTCCTTAGAAAGGTAAATATTTGTTTTTCAGGCTAAGGTAAGGAAATCTAATTGGTTAAATGAAAGAAAAGGTTTACAAGTAGGCTCAAAATGGTTGACAATGGAAAATTATGCTTAAGCATGCATACGGTTAGCTTGAAAGGCTCAAACGATCCAAAGAGGGCCTAAATATCATTTCTTAAATGTCATGAAATCAAATTGCAAAATAATGAATGACTTTTAAGTGTTCAACCAAATCAATGAATAATGAGATCAAACAACAACTTTGATGACAAGAAAATAAGAGTATGTGTATAACACTCATGAATTGAAGTATAAGGCTCAAAAGCTCACTTTATATGGTTATATAAGTCTAATTTATGCTTGATACAATTCTTTAGATCATGCAAATCCTTTAATTGGGAAAATACGAAACAAATGGCAAGTGCAAAGAGGGTTTCAAACATATCATGCTAGAACAATGCCAATTTTTCTTTTTTTTTCTTTTTTCAATTTTTTTTTCATAAGAAAAATGAAATCCAATTTTCATTTAAGTCACGCAAATATTTATTACAATCTCATCAAATGTGTTCAAAAGTGAAAAATTTATTTTAAAAACACACGAATATACAAATGACTCACGGATTACCAGTTAAGAGCCTCAGAAAACACGGTCAGGGAATCCGGGAAGGTTGGAGAGGTCACAATGGTCCTGCTTAAAATCCAAACTTCTTAGACATCGAAGGTGTCGCCTAAAGAACTCCTAGACACTGTATTAACAGAGGTGCTCATTGGAGTTACCATAAGTCAACTCATATGAATTTTTTTTTTCTTTTTTTTTTGGGTGTTGTGTAAGTCGGGACTTAAACCCAGTTCTCTTGCTTGTTATGCAATTGTCCTGTTCCGTTGGACTACAAACACAACTTGTCAAGTAACATCATTAATTTTAAAACATGAAAGTGCCTAGGACATAAAAACTATAATGAAAAGGAGAGAAAAAAAGTAAAACAAGTAGGGAAAAGAAATAGAATCAAACTATGTTGCCAATCCCCGGCAACGGCGCCAAAAACTTGTTGCGTCGATTCAGCTATACCAAAATAGATTCAGCTGCATCCTCAACTTGTGATACTCGCAAGTGCACGAGCCGTTGGTAGTTTAGCATATATAAGTGCGAGGTCGATCCCACGAGGATTGATGATATATTGATTTAATTCGATTCCCTGTAAAAAAAACAAAAATGAAAAAAAGAAGAAAATGAATTAAACAAGAAAGAAAGAAAAGAAATTAACTCAAGCGAATAAGTTCCCAAGTTCAATTTAGATTAACGGATTGATTCTAGCTAAAGCATGATTAAGCCATGGTGTCTGGTCCTAACCTTGTGTTCCTAATTCCCTAACTTGATCATTTGTTGTCTAACCTAAATTAAGCATTAGGAACCCATTAAGCATAGAAGAACATTTTAAACAACCAAGCATGTATCTAATCCCTGTTGTCGAATGTCCATACATACTCTTCCTATTCATAGTTCAATTCGAATTAAAGCATGATGTCTACTCTTAATTCAAATCAAGATAGCTAACATGCAAGCCTTAATGGTGATCAATCATTCAAACTAGCATATTCACTTATAAGCATAATGAATAAGAACAAAAACCATAATTGAAACTTGGAAACTACTCAAACTTGAATTGCTAAAGAAAAGAATTTACATTACAATGGAAAGTTAAGAAGAACTCAGAAACATTTAGCAAAAGGATTTTATTACAACAATTGAGAACTAGAAAGGAAAACTAAGATAATTTGAGGGAGAGAAGGGAGGGGAGCTCTAGAGACATGTTTGAGAGCTCCCCCCCTTGGGGTGTGTTTACAAGCTTGGGAAACCTCACTATTTATAGGCCTAAGGAAGTTGAAAATCTAAATTAAATATTGCTTTCCACTCACTTCATCAACTTCACCTAATACACCATTACATTTGAAAACAATTTTTATTTCTTTAAACTTAGTGTTGCAGCTCCTACTTCAATTATAAGACTTGAATATGCTTCACCTAACCTTCCCACAATCAACAATACATCATGCATGACATTGCATTGCAGTCAGATTGTGGGCAGGTTTTGGGCTTGGTATTTGCTCCGAACAAATCTGGAAAAATATGGATCTTCAAGCCCTTTGTCTTATCTTTCCAAGCATATACAGCCCAACTCAAGGAAAAATCAGGAAGACCTTCAAATGTCATTTGTGGCCCAGTAACGCAGATGCTGCCGAATTTTGACCTTGAGCTACTAAATTATGTATAACTTCCTCTAGAAGACTCAGAATCATGAACCGTAAAATGCTACGGAAACTAGACTTCCGTATCTTTCCAATGATGTATGGCCAATTATCTGGTTCTTCTTGAGAAAGTACAGGTTAATCCATGAAATTGAATGATCTGCAGACATTGTTTTGAGCTAACTTATCTTCAAAATGCATGTAATGAGTCTCAACCTTATTACACTGAAACATATACAAAATTTATTAAAAGCACAAGTTTAACTAAAAAACATAACCAAATCATAAATTAGAAGGGTATAAAAAGATATGTAATTATGCACCGATCAAGAGACATTAACTTAAGAAGAAATGTAACAAACTTCACATCTCTTTAATTTATTCTTTGTAAGATATTATAAGAAAAATAAAATAAATGTGAAGTAAGGTTTTGCGAGCTTTGAGTCTTAACCGCTACTAATTAATCATTAAGAATCAGTTTCCCTTGACCAGGCTTATTCTCCCAAAAATATTTCCTTAACCAATTGCCCCATCAGCAGTTATACAAGTAGATCCCATCCTCCTGCGCTTTCCATATGCAGTGGACTCCACCGCAGAGGGTCAGAAGCCGTTGATCGATTTTAAACCAATAAAAAGCAACATGGTGGTCCAATCCAAGTACCACAAATTGCAGAAAAAATATGTGGTGAATTGGAAGTTCACACAAAATCCAAATTCAAACTCATCCCCACGGGCAGGAAGACTACGATCAATAACATTGTCTTCGGATCGGCAATCGAAGCCTAGCTTTTTATTGTCCATGTTTGTTAACAATGCGTACAAAGAACTTCTTAAAGGGTGTGACAGGCTCGTCGCCTTGGGCAACAGATGATAACCCAAGGAAGAAGAGAAAACAGTAGAACTGGAAAATTAGGGTCTGTTTGGTATCCAACTTGAATCTAATTTTTTAAACTCAAAAACAAAATTTGAGTCCAAAACAAAGAAAACATGTTTGGTAGCCATATTTTTAAAAACTCAAACTCAAGAACAACTAAAAAACACCCCAATTATTAAAAACAAAAAATATCTGTTTTTTCAGTTTTTTTTAAACAACCCACAAGTTCTCAAATTTTTAAGATTTGAAAACAGTTTTCAAGTTGCATACCAAACAAGTTTTTGAGTCTTAAAAATAGATTTAAGAACTCCTTATTTTTTTTTTAAATCAAAGTTTTTGAGTTCTCTATTTGAATAGGATACCAAACACCCCCTTAGTTTTCTCTGCATTTTTCTTCTTCTTATTATTATTTTTTTTTAATGAAGAGATTTTGGTATGTATATGGATATATAGCATTCCTTGTACGTTTATATAGGCCATGTATAGAGACCATATCTGCTTTGTTTCCACAATAATTAATGGCATGGGATTCAAACTTAGGATGGTTAAATGTCTATATATGATATATGCTTAAATATGGTTTCCATACTCGGGTGTTTTTCTAAGTATGAGAAATGTTTTCTTGGCAAGCTAATGTATGTGTGGTCCAGATTTCACTCAATAACAATATAAGCATTTGTCATTTTCTTTTGAGTATATATGTAATGTAGACATAGGTTATGCCAGTTGGTCAGGGTTACATAATCACGTTGTGGTTGGTGTGAATTAAATATACATTATGATTTAGAAAGCTATTTTATATTATTATTATATACAGATGATATTCTACTTTAATCTAATCTGAATTAAGGGAAGGGAGATTCAAACTCGGATGCAGAGTGAGGAGTACATACGCTCTAACCAATTTGACTAAGCCCATATATCTGCAAAGCTTTTCTTCTTAATTAGATGAACAATGGAATATGTCCTTATCCAAGGTTTCATAAGCAGTATTACATAGAGTACCGGCCACCTTAACCGCCCCAACCCAAGGAAGCAAAGCAAAAGAGAGACACAAAACAGAAAACCTAATGAGACTTTAAATCACTTTTAGCAATTCCTTGTAATGTTGTATAAGATCTTACAAGACCATATACAAAACAAATGTGTACATTATGAGACTTTACATCTCTTTTATTCCATGTAATATCGTCTAAGATATAACAAGACAGACAAAATAAACAACGTGAAGAAATTATACCTTATGCCTTTGATGAATCTTAATTAACAGCTCCTAATTAGGACTCATGGCGGTGTTAATTGTTCCAAACGTACTTCCTTATCCAACTGCCCCATTGGGTGTTAAACAAGTAAATCCCATCTTCCTGCGCTCTCCATATGCAATGGACTCCACCACCACACAGTCTCAAAAGTTGTTTATCAAGTTTCCATGCATCAAAAACTACATGGTGGTTCTGGTACTTTAAATTGCAGAAGTAAAGGGTGGTGCCAAAGAAATTCAGACGAAATCCGAATTCAAACTGGTCCCCGCGATGAGGAAGACTATGCGAAATGACATCATCTGCGGATTTACGTACGAAGGCCAGCTGTTTGTTGTCAAGGTTGTTGACAATGCGGATGAAATATTTTTTACCAGGTGTGGCCCACGAGTCACCATGGGCAACAGATGCTAGCCCTAGGAAGAACACAAGACAGCAGAACTGAAATACTGCTCCTCTCTTCATTTCTCTCCCTTTTCTTTCAGATAATTCTGATGAAGGTAGAGATTTTGATTTTTTGATCGAGATATGTATGCATTCCATATGCTTTTATATTGAAAAAGAATGCTATATATGTATATCCATAGTAACCATTTCTGCTGAGACTACTAAGTGGTTAGATGGTGAATGGTATCAAATTAAAATTTAGGATGATTAAATGTATATGCATGGTATATGCCTAAGCTTGGTTCACATGCTTGTGTGCATTGTACATACATGATATTTGCTCACATAATTTTTGTTTTGGTCGAATAATTTCGGATATTTGCTCGCATATATGTATAAGTGAGTAATGTTCTTATAGCGTATACACATATGAGTAATGTCTTCTTATCATTTTTTAATGGAAGAATAAACTGCCTCATTAAGGTAGACTTGAAATCCTTCCATTTCTTTGCTGCAAATGATAAGACTAACTTCTTGCTCCCTTGCCCAACAATATAAGCCATCTGAACAGCTTCCCAAATCTGTTTCTTTGTATCCTTAGGCAATTCCGTCAATTTCTTGTCCACTAAAGGGACTCTGTGTGTGCGTGCTAACACTCCAATATAAGATTGCATCTCAACAGTTGCAGGCCACGTGGTCTCCCTCTTTTATTGTACTCAACAACATGTTTTATTTTCTAGATTTTTCTCTTCACAACACGGCTCATTGTGTTTATACCACGACTTGAATTTGGCTCATCTTCAAATGTAGTTGTGCTATTTGGTTCTTCTCAGCAGAGGAAGCAAATCTCATCTTCTTCGAGGACTTGGTTTGAAGCTCCTTACTTTTGAGCTTTTGAAATTGAAGCTCCTTACTTTGATATTTATTCAAACTAGCCTCCTTACTTCGAGCTTTATAACCTGCAAGTGAAAATATTTTAGAATTTCAAAGAATAAATGACAGGACCCGACCCAAATTTCGCTTTGGAATTCGTGCCAGACCCTGTGTGTGTTCGACACCTGGTGGGTGCCGAACACAATTGACCTAATTGCCCTTACTCGTTAAATTTTAAACTTTTGGCCGGTTCGACTTCTACCGAAAATTCGGCAGAGTCTCCTTTGTAATTCGGACATTCCCAAAATTTTCACTATCATCAAACACTTATTTAAAAACACACCAACTGCCAGAACACAATCCAAATTACATCTTAACGGTTATACAAGTCTTAGGGCAAATTTCAGAGCACTAAACAAAAGAGTTTACAAGGAAAGGAAAGTCATTTGTAAACTCAGAAATCCTACATCAACTTGCGGAAGCACTGGAAGTGGACTCGGCCCGGTGGTGACTTACTGACGCACGTCTACTGCCTGGGGGCGCAAAACATTTGAAAGGTGAGTGGACCCGAAAGCAAAGCTTGATAAAAATAGCATAAGAACATACTAACCCCACTGTAAAAACATTTAAACACATAATTCATTTCTTTCGTTATATACGTACTGAAATCAATGCATTCACATATTTACATACATATGCCAATCATACTTATAGTCAACATTAATCATTTAAAATCATTGAAAACAGTTTAAACTGCCACTTAGGTGTACCCCCTTTTCATTTCCGTCAATTCATGTTATCTGTCAATTCCTGGTATCCGTCAATTCCTGATATCCGTCAATTCCTCATCGCAGGTCTCGGTGACACAAGGACAACCGAGCCGCAAACATCGCAGAATTCAGGGGACATAAGTCATCCTGAATCGCATATCTCGCACCACACCAGTCCGGGTACCAAAGAACTCGTGGGGCAATTGTCAAGCATGCTGACTAACCCGAAGGTAACTGATAAAATCCGAAGGCAACATTTTTACCGAAGGCAACCTGGATGTCCGTAGACATCATCATATCCGAAGGCAACATATTTTCCGAAGGCAACATGAATTGGGTACCTGTGGTGGCTAAAGAATACATTTAAAGACTTTCTGAAAAAGCTGTTAAATAACTGAGTTTCTGTAAGTTCCTGTACTCTGCTGTCATTTAACTGTCAATTAGCTAAAATTTCTCTTTTCCTATCTTCTTAGGAACATTACACTCGGCAGCATATAAATCTTAATGCTTAAAAGCATATATCAACTTATAAAACAACAATTGTTGAATAAAACTTATTCAAGATTAAATGCTGTGAATAACATAAATTCATTTATGAAAACAAAGAGTCCACTCACGACTGGTCCGAGCTTGCTAGACCTTTAGAAGGTCCCTCCTGCGGGTCAACTGGTGCCCGGGTGCCTGATTCAAATATCATGATAATATAGATTATTAAACTGTTCGGAGAAAAACATTTAAATAAAACCCTGACCCCCGGCTCCTAAAAGTGCGTGCATCACATTTAAATTATTCCTATGCCCATATTACCATATCTTCATACTCAGGACACATGTCCCGGGAATCTGGTCTCGATCGGACGGTTAAACTGGTCACGATCGGACTATTACAATTTATCATAATCCTAAGCCTAGGGTTGACATTATCGGAGTATCCGGGACTCCGATTTATAATCCGTCGATTCCTATAAGGTCTTGTAATTATCTAGTTCAACATATCTTAAAAGGAATACGATCCAACGGTTCGAAACTGTTGAACCCGAATAACGCACAATATGTAAATATCCGTTTGAGGTTCAAACGGTATCCAAATTGAAATCCGAGCATACCGTTGTGCTCGGGACGACGTGGAGAACATTCTAGGACAAAAACCCAGTCTTGGCACTCCACTGACGCGCCGCCACCGCCGGTGGGTGCATAGAGAAATTTTCCGGCGATCGGAAAACTCCAAACCGCCGGCCAATAACCATACCTACGGATTAAGCACATCAAGGGGAGTAACCTTATACCTTGCCTCGACGATCAATTCCACCTTTAAAGCCCTCGAACAAAGCTTTCTGAGCTTTGGCGCCCGGAGATGACCGGAAAACACCCCGAAATTTACTGTTCGAAACAGCCCGTTTTTGGGCTCACTTTGGCTTTAATTTCCTTAGATTTGGGGCTGCAAATGGGTATAGATGTGTAGAGGAGAGAGAGACGAAGAGAAAGGATCCAAAATCGTG
This sequence comes from Prunus salicina, assembly GCA_020226455.1. Lineage (NCBI taxonomy): Eukaryota > Viridiplantae > Streptophyta > Magnoliopsida > Rosales > Rosaceae > Prunus > Prunus salicina. The sequence continues at coordinate 29,932,580 of CM035341.1, forward strand.
GTCATAGGCGGCCGGATGTGGCCGGATTCTTCATCGGAACCCACGGAGGTCGTGGCTGGCCTGAACAGAGGAGAGAGAGAGAGAGAAGAAACTGATCGCGCCAGGAGAGAGAAGGAGAAATCTGGTTTTTCTAAAACCAACTTCGAAAAATTTACAAGTTTGCCACTGGACCATTTTTGCCCATAACTTATTCGATACAATTCCGATTCGAGCCCACTATGTGTCTACGGACTCGTCTCGTCGCGCTCTACGCAACGGTACAATTAAAATCTTCAAATTCCTCCTCGATAAAAAAGTCAACTTTTTCCTTCCATAATTAGTCCAAGGGCAAAATTGTCCTTTCATCCTAATATTTTAATAATTAACTATTATTTAAGGTTCGGGTTGTTACAATAATAAACACGACGGTTATTTGAAAACACAAACATAGTATGACATTTCACATGTCGCTAGGTGAGAACTACCGTCATGCTATTCGTTTTATCATGGCAGTAGTTAATTGTCGTCGTGGTGTGATAATTCAAACGACGTAAATAAGAAATCACCATCGTCTTATTAGTAGTAAAAATAAACACATACCACCACTACAAAAAGCTTTCTATAACAAAGATTACAGAGTCGTGTTTGCGGATAAACGCAAATGTAGAGAGATAGAGAGAGAAAGTGGAGAGTAAGGGACACTTTCGAACTAATATTATTCAAAACAATAAAAAACGACGGTATTTTGAAAACAGAGTTGTGTTTCCAGACACTTTCGTTCTTGGTCTGTATATTTTATCAAACTTAGAAATATGTAAAATGATTTTTTTTTAACGTAAAATGATTTTCACCAAAAAAATGAAAGATGATTTTAACCCCAAAAAAAAAAGCAAAAAAGAGAGTGAGTTTGGTTGAGAAAAAACGTAACCTTTGGCGTGCAATGAAAGTTTGGTTGAGATGTGGGGAGACTCAGAGACAGACGAGGAGGAGAAGAAGATGATGAGATTCAGAGACACCACTTTGGGAGGGAAAATTGAGAGGAGAGTGAAATATTTTCTCGGGTTGGGAAAACGTAAAATTTTAGGTCAGGTCAGGCAAAAGTTAATATAGAAAAGCAACATTTCATAAGACGACGTTTTTTTTATAAAAACTGTCGTAGTATGTAGGTTCATACAATGCGATACACGTAGCAACCGACGTGGTTGATTATAATATCATACAACTTTGAGTATTCCGAAACTGCCGTGGTTATGTACAATTTTAGATGACACAAATGTATTTTTATGGTCATGGTATATTAAATTAATACGGCTCTTATTACGAAATTAGCGACGTGGTATAAACCTTAGACGACGGTAGTTATATTCATAGCGCCATTGTACAACTTTATTACGGCACTATTTATATATAGTGTCATCTTATTCCACTTCAAACAGATAACACCTTAGACGACAGTACTTATATGGGATACGCCGTTGTAAATACGTTTGACGATGCAAGCAAAAAAGCACCGACGTCTTACAAAATAAAATGATTAGGTGGACTTTGCTTTTCCTGGGATTCGAACGAATGTGACCAAAGATATAATTGACCCAAAAGAGAACAAGAAACTGTTGTCATTTCAATATACCCTAAACCCTAAACCCTAAATTCTTTATTTTACCAAAATTGTTTATAAAAAAAAAAAAAACAAGTATGAGAAAAATAAACCGAAAAATGCTATGGACTCGTTACGACAATGCCTTCGATATTAAAGGGCTAAAATCAAAATTTCATATATTTGAATTTATTGCCTTCAATGAATCACACAAACCTTAGGGTTATTATGTTAGGAAACTATAAGTACTATTGTGCTTTGTCTAGAAACAATTTTGAGTTTTAGTTGTCATTTTAAATTTTTATAACTAAAATTAAAATTTTCAAAACTATCGGGGGAAGACAATCTCTCAATAAGTGCATAGCAGTTTTTGGTGTATTTTCTGAATTTTTTAAATTTATTATGAATATTAGGAATTAAATACAATAAAAAATCATATTAATGGGAAATGACACATGGCAGGTGCTCATAGGCTTACTCCTGCATTTTCGACGCATGTTGCGACAGCAAATTCAGAGAGCGAGATGGGATATAAACTACATCAATCCACATTGGTAATTAAGTGGGAGACGACGTTGTAGGTCAATACAATGACATTTTGTATCTATATTTCAACGTTGTAGTTCCCTAAGACGTCTACAGGTGATACAAACTGACGTTGTTCAGAATTACCACGTCGTTTTTTATGTAATTCCCTCCGTCGTAGTCCCTTAAGACGACATATAGTTGTTAAAAGCGATGTTTTGCATGACGACATCGTTGATTATATAATTATCATCGTCGAAGTCAGTTTAAATGTCGATAGGTTGGTAAAGATCGACGTTGTTTGTATTTACGTCGACATCAGTTATCTATTTACTACCATTGTAGTATGTGAAGACGTCTTTACGTATCTACTCCCATGGTCGTTTATGAATTAATGTGGCAAATTAGTGGGACCCAGATGGATGTAAAGATAAATTAGGGGATGTTCATGCGTTCTTTCACTTTCACTTTTCACTTAGGGTTCCAACTCTAACTCAACCCTTGGGTGCCGCCGTCACTTTAGGCCATACCTCTCTCTCACCTCTCTGAAGGTCCTGAGGCAATAATTTGGATATTGGTATGTATGTGTGTTTGTGACATCACCAACTTTCAAAATATTTTCTTTTTCAAATTGGTGGTTCGATTGTGAAGAGGAATACATGCTCCCATTGGTAAGATTTCATATCTCTTGGGATCTCATTTGCCTTTCTCTGATGATTTCATTTAGTAAATAAGCCTAAAAATTATATCTCATATGACAGTTTTCTGTGTATTACTTGTCATTTTGTTGATCGACCATCATAGGCTACCAAAACTCAGAAAATAAATCTTAAAAAAGCAATACATAGACGACTGTAGTTACAGAACGGCAATTGTATAACGGAAATATAGACGCCGGTATTTCCAACAACTGTCATCGTAGGCTAAAAACCCTAGAAATTAAATCTTAAAAAGCAATACAAATTTTAGATGGCTGTAGTTACAGAACGACAGTCATATAACAGATATATAGACTACGGTATTTTTGCAATTACCGAAGTGGTTAAGTTAAAATTTACTATCGTAGTACAAGAACACTTCATACGTCATGAATTTATTTTTACGCCGTATATATTAAATTAATATGGCGCTTAATACGAAATTAGCAATGTGGATTCCTATAACATTATACGACGCTCATTATGAAGAAACCACCGTGGTTAGGTACAAAAAACTTTGACGCTATATTCTACAATAATGACGTGGTAAAGTACATTTACCACGACCGTTTATTTATAAAGATCGTTGTGATGTACTTACTTAATACGCCGTATTTATTCGTCTTTTTCCATTTTTGTAATAGTGTCTGTTTTTTTGTCAAATTAATTGAGACATTCAACGTAAATTTATATTAAAAGTAAATATGATGGATATACCCAAAATTCTACCACACCAACTAAATTTCACCTCTTTGTCTAACTTGCTAACCCTTAACTCACCATTCTCTCTAACTCCATGACCCCCAACTCACTTATTGTCTACCTATATTGTGTTGAAAGAGTATAATGGAGTAACAAGTTATGATATAAAACTATTCTTATGAGAAATACTTCTACCATTTGTGTACATTTTTAGTTTGATTCCTTCAACTTTTTCAATTGAAGCAAAAGAAAACTTCGCTAAAAAGGTGACCCCAATTGCCAGCAAGGAGAAATCCAATTTCGAGCAAAGAATATGTCAATTTTAGGGATCTCTAGTCGCTTTTGTAGGGGAAACTAGGGTTGTAATTTTGGGATCAATTGGGGGAAAATTCGCGAGCTCAAATGGTATGAAATTTTCAAAACCCTAGCCCAATATTACATAATCTATCATGGATCCACCAATAGTCACGTTGGATGCCACTTTCTGATCAATTTTTGTCACGTGTATGAAATTACTCGACTAGTGCTGCCACATCAGCTGAGTTAACGATTTTTCTTTGAAAATTAACGGAATGGGGCAACCTTATTAACGGAATGGAAGTACACACTGTGTTGCAGTTTCTATGTTATAAACCTAAAAAAAAATACTAATACAAGAGTAACGTAAAAGTACACATTGTGCTGCAATTTATATCCTATAAACCTAAAAAAATTACCAAATATAAGAGTAAAGTACACTAAATGTTGCAATTTCTATTCTATAAACCTAAATACCAGTATAAGAATAACGTAAAAGTATATTGTGTTGTAGTTTCTATTTTATAAACCTAAAAATACACATTGCATTGCAATTTCTATTCTATAAACCTAAATACCAATATAAGAGTAACGTAAACTTCCTATTGATTTTAAACCAAAGCTCCCAGTTATTTTCCACATTATTAAAGTATTTATGGAGTTTAAACTAAAGTACTTACTTGCGATTGCTTTGTATTGTGTTGTTATAATGTAATATCTCAGTTGGCTTTAACTTTGCTATAGTGCATAACATTAGAACCTCAATTCCCTTCTACAGGTGATGCGGAAGCCGGTGGGGTCCCAATTTCATATGTTTCATGCAACCAAGAGCTGGCTAGCAGAGGAAGACATTTAGAATTTTTTTGGGTAGCTGGTAAGGTGTGTGCAAAGCACAGCATTCATGGAAAGAAACAAAAATCTGCAACAACAGCACTCTTTTGTTGTCAATATTGTAGCCTACAATTTGTAGGCTCATTGGGGGCTCTCCATTTTTATTTTTGGTGTTATACTACTGCCCATTAATTCCATTTGATTCTGAATTTTGGATAAATACGACTTTTTTCTTTAAGCAAATTGTTGAATTGGATTTAAAGAGGCAACTATAACCAGGACATCCATTGTTTCTTTTTGGGAGATTTATAAATAAACCCAAAATGAGTGAAGTATTTATAAAGAAGGACAAAATTTAAGTGTTTGGACAATAATGCCCTTATTTATTTCTAGATTTCCTAGGGGATCCTCTAGCCGTATGAAACCGAAATATTTCTTCTTTTTATATGTTGCTTCGTACTGCCGTATGGAGCCAAAAAATTTGGCTACTGTTCTGCTGGGATGATCTCTTCACGTGAGTTGAGTCTGATGATGCTTCTGCTATCATGAGGGCTTTATATGGAGTTTATGCTTCCAACATGTTATCTATATTGTGTAGCTCTTCTTCTGCTAAGCTATTCCAGTATGTATTGTCGTTGTCTTCTGCTGTAATTTGTTCTATTATCTGGTTATAGATTTCATCAAAAACTTTTGCTCTTGTCGTGCTGATCCTGTATTCATATATGTCATTTGGTCTCCTGGATGTAGATTCTAAATACACCTTGACAAACTTGGATTGGTACAGGAGGGTCAGACGATCATCATTAAATAGCTGTTGCTCGGCTATTATTGCTCCTCTACATTGTTGGATATCTTACTTAGTAGGAATTCCTATTTGTGCTGATTCTCCTGGACTAAGTAATTAATTAAAAGAAATAATAATTCTATGTTGTGCTAAATCTGGGTAAATGTTATCTTCAAACCACTATGGGGGTATACTAGTGAAATCTAGTTTTACATTTTTCTAGAGAGGTAGATAAAAACTTATGATTTCTCTAAATTTTGGGGAGAATGAATCTAAATGCTCGCTTTTTTCAGTATAGAGTTGACCTAAATAACCATATTGTGCTAACAATGCTGGAGTAACTACGATTATTTTTTGTTTATGCTCTAAATGCAGTTCTCTATATATTCGACCATATTAATACTAGCTAAGTGTATAATATAATGAGAACAACTTTTAGTAATAATTTTGATGGCAGGGTGTGGATTACTTTTTAAATTGAAAAGAAAAGCTTGGATATATAGTTGAAGAGATGTATTTTGTTCATATTCTAATTTAATTATATGACTTTTAACATCTTGTGGTAAAAATCTATACCTTTCTCTAGCTAGAGTTTGAAGAAAATAAGGATTTTTAGATTTTTGCTCAAGTGAAAATTCACTATTATGCTCAAGTAAGTTGGGCTCAGTAGCCTCTTTTTCTTGTAGAATTTGACATCTTAAATTAATAATTCTAAAATGTTTTACTATTGTATCATATTCCTTCTTTAGCTCTTCATGTTTTTCCTGCAAAAAAGAAAGCTGTTGTTTTGCTCTTTTATAATCATAATTATATGCTAAAAACTCTTGCTCAAGGGCTCTAATAAGTTTTTCATGCCCTCTTCTCATGCTTTCAGTATTAGTTCTAATATTCCAAAAGTTGTCTAAAAGAACTTTTTGTTTTTCTGCTAATGATGCTTGAGTATGATACTTTAAAGCAGGATATCTAACTTCTTGTACGGAAATTCCATTATAAAATTAAGTATTTACTACTGATCTTACTTGACTACTTATGCTTAATGGATTACCACCTGGTGATGGTGTACCATTATTTTTGTTGCCAGATGATGATGGTCCAAAATACTGCATACCTATTATTAATGAATAATATGGGATAAGATATCTGCTAAAGTATTATCTGTACCTTTAATATGCTCAAACATCGGTCTAAATCCATTTCCTGTAATAGAATCAACAAAATTGACCCATCTTTGGGCTGCTTGTTTATTAGTAGTAATTTTATTATAATGAGAAACAATATTCTGACAATCTGTTCTAATAGTAAACATTTCATTATGTAAAAACAATGAAAATGCTTCAAGGGAATTAATTACTCCTAATATTTCTAAGTCAGTAACTAGAAGTCTAGCCTGTATATCATTAAATTTTTCTGATGCATATCTACAAACCTTTTCTTCATATTTTAGTTCTTCCTTATGTTTCTTTTGATATAATATTCCTGTCCATCCTATTGATGATGCGTCCGTTTCAACTATTTTGTAATTATTATCTAATGGTAATGCTAAAGGTTAAGTTGAGTTATATCTTGTTTTATACTTTGAACTAACTTAATATCTTCACTATTAAAATATTTTTGACATGTTTTACTAGTTTTACTGTGTAATGCTGCAATCTTTCTTCCTAAATTAGGAATAAAATTTCTAGCATAATTTAATAAGCCTAAAAATGCTTGTAATTGCTTTTTATCCTCTAGTTTATCTGGAAATTCTAACACTTTTTTAGCCATGTGTTCTTGTAATTGTATAGTTCCTGACTTAATATACATACCTAAGAATTCTATATCCTGTTTTTCAAGCTCTACTTTATTTCTACTTATAACTATACCATTATCAATAAATTCTTTTAAAATAATTTCTAAGTGTTTTCTATGTTCATTTTTACTATGAACTAATATATCATCTACATATACACTACAAAAATTATCATACTTCTTAAATATTTGGTCCATCTTTCTTTGAAAGATCGATGGTGCATTTTTTTAATCCAAATGACATTACAAGCCATTCAAAATGTCCTTCTAGACAAGTAAATGCTGTCCATTGGATTGATTCTTCTGCTAATCTAATTTGCCAAAATCCTGATTTACAATCAAATTTACTAAAATATTTACTTTCTTGAATTTTATTCATAAGTTCATCCTTATTTGGTAGTTTATAACTATCTTCGTAAGTATTATCATTTAATCTCCTATAATTATACACTATTCTAGCTTTACCTTTCTTAAGTTCTGAATGTTTTCTAACTACAAAGGCTGCTGATCTATGCCTAGATTTTGAAGGTCTAATTACTTTTAAGTTCAAAAGTTCTTTTATTTGTTGTTCAAATTCTTGCTTACCTAACAAGTTACGAGACATATCTGCTGTTTTAGTTGTTAAGTTTGGATTAATAATGTCTAATTTTGCTAATATCTTATTCTTATTCCAATGTAATTGGGGATCTTCTCCTATAATTCTAGTTTGTTCGGCTAATTGTAACAATTCTTCTAAATTTTTTGGTCTATCTATTTGCATAATTTCTAAAGGTTCTACGTTTCCTATAATTGGATACTCATGATCAAATATTATATCATCATATTCTAGATCATTTTGTTCATCTATTTTTTCTTTACTTATTTCTTCTAATTCTTCCATGTTATATTTAAAATTTTGTTCTTCTATGTTAATACTATTATAAGACTCTAATATATTACTTTGATCTGTTGTGGTTATGCCTTTCACTACTATAAAAATTGAAATAAACGACAGGAAACTACCGTCGTGTAGAAGGTTTTCCAACCGTTGTGAAATCGACTGCCATCTTTTGTAAAATCAACAATGACGGTTAATAACCGACGTTGTTAAGGAATTCAACGTCCATATTTATTACTAACCGACGTGTAATTACTATATAATTAGCCTAAAATGAAATCTCCGACAACATTAGACGACGGTTTTATGAAAAAGGAGACGTCTAAAGACTGTTACATGTCATGATCCAAAGAAGAACCGACGTACAGATAATTATCCACGTCTCTAAATGAAGGGAAAAAGACTTGGATAAGCTAGAAATCGTCATGGTTAATATTTACTACGTTAAAAAGAAAAAAAAAACCGACGTGTGAACCATAAACGACGTACACACAAACCAACAAACGTTTAAAGAGTATTACATGTCATTTGTCTTTCAATAACCGCCATAAAATAAAATAACTACGTCCAGCACTAGGCATCACCGACGCTTATGTATTTATCCACGTCACGAACTATAATACAAACCGTCGTATTAACTCGTTCACACGTTTGTTTTTTTTTCGAGATTCGTCGTTTAAATAGAATAAAGAAGGCCCTTTAACAGAGGTAGACGTCACTTTTTCTAAATAACTGACGTCTAAAATATTTAAAATGACAGAATATTTCTCAATATCGACGTACAAAACTCTCCCCCACGTCAATTTATGTCAAGGGCTGACGTTATAAATACTATTTAAGGCGTGGATAGAAATATAACTGACGTGGATTATAGATTCAACGTCTGTTTCTTTAAAATAAAGGACGTGGTTAATTACTTCACTACGTCTAGAGATCCACCTGCTTGACGTTGTAATTACTTACCACGTCGGTTCTTATTACATAATGACATGGTTGTCCTTTTAAAAGTCGCTTGTTTGACCTGCCATGACGTATGTATGCTCGGAGACGTCAGTTGTTATAGACTAGCAAACGTGCAGAACATCTGTCATGACAGTTAATGGAACTGAAAGGCCTTTATTTTGAGGTTTAGAAGACGGTTTATTTTAAGCAAACCGTCTTGATTTTTTTTTTAGATGTCTGTTTTTTGGTTTTACGGTATGTTGCCTTTTGAAACCCGACGTTGTTTTTATCTTAGACATCTGTGGTTCCAATTTTTATCCCTGACCGTCGTACTTTACAGCTTTAACCCAACTTTTTTAATTTTTTATTTGTCTTACCCAAAGCCTGCATAATGAAAGTGTGATAAGAATTAAAATGTTGTACATAATTATTAATTAATGTCATACAATTAACTGAATAACTAAGGTCTTACATTACAACAATCAATCAATCCATATATCTTCACACCCATCTCTAATATATTCATTCCCAAACTCACCCACTAGGTCATCAAATGTGTCAACATTTGGTATCCCTCTAGTAAATGGCTCACACTCAATTCTAGTATCACCTAGCACATCATCACCAATAACATCATTATATTCTCTATTAGGCATTGATAACACTACCGACCAACCACGATGTATTGGGTCATCAACATAAAATACTTGTTTGACTTGAGAAGCCATAACAAATTGGTCATTCCTATGTCCAATTTTACTCAGATCTACAAGGGTAAATCCAAGTTCGTCGACTACAAGGCCCGAAGTGTTATCTATCCAATCACACCTCAAGACTGGGATTCTAAACTTTTGGTAGTCAAGGTCCCAAATTTCTTGAATAACACCATAAAAACCCATATTAGAGACAATAGAGTTTTTATCCTTGGCACTAGCAACTTGCATAGTATGTGCAAGTAAATAAACTCCACTATTTTGGACAGTTCGCACATCATCTTGTGCCTTCGTGTTAAATTTAACACTATTAATAAGATAGCTCCTATATGATGGCACTACCATGCTTGGACCAGCTGCTAGCCACCTCAAATTTTCTGATACGCCATTATGCTCTTCCCCATTAAGTTCACTTTGAACCTGCAAATTAATCATATATACCTTAATTCAATCTAACATATAGAATGGAAGAAAATTAAAAGTTGATGGATGTCATTCAATAACATATATATACCTTAAAGTGGAGCCATTGAATGAAAGTGTTATTGTGCTTATCTTGCAGCCACTTTGTTCTCTTTCTAAATTTTGGATAAGTGATCTTGATGTGGATCATATGTTCCCTACATTGACACCAAAAAATCAAGCATTATGATTCCTTGTATATAAGATAAACATAAGGAATAATAATGTTTAAAATGGCTCCATATGAAAAATAAAAGTCATATGTACTCGATATAAGGCAGGACTTCCTCCGTATTCTCCAAGACATATAAATGTGTTTGGTTTAACAAGTCCCGATCAACTAAGCTTACTGTGCAACCTGATAATGGCTTCAAAACTCCCATCTTCTGGCTTGAAGGCACTCCAACTGTATTAACTTCAGATAAAGGCTCGGTGCAAAACTTTACAGCTTCTTCAGCTATATACCGCTCAGCAATGCAACCTTCCGGATGAGTACGGTTCTGAACATACCCTTTTAGCACTTTCATACACCTTTCAAACGGATACATCCATCTAAAATATATTGGGCCACATAGACGAACTTCTCTGACAAGATGTACTACTAGATGAACCATGATATCAAAGAATGAAGGGGAAAAGTACTTCTCAAGCAAACACAAAGTAACTACTACATTTTCTTCCAACTTATCTAGCTTGGAAACATCCACCGTCTTTGCACATATAGGATTGAAGAAGAAGCACAATCGAGTTATTGCATACCTTGCAAGCTTCTCTAAAACAGAACGAATTGCCATAGGGAGCAATTGTTGCATCAAGGTATGACAATCATGAGATTTAAGTCCAAGAAGTCTTGAATCTTTTAAAGATACAAGATTGTTTATATTTGAACAATAACCTTCAGGGACCTTCATACCATATAAAGAATTGCAAACCGCTCTCTTCTCTGCTCTTGATAAATTCCAAGGCCCTGGAGGCAAGTGAGTACGTCTTTGTCCATACTTGAGTTGCAAATCAATTTTGACCCCCATGTTCAATAAATCTAATCGAGCAGTAATCCCATCTTTATTTTTTCCAGGGATCTCCAGCAATGTACCAATGATACTATTGCAAACATTCTTTTCAATATGCATAACATCTAGGACATGCCTCACATGAAGGTATTTTCAATACTCGAGATCAAAGAATTTTGATTTCTTCTTCCAACAAACTCTGTCACCATCATTCTTACCAACACTTCCCCCACTTTTCGAGCCCTATATGTAATTAATATCTTCAACAATGTGCAACACTTCTTCTTCGTTTAATGGCTCGAGAGGTGTGCCATATTCAGGTTTCCCATTAAAAGCTGCACGCTGCCTCCAATATGGATGATTGATTGGTAACCATTTTCTATGCCCAATGTAACAAATTTTGTGGCCATTTTTCAACCTGTAACTAGGTGTTTCATCGCCGCATATTGGACAAGCTTTATATCCTTTAACAACACAACCAGATAAGTTCCCATAGGCAGAAAAATCATTAACTGTCCACAGTAATACACCTCTGAGTGTAAAGTATTCTCCTATATGTGCATCATACACTCCTCTAATCTCATCCCACGAAGATTTTAAATCATCAATCAAAGGCTCTAAGTAGACGTCTATATCATTTCCAGGCTGTTTAGGACCGAAAATCAATAAGGTCAACATCATGAACTTCCGTTTCATGCATAGCCATGGTGGGAGATTATATGTAACTAAAATAACTGGCCAACAACTATATCTGCTACTTAAAGAACTGTAGGGATTGAATCCATCAGATGAGAGAGCCAATCTCAAATTTCTCGGCTATTTACCAAACTCGGGCAATTTATCATCAACAAGTTTCCAAGACGGGGAATCCGTTGGATGAGACATTTGACTGTCAAATGATTGAATCTTTGCCTTCTTTCCACCTTGAGACACCACAAGTAGGACAATTAGTTGAATTTTCATAATCCTTCCTATACAAGATGTAGTCATTGGGACATGCGTGGATTTTCTCATAACTCATCCCTAAAGCAGACAATGTCTTTTTGGCCTCATACATAGAGGAATGTAGTGTATTTCTTTCTGGAAGCAAATCTCCTTGAAGTATCAATAATTTTGTAAAACAAACATCACTCATCCCATGTTTTGCTTTCAAATTATATAACTTCACCAAAGCCGACAACATCGTGTACTTACTACTACCAGGGTGCAAGGGTTGATCTCCATCCCCAATCACATTGGCAAACTCATAAGGATCAAATCCAATATCGCCTAAATCATTATCATCCATCCCTACTTCTTCAAAAACAAAACTGAACCCACGTTTCTTAAAAAATGTAATGTCTGGAGGTGTATATAAAAATCCTCCTTGTAGACTTTTTAAGAAATTTAATCCTAAGATAAAGGGATATGATCCTACTAGGGATATAAAGGTTAAGGGTAAATTTAATTGTTGTCTTTCTACCCTAATTGGTATATTATTAATACAGTGTGTTAAGCACACATGTCTTGTATCAAACTGTATAATTCTTACTTTTGGCACTAACTCTTCTTTTATTACATTTTTTGTGCTTCCTGTATCTATCATGGCTATTGTTTGAATTTTATTTTATTTTGATTGTTATTAATGAACTAGTCTTTTGTTTTTCTACACTAGGGCAATTATTCTTTTGATTACTGTTATCTATTTCAACTGTATTTATTTCTATAATTGAAACAAGGTTTACAATAAACTATTGTCTTAGTGTAATATTTTTCTACCACTATTTTCTTACATTGATTACATTCTTGAGGCCATCCTAAATTAACATATTTCAATTCTTCATGCTCTATTTGTTATTCAAAAATACACATATGTTCATCTAATTCACTATCAGAATTACTAGAGTAATCTGATTATGATTCTGAGTCTAAGGCATTAACACTATAAATACTTTCATTATCACTTAAATTATCATTAATACTATAAATTGATTCAAAGTCCTCATCATCTTCTAATTGAAATTGCTCAATTAATTGTATTTTTTTCTCTAGGTTGTTTTCCTAATTTGGGACACTTAGGTCTAATATGTCCTACTTCACCACAAAGATAACATTTACATGTACTTTTATTAGGTACTTTATACTTCCTAATCCATGGTTTATTTGTTCTTTTCCTAAATTGTTTAGGGATATATTTTCTTCTTCTAAAAGTTTTTGAAGGTTGGATCCTAAAATTTTTATATTGTTGTTTATAAGTTTTATATTTTCTATAGCTTTTTCTATATGGCTTCTTCTGCTTAAATTTTCTATGACATCCATACTGTTTTGGTAAATCTATATTTTTACAAGTCATGTAAAATTGTTTTCTAATTTGTCTTTTTGCTTTCATTTGACTACATTCTGATCGTAATATATCATATACATGTTGTATTCTTGCTCCTTTGGATACATCTAGTTTCCTAGGGTACTTATGCCATTCATTCCAAATTCTTTCTCCTATTGGTCCTTTAATTTTTGTCATGTAAGAGTCTAACAGATTAAGATCATCAATTCTACATGTTCTACCTAAATTCTTGAAAAAGTCTAAAGTATATTCACTAATATATTGCAAATCACAAATTTGTAGTTGTTCTAAATTTCTTATGGCTCTAATTTGTTCTTGTTCATTTCTACCATCTAGTCTATTATGATCTAAAAATTCATATTTAATTAATTTAACAAAAGCATCTATATTAAACATTTCTTTTGCTGCTTGATGTTCTCTTGGATTTTTAGTTTTCCATGCTTGAAAATAATCAAAAACCATTCCATCTCAAAGTAATCTAACATATCTTTATTAATTATTACTAAAATCTAACATTGATGCTGCATGTACACATCCTTTTTCCCATCTTTCTATAGGTTTTTTCCCAATCTTGTGGGTCTACATGATCTAAATTTAATATATTTCCTGCTAAACTAATTTGTTCAATTCCTTTATAAGGGATTCTATTTTTTCTTATTCCAAATGCTTCTTGTTGGAAAGCATTTCTACCGGTTTCTTCATTATTTTCTCTAAATGGTTCATTAGTTTGCCTAATATTTTTCTAATCTGTTCTACTTGCAAAGTTGAACTATACTGATCTTCTACTGGTATGCATTCTACTTCAATTAACATATTTTGATATTCTTTTTCTCCTAAAATATTTTCTAATCCTATATTTAAAATTAAATCTTTCATTTCTTTATCTGATAATCTATGTATTCCTAAATCATAAGTTTTGTATTTTTCTATATATTCTTCTTCATCTAAATTATCTATGTCATCTATGAGTTTATCAACTATATTATCAAAATTATGTTCAATCATATTTATCTCTAAGTTATCAAATGCCATATGTATTTCTTCTTCTAATTCACTTTCTAAATCTTCTAAATCATTTATTTGTTTATAATTAGTAAATCTCACTATTGCTTCACCTATACAATTTTCAAAAATTTGTGCCTTATCAGGTTGTTTATTTTTTGCTACTTGTAAATTAGGTAAAATCCATTTTGTTCCTTCTAAAAAACTATTATCTACTGGTTTTGCCTCTATCATATTAGCATGTTTACTACCAAAAGTTTGTACTAAATTTTGAAAATCTACATTAAATTTGTAATTATAAGTATCTGAAATTTTTCCTACATACATAAGACTGATGCTTAAATTTTTGTATTCTCCTTTCATATTATAATTTTTTGTCCTTATGCTAATTTTTATATGTTTACTAAATTCTCTAATATTCATGACATAATTAGGAATACATCCTATGACTGCTAAGTTTGTGCTAAGATCTACTTCTGCTGTGGCTATAGCTGCTTGCTGATGGTTATCCCATATGTCATCATATATGTATACTAGTGCTTTAGTTCCTACTTGTGCTCTAGTGAGTCCAGTTATTCCTATCATAATTGTTCCTATATGAATTTGTTGATAGTGTGATTTTCTAAGGTGTTCTATTGCTGTGTTACTAAGTAAATTAAGAGTTACTTCTTTATCTATACAGCTAACTTCATGTTGACTGATGCTACTGACAATACTATGTCTATTTTCAAATCTTCCTAATTGATATAAATTATATTTATTTTTCTGAGATTTCTCAAAACCTTTTCTAAGAAATTCTTGTGCTTCTTCTTCACTAGGGTATATATCTTATGTTCTAACTATTTCTTTTCCTTTTCTTCTAAAGAGTTCCATTTACTATTATCAAATGGATTTATTCCACTTTTTCTTCTATGAGGATTATTTCCTAAGGTTAAATTTTCTTATTTATCAACTAAGTCTTTGGGTAATGTCGAAGTGGTATTGTGTACTACTTGATTAATTTCTGTTATTTGTTCTTCTAATTGATCTACCTTTTCAGCTAGATTTAAAATTAATTGAATAATTAAATTATTTTGTCTAATAGGGATATTACTACTTACTACAGATGTAAATTCTGTAAGATCTATTGGTTCCTTATCTAGTCGACCAACTTCTTCTAATGCCTTGATATATTTATTATTAATTTTAGAATATGTCATTAAACTAAAAGTCTATCTATTTTACTATATAACTTTTCTACTTGTTCGGTTAATGTATTTTGTACTAATTGTATTTTTTGCACTTCTAATTTTAATTGCTTAATAATTTCTAATGACTGGAGTTCTATTTGTTTTGGTTTACTATCTATAAGATCTATGAGGTCTTTGATTTTTTTCTTGCTAAGAAATCTTTGGATATTCCTATTATTATCTTCTAATTGAGATGTTATATAGTCTAAGTTTTGTCTAATTGTTTTTAGGGAATTTTTTTGAAAATATTCTAGTAACTGTTGAATTATTCTATTATTTTTGTTATGTTCAAATTTTACACTTTCTGCTTGACTAATCAAAAGATCAATAATACTATTTTCTAAGGGACTGTTACTGCTATGTAATAGATGTTTGTGTTCTTTTTGTGGAAAATAACAGACTAATGTATTATTATCTAGAGTTAATTTTTTCTTTTGTTGTCCACTGATTTCTAAATTAAAGTATTCTATCATATAATTTATCTAAGTCTACCTTTTTCTTTTAAGATGCCTAAATGCTCCTGGATAGCTTCTATGGATTCTTTACAGACTTCTAAATGATACTGATTTCTTGTTATGCGATTATGTACTTATAATTTTCTTCTAGGATAATTATCTACTTATGGTGATTTTATAAATTCTTCTAAATTCCTAATTTCCTTTTGGTATTCTGCTTTCTGTTTCTTTAATTCTAGTAACCTTTCTTTTATTCTAATAGGTGTCCACCCAAGGCCAAACATGCAAAGGGTTTACTATTCTTAACTAGTGATTCTGGTAATTAAAAAATTTTAACAGGTTATAAAATGTTGGTTTATTAGTTGTGTTGATTGACTTCTGTCCTCAAGGTACTTTACTGGTATAACTATATTATTAAGGTGCTAAACTAAGGCTCTGATACCATTTTGAAGCAGAGTCTCGGTCAAGGTTTCTAAAGGCCAAAATAACAACCAAACACCATGACTAGAACATGGAACTGCAAAGATGCCAACTTAAAGGGCTATGGAGCAAAACTCAGAGGTCCTTTGAACTCAGAGGTTCCTTGACAGACATCCAATTATTGTTATGACAAATATCAAACATGACCAAGTGCTCAAACAAAGTATTGATCGTCAGTTTAGCAAGATAATAACATAATTATGAAAAGTGTTTCCCTGTTTTAGACAAGAAGTCTACTAAGAAAACCAAAAATAAAAGAAAAAAAGACTTACTTAATCGCTAATGTTGCTGGAAATACTGTTATCATCAGGTATTAACAGTGGTCGGAGTAAGTAAGTATAATAAGTGGATAAGAGAAAGTATATGAACAAATGGAGTTTTATTGATTGAAAATTGAAGGAGGAAGTACTGAGATTTTTTCTTCTCTGGTAGTCTGTACTTCTTTCTTCGGAGTTACAAACTATATACATAATTTACACCGACTTCTACCATGGCTAAGAATGAGAAGAAAAGTTCTTCTCTATCTAATACTCTCTATCTTTCTTTTTTTTTATACTATCTATCTGAAGTTTCATATGAACTTCACATGTACATTGACGGCAAACAAACGATTCCTCTCTATACTAAGACAACATGCACTCTGAAATATGTATAAAGAAACAAAACACTATATCTGGTACTGTCGTTGCACAGTAATAACAGTTGGACATATGCAAAGTGGCAAAGGCTTCACATGGTCTGGTTGCTTGAAGACAAAATCTTCACATGTTGATGGCGGAAGGAAGAGTTCTAGGACTTGCTTGTTTCTAAAGCTAAAGATAATGGGCTCTTTTGCCATTTTGAAAAGTTTTTGGATGTTTTTGAGAGCTGGCTGCTTCTTTTGGGTTTTTTCCTAAATTTCGCTTTCTTTTTCTGTCATTCTTCGAAGTTAGTATTATAATTATATTTTGTATGTTATTATTTATATGCAGGTACTGGAGAGAAGCACATGTTTAGGAATTTGGCTAATGAAGAGACAAGTGATAAAGTTAAACTTGGTCCCTTTTGTTTGTTCTTTCTTTTATTCCTTAGCATGTTTATGAATTTGCTTTGAATGTTCATTCACAGGCAAAACTTAGTGGAGACTTCGTTGCATCTTAAAATTTGAATCATATTTGGACAACTTGACTATCAAAATTAGGTTCCCTTTAACATGCAGAAAGAAATGCCTACCAAGACAAAAGACGACCAAATATCAAAGACATGGTATTTGCTGTGAATCATATTTTTTCCAATTAGATGAATTGACACAGGCCTTTTTTTGTTTTCCTCTTTTTTTCCTTTATGAATTTGCTGTGAAAGTTCATTCATATATTGGATTAAAGGCCTAAGGCCAACGTACCAAATGCTTAAGGATAGAGACAGAAAGAGAAAAGACAAGCAAAACCGTGTAGCAGCAGATGAGAAGAATTAATGAAGGCGTGAAGAAGGCAACAGAAATGATTTTGATGGTCAATTAATCAATACTCGTCCCATTTTAATTGAATTCGAATCATACTTGAATAACTTGATTAGTACAAGTTGGAGGTAACAGGTGGAACCTGGATTAGCAAGTCTATGAAAATTAACATGCAGAAATGCCTACATACAAACACCAAAGACGACCAAATATCAAAGACTTGGTGCACATTTTTTTCCGATTAGAAGAATAGACGTAGGCCCTCAATGTCAATTATCAATACTTTTGGCTTTATCTTAAGGGTGGTGCTAGAGGCACCAACTTTGGGCACCACCTTGGGCACCAACTCTCTAATAGAGATGGAGTCTGCCAATACAATGGTCCCATGCTCTATTAGAGAATTGGTGCCTCTGCATTTTCCTTATCTTAAATACCTGAGAAGACAAACAAAACTTGCAGAAGCAGATGAGAACAATCATCGTGAAGGAGAGGGCAAATGTGAATCATATTTGGACAAGTTTTAATTAGTAGACGTTGGAGGTGAAACGTGAAAACCATTTGAACATGCCGAAATACCTACCAAGACCAAAGATCAAAGACTTGGTTGCAAAATTTTCCAAAAGATGCTTCACGCTCGATGTCATAAAATGCTTGCTAACCAACGAGACTCATGTCGTGACATTATATAGACGGACGGCTATTCCAACTGTCTGTGGTCTAGAGAAGATAAACTCTGTCAACGAAGCTTCGTATAAATATCAACATCTCCAGTACAGAGTTGCTCACAAAAATTTAGTAGAAGAATATATACTTTTATATTTTAAGGAAAGATGGGTTGGTTGTGCCTCCTCTTCCAGCTTTATAGCGTCCAGATTGTTAACAATGCGTAGAAAGAACTTCTTCAAAGGTGTGACAGACGTGTCTCGTTGGGCAGCAGATGCTAACCCAAGGAAGAAGAGAAAACAATAGAACTGGAAATTGATTTTCTCTAAAATTTATAGAGTAAACGAATTCTACATACACAACAGACTTGCATATATAGTGATCATATACGCAAGTCTGCTATATGCTTACGTGGTTTCACCATATATACTTGGTGTCATGACATTAGGATGGTTCAATGGACATATACAAGCATTTGCCATTTCCTTTTAAGCATACATAGAGAGCTTTTATGTCATTAAATAGTGTTTTTTTTTTCTCTTGTACGACATGGAGTATTAATTGGATTGGTCCACATTTTTGGTGTGCTCCCAAGTAGTCTTGGATGATACCCATGTTTTTTAAGTCTTAGATCAATATCGGAATATTATCCTTGATTATCCAAGGATTTGATATATAAGCCTTATTTTTCCTTCTTAACAGAATTTGGAAAGGGCAATATATATATATGTAACTTGGCACAAGATGACCCCCTAACCCCCAAACAAAGCAAGAAAGAAATCCGAATTCAAACTCATCCCCACGGGAAGCAACACTCGTCTGCAGATTGGCATTTGAAGTCCAGCTTTTTATTGTCCAGGTTGTTAACCATGCGAACAAAGTACTTGTTAAAAGGTGTCACAACCGCGATGCCTTGGGCAAGAGATGCTAATAACCCAAGGAAGAGGATAAATCTGTACAACTGGAAAATTGCTTTTCTCTGCATTTTATGATATTATAATTTATTTTTGATGAAGATATTTTGATATGTATGGATATTGCATTCATATAGTAAAAGCATGAATGGTACATATACACAACATACTTCCATTCCATGTATAGCGACCATATCTGCTAAATATGCCATTCTTGGTGTGAATAAAATGGCATGACAATATTTAACCATTTCTGCTAAATGGTTGCCATACTTAGTGTGGATTAAAATGGTATGAAATTCAAAACTTGGAGTGGTTATATGTATATACATGATGTATGTGCAAGCTTACATGGTTCACATACTTGTGTACATTGTACATAGAGTTGGTTGGTTACATGTTGGCCATACTATTACAAGTGTTTCTAAGTATGTATAAGTAAAGCTTTCTTGCTTTGACCCAAAAAATAATAATAATTCTTTTTTGCGAGGCTTTTTGGCGACATACTTGTATGTGTAATCCAAATTCACAACATGACAACATAAATTTTTATAATTTCCCTTCTATGCATAAAAAGGGCATGCATATCATTAAATAACCGAAATTGGGAAATGGTAGAAAGTCCATCAGGTTCTTGAACCAAGCATAACTTGTATTAGGCCCAACCAAATAAAGTGTTGTGCCTTTATCAATGGGTTGAATTTCAACAATGTAAATGCGTAAGATGATGGTTTTTTACACAAATAACTGGAAAAATTCAGTAACTACGAAAATGATCCATATAAGAATAAAATCACTGAGAAAATGGTGTAAAATTAACAGAAGTCAGCTCAAAAATAGGCCCGACCACGTGGTACGGCGTTGCTGTCAGTGTCCTATCTTTATCAATGGCTTGAATTTAAACACTCCGAAGACCACACTTGCAGAAAATACGTGTTTTTTTTTTTTAAAACTTATGATGAAAGTGATACATCAAGCAAAAGCAATGTACCAAAGGAAGCTCGTTTTTCATCATGCAATTGCACATTTGTTCTCTCCTACGTCTTCGTATAGAAAATAAACATGATTTTTTCACTAGAAAAATACCAAGGCCAAAACAAAAGTGATGGTATTTTGTTCCTTTAGACTAGTATTTAGTTTTGTAGTCAGAATTAAAAAGTTTCGGAAAATATGTTATTCGGACTCAGGATTTTTTTGATGGATTGGCTAGCTAAAATTTTTAGCTTTAACTCTAATGATTTTTGTTTTTGTTTTTTGTTTTTGTTTTTCCATAGACTAATTTTCAATAAACTTTATAAGACAAATACATATTAAATACTGCCAAAAAATATATATTATCAAAATTAATATATGTTCACATTCAAATTTCTTGTTTCTTGACATCAACCGAATAAGTTTCACAAATACAAAGTGAAAAAATATAAATAATTGAGTTTCACATATAAATTAGTTGTAAACACAAGAAGCATATAATTAGGTTAATATTCCATTTTTGAAAACCTTTTCCCACCTGTGAGTTTCAATTACCTACAGCTATCTGTAATTGTGAATTGAAGGACTCGTGAGGGTTCTTATTGAGGCCAATGTTAAAAAGCTTTCCCTTTTTGTGTGCATAAAACATGATTATTGACTTTGCCAACAAAAAAATAAAGGCAAAAGGCCGCATGCTTTGAGGGGGGAAAAACCAACGCTGCTAAGCAATTGCACGATTTGCTCAATTTGATTGGAGGATTCGCTCAAAGCAAAAGGTAGCAATTTTGGTGGGCTATATGAATAGGGATATGATTTCCCCACTACCTTTTTCTCCACTTACACTCCATTTTGCTTTTTAATACTTTTTAATCAATTTTGTTCTTTCTCTTTCCTATTCTACCCTTACCCTACATTAATTTCATTTTACTTCACTTTTATATTAGTTCTTTTTCTTTATACTTAATTTTCCAACTTGCACTCCATTTTCAGTTTTTTTTTCCTTTAATCGAGTAAAAAAGTAAGGTTTTTTTTCTCCTTTAATACTGAAAATGTAGTGTAAGTTGAAAATTTAAGTACAAAGAAAAAGAAATAATACAAAAGTGAAGTAAAAAAGAAATTAAGGCTTATTATCACAAAATGTCCCTAAGGTTTACGAAACTATCATATTGCATCCTTAATTTTTTTTTTGTCATTTGTGGTCCTCAAGGTTAGTATGCATGATCACAAATGGTCCATGTCGTTAGGTTCGGTTAAAAACTCCGTTAGTTTGTGGACATGGCATATATGTATATCACAAAACATCCTTGAGGTTCACACACCTATCACAAATAGTCCTTACGAAAATTTTTAATTTTTTAAATTTAAAATTCATAAAACTTTTGTTTTCTTTTTAAAATTTTATGAATTTTAATTTTTTTTTAAATATATATTAAATTTTAAATACATGTGACACTATAATATTGTAGATGTGGGCTCCATATATATGCCACATCAACAAACTAATGAAGTTTTTAAAAATAATTTAAAATTCATAAATTTAAAAATGAAAAAAACTAAAGGTTTAGGGTTCATAAATAGTCCTCAAGATTAAAATCCTTCTATAAATGGTTTTTTTCATTTATAAATAATTTTAAAAAGAAAACCAAAATTTTATGAATTTTAAATTTACAGATTTATAAAAAAACCCAAAATGGGTGTTGAAATTATAAAAAACCCCAAGTACTATTTAAACTTAGAAACACACCCAAAAAGTGTATTAAAATAGTATTTTTTGGGTGTAGTTTTTGGGGATTTTGAATGTGTGTAATAGTACTTTTTGGGTGTGTTTCTAAGTTTAAATAGTACTTGGGTTTTTTTATAATTTCAACACCCATTTTGAGTTTTTTTATAAAAGCCCCTTTTAAATTTTTTTAAAAAAAATTTGTAGGGACCATTTGTGATAAGTGTGTAAACCTCAGGGATATTTTGTGATATATATGTATGCAACGTCAGCAAACTAACAGAGTTTTTGACAGAGCCTAAAGGAAAGTGATTGCACATACTAACCTTGAAGACCATAAGTGACAAAAAAAAAAAAAAAATTAAGGATGCAATCTGATAGTTTTGTAAACCTTTGGGACGTTTTGTGATAATAAGCCAAGAAATTAATGTAGGGTAAGGATAGAATAGGAAAGAGAAAGAATAAAATTGATTAAAAAGTATTAAAAAGCAAAAGGGAATGTAAGTGAAAAAAAGAGGAGTGGCTTCATAGATTTCAAAGTATTGGGTGCGTTTGAACGCGCCCCACGCGCTCCCTTTCCTCCTGCGTCCCCTTGACCAAACTTCCAGATCTGATCGGCTCGATGGCGTCTGCGTCTCCTGGTTTCAGATTTTCGGCTCACCGGTTTACGGAGAGTCCTGTTGTCATGAAGGATGGTTCATCCAAACGGTTCCATTCAGAGGATTTTGCGACTTCTGGAAGAGATGATGGTGGCTTGGATCAATCCGATCTGATCCCTCCCTTGCCAAAGGTCAATTTCAAAGATAAGTTACTAAGCTCTTCTTGTTTTGAATATACTGAAGGAATGGAGAAGGATGGGTTCTCTATTGAAGCTGGTGATTATGAAGTTAAGGATTCTCCTTATGGTCCGTCGATTCGGTTTTCTGAACATGTTAAAAACAAGATCTACAGGCCATGGAAAAATTCTGTGATTATCCAGTTTGTAGGGAAGACTCATACCTATAATTTTGTCTTTGCAAGGTTGAAGCAACGTTGGAGACTTAAGGGTCCTATGCAATTGGTTGATTTAGACAATGGGTTTTTCATTGTTCGGTTTGTTCTGGAGGAGGACATGTTGTATGTGTTAACTGGGGGCCCTTGGGTTGTAGCAGGACAGTATGTGGCTGTTAAAAAATGGAGGCCTAATTTTTGTGCAGCTGAGGAGCATGTCTCCCGTATTACTGTTTGGGTGAGATTATCTGGTATGGGAGTTGAATTCTTCAATTCTGAGACTATTAAGTGTATTGGGGATTTGATTGGCTCATCATATAAGGTGGATGTTCATACTGTTGGTCAGATGAGAGGTAAGTTTGCAAGGGTCTGTGTTGAAATTGATTTGAATAAGCCACTCATCCCTTACCTAGTTGTTGAGGGTAGGCCTGTGAGAGTGGAATACGAAAATCTCCCTGTGATTTGTTTTAATTGTTGCAGAGTTGGGCACAGTAAAGAGCATTGTCCTTTTGCTAATCCTGTCCATAAGAATAATGAGACGGATATGGATATGACTGGGGATATTCAAGAAGAGGTGCGTTCTCATCAAGTGGAGAAGTTACGTAAGATGAGGCTTGATGATAATCAAAGAGGCCCAATTGATCCTACTGGGGATAAGGCAGGATTTGGCATCTGGAATGTTGTTCCGACTAGAAAACTTGGAAAAAGAATTTTAAAAATGGGACTGCTGCTAGTGATGATAAAGGAAAGGGTGTTAGCTCTGAGGTCGTCCACAAGAGACAGGAGAAGGCTGTTTATTCCAGCAATGCTTTGTCTCAGGAAGATAAAAAGGAAGTTCTTCAAAAGGGTAATTCTGAGGCTGGGATTTATGATGCTTCTGGTTCTAGATTAAATATCTTGGAGAATGAGTGTTTTGATAGTGAGCAAGAGCCTGTTTTTGGGACTTTGGAGAATCATCTATCTAGTAATAGGAAGGATGTTCAAAGTATAGATGATGGTGGTTGGAATGCTCCAATTCCTATTAATAAGGGCAAGAAAAAGGTTGGTAGGCCGAGGAAAGTTTTGTATGATATTTCAAATAAATCTGCTTCTAGGCCTGCAATTGTTTTTAGGCCTAGCTCTAAGAGTTTGCCCCATAGTTCTGCTATAAAGTCTGTGTCTGAGTTGGACCAGGCTTTGAGTAATCTTAGGAAGCCTATGACCAGCTTTGATAATGGAGGATTGGAAATTGGGGAGGTTGAGGCTTGTAGGTGATCGGTGCATAATTACATATCTTTTTATACCCTTATAACTTATGATTTGGTTATGTTTTTGAGTTAAACTTGTGCTTTTAATAAAGTTTGTGTATGTTTCAGTGTAATAAGGTTGAGACTCATTACATACATTTTGAAGACAATTTAGCTTAAAACAGTGTCTGCAGATCATTCAATTTCACGGATTAACCTGTACTTGCTCAAGAAGAACCAGATAATGAGCCATATATCATTGGAAAGATACGGAAGTCTAGTTTCGGTAGCATTTTACGGTTCATGATTCGGAGTCTTCTAGAGGAAGTTATACATGATTTAGTAGATCAAGGTCAAAATTCAGCAGCATCTGCATTACTGGGCCATAAATGACATTTGAAGGTCTTTCCGATTTTTCCTTGAGTTGGGCTGCATATGCTTGGAAAGATAAGACAAAGGGCTTGAAGATCCATATTTTTCCAGAATTTTATGAATGTATTAACAAGCCCAAAACGAACGCAAAAGAAGAGTGCAATGCATTGTCATGCATGACATATGCATGATGAAATGCACTATCTAGTGGGAATTGTTGGTGAAGTGCACTATCTTGTGGGAAGGTTAGGTGAAGCATATTCAAGTCTTATAATTGAAGTGGGAGTTGCAACACTAAGTTTAAAGAAAGAAAAATTGTTTTCAAATGTAATGGTGTGTTAGGTGAAGTTGATGAAGTGAGTGGAAAGCAATATTTAATTTAGATTTTCAACTTCCTTAGGCCTATAAATAGTGAGGTTTCCCAAGCTTGTAAACACACCCCAAGGGGGGGAGCTCTCAAACATTTCTCTAGAGCTCCCCTCCCTTCTCTCCCTCAAATTCTCTTAGTTTTCCTTTCTAGTTCTCAATTCTCGTTTTCCTTTTGCTTCTTAGTTGTAATTTATTTTTTTGTAATGTAAATTCTTTTCTTTAGAATTCAAGCTTGAGTGGTTTCCAAGTTTCAATTATGGTTTTTGTTCTTATTCATTATGCTTATAAGTTAATATGCTAGTTTGAATGATTGATCACCATTAGGCTTGCATATTAGCTATCTTGGTTTGAATTAAGAGTAGACACCATGCTTTAATTCAAATTGAACTATGAATAGGAAGAGTATGTATGGACATTCGACAACAGGGATTAGATACATGCTTGGTTGTTTAAAATGTTCTTCTATGCTTAATGGGTTCCTAATGCTTAATTTAGGTTAGACAACAAATGATCAAGTTAGGGAATTAGGAACACAAGGTTAGGACCAGACACCATGGCTTAATCATACTTTAGCTAGAATCAATCCGTTAATCTAAATTGAACTTGGGAACTTATTCGCTTGAGTTAATTTCTTTTCTTTCTTCCTTGTTTGATTTATTTTCTTTCTTTTTTTCATTTCTGTTTTGTACAGGGAATTGAATTAAATCAATCTATCATCAATCCTCGTGGGATCGACCTCGCACTTACATATGCTAAACTACCAACGGCTCGTGCACTTGCGAGTATCACAAGTTGAGGATGCAGCTGAATCTATTTTGGTGCAGCTGAATCGACGCAACAAGTTTTTGGCGCCGTTGCCGGGGATTGGCAACATAGTTTGGTTCTATTTCTTTTCCCTACTTGTTTTATTTTATTTTAATTTTTTTTTCTCCTTTTCATGTCTTCCTAGGCACTTTCATGTTTTAAAATTAATGATGTTAATTGATAAGTTGTGTTTGTAGTCCAACGGAACAGGACAATTGCCTAACAAGCAAGAGAACTGGGTTTAAATCCCGGCTTACACAACACCAAAAAAAAAAAAAAATTACTTTGAAGCATGGAATTAGATGTGTGTTGTTTGTTTTTTTTCTTTTCATTTTAGTTTTTATGTCCTAATCCTTTTAATTCTCTTTCAAGTTTTTTGTGTGTGTTTGTTTTAGCAATTTAGATAGCTAAATAAAAAAGGAGAGAAAATGCAACTCCAATCATGAGGAGAAGTGTGGAGTAGTAGGAGAAGTCGCGACCTCCAAATACATCTATGCTCGACCTAATTGCTTCAAGGGGGAGCATTCTAATCCTTTCTCTTAATTTATTTTCTTATTATTTTAAAGTTTATGTTTCTTTTTATACAAAATTTATAATTTAAAAAAAAAGATTTTTCATATGAGTTGACTTATGGTAACTCCAATGAGCATCTCTGTTAATACAGTGTCTAGGAGTTCTTTAGGCGACACCTTCGGTGTCTAAAAAGTTTGGTTTTTAAGAAGGACCATTGTGACCTCTCCAAACTTCCCGGATCCCCTAGCTGTGTTTTCTGAGGTTCTTAATTGGTAACCCGTGAGTCACTTGTATATTCGTATGTTTTTAAAATAAATTTTTCTCTTTCATTTTTCTTTTTGAATTAAAAAAATTTAAAAAATTAAATAAAAAAAATTTAAAAAAATTTTATTTTATATTAGTTTCTTTTTTATTTTTTTTTTTTTAAAATACTAATATTTGTAAAGTTTATTAGTGGCTAGATATTAAGTTATTGTGGACTGCCAAACACTGAAACACTACCCACATTAACCCTAAAATTAACTCTCCATCTTTCATTTTATCTAGCCGCCCGCTAACCCCTGAACATCTCAACTTCCTCTTCCTCCCGAATCAAACATTCTCCAAATTGTTGCTTATTGTAGATCTTGTCAATGGAGAAACTCCAAGAAGCCGTCAGTGGAAAGCTCAAGGAGAAGGAGTCCGAATTGAGCATGGTGAAGGTGCCTAGCCCAATGGTTTTGTTGAGCTCACTGCCAGCTATCCCACCAGAAGATCCTAAGGGAAAGGATACCATTGTGCAACGGGTGTTTGAGGTGATTGAGGTGCTCGTGGTTGTGTTTGCCATGGATCCCTCAGAAGTTACCATAGATGCCTTTCTGTTTCATAGAGGTAGGGTGACAGAGGAAATTAAAGATATGATTCCAAATTGGGATCTGGATTGTGGATTAGAAGAGATGCAACTTGCGGCGCTGGCACATTGTCTAGATGCTTGGAGGGTATATCTGCTAGATAGGAGGTTTGTGGCAAGAACTGTTGTGTTGAGCAGTCATATGTATTGTACAGGTAACATCCGAGTTGAGTTTGATATTTACTTAAGTGTGCTTAACGAGTTTGACTTCCAGTTAGGGTATATGACCACAAGGCTCCGAGACTTCGTGGAGCAGATGGATGAGTTGATGATAGATGGAGCCCTATATGATTCGTCTGTTTTAGACCCTTCGGAAAGTGAGTCAGAAGAAGAGCCATGGGTGAGCTCAGCCATCGATAGCATTTTGAGAAATGCTATGTTTGAAGGATGAACCATGCAGTGCCAGGTTACCCTTAACCCTGTTTTCTGTTTTCTTATATGCTTTACATTGTGGACAATGTCCAATTCAGGTATGGGGGTATTAATGGAGGTTTTCAAGTTTTGTTCACTTGTATTTCATTTTTTTTTTCTTTTTTTTTTGTTAATTTGTGTTTTCAATTTTAAATTTTTGTTCATTTGATTTGTGTTTTCAATTTTTGTTCATTTGTGTTTCCAATTTTCGTTCAATTGTCACTAATTTTTTTTTTTCATACAACCAATGCTATGGAGCTGCCATTGAGATTTTCATATAAAACATTTTACACTTCACAAAGCTTTTGCTCTTAGAATTCTGGTGGCTAAAGTACCATGCTCAGATTCTTGAAGGAGAATAGTGGAGACTACCCCAGTGAGCTATTTCGAGCCTAATTGCCTTCTTGAGAGGGTTTAAAGTGTTTCTATTCCTCATCTCTACTTATTTTCTTCAATTCACTCTAAATGATCTCATTGTTCCATTTTGATTGAATACTAAGGATGATTCTATTTGCAGATATCAGGTGCATGCTCTCACTCATGAATGAAACTCATTGAAGTGATGCTAGGCTATGTGTGTATAACCTTTCTCTGTGCTTTCTTTTCACCCTACCCATTTGTGTGTTCCATCAGCTCTGTTGCAGCCAAACACTTCAAGCCATTTTCTTCTATCACCCTTATAATTTCCCTAACTTTGTATCTCAATTTGAGATATTTAAACCTATTATAGCCATACCCTATAGCTTAGAAATATACCAAGGTATGCCAAGATAAAGTGAGCAAGGAAGGTGCTGCCCCATGCCTAAATATAAATTGTTGTGAATCTGTGCAATAAAGTTAAAGAAGAAGTAGATCAAGTCAAAAAAAAAAAAAAAAGATAAAAAAAAAAAGAAAGATAAATAGAAAGTGTTTCGATTTGATCTAACTGTGAAATATAAGGTATATGCTAGATGATGCTATGAAGTTGCAGCCATACCATTCTAAATCAATGATACCTTGCAGATCAACGAAGAATGCAACCTTGGTATGTTCTTAAGTTAATCGTGTTCCTTCCAATTCTTCCATTTCCCCTAACCTTAGCCTTTCATTACAACCTTGTGAAAGACCTAGCTGATCTTTGAGGATGTATTCATGGGTGCTGGTATGTATGAGTGTATCTGTATTCTTAGTATTTGATTCCCTTCTTGAGATCTAACCAAATATTGTGCTTCTATTTCATATACTCATTATGTTTGTTTGAGAGAAAAAGCATAGGTTCTGAGTGATTGAATGCTATATATGAGAATTAGAGTTGAAGCATGTTCTTCCTTCAAGATTTGAGTATGTGTACTTTGAAGCCGTGTGCCTTTGAGCTATAGCTTCCACTTTACACACTTATTGATCATCTATTTTGGCAATTCTATGGTGTTGGAGGTATGATTAAAATTTTCTTTTTTTAGTTGTTTTCAAAGTTAGTTTTCTAACCTTTTGTTTTGTAGAGTCAGTAAAGCGTTTGTGGGTATCGTTTCTGTTAAACCCTCAGGAGACACAACTCCTCCTACTAGGGATGCCTAGAGGTTTAAAGGCTTGTTGCATGCGCTCAATGCAATCGAGTTACCTACGAAAGTGGTCTAATAAATTTCTCATTTTGTTTTTATCTTTGTTTTCCTTTTGTTTTACTCGAGGACTAGTAAAATCTAGGTTTGGGGTATTTGATCGGTGCATAATTACATATCTTTTTATACCCTTCTAACTTATGATTTGGTTATGTTTTTGAGTTAAACTTGTGCTTTTAATAAAGTTTGTGTATGTTTCAGTGTAATAAGGTTGAGACTCATTACATACATTTTGAAGACAATTTAGCTTAAAACAGTGTCTGCAGATCATTTAATTTCACGGATTAACCTGTACTTCCAAGAAGAACCAGATAATGAGCCATACATCATTGGAAAGATACAGAAGTCTAGTTTCCGTAGCATTTTACGGTTCATGATTCGGAGTCTTCTAGAGGAAGTTATACATGATTTAGTAGATCAAGGTCAAAATTCGGCAGCATCTGCATTACTGGGCCATAAATGACATTTGAAGGTCTTTCCGATTTTTCCTTGAGTTGGGCTGCATATGCTTGGAAAGATAAGACAAAGGGCTTGAAGATCCATATTTTCCAGAATTTTATGAATGTATTAACAAGCCCAAAACGAACCCAAAAGAAGAGTGCAATGCATTGTCATGCATGACATATGCATGATGAAATGCACTATCTAGTGGGAATTGTTGGTGAAGTGCACTATCTTATGGGAAGGTTAGGTGAAGCATATTCAAGTCTTATAATTGAAGTGGGAGTTGCAACACTAAGTTTAAAGAAAGAAAAATTGTTTTCAAATGTAATGGTGTGTTAGGTGAAGTTGATGAAGTGAGTGGAAAGCAATATTTAATTTAGATTTTCAACTTCCTTAGGCTTATAAATAGTGAGGTTTCCCAAGCTTGTAAACACACCCCAAGGGGGGGAGCTCTCAAACATTTCTCTAGAGCTCCCCTCCCTTCTCTCCCTCAAATTCTCTTAGTTTTCCTTTCTAGTTCTCAATTCTCGTTTTCCTTTTGCTTCTTAGTTGTAATTTATTTTTTTGTAATGTAAATTCTTTTCTTTAGAATTCAAGCTTGAGTGGTTTCCAAGTTTCAATTATGGTTTTTGTTCTTATTCATTATGCTTATAAGTTAATATGCTAGTTTGAATGATTGATCACCATTAAGGCTTGCATATTAGCTATCTTGGTTTGAATTAAGAGTAGACACCATGCTTTAATTCAAATTGAACTATGAATAGGAAGAGTATGTATGGACATTCGACAACAGGGATTAGATACATGCTTAGTTGTTTAAAATGTTCTTCTATGCTTAATGGGTTCCTAATGCTTAATTTAGGTTAGACAACAAATGATCAAGTTAGGGAATTAGGAACACAAGGTTAGGACCAGACACCATGGCTTAATCATACTTTAGCTAAAATCAATCCGTTAATCTAAATTGAACTTGGGAACTTATTCGCTTGAGTTAATTTCTTTTCTTTCTTCCTTGTTTGATTTATTTTCTTTCTTTTTTTCATTTCTGTTTTGTACAGGGAATTGAATTAAATCAATCTATCATCAATCCTCGTGGGATCGACCTCGCACTTACATATGCTAAACTACCAACGGCTCGTGCACTTGCGAGTATCACAAGTTGAGGATGCAGCTGAATCTATTTTGGTGCAGCTGGATCAACGCAACAGTAGGAATGAGTATTCTTCCTTTCCTAAGCCTCGAGCTCCAAATATTATTTCTATGGTTTCTAGAGCTGCTGATCAGGATATGGAATTTCAGGATTTGAGGGATTCTGAGAGGGCGCAGTTGGAGTCTGAAGTTGGTGAAGCTTTAAGTGCTTATGTGTCTGCGTGTTGTGCAGAGGATGGCAAGGCTCAAGGTCTCAAATGTATGGGGCCTTTGTCTACCAATTTTGATTAGGTCTGGTTTGACCGTTTCTCTCTTCCTTCCATCTTAATGATTGGTTGTTGGAATATTAGAGGGGCAGGTAATAAGAAATCTTTGCTTGCTATGAAAGATCTTAAGTATAGACATAAGTTGGATATGTTGGTTATTTTGGAGCCTAGAATTAGTTCCAGTAAAGCTTGGAAAGTCATTTCTCAACTTGGCTTCCCTAAGGCTGAAATTTCTGATGCTGTTGGCTTCTCTAGTGGTATTTGGTTGCTGTGGGATGATGCTAAATTCAACTTGAGAGTCATTCATTGCATGGATCAAGCTGTTTCTGTTTGTGTTGAGACTTCTGGAGGTACTTCTTGGATATTTACTGCCGTGTATGGGCATCCTTGCCCGGCTAGGAGGGCTTACCTCTGGCAAAACTTAACTATTATTGCTGCTTCTTGGAATCTTCCTTGGGTTGTCTGTGGGGATTTTAATGATATCTTGTTCGAGGATGAAAAATTTGGAAACTTATCTGGTAAAAGTAGAGGTTTTAAGGACTGGTTTGATCAGCATGGGCTCATTGATTTGGGTTTTTTAGGACCCAAGTTTACTTGGGTTAATAAGAGAGCTGGTGGTGATTTTGTGATGAAGAGATTGGATAGGGTTATTTGTAACAAGGAGTGGAGGGTTTTATTTCCTGAAGCTTTCGTAAGGCATCTGCCTAGACGATGTTCTGATCATAGTCCTCTTTTGATTAGTCTTATTTCTGATAAGATTCCTTCAGCTGAGCTTAAACCTTTCAGATTTGAGGCTATGTGGCTTAAACATTGTTTATTTCCTGAGTTCATTCAAGCTGAGTGGAAGAATTTGGAAGGTTCAGTTTCTAATAAATTGGATTTGTTGATTCCCCTGCTTCGGGAGTGGAATACTCAAGTCTTTGGTCAAATTTTTCAAAAGAAAAAGAGAATTCTTGCTAGGCTTCAAGGCATCCAAAGGGCTCTTTGTAAGGGTTTTTCCCCTTTTTTGAGCAATCTAGAGAAGCAGCTTCAGCAGGAGTTTGAGGATTTATTGGATCAGGAGGATGTGTTTTGGAAACAAAAATCTAGAGTTTCTTGGCTGCAAGGTGGGGATAGAAATACCAAGTTCTTTCACATTACTACTCTTGTCAGAAGACGAAGGAATAGGATTGAAAGGCTTAAAGATATTAATGGGGATTGGATCTCTAGTAAAGAAGGTTTGAAAGCGCTTGCTGTTGAGTATTTTCATGGGCTTTTTTTGGATGATTTTGTTGATATCATTCGTAGTCCTTTGCCTTCCCTTTTCCCTCATATCCCTAAGGCTGATTTGGCTGCTGTCAGTAAGGAGGTGACTGAAAAGGAGGTGCAGGATGCCCTTTTTGCTATTGGTCCCTACAAGGCTCCTGGTCCCGACGGCTACTCTGCTATTTTCTTCCATAATTATTGGTGTCTTTGTAAGAAGGATATTGAAGATTTGGTGTTTAAATGTTTTTCTAGTGGTTCTGTTCCAGAGTCCCTGAACAGTACCCTTGTTACTCTAGTTCCTAAAATTACTAATCCTCAGAGCATGATGCAGTTCCGGCCTATTAGTCTATGTAACACTTTATACAAAGTTGTTTCTAAGATCATTGTTGGAAGACTCAGACCTCTTATGTGTAAGCTTGTTAGCCCCAATCAGGTTAGCTTTGTTCCTGGACGACAAATTTCAGATAATATCTTCATTGCTCAAGAGGTTTTGCATAGATTCCATAGAGCAAGAGGTAAAACCGGGTATATAGCTTGGAAAATTGACCTCTCTAAGGCGTATGACAGATTGAAATGGTCTTTTATCGAGCAAACTCTTGCAGAAATTGGTATTGGGGAAACTTCTCTTCATCTTATTATGAGCTGTGTCAAGAATGTCTCTTACAGAATTATCTTGAATGGGGAGCTTACTGAGAGTTTCAAACCTCAAAGAGGTGTTCGTCAAGGTGACCTCTGTCCCCTTACCTCTTTGTCTTATGTATGGAAAAGCTTAGTCACATCATTGCTGCTAGGATGTTAAAGAATGAGTGGAAAGCTGTTAGGGTAGCGAGGTCTGGTCCTTTAATCTCTCATCTGTTCTTTGCGGATGACTTGATTCTTTTTGGTGAGGCTTCTGCTCAGCAAGCTATGGTCATGAAAAATTCTCTTGAGGAGTTTTGTGAGCTTTCTGGGCAGCAGGTGAATTTTGAGAAATCTTTGCTGTACATATCTGCCAATACTAAGTCTGACCTTGTTGATCAAATTGAGTTAACTTGTGGTGCCACCAGATCCGCTGATATGGGGAATTATTTAGGAGTTCCCCTTGTCCAAGGGAGGGTTACCAAGGCTACATATAAGGGGGTTCTGGTTAAAGTTCAGGCTAAACTTGCTGCTTGGAAAAGTCAGTTGCTGTCTATGGCTGGAAGAATCACTTTAATCCAGTCTGTTGCTTCTTCTATTCCTCTATATACTATGCAGACGGCTATGCTTCCTCAAGGCCTTTGTGAAGACCTTGACAAATCTTCTAAAAGTTTTCTTTGGGGAAGTAGTGAGAACCATCATAAAACTCATTTAGTTAAGTGGGATACAGTTTGTTTGCCTAAATGTCTAGGAGGTTTGGGTATTAAAAAGGCTTCTCTTATGAATCAAGCTATGTTATCTAAAGCTAGTTGGAGAATTGTGGCTGGGGACGCAGGCCTTTGGGCTGCGATGCTCAGGAAAAAGTACTTAAGGGGTAGTTGCTGTTTTGATGCTTATGATGATAATTGTACTTTGGCTTCCAGCTCCTGGAAAGGTTTAATATATGGAGCTGCCATTTTAAATAAGGGTATGAAATGGAGAGTGGGAGATGGCACTAGAGTCAAATTCTGGACTGATACTTGGATTGGTGATGTTCCTTTGGTGGATACTAATTTTCCCTTATTTGATCAGCTTGACAAAGTTGAAACTATGTCGAATTATTTTTCTAGGACTGGTTGGAACATTCAGAAACTCATGCAAGCTCTTCTCCCGAAAGCCGTTAAGCAGATCATCAGTATTCATGTAGATGTTGAAGGGAATATACCTGATACTTGTATATGGGGTCCCTCTTCAAATGGAGTTTTTTATGTGAAGACTGCTTATGAGTTATCTGCTAGGTTTAATGAAGTCACTAGTTCCCATTGGAAGTTCATTTGGAATTT
This sequence comes from Prunus salicina, assembly GCA_020226455.1. Classification (NCBI taxonomy): domain Eukaryota; kingdom Viridiplantae; phylum Streptophyta; class Magnoliopsida; order Rosales; family Rosaceae; genus Prunus; species Prunus salicina. The sequence goes on from CM035341.1 coordinate 29,967,194, forward strand.
GAAGATCCCTCCCCGTGTTAAAATGTTCACTTGGCTTCTAACTCAGAAAAAGATCTTAACTAATGTGCAGAGAGTAAGAAGGCATCTTTCTAGAGACCCTTCTTGTCCTCTCTGTCATTACCATGAGGAGTCGTTACAGCATCTCTTTATCTCTTGTCCTCGTGTTCTTGCGCTTTGGAGATCCTTCTATCTTCCTGAAGGATTGATCAATTTCTTTGCCTCTGATTTTGATAGTTGGTTGAAGGAAAATTTGTGTTACAATGCTGGGCATATAAGGAATTTGAAGTGGTCTAGTATTTTTGCTGTTGCTTGCTGGTTCATTTGGAAATGGAGGTGTCGTTCTATCTTTGAGCCTCATTTCCAAATGCCTTGTCATCCTAATCAGATTATTGTTGAGTATCTTCTGGAATGGGATAAGGCTAATAACCTTGTAAAGAAGGCTACCTCTCAAACTCAGATGTTTCTTGCTTGGCAGCCTCCTTCTTGTGGCTTCTTTAAGCTTAATATTGATGGCTCTAGAATGAGTGACTCTGGGTGCATTGCTGCAGGAGGTATAATTAGGAACTCGGATGGTAACTGGATAGCAGGTTTTTCTGCTAATCTTGGTCATGGTGAAGTCTTTGTGGCTGAAGCTTGGGCCTTATATTATGGTCTTAATCTTGCTTGGCAGCTGGGTTTGCGCCAGATAATGGTTAATTTGATTCTGCCCTTGTTGTTGATATGATTAATGGAGATTGGGTGGACTCTCATCCTATGGCTGTGTTACTTACCAAGTGCAAAGAGCTTTTGAAAAATCAGTGGAATTGCTGCGTTCTTCATGTCTATAGGGAGACCAATTTTGCTGCTGATTTCCTAGCTAAGTTGGGTCATCATAAGGATTTGGGTTATCATGAGCTCTCTTCTCCTCCTGATCAGTTGCAGCCTATTTTAGATGATGATAAGAATGGTCTCTTGAGGCCTAGATTTGTTCATATGTAATCTTTTTGGTTTGCGCTTTGCCCCCTATTTTACCAAAAAAAAAAAGAGGAGTGGAAAATCAGCTTCCTATAAATATAGATTTAATATTTTTTTTTTCAAAGCTTTCCTGGGCTACATCCCACCTTGTGGCTTAGTTCCGCCCTCTCTCACATGTTGCTGGGTGGTGGAGGTGGTGATGGTGGGACACTTAAGTTTTACATCATTTGTGCAAGAGGGCAGTTGCAATGGCTCCTTCGACCAACAACGCAAAAGTATCAATTTCTCTCGTATTTATATTTATATAATAAAAAATTATGTACTATTGTCTAACTTTTTGCGTTTAATAATACAGAATAATTGATCCCAAAAAAATACAGAATAAAATAAAAATAGACTTTTGGACTATCCTATAACAGAGGCCTTATATATGTCATGAATATAAGGGAGAAGTCTTATACACATAATATTAATGTATCATGAAAATTCAAACTTAAAATCAGTAATTTGTAAATCAATATAATTTCCAGACCCATACAAAACTAATTGAACCAAAAAAAAAAAACAAAATTGAACGTTCTGGCTCAGAAAAGATGTAGTCGATATTATTATCTTGTTATAAATTAATAACGAAAAGATTAAAGATAAATACTTGGATAGCAAAGTTACAATATTACGTTACAAACAAAATGAAAATCCCCAGGACGGTGGGTACTACGTCATGGATGACGACAACCGGCAAGTGCGTCTCCAAGGGAAGGCCGCAATCCCCACTGCATCCCCATCATCATTTATTTTCAAGTCATCATAGATCGTACACAACTATATTTTGCTAATCTCAATTATTGAGCGGGGTCCAACAAGAACAGGATGTTTAAGCTCAATTATTTAGTCTTTATTTGTCCCAGGAGGAGAGACGCCAATAGAGAAGCCAAAGTATCATATTCATGGGTGAGGCTGACTGAGCAAAATCCAAACTTGGTTCCATTATCTTCTCCCTTCTTTCATATCCATGTCTACCGACGCCACGATTTTAACTCTTGCGACAAGTTTGTAGCTCAAATTATACTCATTCAAAATGACTCAACCATATAATTTTAATTCTATTCTATATGTTGGTATTGGACTTTTTCACTTATGGAGACAAATATGGCATTTGCTCTACCAGATCAATGTAGGGTTTTTTGCTTATACTTACCCTCCGTTTGGATGAAAGAATTGAAAATTGCATAAGATTCTTAGATGACGGAATGTAACATTTAAATTAATCTACTTAGGATGTATGATTTTATCTTATGAAATAGGTTGATATAGAATTAAAGCAAATTCAAATAAAATCTAACCTAAATTGCAAAGCAGATATGTTGAACTTGGATTTATGTTCAAAGTGAGTAGCCCTAATAGTAATAACCATGTAAGAGTAGTTAAATAGCAAAAACCAAAGAAAGCATAAATTAAATGGAATTAAAATTTAACATTTTATTCTTCACTAGCCTCCGCATGTGCCAATTGGTTTTCTTTTTTTCTTTTTTTTTTCTTTTTAAAATTAAAAAAAGATAATATTGGTAGTTATCTTCCATAAAAGTATGAGTTATTATCTGATTTTATTTTTAATTTTAATATAAAAAATGTGAATTTACCATATTATCATCATTTAATTAATAATTTTAATTCTTAATGTTTGAATTAACCAAGGGCATTTTATGGTATTTTAAATATATATCAAATATTTTTAAACATGTTAATATGTTATTATGATTTTACATTGTATATAAAAAGAAATAAAAATAAAAGTGCCCTCGTTCTTCCCGCATCGTAGTCACGTGCTTTTCCATCCCCATTCGTATTAATAGCGATCCGGCCTTTTTGTCGCTGACCAACCCAATTGTACCACGACCCATCTCCACCGTCCACATCAATTACAATTTACTTTACAACCAACACATGAATTCTTGCAGAACAATAAAAGTAAAAGGAAGCTAGCAATTAAAATTAAGGTTGGGGTAAATATTAATATTAATAAATAAAAAATAAGAAGCTAGCAATTAAAATGGCAGGCCTGAGAAAAAAGGTGTCGACGATGGTCATGTTAAGAATAAATCTTTTATGCTGTGTTGATTGGGTTCCTCCCCCGCCCAGTTCACCCAACAACAAAAAATATAAATTTTAATTATACAGCATGTCAGCGGCTTCCCAAGATAGAAAGATAGATTGTCTTCCCAATCATACACTTCACTTCCCATTTCCACTTTGGCAAAATAATATATTTATATAAAAAATCACCATCACAATCGAAAAGCCGAAATTGATAGACACACTCCCTTGTCATTTCTTGCTCATTACAAATTTTCTACTCTGAAAAAATCTGCGAGGAAAAATTTGAAATCAGTCTTAAACAGCAAGCAAAGCAGATTTGAAGAATCCATAGATATAGTTTGCTTCAAGACGATAGAGATTAGGAAGGAACAAAAATTGGCATGGCGAGCCCGAAATCCAGAAGCGGGGAGGGCGTGCCCTGCGATTTCTGCACTGATCAGCCGGCGGTTCTCTACTGTAAGGCCGACTCCGCCAAGCTCTGCTTATTCTGCGACCAGCACGTGCACTCCGCCAACTTGCTCTCCCGGAAGCACGTGCGCTCTCAGATCTGTGATAATTGCGCGTCCGAGCCCGTCTCCGTCCGCTGCTCCACCGACAACCTCGTTCTCTGCCACGAGTGCGATTGGGACGCCCACGGTAGCTGCTCTGTCTCCGCCGCACACGATCGCACCCCTCTCGATGGCTTCTCCGGCTGCCCCTCCGCGCTCCAGCTCGCCTCCCTGCTGGGCCTCGATCTCCACGACAAGAACGTTCCCGGTCGACCCGACCCGCAGCTCCAGAACTGGGATATGGGTATGCCCTCCCTGGATTCTTCTTGGAGTGGGATGGGCCTGCAGGACTTGATGGTGCCCAACCACAACCAGAACGGCGTCGTTTACCCGAATGATGAGCCGATGGTGAAGAGACAGAGTGGCGGGGGCATTAGCGGGAAGCAGAAGCAGGGAATACAGAAGCAGCTGGTGGAATTGCTTAAGAGAGACTTGGACGGTGGCGGTAGCGGTGGCGGTTGCGGTGCCGGTGCCGGTGGTTGTGGTGATGGTGGAGAGAATTTGGTGGTGCCGCGGACGCCGACAACGAGTGGTTGGCAGGAGGACAATGGAAATGAGAACGTGGAAGGTCTTGAACCGCTTGATCTGGGGAATAGGAATGGAGGTGTTGATGGGGTTGTAGTTTCTGCTGCCACTTCGCAGCCATTGTTGCGGCAACAAGCGCCCTTTACGTCTCTGCTTATGATGCCTGAAGAGAACCGTGGCATTGTCGACGGTGACATGTTGTGGAATAGCAACCCCCATGGTCAGAGCAGTCAGGTATTGTCTTCAATTGCTAAACTGAGCTTAGTAAAACGCATTGATAACGAATATGCATCGTTTGTTTATTTGAAGACAATCGAAACAAGAGTTACAAGTCTCTGTTCTAGTTTACTGCTCTCATCCCTTTTGTAATGAACAATTCTTCTTATAATTCCTTCATCTGTCTAATACTAAATCCAGAAAATTGTATAGAGGCATGTTCGAGACAAAAGAGATGTAGTTTTTTCAAGTTCATGAGATGTCAATTGCGAACTCTCATTTCTCATGGTTCCCTTTCTTTTTTCTTTTCTTTTTTGGTTTACTATTTGCAAGTCATATATTAGCTTTGACAGGGATGAATTGTTTGCAATATTAAAGGTTTCGTTTGCTTTAGATCCCCCTGCAAGGCAATTTACTCATAATTCTACAGTGTATATTTCAATTGTGTTTTGGGTGCACCTATGACAATCATGCTAACTTGCTACTGGCTTGCAGATATGGGATTTCCATTTAGGACGGTTGAGGGATCATGAAGAATCAGGTCCATTGGAAGTCACATATGGTTCAAACGATTCAGGATTTATGATTAAGAATTTTGGTGAACTTATGAAAGAAACATCTTTGACTGATACAAAAATGTTCAGAGATATGTACCAGATGAACTGCCCTGTTGGACATGATGATATAAAATTCAATGTGAGTCCTTTCTGTATTCATTTGTTTGTTCAATCAATTTTTTTGTCCTAAAGTTCCCTCGGGCATTTTATGTACATCAATAGTACCATACAGTCCTCTCGTGCGACCATTTGCCATGTTCAAGTATTTAGTATCTCAATCAATATTGACAGCTTTCTAGTGTGTAGTTGTTGTCTAATATACACTAGCACTCCTGTATGTGATTTGTTGAACCTCACTTTTCAGTCTTGAGAAATGTACAAAATGCCGTATGTTAAATCCCTCTTTTTTATGCAGTTTGAGTAGAAACTTTAACAAAATAGTCAAGATTGTAAACAAAAGGTGTTTTGATTGTTAGTCTATGTAAGTGGAGTTTTGATTCATGGCATTCACACATTTTACATACATGAATATCACTAAACCATCTGTAAGCAGGGCTTATGCTTTTCTTCATGTATGCAAATTTTGCTTATTTAATTGTGAGGGGGCAGTGGAATATTGTGATGTTTATAATTAAAAAATGCAGAACAACTCCAATAACCCCGCACCCAGTCAGGGGCCAGCAACATCTGAGAGCAACAACATCCCTGTTGGGCGGCCGTCATTGGGGTCAGCTTTTGGTGAAGACAAAGGCTCTGGTGCTTCAACAGATCTCAATTTTATGGAACAATCTTTTCTGATGAGAGGTGACAGTCTGAGAACAGTATGCACAAAGGCTGACATGGAGCTACTTGCACAAAACAGAGGCAACGCTATGCTGCGTTACAAAGAGAAGAAGAAAACCCGAAGGTATGTTGCCCTTTTTTGTCTTCTTTTAATACTTTACGCGGTCCTGTCGTCAACATAACTATATAATAGAGTTGTGGCCTTTTTTTTTTGTGAGTAGATATGATAAGCACATAAGATATGAGTCAAGGAAAGCAAGAGCTGATACTAGGAAGCGAGTCAAGGGTAGATTTGTGAAGGCTACTGAGGCTCCTGATGGTTAGATCAGATCCATGTTGAGTTGGGGCTTCTCCTATCTTCTTGTTTGTAAATATTGGTTACTTTCCTCGCAAGGCAAATGTATAAATTCTGCAGTCTTTATTTTATCAAATCAAATATTATTTGTTTCTTCTGTTTCTCCGTCTGTCTCTCTCTCTCTCTTTGGTGTGCACGCCTATATAAACAGCAACCTCTGCTCTCCCGAAAAGAAAAAAACAAGAGACGAGGGGAAAAGAAACCAAGTTATCCTTTATAGCGTATACCTTCTGGCTTCTGCTAAGTCAACACTTTGAATTCTGGCCAAAATTAGAAAAAAATAATATTATCTCATTTGGCCAATTTTGTCACAATTTCTCTGAAGTTTTTTATGATTGGTTTATGACTTTATAGGCTTGTTCTAGAAGTGGAAGGACGGCTTCACGTCACATACAATGTAAAATATTACAGAATTATTTGACATTCACTCACTCATTATAGATATCGGTCTCTCTAGCTAGGCAAAGTTGTGTTGACTCTGGACTTTTCCTGTCTTCAACCTTGTTCAATGTTGAAGCATTCCGCTGGTCACGAATTTAATAGTCCCAACAATAGCAGCACATTGTCTGCCTTTTCTCCTCATCTATATATCTGCCATTAGAGTTGCAGTTTGATCTTATCGTTTATAGAGTCGATTGATTTCTTCTTCTGCGTGATGGGTTGTCGAGTTTTGCTGGGTTTTCTGCTTGCAGCAGCAGCAATCATTGCATCAGTGGATTGCAACTCTGAAGGTATGCAAGCAGATTGAAGTCTTGTTATGTTCATTCACGATCATGGGAAAATTCAACCCCAATTTCATGTTATTAATCGAATTTACGGGAAGCGGTATTCCAACTTAGATGCAAGGGACCGGCTCACTGTCCTGCTTAACTGACCAAACTTGTGTCTAACCCAAATTCATCTTATGTTGGTTTAATAATTGGGTTTTTCATCGCTTAATTTTTGAACAGGTGATATTCTGAATGCCTGGAAAACCCAGTTGACCGACCCAAACAATGTCCTTCAGAGCTGGGACCCAACTTTGATCAACCCATGTACCTATTTCCACGTTACTTGCAATTCCGAAAACAGCGTTACAAGGCTGTAAGTGGTTTTAAATTAACAACATTGAACTTGCCCGGCTCATGCAAATTTTACTAATTAGCTTTGTTAACATATGAAGGGACCTTGGGAATGCAAACCTGTCAGGACCTCTTATCCCTGAGCTTGGAAACTTGACTAACCTTCAATACTTGTAAGACCTTCTTAATTTCTCATCTCTCAAACTACAAATTAGATTAGTCTTCTTGGCTGAGTATAATGAATCACTGATTAGTTAATTTATTAATGGCATTGCAGGGAGGTGTTTAGCAACAGACTGTTTGGATCTATTCCAAATGAAATTGGTAACTTAAGAAACTTGGTCAGCTTGGACCTCTACAAGAACAATTTCACGGGGAGAATTCCAAAATCATTTGGACACTTGCATTTCTTGAGGTTCTTGTAAGTAAATATATTATATCTCCACTTAAAAAATGAAATTTTCCTCGAGTTGTCTGAATTCCTTCACACCATTTGAATTATTTGGCTCAACGTAACAACAATATTGGTGTTGGTATTTCTGAATTCTGATCATATGGGGGGCTGTATATTGATTTTACTGGCAGGAGGGTCTTTAGCAATAGCTTGACCGGACGTATTCCTCCAAATTTTGGCAATTTGACATCTTTGGAAATCCTGTAAGTTTGACACAATCGATATTCTATTTTTAATATTTGAATTCGGTTGCAGAGTTGAGAGCACATCCGCTCTAATCAACTTGACTAAGTCCATATCTACTGTATATACATATATAAGAAGCATTCGTATATGTTAATTTTCTTTCTTACTCAGTCAACCATGCTTTTATTTTTATTTTATTTTTCAGGGAATTAAACAGTAACAGGCTCACTGGCCCTCTACCATTTGTGGTCCTTGAACTGGTTCGATTTGGGCAGCTGAAGCATTTGTGAGTTCATTGGCTCCCTTTGTTAAGTCGTCTGGAAAAAGGTGGCATGTGTTCCTTCTTGATCTAACCATTAGGAGGATTGTTTCAACTTTGATTTTGTCTGCAGGGACGTCTCAGACAATCTGTTGGCAGGGACTGTACACCGCACCAATTCAACAAGTAATCAAAGAAATTACTAATTTACCAGTTCACTATGAAGTTACTAATCATCCTTGTTTATTCATTGATTAATCTTAGTTTAAATTAACCTTTTTTTTTTGGTGTGTGTTAAAGGATTTCGAGTTACCACAATAATACAAGATCCACAAGCTTAGAAATAAGCGAAGCGAAGGAAGCTACTGCTATATATCAAATAAAATCCGTATCTCTAAAGCCCAATAAACCTCTACATGTTTTGTACATGTAAGGGGTGTATTCAATTCCAACTTTTAAAGACTTTTAATGAGTTTAAAAGTCTGGAGGTATTCAACTATGACTTTTAAATAGTCTTTAAAAGTTTAATGGTATTCAATTGTGATTTTAAAAAGTCTTCAAAAGTTTTGTGGTATCCAAAAAATTAATGACTTTTGAAAACTTTGTTAAATGAATGACTTTTCAATACTTTGAAGCCTAATTCTTAACACCAAAAGTCTTGCTAATTTACCCAAGACTTTATCAATGAATTCGATCATGCTGCAACTTTGGCCATTGCGAGGGTGTGCCACCATGTTTGAGTCTCTAGACCCCCTCCCTCTTTGGTCGATGTACTATCAAGAGATGGCCTACTTATACCGCCAATTTGATTTTGTTTTTGGCTTCCATTATATGTCCTGGGAATTGTTATGATGATGAGCCGTTTCTTGCTTCTTTTTTATTTCTTTTCAATGCTTGAAACAATTGCTACGTACTAAAAGAGCTATGGCGGGACTGCATGGGTTTCTTCCATAAATTTTTTTTGCCTCCATTTGCAATTTTTAAGGCCTATCTGTAGGAACATATGATTTTGTTACAAAACCCACATTCTCCAACAACAATTTAGCTCTTAGCATCCTGGGATTTATAGCTAACTCTACATTCTGGTGCTGTTATTTGGTTTGGCTCCATCACCATGCCACTTTACTAGTATCTCCCACCCAAACAGAGTATATAGAAGATCTTGAGGATCTCAACTATGTTCCAGCAATGGGATAATATGTCTCTTCTTCCCCAAGACCCAGCTCTACAAACTAAAAACTAATTAAATCCATAATATTGATGACACACCTTATATTTGAGTTGCATCCAAGAGCAACAACCTTATTTTCTCCATACTTGACTGTTCTCAAGTGAAAGTTCTTAGACATGGAAAAATATTCCTTTGCTTTTACACAATTGTATCCAATTTTTTTTTTTTTTTTTTGGCTACTTGTTCCATATGCGGACTAGTTAATTCACCATACAAAACATAAATATTAGAAGCAATTTCTTTTTTCGTTATACTACTCTATAATAAATATTAAAAAGATAAATACTATTCATAAATAAATATTAAAAAAAAGTAGACAAAAGTATGTAAAACTCTATGATAAAAGTATATGAAAGTATATCACTTAACTTTATAAAGTATGTAAAAGTCATTAAGAATCTTCAACTCTATAAAAGTCACTTACTTACAAAAAGTCTTTAAAAGTTAGAATTGGATACACCCCCCTTATACTATTCTCTTTTCATTTCATGGAGAGTGATATCTTTTGATCCACTCTTGGAATTATTGTATTTATCATTATAAGTCTTCTATATTTTAATTGAATTACTAATCATCTTGGCCATCACATGTCTCATAGCAGTGAGATTCACTTACATATGTCAAATTTGAGTTATACGTGAGTGAAATCAACAGCGGATTCATGAATTTTCTTACGAGACAAGATTAGAAGCTCTCAGATATTTTTTTTAAAAGAAGAAAGCCTATTACAGTAGGCCAAGCGCAGAGCTTCCAAATTTGTGTAAACGGCCCAGTACGGCCCATTAATTACCTTGAACCAGGTCCAACATTACTTTTCTTCGGTGACCAAAACCTAATAATTTGCTGGCAACTTTGTTTCTCTCCCTTTCGAACTTTTTGTTAGGGTCACATGTCAGCAGTTTTATTTTCAAACTAGAATTCTTTGATTACAATTTGGTACCAGAGATTTGAAACGAGAGCTTAGTAGAGGCCCCAGAGACAACTAGAAAAGTGACTTTGGATGATCCAGCTTTATAAAGTACAAATCAAATTCGAGTAGGGAAGGTCAAAAGCAGCGGGAAGCTGTTTGCCTTTATCATTAAGATTGTCAATCAGTCAATAATTCATCATTCAAAACTAATAAAAAGATAACTTTGTTGACCCTCCTTCTTCCTCCTGCTCTGGAATTAACTACTAAATTTGTAAGTATCATGCATGCCATCATGTCAAAATTGTATGTTGGATTTTTAAAACTGAGATTTTATTTATTTGAATGGAGTGTTGGTAAAAGTAATGGGCTGATTTGAATCTAGCTTTAGATGGAGTCAATGGTCAACCTTTGTCTCTCTCTCTCTCTCTCTCTCTCTCTCTCTCTCTTAAAGCAATGGGGGGTAGGGTAGGTTTGGGAGAAACTCCCGTGGGGTATTGATTATACACTCAATGGTCCGTATATACAGAAAGCTTTTATGTTTGAAGAAGATGAAATATCAAATGGATGGCTTTTTACAGTTTGTTTTTCTTTTTTCCCACCTTTTTCCAATTCTATGATGAAGTAAAAAAGAAGTGGGAAGAGTGTTAGTGCTTTGCTTTGGCTTTGTCAAGTCTCACTTCTTTTAAGGAGGAGAAGGAAGAGGTGGTGGTGGTGATGAGCATGCATGAATGATTGATCCATGCTTATCTATCTAAGATCATACATACACCAAAAGTCTTTGGATTGCCCCACCCCGCACCAACAACAAACCACACTCATCTGTAATTAATTCTATATCTAATAAAATGGAACACTACACTTCTGTTATACACACACATGTACATGTTGCAGATCAATCAACCACATAAAAAGTCATGGACTCGTGATGAAGATGCAGACTACTTAAAACCAACAAGACATGGACCCCCACCTCCCTCTCTCTCTCTCTCTCTCTCTCTCTCTCTCTCTCTCTCTCTCTCTCTATATATATATATATATATATATATCTTGTCACAGTAGCCATAAAAAGACGAGTCTCACATCACATGCCTACTACAATCACCACATCTCTCTGTAATTCTTTCTTGGTGGCAGAGTGGACCTGCTGCAGTTACATAGCAAAACTACTGTGCACTGTCTAAACGAATCAAAACTTGGATATTGTATGTGGGTTTTTCTCTAAAAACCTTGTGCTGCACAACAATTGAACTGGAGCAGCGGATCATCCTTCTAGAATTTGAAATGGAGGCCAAGAAATTTGCTTGGTGCAAGTTGGTTGACCTTGGTAATGTTAATGGAACCCTGTTCTCTTAAAAGATAAGCCTCACAATGCCGAATCTGGGTATCAAAGTTTTATATTAATCCAGTTTAGACAGATTTTATTGGCCAATTAGGGTTATTCCCGACCACCACCACAGATTTCTAAGTTGCATAAATATTATTCCCCAATGCTCTTTATAATTGTCCATATCTATCTATCTATCTGTGCTTTAACCTAGGGGAATAAAACAAAAGCCAAATAAATCACACTAGAAAACATGCACTTGTTTAAAGCAAAGCAAGCAAAACAAAGTATTATTATTATTATTATTATTAAAAGTTTATAGAATTGGATAAAGCAGTGTCAGGTTATAAAGAAGTCTCTCCTTCTGTTGCGGAATCAGTACTTAGATGATACATCATCCCTCAATTCAATTATGGGACCGCCTGCAATTTTTCTTTTTTCCTTCATTTTGTGTGAGACGTCCAGCAACTGATAATAATTTGTGCAGAGTTTTATACAACAAGTCTATTGTTTTGCCTCCGACAGGGTTTAAAAGATATGTCTGGATTCTCCCACCCATCTCTCTTGTCAAAGCTGGCAGGCATGCACGCAAACCCTCTACTCTGTTTTCCCATTATTATTCTCAGTTTTACTACAAAAGACAAAGAAAACACTCCAAAATTAAATTGAACACAATGGGAGGGAATGGAAAATTTTGTTTGTCTCAACTCTCAGTCATATTTTTATAAGAGATATTTAGTGATATATCCATTCTTAGCACTAATATTATAGATAAACCATACACTATTGAATTTCTATAAACAAACCCAAAAAATGACAGTTGGCCTTATTGAATTTAATATTGATTATTAAATTACGTTGATGCCCTATTGAGTGTTTTGGGTATTTTTATGAGATTTTGGGGCTGGGCTTGTTTTAAGAAATTGATGACAGTTTTGCAATTTATAAGAAGTTAAAAGTCTCTTTGTTATGTTGTAAATGGACTTTGGGTGTGTTTCTAAAGTCCATTTTATATAGGGTATTTTTATAATTTGAGCCCATATATTAGGTAAAATAGTGAATCTCCCTTTTTATAAATATGCATTAATTTAATAATGCATATCACTTTTTGCTATTTTCACCGAATAGCGCAACAACAAATATGATAACTTTTTCACGTGTCATTGCATTATTGTTCGAAGATGGCAAAACAATGTTACCCTCGTTACAAGAAAGTTTTTATGCCCTATTGGACCTATCAATCCCATTTGGCTGCAACGGCTAATCCCAAACATGAATTTTCGTGTACCTTTCGGAAGGTGTGCAGAGCACTTGCTCAAGTGCTTGCACCACCTCCTTCCATCCTTAGGTCATTGGTTTCCTTGGTTTTGGGAAGTGTATTACCGGATGCTATTTTCGTTTTGGTGCTTTGGTGATTTCATTTTTTATGGAGTTGATGAGCAGGGTCGGCCCTGGGCCTGGACCCCGAGGGCGACGACCTCTGGCCCTGGGCCTGAATTTAATATTGATTATTAAATTACATTGATGCCCTATTGAGTGTATATTATATATAATTATTTATACCCCATAAATAAAGTAATTTTTTTCAAGTTAAAAAATATAAGGGCCCAAATAAAAACGAGTTCAAATCTTTTACAATAGAAGGCCCCATATTTAAAAACTAATAATTTTTTTTGGAACAACAAATATGCAATTAATCTAATCCTTCATAAAAAAATGTTTAGTTCTTCTAATTTGATGGGTTTTTTTTTTTGTCAATAATATGATGGTTTTCTATGATTTATGTAGTTTAATGAGACTCCTTGGTTGGTTTTTTTATAACATGCATGTGTATTTTCTTAACAATAATTTATTTAATACTAATTTAAGAGCAAAAAAAATCCTTGTTAAATTATGATTGCATACAAAGAAAAATGGGTCGCATTTTAATTTTTAACCCTGGGCCACTCAAAAGTCAAGGTCATCCCTATTGAGATGGTGGTTTTATGTATTTTGATTGATTTTTGGATTTGTTGGCAAATTTTGTTGAACAGTAAATTGCTTACTAATTTCTTGTTAGTAAATGATTTACCTGTTAGTTTAATTCTTGTCCTTTTGTGTAACTGTTTTCTGTTGTAATAGCTTGAGCTCATATGCCAAGTGTAGGGTCTTAGATTAGCTTTCATCTTTAATGGCTCACATGCCTTGTAAGTGCCATGTGTCATAATCACAACGGCTCATGTATTTGAATAGTTGTGATGACTGATGTAAGGAAATGAGTTGTATGAATGAAAGAAGCATCATTCTGCAACGAACAGAATGTTGCAGTGATTATTCTCCTTTCTTCTGCTTTCTCGTTCTTCATTCTCTCTAGCTCCCTTCGTAATCCAAAACTTTAACATGGTATCGCGAGCCTAGGTTCTATCTGGAATCGGGGCGTTAGATCTGTGAGTACTGTGCTCGGAAATCCAACGTGAAATTTCCGACTCAATTCGTTGATTCAGGTCTCAAATGGTTGGGTCAGCTGGTAGTGATCTTCGGGCTCCAATAGTCAATGGTGACAACTATGAATTTTGGAAGATTTGAATGAGAACTATTTTCAAATCACATGGAATTTGGGATCTAGTTGAAAAGGGTCTTGAAATTCCAGAATCGAAGGGGAAGAAGGTGGATGCGGAAGGGTCATCAGAATCAGAGAAAGTATCTCCGCTAATGAAGGATGCTAAGGCACTGGGTATTATCCAAGGAGCTGTCTCAGATGACATTTTCCTTAGAATCTCGAATGAGGAGACCTCAAAGAGTGCTTGGGACATCCTACACCAAGAATTTCATGGCGATAAGTAGGTGAGATCCATCAAGCTGCAGGTTTACGCCGTGATTTCGAGTACACAAGGATGATGGATGATGAAACCCTGTCTGTGTATCTCACTCGCCTTCTTGAGTTGGTGAACCAGATGAAGGGTTATGGGGAAGAATTATCCAGAGCATGTTTGGTTCAAAAATTGCTCATAAGCTTGACCAAAGATTTTGATCCTATTTGCTATGTGATGGAGCAGACTAAGGATATTGAAACTATTGAGGTGCAAGAAGTTATTGCTACATTAAGGGGATTTGCACAGCGCCTTTGATAGGCATGCAGAGAGTACCACTGAGAGAGCCTTCAGTAGTATGAATGTGAATCCAAAGGGAAATCAGCCAAATCCAAAGAAGAACTGGAAATCTAAGGGAAAGAAATGGGATTCTAAGCCTCAGAACTCTGACAATCGTGGTGAAAAGAGTGATCAAGAGAGAAAATCTGATCAAACTAAGGGAAAATACAAACACTGTGATAAACTACACTATGGTGAGTGTTGGTTTAAAGGGAAGCCAAAATGTCATGGCTGCAATCGATTTGGTCATTTCATCAAGGACTGTGATCAAGGAAACAAGGCTGGAAAGCTTGCAAATTTTGCTAATCAGGTAACAGAATCTGTAACCATGTTTTATGCATGTCATTCTGCTACTATTGGAAGAAATATGGACATATGGTATGTAGACAGCGCATGTAGTAATCATATGACCTCTCATGAATCTTTGCTTATTAATGTTGATAAAAATGTGAAGAGTAAAGTTAAAATGGGCACTGGAGATTTAGTGCAGTCAATAGGCAAAGGTACTTTGGTTATAGAAATGAAGGGTGTGACTAGATACATTAAAGAGGTTATGATTGTACCTGGTTTGGATGAGAATTTGTTGAGTGTAGGGCAGATGGTTGAACATGGTTATTGGCTTGTGTTTGGTGATCACATGGTTGATATATATGGAGATCGGTAGATGGAAGATCTGATTGCAAGTGTTCCAATGAAAGGAAATAGATGTTTTCCCTTAAGTCTAGAATATGTCAACCCTCTTATGGCTAATAGAGCAACTGTTGAAGAGTCCTCTTGGGTGTGGCATAAAAGATATGGACATCTAAACTACATCAGTTTGATGCTCCTACAAGAAAAGGAAATGGTGCAGGGCTTACCTAGACTACAAGGCACTAGATAGGTTTGCTCTGGATGTGCTATAGGAAAGGGTCACAGAGAACCATTCGATAAAGCAAAAACTTGGAAAGCATCACAACCTCTAGAACTGATTCACTCAGATATTTGTGGTCCAATGCAGATCACTACACTTTGAGGAAATAGATTCCTCCTTACCTTTATTGATGATCACACTAGAATGTGTTGGGTGTTCTTTCTGCAGCACAAGTCACAAGTCTTCAACATTTTCAAACAGTTCAAATCCATGGTTGAGCTTCAGAGTGGCTATCAAATTAAGAAACTCATAAGCGATAGGGGTGGGGAATACACATCTCTAGAGTTTTCAAAGTTCTGTGAAGATATGGGATTAGAAAGACATTGACTGTGGCCTACTCTCCACAACAAAATGGTGTTGTAGAAAGGAAGAACCGTACTGTGATTGAAATGGCTAGGACAATGATGTTTGAAAAGAAGATTCCCTTGAAGTTTTGGGCTGAAGCTGTGAATACAGCTGTGTATTTGCAGAATATATGTCCAACAAGTTCTTTGAATAACATAACTTCATTTAAGGCATTTAATGGAAGGAAACCAGGTGTCAAACACTTAAAGATATTTGGTTCTCCATGTTACATTCACATTCCTTCACAGAAAAGACACAAACTGAAGGAAACTTGTGAGAATGGAGTATTTGTTGGATATGGGAATTGTGAAAAAGGATATAGAGTTTTCAACTTGAGAACTCAAAAGGTTGAACTATCAAGAAGTGTAATCTTTGATGAGAAAGCAATGTGGAATTGGGAATCTAATGAAGCAGTGCAAGTCTCTATTCCTTGGAATGATGAAGGAAACTCAAGGATATCTGAATTTGATTTAGAATCAAATGATTCACCTCAATCTATGCAATCTCCTCTAAGATCACAAACAACTAGAGACCTACAAACATCTCAGGAATCTAGTTCACTTGATTCTCCAATTTCAGTCTCAGAAACCTATGATCATACACCACAGAAATGGAAAAGTTTGAGTGATGTATATGCTCAATGCAAGATGAGCATTATTGAACCTGAAGATTTCACTGAAGATTTCAGTGAGGCAATCAAAGATAAAGCTTGGAAAAAGGCTATGACAGAAGAGATGTTAATGATAGAGAAGAACTCAACTTGAGAGTTAATTGATAAACCATGCAACAAACCAATTGTGGGAGTGAAGTGGGTCTATAAAACAAAGTTGAATCTTGATGGTTCCATTAAAAAACACAAAGCCAAACTTGTAGCCAAGGGCTACACACAGAAACTGGGGGTTGACTACAATGAAACCTTTGCCCCTGTGGCAAGGTTAGATACCATTAGAACACTCATTGCACTAGCTGCACAGAAAGGTTGGAAACTATGACACTTAGATGTTAAATAAGTGTTTCTAAATGGTGTTCTTGAAGAGGAGGTATATGTGGATCAACCTGATGGTTTTGTGGTTGCAAAGGCTGAAGACAAAGTGTGTAGGCTAAGAAAGGCCCTATATGGTCCAAAACAGGCACCAAGGGCCTGGCATAGTGAAATTGACACATACTTAATTCACTGTGGCTTCCACAGAAGCTCAAGTGAAGTAACTTTATATGTGAGGAACAAGGAAGGAGTTGGTGCTTTGATTGTGTCAATCTATGTTGATGATATAGTGTACACAGGAAGTAGTGCAAAAATGATGGAAGAGTTCAAGGCTGAGATGATGTGCAAATATGAGATGTTAGATTTGGGTTTACTCCATCATTTTCTTGGAATGGGAGTAACTCAAACTGAAGGGAGTATATTCATACACCAAAGAAAGTATGCTCTAACTCTCTTGGACAAATTTAGGCTTAAAGACTGCAAGCCAATGAGCACTCCATTAGTTGCCACTGATAAACTGAAAAGAGAGGATGAAACTGAACCTGCAGATGAGAGTTTATACAGAAAAATTGTTGGAAGTCTTCTGTATTTAACAGCAACTAAGCCAGACATTATGTTCTCTACTAGTTTGCTGGCACGGTTTATGCACAAGCCCTCTAAGAAGCATTATGAAGCTGCAAAAAGGGTTCTAAGATATATTCAAGGAACAATTGACTTTGGAATTGAATATGTGGTTGGAAAATTTGCTCTATTGATTGGTTACTGTGATAGTGACTGGAGTGGATCCGAGGAAGACATGAAAAGCACCTCAGGGTATGCCCTTTCGTTTGGAAGTGGTTCATTTTCATGGGCTTCAGCTAAGTAGCACAGTGTAGCACTTTCAACTGCAGAAGCAGAGTATGTTAGTGCAGTTGAAACAACCTCTCAGGCCATTTGGCTTTGGTTTGTGCTAGAGGACTTTGGTGAAGAGCAAGCTACTGCAACTACCCTATTATGTGACAACACTTCAATTATAGCAATGTCTAAGAATCCGGTGTTCCACCAAAGAACCAAGCACATTGGCAGGAAGTTTCACTTCATTAGAGATGCAATTCAAGAAGGTGTGATCGATTTGGTCTATTACAAAAGTGAAGAACAGATAGCTAATATCTTTACCAAGGCTCTTCCCAAGGACAGATTCAACTACTTGAGAAATCTTCTTGGTGTGAAATCAACTAGCAATTTAGAAGGGAGTGTTGAAAAGTAAATTGCTTACTAATTTCTTGTTAGTAAATGATTTACCTATTAGTTTAATTCTTGTCCTTTTGTGTAACTATTTTCTATTGTAATAGCTTGAGCTTATATGCCAAGTGTAGGGTCTTAGATCAGCTCTCATCTTCAATGGCTCACATGCCTTGTAAGTGCCATGTGTCATAATCACAACGGCTCATGTATTTGAATGGTTGTAATGACTGATGTAAGGAAATGAGCTGTATGAATGAAAGAAGCATCATTCTGCAACAAACAGAATGTTGCAGTGATTATTCTCCTTCCTTCTGCTCTCTCGTTCTTCATTCTCTCTATCTCCCTTCGTAATCCAAAACTTTAACAAATTTGTGGTTTTTGTATATGTTTTTATGTGTTCTTGTGGAGTTGCAGTTCCTTCACCCCTCCTTGGTCATGGTGGTGATGTCCCGTTCTTCATGGAGGCGACGGCAGCAGTGGTCCTTCGACGCTTGGTCAGCTTCTTGTAGGCGCGGAAGCGTGTGCGAAGAGGCTAGTATTAATAACTTGATTTAGAAAAAAAAAAATTTGGCAAGCAAAAAAATATGCATTGATCAAATTTGGATGGGCATTGGCACGTGGAATAGGAGAAAGAACAAAAAAACAGAAACAAGAGAGGCAGGTTTGTCCCGTTGACAAAAAGATAGGGGGTATCTAATGGACAAAGGAGCAAGAATATAACTGTGTATATTATATAAATAATATAAGAAAACAATACAAGACCCACGCCATTTAAATTTTGGTAATTACTGTTTTGGTGCAGAAAGGAGGAGGGGCAGTCCTTTTTATGGGCTCTATAAATTCCCCCACCGAAGTTTTGATTCCTTGCTTCCTTGCTTTGAAGAAAAGAGGCAAAACAAACTCTCTCTCTCTCTCTCACACACACACACACACTCTGAAAGTACCCATAAGCATCTTGAATCTTTTAAGGTCCACTGAGGCTTTTAAGTTTCAACCCCCACTTTCAACTAAGCTTCAGAAAATGGCGATCTGGGGTTTGCTTCATCTTGTTGCTGCTGCTGCCCTTGTTCTCTCCTGCCCTTTGGCACCCACAAGTGCAAACTTAGAAGGTATACAAACATGCACAACAAGTTTAAGTGTCCCTTAAGTTAATCACTGTCGTAAGTATATTATATGCAACTCTCCATTGTGTTAATGTTGTCTGTCTGTGAGTGAAACAGGGGATGCTCTGTACGCGTTGAGAAGAGCTGTGAATGACCCAAAGAGTGTTCTGCAGAGCTGGGATCCCACCTTGGTTGATCCCTGCACTTGGTTTCATGTCACTTGCGACGCTGACAATCGGGTCACACGACTGTAATTCATCTCTTCACTTTCTTTTCTCTTTTTTTGAGTTGTATTTAATGCTTTGGTTAAGATTGTGTTTTTATCTTCTTCTTTTTTAGCCCAAAGGATTGTGTGTTTATCTGCTCTCTGGTTCTTAGATTAGATTCTCCAAAATATTCTACTTGGTTTACATTAATTATTAATGAGCTAGGTTGCTGTTTTTGTTTTCTTATAAATAGAGTATAAAATATATGGAAGTACACTGCATTTCTTTTTTATATATGATTCATTCCCCCTTCCTTGGAAGCCCGTGATCAGGCGGCTCACACACAGTTCAAAAGAAATTAAAAAGAAAAAAAAAAACAGAACAAAGAAAAAACCATGCTCATTTTGTGTGCAGTTCAGCTTCTTTTGTTGTTCTTTCCCTTCTCTTTTTGTATTGTGCAAATGAAAAAAGATTGATATGAAGTTGTTTGGGTTTGATTTTATTTTGTAAAGATGAAGTAGTAATTAGTGTAGAATAATATTGTATGTGCAGAGACCTTGGAAATGCAAACTTATCGGGCAGTTTAGTACCCGAGTTAGGGAAGCTCGAGCGCCTTCAGTATCTGTGAGTCTCCCAATTTCATTTACAGCTTCACTGTTTTATATTTTCTTCTTCTTTGGCTTGCTTGTCTCATATGAATAATAAATCTATATATAAAAAGCAAACAAACAAACAAGGGTCCAATGCTTAATCACTTGAATTGTTGGCTTATACGGCAACAACAGTGGACACATTTATGATCAATCTCACCAACCCCACCAGCCAGACAGCCCACCACCGTCGGATTATAAATGATCATGCATCTTGAATTAATATTGTAAGAGAAGCATTTAGTTTAGTGACTGATGGCAAGTATTGGGTTGGTGTGTGTTTGTGTTTCTCTTGTTATATAATATAATAGGGAACTGTACATGAACAACTTGATGGGTTGTATACCAAAAGAGCTTGGAGGATTGAGGAGCCTTGTGAGCTTGGATCTCTACCACAATAACTTCTCCGGGGCCATCCCACCCTCCCTTTCCAACCTCTCCAATCTTAAATTCTTGTAAGCACCACATCACATCACTCATTTTTCTCTTTCCCCTTTTTGATTAAAAACTTCTTTACCCCTTAATTAGCGGTAAGCTCATTTAATCAAGTGTTCCTTCCATGCAGGAGACTGAATGGTAACAGACTGACTGGAAGAATTCCAAGGGAACTTACCAAACTTCAGAATCTGAAGATCCTGTAAGTCATCTTCATGCAAAACCCAACATTACCCTTTAATTACCCTCTCCACCTTCCTCTAATCTCATCAGGTTACATTAAATTAAAAGTAAATAAATAAACGTGTGCAGTGATGTATCCAACAACGATTTATGTGGTACTTTCCCAACCTCGGGCCCTTTCGCCAAGTTCTCAGAGGAAAGGTGATTAACATTCAACCATTCGCATGTGCAAATTGAATTAAAAACTTTGTTTCTGTTTGTTTAGTTTTGAGGTTTGGTTCTTAGTGGGTTGTGTTTTTATTGTTTGTCTGGATGTAGTTTCAAGAATAACCCAAGATTGGAAGGACCAGAACTGATGGGATTTGTGAGATACGATACCAGAGGGAGCTGCAAATGATGTGTACCATTAATATAGTATATACTAGACCTAAAAGGCAACAAAGGGTTGCCAAAATTCCATCTCCACTTGTATTTACATTGTCCATTTTTCTTTTTTTATGAGACAGCCTTTTATGTTTCACTAATGTGATTACCACAACTTACTACACCATTGGCTTCTTTAATTCACCCAAAGTTAAAAGAAACTGTTACTGTAATCATTTCCATCAAATCTCCAGCAACCTCAAAGCAGGTTCTGTGTAAACAAAGCCAAGCCTCATGGTATAACATATCTGGGTAGCCAACACAGATCTTCCTCCTCCTCACTTGGGTTTGGATTTGTCTCTGATAAGTCATAACACAGTCATCTTAATGAGCACTTGGGCAAATTCTATATCAACCATTCATTATGGAAATTTCTTTATCAAAACGATCAGAAAGTTGGGGAAGATGATAACAAGAGAGAGGAAAAGTGCCATAAGGGAGAATGAGAATTATTAACTATGAATTGCTGGGGACGGTTACAAAATTCCTCAGATGATGGAACAAGATGGCAATTATTTTACAATTTATGCCATATGCCCAATAACACAAAATAACTAGCTAGTAAAAATGGCAATAAACAACTAACAAATATCATGGACAAAGATATATTTACATTTGTGCACCTCTACGAGTGGAAGAAAACACAATCTTTCTCCCCCAAAACAATTTGTTGCCAAGTTAGAAACAAAATATCACCACGAAATGAATAATCCATCCCCACCTGCATTCAAAAAATATATTTCCACTTAGAAACAAAGAAGTTCCACGTCCCAAAAGTACATAAATCCCATTTATACAGCCAACAAAACGAAAGATTCTTATAATAATCTCCCCAACTAGTTACCTAGATGTTAAATGCATGATCAATTGATATGTACAAGTCCCTAGAAGTTGCTTTTCGGTAATGAAACACATAATAGTATTAGTTTGTTAGAACACAGCCTCAACATTCATTTTTAACCTTGATAGAAAGAAACAGTATTTGAGTGTTCAAACTACCTCTGAATTGAACAGCCCAAATGACAATATCAGAGCTGGTTGACTATCACTTAGCTGTGTCAGGTAAGGCTAGTGGACTCAAAGGAGGTGAACCATTGTCTTCAGCCATTTCAGGAACAGGGGAACCTTCTCGTGGTTCGGTTACATGAAACTCCATAGCTCCAGGATCCCTCGAGGTATAGAGAAACTACGGGCGATGGTCGGAGGTGTTGGCAGAGGAGCTGCTGTAGGTGACACCACTGGTTTATTTGTTGAAGATTGAGCTGCTGCTGTAGGTGACACCGCTGGTTTATTTGTTGCAGATTGCATTGGTGTTCTAGGAACCAAGGGAGCTGAATGACCAACTAAACCCAGAGGTCTTGAAGACTTAGAGGTTGAACTAGCAGGGGGTCTTGGAAGCTCATGAAGCTCACTTATTTTAGGCGAGGACATAAAGGTAGGTGAAGCACTTGGGGATACTTTAGGCGAAGATGACAGAGGTTGAGACACTGGATTTCGTAATATAGGTCCAGAAAACATTTGGTGGTGGTCTGAGGAGACAGGCTTGGAAGCCCAATGCTTACTTGTCAATGGACCAGAGAATGCTTGTCTTCTTCTTTCTTTAGAGTCAGAAGCAGCCAGTGGAACCTGCTCCGAAAACAAATACCGACCTGTGAGAGGAGGGGGTAATTGATGCGATGCAATATTATTGTTGCTCTCTTTGAGTACTGATTGCACATTCATAAAATTGATGCCAGAAACTTTCTTCTCTCCCATGGCTTTTTCATTCTTTGGTTCCAAAGGGGATGAATGCCACAAATTCTGAGTTCGATCACTTAAACTTGTCTGTACAGTGTGGGGCACTGCATTATCTGATCCAGTAGAAACTGAACTCTTCTTATCAATTGGTGTAGGTAGTGCATACGAGTGGAACTTCCGTGAGAATGATGGCTGCCTATGTCTCATTTTTTCTGCTCGATCTGAGTTATTTTCAGCAAAAAGTGGAGCTGATTGGCTGACTGTCCTACCCTTAAAGGAAAATGAATTCCTACGGAGTCTGTCCTGGTAATAGGTCAAATGATAAGCATGAGATTCGTAAGCTACAACAAATTAGAAACTCGAAGCATCTTCTAGATAAAGTTTTTAAAGTCATCCATGTAGGAACTGAACGTAATAAAACGTCTCCAGGTTCTAGAACTGTGCAATGGACTGTGTTGTACCTTTAGCATGTGCTGATGTGCAGAGGTGTAAAAAGGCAAGAAAAAAACCAGTCAACAACTAAACTAGAATTAGAAGCTCACGGTACAACCTTGAGTCATACGAACAAGACACAGTTTGACTAGATAAGGTATACGAACTTCTAAGAGTATAGAGATACCACTGCAGACATTTACCTTCTTGCAATTTATCAGAGGATAGAATAGATAGAAGGATTCAATAACAATATTTTTTTTCTTTCAGGCCAACCCAATCCAACTATGCATCTCAAGTGCATTACAAAGAGCAGACTAGAAAGTGCATTACAGACCTGCTATATTTGTGAACGGATGAACTGATTACAGAGTGGTGTTTACCTTGAGAGCTTCCACCTGTGCTAATTTAGGAAAGGTAATGTCCACCTGATCCAACTGCATTAAAGTTGAGGCTGATGTCAAAATAGTATAATATTTATGTCAAAATGTCTCAGAAATTTTAAAAGAGAACACGGCAACAAGGTCCCCATGTCCAAAATAATAACTACCGAAGTGGTTCAGGAATCAGACCCTTCTTGCTTAAACTAATAGTTAAGCATCCACCCAGACAAAAGACAAAAGAAAAATAAAACTCCAGTTACTCTTCATGCATCCTTCCATATCCCTATAATATCACGCTCGTTGCAAGAATATAT
The DNA here is from genome assembly GCA_020226455.1 of Prunus salicina. Classification (NCBI taxonomy): domain Eukaryota; kingdom Viridiplantae; phylum Streptophyta; class Magnoliopsida; order Rosales; family Rosaceae; genus Prunus; species Prunus salicina. The sequence goes on from CM035341.1 coordinate 29,991,109, forward strand.
TGCATAAAAGTGCTTCTGAAATGACTGTTTTGCGCACTATTTTAAGACTGATTTTTCATACTGTTACTTAAACATGCACGACATATAGCTGTTTGAGAAAGAAAGAAAAAAAATCCCTTTTTTGGGTCATAGCTGTTTCAAAGTATTTTCCTTGGTAAAAAGCTACAGCTGGTTCTCCCAACTCTATTCTGAATTATATTTTAAATGCATTTCAACAGGACAAATGCAGTTTAGTAAAAGTAGATTAAATTGTAGCAAGACCTCCATTGAATTTTGCGATGTAGAAACATCTTGATCATGGTCATTTTGTCCATAGTCAAAGCTCAATTCTCCATCATCATTCACATCGCTATCATCATCGTCATTATCATCATCATCGTTGTCGCCATTCCCTTCATCATCTAGCCCATTGAACTCGTAATCAATATGCTGCTGCTCGGTTACCAATTTCACATGTGGCTCTACTGACTCCACAGATCTAAGTGCCTTCTTGAAGAAGGACAACAATTTCAAGCAGGAAAAAAGAAAAAACTAAGAACACTTTAATGAATATGAACAACAAGAAAAACGGAAGGAAAAAGAAAAAAAAAACCTGAGCAGCATGATGACGAGCTGCCTGTGTGAGAAGACTACGAGATTGTCCTTGCTTCAGAGATTTCAACCGGAAAATAAATAGTGTTGCCTCCTCATCGTATTCTTCGCGAGCCAATTGTATTTGCTGCACAGAAAAGCTCTCTCCTTTTCCACTCTTGACCTCCCTTTCTCTTTCTGTCTCTTTATCATATACTCATATACATCTCTGTAGATCATGCACCATATGAGAGGACATTCATCTAAACACAGATATACAAATGTATTCATATGAAAACATACAATGTTTGTAATACCTTTTTTCATCACATTGACGCTTCATCTCCTGCATCAACATGAAAGAACAAACATCACTTTAACATATGTAAATGCAATGTTCACACAGAAGCACTAACCCCGATATAAAAAGTCTGCCAAGGAAAAATAAAGCATTTGGGGCAGATATTAATAGTCTAAACAACACTAAAACTGGTAACGGAGAATAAGGAGGAGACAACAATAATCAACCCCCTTTCGTCCTCCTGTGCCTAAAAGAAAAGTGTTACGCTTGAAATGAAGAGAACATACAAATGGATAATTAAAACATAGGATGGAAACACCTACAGCAATGTATAACTTGTGCATATAAAAAAAAGTGCCCATACAACACTTGCTATAAGCTTATTAGATCAAAGGGTCCAAGCAAACACACCTCAACTGTTTGAAGTTCATTAAGAAGAGATTCTGAGGGAACTGCAATTGTCTGGAAGATATGAGAGCGCTGTAATATGCAAAGCAATGAAACTATTAGTAGAGCAAAACTCAAGGAAAGGTTTCTTAACTAGTTTGCATATAACAATAGAGCCTCACATAGCTATCAACAAGTTTGTGGAGTTCAAATTGCAATTTCCCTAGCTTTAGTAGAACTCTACCTGCAAGACAATTAAGGAAAATAAAAATAAATAGTTATATTTCCTCAAAATGGTTTTTGTAACAAAAAAATTACTAAATACACAAGGACATAAATATGTAAGAGAGAGAGAGAGAGGAATAAAGCAAAGAAGAAGTGGAAACAGACAAAACACATTTGCATTCCTACAGTACTTGAAGAAAACCAAATCAACTATTAGGGTCTGATACCAGTTCATAAATAAAAGTCAGTCTAGGATTCACGAACAGAAGCAAGCCTACCTGAAGATTTAATATTCATAAAAATAAAAGCATTTGAGATGAGAAAAAAATAAGGAATCACTCTGACTTCCAATACAGATCCAAACTATGGTCCTAGAACTTTGATATTGATTTTTTTTCTATTTCAAATTTGATGATTAAAACAATCACCAAGAGCATGATTTCAATATAATACCACGCAAACATTTTAGGTGACTAGGATGCCAAAGGGAGAAACAAAAATTAACAGGTTGCTTATTCCCCAGGAGACATCAAGGTGACAAACTCAGTCCTCAGTGAAGCACGACTAAACAATACATCACCCACTACTTAAAGACAAATCATAAATAAATGCATAAGGGAATTTAGAACCTCACCACTTTCTTCATCATCATTTAGTGCAGTTTTCTGAAGAAGACAAGAACCCATTTCCCGCAGTGACTCCGAAAATTCTACAAATAAATTGGAATGTATAAGACTATTAAACTTTGAATTAGCATTCTAAGGATCAATTTTAAAACTCAATTAGATGAATATAGAACCAATTATTTATCAGCTTTTGCTAAGAAATGTTGTTGTTTCATAGAGTCCAGCTTATGTGCATTACACAAGTTAGCAAACTTGTTAAGGGTAGTTAATAAAGCTTCCCACTAATAGCATGTAACTATCATTCTCTCCCATGCTGTTTATTTGTTTTGACGAGACACAGCACAAGTGGAGAAGGCATACAAATAAGTTCAAAAAATAGACCCTTTTTATATAATATTTTTTAAGAAACAGAAAACAGAAATAGATACCATAAGCGCTATTGGCTGTGGCTGCAGCTGCAGAAAGTAAGCTATCATAGCAGTCCCTCATATCTTGCATTCCCTGTACAAACATGAACAAATTAATTGCAAATAAGTAATAGCTAAATTATGCACAAACAAGCGCCCTCAGAGGCGGAGACTGAGAAAACAAAAATTATATTTGAAACACATGTACGAAGTTGAACATAACAGAAGAGCTTAAATTGACAATTGAAAAAGTAATTTTCAGATTAGATCAAGGTCCAGATCCACGCCAAGCCTCAAGCCCTAAATAAACGACTCTGCCATTGTCAAAACCCTAAAATTGTAATTCGCATCCCGTGCATCCACACGGTGAAAATGAATTCAAATTAGATCAAATTGAGCTCTTTGTACAATGAGCGTCGTAAAGCTTGAAGCTTCCGTTTTGGGTGGGTGTAATCTATGAGCAACGAAATAGAAGAGGAGGAGGCGTACCTGTGCAGCCTGAGCTAGCTCGTCCAATTGGGGCAAAGGCCGAAGATCTCTCCGTCCTTAGCATCGTGCTTGTGAAGTGCGAAACCTCGCAACTTTCTGAGAGAGGTTTTCATTGCCTTCCTCTCTGTGATTTTGTGGAACGAAACAGACCCAGTAGACCAAAAGCCTCCCTAAGCTAATGCTTTTCTTCTTTCTAACGCTCTCTCTCTCTCTCTCTCCCTCTTTGCAATTCAACCACAGATGGGTATAGACAATGATAAAGAGGAAGAAGAAGAAGAAGAGAAGTTTAATATGATGAATGAACCACTTCCCCATTCTGCCATTCATGCTTATGTTATGTTAATCTGACAAATTAATAATTTTATTTATTATCAATATTATATTACATCATCACCACCACCATTTCACTATTGCTATTTAATTATACTTGTTGTTTAATTATGCTTAATCTGAGAATTAGAATTTAGAAGAAAAGATATTGGTCATTTGGATTTAATTAATTATGGTTGGTATACTGGTCAATTTATGTTTTGATGACCAACGAAAAGCGAAAAGGAAAAAAGTCGGTCAATTTGTCTTTGTTTGTTTTATTTTTTTGGTTTTTTATACCAGACAGAAGTGGCGGTAAATTAACTGCTAATGCGAAAAATAAGTACGGTTGACCACTTTTTGGTTGACTCGTCTACAGCGTCACCATGTGCGTTCACTTTCTTTTTTCTAACATACAATTATAAATGTCACTCAATTGATACGGCAATGTAATTTTTGGTAAGAAAACGTTATTTATTTTTGTTCTGGAAATAATGAAGACTTGACCGACTAGTGTTTGGTTTGGTTGAATGATTATTGTCTCCAATTGATTATACGATGTACATGATTAATTGGGTGTTGGGTGGTATATTAGCATGTTATAAAAGTATATTGTAAGTACCCGCCTATCATTTGTAAGAAGGAAAAGTAAATGAGAATGGAAAAGTGATGGGAAATTACTGGAGAAAGAAAAAAAGAAAAGGTGAAGAGACGGGAGAGGGTGACTGTCAATTTCTGAGTGGTGCGTTGTTTGAAAATTGAAAGGTTCCCAAATACCGGCGTCAAAGGTCGTGAGGGTGACTGCTGGCTGGTGAGGCAAGTTGAGGCAGGAATGAAGGAGCAAAGGGAAACGGAATGGAATTGGAAAGGCATGCAGAAAAGACCCTGTTTGGGTCAACAATGCGCGTTTCTTAAGCCACAAGTATGAAATTATGAACCTCTATCTTTATCCTCCTTTTATTATTTTCTTCCATGCCTTGACAATCTGCTCCAAAGTCCCCAGTGATGGGTGCCTTGCCTTGCATCTTCACATGAAACAACAAAAATCAATCTTTTTGGTTTTTCTTGTTAAGTACTGTTAAACATATATTTAGCTATATATGGATTACAAAAAAAATATTCGGGAATACCAATATGTCAATCATGCACTCTCATATGAAAAAGAGTTAAAACATATCAGAGAGAATGATTGCGGTGGAATACCACCAGTGGCATCCTATGGGAAGTTTCACGCTTACTTTCTAATAACTTTTGATATCCCAAGTTAATGACTGAGTTGCATGCATGCTTTTGTGATGAGGTGTCTATAGCTTTTGGCTGTATATGATTGGTCAAACTTTATCAAGCTATTATTAATCATGTTCTTCACACAACACAATTTCCAGGCCCAATTTGGAAACACTACGAAACGTCCCTTGAAGAATTCAATTCCTTCGTGCCAAGCACCTGGAAATTAGTATATGGCACAGAAAGTCGTCCTAGAAAATAAAAACAAATTAAGAAGGGTGACCGCTTAATGTTCAAAATCCAGTTTTTTAAACCATATGGATCAGCATGTGATTTGACGCAGTATATAATATATAAGCATATAGCTTCTGTGTCTTCCTGACCTGCAAATAACCAGCAAGAGAAGCAAGATGATCATCAAAGTAAACCAGCGCTTGTTGGGTTTTGCTCTGCTCGCAATTTATATCATACTGATCTCTAAAACCATTGGTTTTACTGGCAAGTGCATATACTCCGTCTTTTCTAATTTTGAACTTCTTTTGATCACAAATAATTTCATGTCCGGCTTGATTTGCTAATATGCATTTCTGGTTTTTTTTTCTTTTCTGGGGTCTGATAAATTAACATGTTCATGCGTAGGTTTGTATGTGGAGAAGGTGGTCATCCACGAACAAGCTGGTCGACCCGCCAGCCCACCACCACCTCCACCAGCGTTTCCACCATCCCCGAGGCCCTAGACCCTCAAACGCATGGTTACCAACGTTTATAACTAATGCATACAAAGGTTCCCACTCTTTTTTACTCTACTTATGTTCATACAATTGGATAAAAGAAAGAATAAAAAGATTTCCAGTTTAATGAATACATGTCTCGATGGTGTATCACTGCAAGAATTTACAACTTTAAATTCATTTTATGAGGAGGGTTTATCCCTTTTACTTCTTGTTTCTTAAACTCATTGTCTCCTTGTCAGTGGCGGAGCTAGAAGCTAATCTGTGGGGGGCCAGTACTATAAATGCAAGATTATATTTTAACTAATATTGTAGTTGATGCTTAAGAAGTAACAGGGTTTTCATAGAGTTTTGGGGGGCCATGGCCATGGCAGGCCTGCATGTGGCTCCGCCCCTGCTCCTTGTTCAGTTCTTTCTATGCTACCGTTAGAAAGTCGGGATTCAACCCATAATTAGTTGGATGTGGGCGGAGATACCCAAAATTATTTAAACAATATATTGATGTAAGACTAATCTTTTTCCATGTGAGACAAATACTCCGAAAAGAGTCGTCTTATCTCAAGAGACCTCCATCATATGATAAGACTAGGAATTATAACGGGTTTACCCCAAAACTTTTCTGTTTTTCAATTTGCCATATAACACTTAGATAAGTTATGATTTGATTTGATGAGGATGTCCCTAATCATTTTCTGTTTGAGCAGCGGCAGCCAGCAATTAGTAGTATATTATGTTCATTTTGGAAGAGAAAACCAAACTAATAATAATAGAGTTGGTCTAAAGACTCTAAACTCGTGGATATCAGCCTTACATCACCCAACCACCAGCAGAGAGCAATGTAACTGGACAACTTGCAAAGTACGACAGCGTTTTAAATACATTCCTTCCTACTCTCCCAACTCAACAACACCAACCCCAACATTCAGTATTCAGTGGGATATCATATTTGCACCCACCCCCACCACCTACCAATACAGAAAGACAAACAAATTTGTTTTGCAGTGGAGAGAATCTTTAGTCAGCGTTTATTTTGGGGCTTGGAGGCCTTGCCCCAACCAATGGGAGAACCAACACTTTAGCATTCATAAATTAGTCAAGCTTTGAGACCAAGGTATCTATCAAATTCAATAAAGAAAGGGCAATCCAATGAACTGCAACTACAGTTTTGCCCCCTAACATTAGAAGAAGCTAGAGTTGCTAATGTCTAAACTGTTCTTAAGACTCGTATTGTATCTCAAGTGGTTCAGAGCATTTACCCTGCATTTGAAATCCTAGGTCAAAAAAGATTTAAAAACAACACATTTGGTGTTTAGGATTGAATTGAATAACTCACTAATTTCATTATGTAGCCAATTGACCTTGTGATTCATATTTCCTCAATAAAACACAAAGCATACTAGGAAAGTCGACAAAACTAGCTTCTGATATTTGCTCAATCAATTTGTACCCTGCAAACTCAAAACGAACATACAACTAGAACATGCTTATCATTTCAAAATTCAAATGATTTTTTCTCCTTTCTAAAATTTTTTATCACTTATTTTGCTTTGATTCTAACGAACATAAGCCTCTGCAAAGTACATCAATAATGAATGATTAACAAAGGGTAGCCAATACAAATGCCATTGGAAGATAAACACTGAAGCAGCACCATTAACCTTTCTGGAATAAGATGGTGTGGTTTAGAAGTTCAAATACAAAACCCTGAAAATGGCTTCCAAAATGCGATCAGTTTAATGTTAACAGCCACAAATATCAAGGACAAAACAGAGTCAAAAAAAATTCCTCGCTCTTGTCAATGTTCTCCCGAGTTATTTCACAAGCAGTTCCTCCCCGCACAGGATGATCTACCAGTTATTTGACAAGCAGTTCCTCCCCACAGGATGAGGAGAAATAATGTACAATCTCTATATCTCCTGAAAGAAAATTAAAGAATTATTCAGATAGATAAAGAAACCCACTTTATTAAAACCCTAAACACACTATGAACCATAGAATAACCTAAAACTTTGATTAAAGAATGTTGGTACATACAGATCTGTAGCACGCATACAATAACCATATCATGCACACACCAAATCATTCCATGAACCATGAAAGAACCCTTCAACTAACCTTGATTGGGAGAATTTCTGCATTCGAGTAGTAAAATTAAGCACTTGCAGCCAATGACGCCGATCTGTAGCACGCTCTCTTTGCCGCACGAACAATATCTTCTACCTGTAAAAACAGTTAACCAAGATGTAAATGGCAATGCAGCTTAGCCTACAGCCCAATTAATGGCAAAGAGCCAACAACTAAATAACTATTGCATCTATTGACCAACCATAAGGCAGTGCAACCATATTTCAGTGCCAACAGTGGAAATACACCGTACACTGATAATTGATACCAAACCATAAAAATCAGAAGTGAACTCACCTGAGGAACAGCCAATCTCTCCAAATTAGCAGCATAAGGCATCGGAACATCAGCCCCAGCAATTCTCTCAACCGGTGCATCAAGATAGCCAAAGCTATCCTCAACAACAGATGTGCTGTTAAGAAGTACAGAGTGTTAAGTATAAAAAGTGTCTGAAAATCACTCAGCAGGGAACATATATGAGTGTAAAGAGACAGACCAGATTTCAGCACCAACACCATGCTGAGGAAACCCTTCTTCAACTGTTACCAGCCTGTTGGTTTTCCTGACCGAAGCATTGATGGTGTTCCTGTCCAGAGGACGAATTGACCGCAAATTTATGACCTGTAATAAAACAAATAGTCAATAATGTTTCTATTGCTAGAGTACGAACAAGATTGCGTTGTGACCAATATAAATTTACCTCGGCACTGATTCCTTCCTTAGCGAGTATCTCAGCCGCCTGAAAACCAACAGAATTAAATCACAAATGTAAGGGAGGAAAGGAAAAGGGGGAGGGGAGAGAGAGTCTGGCTGCAAACCAAAGACTATATAAGCAAGAATTAAAAGAAGTGCCTATAAAATACACTTTCTATATTCTCTCTTATGCAGACATAAAATAAAAGAAACATGTCAACAAATAAGCACCCATAAACCACAAATTAAGGGCAACAGTATTAAGGAGATGTCAAATTGGCAGGCAAACCACTAATGGAATGTTGAACAATTATAAAGGCAACAGTATTTCACGGCAGCAACTAGGTGCTTCTTGTCAAAGCTATGATAAAGTTTCATGCAAGTTCCATTTCAAATTCCTCTAAATTATTAAGTACCACTTATTAAGCATCTGTCACGTCAATCCAGCTCTAACTCATACTTACTTAATTTGCTCTCCCGCCAATCCCCTCCCCCCCCCCCAAAAAAAAAACCCCTCACGTGTGAATTCTGAACTAGGTCGCGCATACCGATTTGCGGTACATTAGCCACCTGGATCAATATATTCAACGAACCGCATTTGTTAAGGAGAACCAGTACTGGGAGAGATGTGAAGAGAGAGAGAGAGAGAGAGCTATGGGAGCTTTGAAATTGGGTCATAAGTGTAGCAAAGAGGACGACGGCATTGGGTCCTTCAATTTAATAAAGGAAGGGGGTGTTCCAAAGAGGCACCTGTTGGAAATGAAGGCACGGGTCTTTCAAAGACCCACTGAACTTCCAACTAATTTTACCATTAAATAAATAATAAATTAAATTACTCCCCTTATATTTTTCCAATGAAATAAACTCCCCTTAATTAAAGTTCTTTCTTAATTTTAGATTACATATTTAATTTAGTTAACCTGCTATACACGTACTCTCTCGTTCCCTTACCAGGTAACTATGCTCTAACTTAATCGCAAAAATTACACCCTATTATTACATGCACCACATCCAGGCAGCAGAGCGAGGTAAAGTAAACAAACCTGCAGAGCATAGCCGACCATTTTTGAAAAAGCTGTAATAGTGACATCCTTTCCTTCTTTCTCAATCTGAGTTTAATTATATTACGATTAGAAGGCAATCATCATTGATGGTGAACAAAAAAAAGTGGAATTAAGAGTGCAAGCAACAAGCATCTTTCAGATGCATTTCCATTAGCTGAGTGATCACCTTAGCTTTCCCTATTGGAAGGCAAAAACTGGAATCAAGAACTTCAGCTGAAACAGGAAATGACTCACCATATCTGAAACAGAAAATTACAGCGAAACATCAAACCCATAATGTTTGACAAGATAACAAACAACATAAACATGACAATCTGCAGTGAATTACTTACAGCAACTCATTCTCAAGGAAAACAACAGGATCAGGGTCCCTAATGGCAGCTTTTAGGAGCCCACGAGCATCTTCAGATGAATAAGGGGTCAAAACTTTCAACCCAGGGACGGTAGCATACCATGCTGCATAACACTAGATCAAAAAGCATATCATTAATTGTCAAAATTCATTCGCAATTCACACTAACTAAATGGTAACATATGAAAGATGGCAATGTAACAAAGTAGACGAGAGATGTAAAATAAATGGCTTGAAGAACATTACTTGAGAGTGCTGGGCACCAACACCAGCAGCAGCACCGTTTGGTCCTCTGAAAACAATGGGGACATTTATTTGGCCTGCAGACATATAATTTGATTTTGCAGCAGAATTGATGATGTGGTCAATTGCCTGCAACAAAAGCCCTAACTGAGATTCACAATAACAACAACAGAAAATACATAATCCTCGAAAGAATGATAAACAGGACTAAATGATCTAGCAGGCTGATAAGAACAAGACTGTAAAATACCTGTAAGTAAATAGATATAATGCAGCCAAACAAAAGATTTCAACATTCTCATCCTTTTCAACTTAACAGTCTCAGAAGGCTTCTGAAATCCTCTAGGGAAACCTCTCTCTCTCTCTCTCTCTCTCTCTCTCTCTCTCTCTCTCTCTCTCTCTCTCTCTCTCTCTCAAGAGGGACCTTTGTTTAATATAACATCTAATCCTTCCAGCACAGTTTAAACACTTACAGAACTCCAAAAATGTTCAATTCTTAACTCTACACAATAAAATCTTAAGTAAACGATTAGAGGTTAAAAAGGCATATCTTAATACAAACTCAGCCTACCAAGGGCAACAAGGCAGCAGCATGAAAGCACAAAATTTCATTAGTGAAAAACTTGAATCCATTTCATGGTGAAATAAATCATGAACACTTCTCCTTGAATGGAGGTATCTGGATTTTCTATAGAATAAGACCATGACAAGATTTGCTACAATTATAATATGAACAAATTCAATAAGTGTCCATGTCAGCATTTTAGATGGCAATAGTTTCAGACTATCCAAAAAAAAAAACCTTCAGTGTTAAGACATCAACCATATAACATTAAACTCAAGTACAAAAATGTCAGAAGTTTATAACCAAAGAAAAAACCTCCAACCTGCATTGAGAAGTTAAAGGTCATAAACTCTACAACAGGTTTCAAACCATAGTAAGCAGCACCAACTCCAATCCCAGTGAACCCAGCCTGTAAACATAAAATGAGATAAGTCAGCTACTTTCACTAATGTAAATAAACATGCAGGGCCAACATAACATGAAGTCTAGGAGCGAAATAAAGAAAATGGAAGAAATTAATGATTTTACGGAACCACAGAAGTAAACAAAAGAGAATTTGCATGGCTTGTCAAGTAACAGGAATTACCTCCGTGATGGGGGTATCAAGAACTCTGTCAGGGCCATACTTGTCAAGAAGTCCTTTGGATATCTATATACAATGGAGCATAAAGGCCAACTGTCAGAGATGTGTAAGTTCACATGGGATAGTAATGGAATAGGAGGGAAAAAAAAGGAGAATTCAAATGTATTTCTTCAGTAAATAATTCTAACCTTGTAAGCACCTTGGTATTCCCCAACCTGCATAACATAAAGAACAATGATCAAGCTTACGAAAACAAATTCTGTCGGTTTCTAAGTAAAAAATAGCACAACCTATCCATGTATCCTCACCTCTTCACCCATCAAGAACACTTTCGGGTCTGCAGACATTTCCTCATCGAGTGCAGAGTTTAAAGCATCCCTCACTGTCATCTGTGTGCATAATTTTCATTTGCAAAAAAATATTAAGTGCCTCTCGAAAGTGAAGACATAGGTACAAATAAAAACTAATGCCCAAGAGTTATGTGAACAAGCAGAACTTCATATACAAGCAGGGCAGTAAAATTGGGAGTCTAATACAAGTTTTTAAGTAGATGCCAGAAAGAACAATACGAGCACGTCGAATCCGAAAACTAACTTTACCTCTTTTGCGGAAGATGAAAACGCTCTCAATGCCGATGTGGTGGGGCGGATCCTCTGCATGGACTGCCCCAAAATCTGAACCATCACAAATATTGGGAAAACAAATCATATTAAGGGTAAAGCAATTAAGTGTCTTCCATAATCAAAACCACAATAAAGAATTGCAGAAATATTAGGGTGTACCATAGCAGATGAGCTCCCAGCTCCCACTTTTTGCCTTAAAATCCCCAACATCTTTGTCTCTTTTCCTCAAAATCAACCTGACCACCAAATAAATAAATAAAACTGAAAGAAAAAAAAAACTATTTAGGAACTGAAATTTTCAGTGAAAGCACTGAGCATATGTGGAAGAACAAAACGATTTACTGGACATAAGGAAACAAAAGATCAGATCAAAATTGATAGGGAAATAAATCAGAGGCCTAGGAATTTGGGAGAGAGACGAACCTTGTTGGCGGGTTTGGAGTGGGGATCGGATCGGCGACGAGATGTGTAAAAATGAGCGTGAAGGGAAGCAGCAGCAGCGACCGCTCTTTCTTGAATTACCTTTCGTTTTAATAATTCTGTATTTTGTTTTCTCTCCGAATTTCGACCTTTTATTATTTATTTCATTTTCCCTTTTTATCATTTTTTTAAATTTGGAATTTCCACCAAGTTCTGCGGCTTCAGAAAAATGTAATATTACGATGATGGACCCGCGACCAGTGACCACATACATTTTTTTAACAACAAATGGAAAAAAATAATATTGCAAAATGCTGTCGACGGTCTAATTCAGTTAAAAAAAGCTTATAGATGAGTGATAGTCCGAATTGCATGACACTTTAATAGAATGTGTGAGAAACTCCATTTATCATTATTGTTTTTATTTTATTTTATTTTATTTAAAGAAAAAAGCTCTTAAAATAAGTGTAAATAAAAAATGTAGTTTTTTGTACACTTATTATTTGACTTTTCTTATTAAATAATGACAGCAAAATAAAAAGGTAAAGTCGTAATTATGTGGGAAGTCCCTGGTTGGCGGTCAATTTTGGAACCAAAACGCTTGGAGGCGTGGACAGCCGCAGAAAGCACAAGGTGTAGTTTGAAAAGATTGTTAACGACAAGAGACAATTAAAAAATGATTAATGTCAATTAAAAGATTAATTAATTAATTTTGATAAATAGCACAGAGAGGGTTAGGTTAGGTCTAGAGAAAAAGAGTGGTAGGTAGGTAGGCAGGCAGGGCTGTGGTGGGGGGGCGGATTAGTGGACAATGTGCACCCAACTACCAAACGAGGCAATGTTTGTTTGTTGATATAAAATTGAATCAAATCAATAGGTTTATTTTTTGTAGCCATCCAAAGTGGAGGAAAGGTATTCGACGTTTTGGGGTCCAGTCTGCTTTAGCCTTCAGCCATCAACTCCACCTAATCGCTGTTTGTGTTTTGTTGGAAAAACTTGTACGGGGCAAGAGAAGTCCATTTTTGACTTCGAGAATAAAATAGTTTTTTAGATTCGTTGGTTTTTTTTAGTAAATATCAAGAGGTGTTCTCACATATGAGGAATGGAATTAATTCCAGTTCGAGGTTGACATATGAGAAACAAGATAAAATCATGAAAATGGGGCCCTTTTATTCATTTGTTTTTTTTGGTAATATATAGGCAAAGCCCAAACCAAAGAGACTACACAGAAACAAATCTATGCATCAAGAGGACATTCTTATCATCATCAAAAATAGCCTTTGGCTGCTCAGGTGAAGAAAAAAACTCATGATAATCCAAATCCTTATGATGACCCATCTTAGCTAGAAAAACTGCAGCAAAATTTGGTCTCCCTATAGACACGAAGAATGTTGCAATTCCATTGGCTTTCCAAAAGCTCTCTACATTTGGTTAACAACACAAACATAGGATGAGATCTACATTAATCATATCAACAAGATGAGCAGAATCAAAATTAACAATTATCTCACACAAAAGAGTAGGCAAACCTCATTTGCCTTGCCACATCAGCATTTTCATGCTTTAAGGGAAGAGGCACATGAGTATGCAAAATGTTCATATTCTCCCCAACAAGGCAATATTGCCTACTTCAAAGTGAAGAGGTATATTGGGCCTTACTTACTTTTTATAATAAAATATACTCTCCACTCTCTTATCTACTTTCTATAAAATATAACAGTAAAGGTGAAAGATTAAAATAAATAATATAGTAATTATTTGTACATGTGCATTGCCTAGTCCCTTGTAGTGATCAACTTTTTTCATGAGGCAAATGGGTAGGCAACATGCCACATCAGTCCACATAGTACACTTTTGCCTTTTTCGTTTTCCTATGCCCTTGGAGATGGCCCAAGCTTCAACCATAAAGACCTCACCATGACCAAGATTAGCAGAAAATCCTTCTATCCATATACCATAAGAATTCCTAATTATAACTCTTGCAACAATGCATCCACAGTCACTCACTCTTGAGCCATCAATATTCAACTTAAAGAAGCCACAAGGAGGAGGCTGACAAGCAAGAGAAATCTGAGATTGAATCGTAGCCATCTTTAAAAGGTTATTGGCCTTATCCCACTCAAGAAGATACTCGACAATAGTCTGTTTAGGACAAAAAGAAAATGAGGTTCAAAGATAGAACAACACCTCCACTTCCAATAAACAAGCAAGCAACATAAAAAAATATTACACCACTTCAAATTCCCTATATGCCCAGCATTATAACACAAATTATCCTTCAACCAACTATCAAAATTAGAGAAATAGAAATTGATCAAACCTTCAGGTAAATATAGGGATCTCCAAAGCATAACCATACAAGGGCAGGTAACAAAAAGATGATGCAATGACTCCTCATGATAATGACAGAGAGAACAAGAATGGTCTCTAGAAAGATGTCTTCTTACTCTTTGCACATTAGTTAAGATCTTCTTTTGAGTAAGGAGCCAAATGAACACTTTAACACGAGGAGGAATCTTCAATTTCCAAATGAAATTCCAAGAAGAACCAATAGATAGCTCATAGGCAGACTTCACATGAAAAAGTTCCATTTGAAGTGGGTCCCCAAATACAAGTAAGAGGTAAATTCCCTTCATCAACATGAATACTAATGATCTTCTTAACGGCTTCAGGAAAAAGAGCTTGCAAGAGCTTCTCAATATTCCAACCAATCCTAGAAAAATAATTAGACACAGTTTCAGTGATGTTAAACTGATCAAATAAGGGAAAGCATGGGCGGTGCTATGCACAGGGTAAGCTAGGTGCCTTCCCATCCCAAATTTTTTCAACCAAAAAAAAAACCTACATGTGTTATAAAGCCCATCCCAAAATTTTAAAAAAAAAAAAAATTAAAAGCAAACCCTACACATGTGTTGTCCATCCATATGGTCCCATGTCTTCTCTCTCCTTCTCTTTTGGCTTCTCCCTTTTTTTTCTTTTTCAGTCAAATTCTCCCTTTATTGGCTACATCTTCTATTATATTGGGTGGGCAAACTTTGCAACAACATCTTCTCCTCTCCTTTGCCAACAACAAGTATTATTCTCGTTCTCTCATTTGCTATATATCATCAATTATAGTTTTAATTTAAAATTGAGTATTGTAGGGTTTAATTAGGGATGAATTATAATTTTGGGATTTTGTTGAAATTAATTAGGGCTTTGATTGGGGATGAATTATTCTAGAGCTTTAATTTAGGATTTTGTTAAAATTGAGTATTCTATGGTTTAATTATTGATGAATTATAATTTTTAGTTTGGTATTGTTGAGATGCTATTATAAGAATTTGTGTGATTTTTTGTTAGTATGTTTGATTAAAATTCTTCCTACATATTATTCATATGCTATATTTTATTATGTCGGATCACAATCGAAATTCCAAGAGAACAAAGAATTTGTTGTCTTTTTTTAAGAAAAAGAATTATGGGCATGGGTCATCATCTAGTACATTTCCTTCTAGCACTTTTTTATCTATTCCAATATGTGAAGAGCAAAATCTTCTTAAGTCTCCCATTTTCGAGCCTCCAGTTTTTAGCTTTTGTATTTGTTAAACTTTTATTTATGGATAGAGATGCATTTGAGGGTTAGACTCATTATGTCCCCTCGGATTAGGTGTATCTTTTTCTGTTTGTTAATGAAATTCACTTATATCGTCAAGTTTAGTTTGTAAGTTTTGCCTAATCGACTTTTGAATTCCTGAACCGCCACTGAGTTCCTTCTTAATTTTAAGGTGCCAAAGAGTTTAGTATGTAAGTTTTGCCCAACCGACTTTTGAATCCTGGAATCGCCACTGAAGGAAAGTTAGCATCCACCAAAGGAACATCACCAATCTATGTATCAGTAAAAAGGGAGAAGGTCCAAAAGTTAGCTTGTATAATATATTAATGACATTGTTTTAAGTGTAAGGAGAATGACACATGTCAAGTAAAAAAGGGAGAATGTCCACAAAAGAATATTAGAGAGAAGGTTGGTAGCATTCCCCATAATAATATTATCCACAATCTGTCTCCCCGGTACAAAGCTCACTTGAGTGAGAGACACCAGCTTGTTCATGAGATGCCGTAATCTAGAAACAATAATCTTTGAAATGACTTTATAGATTGTATTACATAGGCTTATAGGCCTTAACTGCTTCATAGAGCTAGGCTTGTCCACTTTAGGAATTAGAGAAATCAATGTATTATTGAGTCATTCAGGAATGTTCCCACAGTTAAAACAATATTGCACCAAGCACACGAGATCCCTTCCACAAATATCCCAAGCATGTTGAAAAAAATTTGCAGGCATGCCATCAAAGGGCTAGGGGCTTTAAGGCTCCCAATGGCAAATAAGCTGTTTTGAATCTCCAACACAAAAACATGGCTATTAAGATTTTCAAGAACTCTTTGTTGAATACGTGGGAACCCACATTGAATATTCAAATTGGCCCTGCATGGTTTGGCTGAGAATATGTTTTCAAAATATCAAATAACAATTTCCTTCATGTCCTCCTTGGATTCAATTCACTGACCAGCCTCATTCTATTTCTTCTTCTTCTTACTATAGTAGATAAATGGAAATTTTTTGTATTTTATCTCCTTCCTATAATCACAAATTTCTAGATTTCTGTTTCCAAAAAAGTTACTCCTTAGCAAGAATATTATTGTATTCATTAGTGACCTTCTTTTCGAGGTTCCAAAGATAGGGACTATACCTTCTGCACAACGCTCTTTGAATCCCATCCAATCTAGCCAAAGCTCTTTTTTTTTTCTTCTGGAATAAAGCACCAAAAATCTCTTGATTCCAAGTTTTTAGCACAGGGGTGAGATCTTGAATATTTTGAATAATACCCCTATTATCAATTGGCCAAAAATTCTTCAAAAAATCATCAAACCCGTCATGTTTAAGCCACATAACTTCAAAATGAAACGGTTTGAGATGACTATCAGGAATATGCAGACTATCAAGGCTCAGAAGCACTGGGTTATGGTCAGAGTTTATTCTGGGAAGATGCTTGATAAAAGCCTCAGGAAAAGCAATTCTCCAAGAAGTATTACAAATTCCTCTATCAATCCTTCTCCAAATAGTCTTACCATTGTCCCTTTTATCAGTCCAAGTGTATGGAAAGGCTATAATGAGGAGTTAAAGTGAGGAGGTTATTTGAGGAGGTCAAATCTCACCATCAACAAATGTAAAGAAATCATGGGACTTAAATATTTTAAATGTTTTGACGGTCGGATCGGTCTCCTCAAATAACCTCCTCACTTTAACTCCTCATTGTAGAAGCTCCCCCAAGTCTAAGGGCTGCCAATAAATCCAAGGTCCACAAGTTTATGGACCTGAATCCAATTAGCAAGTCCACCTGGCTTCCATCTGTCACTCCCACCTTTCCTTTCATCGGAGCAAACAGTCTCATTAAAATCCCCAATAATGGTCCATGGCAGATTATGAGCAGCACCAACACCCTTTAAGTTTTCATTGTTTTATTTTCATTTCTATAAAAAAAAATTATTATTTATTTAATTATTGGTCCACATGGCACAAATTCAGTGGGTCAACATGGCTCTATGAATGCCATGTCATCATTTAACAGAAAACTTAACAGTTCAACTAACGGAGGTATGGAAGTGGTCCTAAAATTAAAGTTTAGGTATGAGACTAGGATGAAATTTTTTTTTTATATCAAAGTCTGAATTTTGAAAAACTTCTAGGTAATAGAGTGAAATTTACCCTAAAGAGTGTTCAATTTCCCATTTGCACTTGCATGCATCAATGATTAATTGTAAAGTGGCCTAAAAAAAATTTCTAAAATAAAAGACAAACACAACTCTCTCATGGTCATGGAGGTGTCATTCTCATTCTTTCCCAGCACCCTTGTGCCAATAGCATATGATAAGAGATGTTTTATTTTATTTTATTTTGAACTAATTTTTTTAATTTATTTTGAAACTAATTTGAAACCACATGGGCAAAAATGATCAAATTGAAACCACATGAACCTTAGTGGTAAAAATGATACACTATAGGATCCAAAAGTTACGTTTTATTAAAACAACAATAAAGTCCATGGATCTGAATGAAGCCCAAGAGACCAAGGACTCGAACTCAAGCCCATAATAATCTTCAAACGTGTGTTCCTCAACATTACTGATATTTACAAACTTAGGACAAACGATTACCAATAAGACGGTTTGGCCGAGTGGTCTAAGGCGCCAGATTTAGGCTCTGGTCCGAAAGGGCGTGGGTTCAAATCCCACAGCCGTCATAACTTTTTTGGTTTATTCTGAATGCTTAGAATTTTATCTGAAGACTGTATGTAATAAGCTAACAACCATGTATGAGCAGTACAAGTAGGTGTGGTTTATGCTTTGTATCTTTCTTTGTTTTTGTTGGTCAAAAAAATCTTTGTTATTATAAAGCCAAACTCTTTTTAAGGATAATATATATATATATATGGCAAAGGTTAACGAGGTCTAGTCTACTGGAAAATGATCTTGACTTGCAGATCTAGCATGGAATCAGTGTGGTCTTAGCCCCCCCGACCTTCTCCATTTTTACCTCTTCTATTTGTATATTATATATTTATATAATATTATAATATATTATATTAGTTTTAGGATATTTACCCTACAATAAAAAAATATATTAGGTTTTTTTGTCTACAAATTAATCATAAAATTTATTGGTCTCTCTTCTACTAATTTTGATTTATGATTTTTTTTTCTATTTCTTCTCTTTGTTGGAATATAAATTATTAAATTATAAGTCTTTAATAGTGTAGATGATGAAATTAGTATTTAACCAATTTAAAAAATTAAATTCATGACAATTATAAAAGAGAAGACAAGTTTTATTAAGGGCACCCTCTCATGTGAAATCATGGCCCTGTCATTGCTTACAGACCAGCAATCTCAAGTTCGAACCCCCATAACACCTTGGTCGCGTGTGTGAGAAAATCTCATTTTTACAATATCACTTGTATATAAAAATAATAATAATAAATGAAGGCAGAGAAGTGGAAAACTTAAGTAAATATAATAAAAGAAGAAGAGCATGCTGGTCGGTGGAAAAGAAGTTTGAAAATGAAAAATAATGCGCGCATTCCACAAACATGCATGCCTAAGCCTTTAACAAAACAAAGAAAAAAAGAAAAAAAAAACCAAAAACGCACACAAAAGAGAGATTGTCAAATGAGCTAAATGGGCTAGATTGGTCTAGAGATTTGGGCTCAGCCCATATTATTTTCCAAGAGCTGTGGTCCATGAAGCCCATACTATGTACTAACCCAACCAATCCAATAGAGACAAAAGAGACGCCAGCGTGAGAGAAACAGAGAGAGAGAGAGAGAGAGATATGGCAGGTGCGTTTTGGGGGACGCGAGTGCTGGAGATAGTGAAGAAGCACGACTCTGGAGGTCTAGTGTGGAAGAGAATAAAGCTGACCACCACCCGTAAAGCCAACGCCAAGAAGCGCCTCCTCCGTGTTTGGCAGGTTCTCTTCTCTCCCTTTAGTTACTAATACCATTTCTGATTTCTCAGTCTCTGATTAGGGTTTAGGGTTTTAGTGATACCATCGATGTCGGAGCTATTTACTTGCTTGAAATCGGAATTTTTTATTTTAAAAGTTATTGGTTACGTAATTAGAGGCAACTGGCCAGGCAGTAGAATCCGCCATTGTTTTGTGGATGTGTCTTGTGCTTGAAAGTCGTAATGTGCGTAAACCCCAGCATATGCTGAAGGGCTCTTGAGTTTTGGCAATTGAAAAATGAGATTCCCGGTTGGGTTTTCTCAAGCATACTTTTGAGAGAGAAATTACAGGAAAAAGGATTAAGCTTGGTCTTGATAGATGGCCATACAGCATTGTATTGGATGGAAGGAATGCTATCCTATCATCTTCTTTCATAATTTATGGTCAATTAATAAGGCCTATTAGGTGAAATGCCCTATGAAGGAAACTATGTGAGATATTTGCAAAAAAAGTTTGATTTTTTCGTAGTTTGATGGAAGATAGGTACAAGGCTGATTGTTTTTCCTTTGAATTTTGGTTATTTGTTTCAAGCATATTTTGGACCCTAGTCATCAATGATTGAGCCTGTCTAATTCTATTGTAATTTTTACGGGTTCTTTATGTATATCTATTCTATTGCATACGCTGAGTGCTTATTTTGGCTGCTTGTATAATGTGTTTGTGTTCTAAATTGGTCAGTTCACCTCGTATAAGCAGTCCATTCATTCCAATGATAATCTACTTGCATGATCTTACCCATGTGCTTATGTAATATCTGCTTCCATTTACAAACATGTCCGGTGGTGGGTCGCATAAGGAGCTACTAATTATATATAAGCCTAGATGAAATCACAGCCGCTTTGTTGATTTGTACTTGTACACTCCGAAATCTTTGTTGGGATTTATATGTTGTGTTACACACTTCGAAAATCCTCTATTTAACTGATATTGAACTTCTGGAAATGCCCCTTTTCTTGCAGAATGAGGCTGTTCTGAGGGCATGTGCAGAAACACCTACTTCACAATCATCAGGAGCTGCTGCCAGTGGAGTCTCTGAGAAAGATAGCACAAGTAGCCAATAATGAGGTAGAATGCTAGGCAAACTTGGAGGTGTGTGTTTGGTCATCCTTGGGCCTCTAAATATCAACCATGTGTTATAGCCTTCAAATGAATACTATCCTGAACCTCCTTTTTGATATTTCTATTTCTAGAGTAGAGCATTATGTACGGAAGCTTTTAAGTCATTGACTAAATACAATTATAATCATGTGTAACCGGGATAACTCGGATGAATTTTGATGGTCAATAAGACTATTCCGAAATTGCTTGCTGCCGATGTGCATCTCAAACCTGAAGCTTATTGGTTTTATGGTACTGTTGTTGCTCCGTAGGATTGTGTCTCTGGGCACATCATTCAGTAGAGTCAATGCCAGCCACATCAGAGTCTAAAGCAGAATAGGATTGCATATTTGATAGTAGGCCTTAAGCTGAGATTGGCTGTTGGGGTTTCAGCACATCTTAAGTTATGCATCTTATCGCTATTTTCCTAGCGGCAGAAAAATCTCTAGAGCTGTCGTAGTATTTACTTGTAAGTGGTGTTTGAAAAGTCCCTTCTAGAGGGAATCTTTGCACTTCCAAATTCTCTTACACATGATAATACTGAATTTGTCACAGGAAGATGCGTGGTCCATGTTTTATTTATAAGAAAACGGGGTTGGGATGAAATGTGGACACGAAAACTGCGGAAATAATGGTTGAAAACTTCCTTTCCAGCCCCCTTCTTGTGTTGTTATAAGACTGATTTTGACATTAAACAAGTTGGTAAATTAGTCTATTTTCGTTTCTGCATATGTCACTGTTAACTCACAGAATATCAACAGAGATACTCCAAAGCCAATCAGTGAGATGAATTTATAGTTCTGCACGCAACCATGATGCCCATTACATGTGCGGCTTCTGGGAAAAATCTTATGTGCGTTCAGCTCATGTGTACTGTCTTGTCTTTTTTATATGACTTATTGCTGCAAGGAAATTTGAGATTTTGACAAGTTAATGCATCTGTGGGATGTTGAAATGTCTCACTTTTCTGCTGCCAAAAGGAAGCAAATTCATAATCTTACTCCATATTTTGGCA
Source organism: Prunus salicina (assembly GCA_020226455.1). Taxonomy (NCBI): domain Eukaryota; kingdom Viridiplantae; phylum Streptophyta; class Magnoliopsida; order Rosales; family Rosaceae; genus Prunus; species Prunus salicina. The sequence goes on from CM035341.1 coordinate 30,012,704, forward strand.
CTTTACACAAGCAAAAAAAAAAAAAAGGTACCTTCTAGTACACAGGGGAAAAGGCAAGAAACTACTCAATTCATCATGCTGCAGGAGGGTTGTTGCCGTCCCTTATTACCTGTCAATGAGCTCAGCACTCTAAAGTCCTTCAATGCTGAGGCAACATCTTGGATTGCCCATTTAATTCAACTGGGCACACAGTTCACATCTTTTGCAATAGTAGTTGGTATTAGCTTTTAAATCTGTTGATGGTGAGCGGTGGCAAATAGCTGCCGTGTTGGGAGGCATTTCCTTTTGCCAAAGGGCACCTACCCACTTGTTAAGTGCATCAATGATCAATATTTAAAACAAGGAAAGAAAAATAAAAAAATCTTCACCCTCCATCACGAGATGCTCAGGCTTTGGATACCTTTTGGTTGTGTGTGTAGATGTAATTAGGTTTTCCTTTTTAATATGGCTTTTACCATTCACCTCATCATATTCATGACAGTTGGACGTAAATTATGCCAGTTAATTGAGGTATTTATAGACTCTGATTGATTATAATAAATTAAGAGGTCCATCCACATTAATTTAATTTAAATGTGAGAGATTAATATTTTGATTTGACCATGCCATTAAGAGTGGTTTAAAAATTGGAGATGTCTCTGTTGCATAGATACTAAGCAACCCTTTAAAAATTTCTCCAAAACCAAAAAAAAACATATGCAAGTGGTTGGTTTTGGGAACTGGTCAACATACACAAATTGATAATACATTCCCTGTCTGCCTGGTAATGCTTTCAAAATGTCAGAAATGCCCCTCCGTGACAGAGACTCAAATTGCCCTCTCAGCCCTTCTAGCGTTTCTTTATGTGATTGACCTAATCAGTTTAGCTGTGGTGTGTGGTCTACCATGACGGGCTGCCCACGTGATTGACAATTTGAGAACCCAAGTCAGCAATCCACAATCCAATCCAATCCCATCCCATCCCTCTCTCCCTCTCTCTCACATACACACAGATTTCTTCATCTTTTCTTTTTCTTTTTCTTTTTTTTTTTGGGTCTGTCATGAAAATGAAATTAATATATAGAAAAAGTGACGTGAAGAACTCCAAAAGCCTTAGGAGATTCTAAACCACTGTCACAAGAAACTCTGGTCGGCATATTTTATTTTCCCTTATCTATTAATATTATTTTTGTTTCTCCCATCTGTTTATAGCATGCCAAATTAATCAGACTGATAATCAATGGCTTACTATTATGCCGTCCTTTGTCCACCTGATGTCCACTTGGCACTCTCTCATGGGTTTCCAATCCTATCTACCCTATGATCTCATCCTCCATGTCTCATGTCTGTATAGGACAACAACCTACCTTGTAGGTTTTGTTCCATCATATTTTATAATTTTTTTTTTCTCTCTTATTTTTCTCATAATCGTATTCACAAATTGCCCTTGTCAACACAAACGTTAAAAGCACTCATTTTTTTATCTGACAGTTGAGAAGATACTCTATCTGTTATGTTGATTGATGTCTAAAACCGATGAAGGGGGGCGAATTCACTGCTCTGACCAACAACCTTATACGCGTATGTAAATTGAGAAAATCGTTAATGATTATTGTATTATGCAAAAAAATCATAACTATGATGAGTCATGTACTTTGTTTATGTCTCTGATAAAAATATTACTGATGATGGAGTCAACTATATCAGGCTCGTCGCTCTTGCATGTATGACACGTGTGTTTACAGATGAATGATTTGGTATTTTTCACCGCAGTGTTTTTACAACCATAGCAGAGCAGCAAAATTACAGATGAGTGATTTGATATTTTTCTTGAGAGTGAGTTTACTTTGTTGCAAGTTGCAAGGAAAACTTGTATATAAAATGCTTCCCATCATTAACATGTTTGACAATGTGTGTTTGATAGTTTAAACTGTTGGATTAAGAGGTACCGTTTACGTAAACTAGCAGGAATGTGCAAGAAATGATATGCTTTAGGAAATTTAAGGTCATGGCCGATGGATCAGTTTTCTTAACTTGGGACCCTCCAACTGGCCATCTCCCACATTTTCTTTTCAAACGCAGCTGTCCCTTGTAAATAATAATCCACTGTGTTTTTAGTCCCTCCACTCTCACCAACTGGTCTTGAAGATTCAAAACTTAGTTAACCCTGTTCCCCCGCAGGGCCAAACCTACTCTCATAGGCCCTCTTTTCTTGTAGGACACTTAAAATAGTACACAATTGTAAGAAATGTTTGGGGAATACTATGTCAGAATGTCTGTTTTCTTGGAATTAGATTCCGTGATGCAGATTGGAGTACGTTTGAAGATTTGTGTGACGGCTTGGAGTTCTTGGAGATTCGATCCATTTGAAAACAATGCTTAGGAATTGGGTTCCCTTTGAGTGATTTTACTTTCCCCAGAGGGAGAAAGGGAACCTCGTGCGAAGCTGATCTTTGCGAAGATAAAAATATTCTAATTCTTCTACTCCTCCCAAAATCTAAGGAAGGCTTTTGGAAATTTCATGTTATTGATGTACACTTTCGCTTGCTTTTTACTCTTGCGAGTCTCTTTTCAACACTTAATATTCCCCTTCAAAATAAAATAGCATGGCTTTTCTATAAAGAAATTATGCCGCATGATTTACAGAACATGTTCAGATTACGAGTGTGCTTGCTTCTCGAAAAAAATTCAATTCAGATACTGCAAATAAAATGGAACATCAGATATTAGAAAATTTGGGATTTGATTACATAGCGATAAAACCATCTGTTCACATACATTGCTCTTCATATTACCGACTACAAGTTACTGCCGATTTTCTTCCTTGGACATCTTTTGCTGCATTATAAACTTAAAGGACCCAAGACTTGGATGTCCTAGATGGTTATTCTGATAAAGCAACCAGAAGCCTAATTACCGGTACAGAGACGACTAATTTAAGGGGATTCTTGACTAAATTGCTACTGTTTTCGTCTAATGTAAGGAAAACTATTGCAACTACTGCTTTCTTCATGATCATCCAATTGATCACTAGAAACGACCTCTGTGACTCCGCTGGAACCTGAGGAGGAGGAACAAGGTGCAAGGCTCAAATTCGCCCTGTCTTTTGTCATGAAATCGTAGAAAACAGGCCTGGCAGTCTTGGGTTTCCGAATCACTCGGTCATTGCAGGGTTGTTGAACTTGCTCCTCCTCATTTTTACCACCTCTTTTCTTCAAGAATATGCGGCAGAGGACCCAATTGTCCATTGGCACCACAGGGCTCTGCAACTAAAAGAAAAAAAAACATTATTAACAATGATAACATAATACACTGGAAAAAGAAAATGTGTGCTTCTTGGTTTGTAAAGCATCATAGAAGACTATTTGAAATGGATTTCTTGAAATTTTTAGTTGAACTACTCATGCAAGAGACAATTGGTACAGAGCAAACAACACTAAATAGGAAAAAAGCTCACTTGGGTTGAGTTCTTTTCTTGTGGGGCATTGGCGGCTGTATTTTCAGCCAAAACAAGGCGATATTCATGCATAATCCAATCAGTCCTAGTGCCATGGGGAGGCTTTCCTCTATAAAAAACCAGGGTTTTCTTCATACCCACAACTTGGTTGCCCCTAGAAGTCACAATTTGCTTGTCTAATCCAGTTGCCTTCCAATACCCAGAACCGGTTGCTCTGTTTGATCTGCTCCCATTGGGGTACTTGGCTTCCCTAGTGCTGAAGAAGTACCTCTCTTGCTCACAATCACCTAAACCCACACAAGCCGTACATGCATCAGAAACAACACTTAATACGATTTGGGTTTTCACTGTCTTTCAATTCCCTGTCTAATTTTCTTCCTTCAAGACCATTTCCATGTTAATACGATTTGGGTTTTTGATTGATAGGCATATGGCATTGTGGTTTGGTACAATACAAATAATAATAAAAAGAAACCAATTCAACAAAATTGAAGTTCGAGAATGTGAAACAAACCTGGCAAATCCCAAGGGTCAGCCTTGCAAACTTCAACCTCAGGGATGATAGAGGCAGGCAAGGGGCAAGAGAACACCTTGCGCTTCAAGTACTGAAGAACCAGCTCTTCATCCGTGGGGTGGAAGCGAAACCCAGGAGGCAATCTAAGCACACCATTCTTTACAAAATTAAGCCTCTCCATCTTGATTCTGAGACACCACAAGAAATTAACTGAAAGCTCAAACCTTTAGTTTTATCCCAAGCACAGTTATAGTTCAACTTGGAACTCAAAATCAAACGGATTGAGTTAGAAGCAAAGTCATGGCAAGTTCTTATAGTCCATTAGAGCACATAAACAAAGAAGATATTGGACAAGAACAAGAGAGAACAAGAACAAGAAGGAAAAGAGTCCTGGTGGAAAAAAAGAAGAGAAAAAGTTGCGTTGGGGGTGTGAAGATTAATGGTGGTGGGTATCAAGGAGAGAAAGTGTGGCTTCTTTTATAGTAATGGGTCTTAGAGACATATGATATGATACAAGGAGAGAGAGAGAGAGAGAGAGAGAGAGAGAGAATAGGACGACCCATTTGGCGTAAACTAGACTCAATCTCCTTTCCTTTGACGCTATTTTAACAAATGTTGAGGGCTCTACGAAAAGGTTAAAGTTCTCCATTTGAACGAAACCCAAATGCTTCTCATTTTTAAGCCTTGTTGTCCTCGACCTCACCTTTGTGTGTGGAAATAACCGAACTTGTTAACACCCTTTTTCAATCTTTTCCAAGCTTCCCATACTCAATTTCAGTCATGTTTTTAACGTTTACCAAAGTTAATTGGACACGTAGATGTTTGGACGGCGCAGAGGTGCATTTTGGTCATCTCACGAAAGAATCAGATTTGTGTAAAATTAATTCTAAACTACTCCGATATAAGGGGAGGAAGATTGAGCGAGCTCGGTCGCAGGAGAGTGAACACACTGTATTAACCAACTTACCTAAACCACGTCCGAGCGAAATTGAGTACTAGAAGGGTATTATGGTCATTTTGAAAGTATGATGAGCGAAGCCCAAAGTACAGGAAGGCAGAAGGTATTAGTTGCAGCAAAGGTTACGGGCCCGTAAGGGTGAAGTCACGTTATGTCATGCTGACAGCTGTACTTGAACCAAAGCGTTAAAGGCATTGGGGTATGAAATTACGGTTGTAGCCTTCGTCAACAAAATAGTTATGGTGCCGTGCCATCGCGGGGGAAACAAAACTGTTGGGTGCTCAGAGAGCTCAGCGCAGTGGAAAAGTACGGACTACGGAATATTATCAATGTCTGCGTTACCTTTTGGAATAAGTGAAGAACCAACCAAAACTAGCATGAGGCTGAGAATAAATAAAGAGACTTTTGTGAAAAATATAAATCTTTTTTTTTATTTAAATTTTTTTATAAAAGTTTGTTAATTTTACAATTTTATTCGACTTGTCACTTTGTGTGTTACACAAAAGTCCTTTAGCCAACTCCAAATGGTTATTATCATGGCAATGGAGACCTTAAATTAGGCGATTTGACACCTCATCACTAGTCAAGATTCCTTATTAATATCTCTGGCTTAATATTAAATAATAGCAAATTGATGTCAAACCTTTCTTCTTCTTTTTTCTCTCTTTTTCTAATTAACTATAAATTTATAATAACAAAATGGTAATTAGAAGTGTAATTAGAAAGTGTAACTCTTTGAAATAGCTAAAAGACCTTTGTGTCCATAATAAAATTTTGGCTTCATTTTTTAACAAAATCAACGGGCCTTAATTATTCCTATCAATCTTTGATTTTCTCCATCAGCCTCAATCATCTCCAACGTTGAGTATCTCCATCACCCTTAATTTTCCTTATCAACCTTGAATTTCTCCATTAACCTTAATTATCTATATCTACATTTGATTTCAGACATCGGCCTCAACTATCTCAATCAATCTTCGATTTCCTCCACTAGCTTTCACCATCTCAATCCAAAGAGAAAATGAAGGCTTGATGGAAATAATTAAGGTTGTCTCAATTATTCATCATATATATATATTACAAATAATATTGGAAGTCATAGAATTCCAACAAAGAAATACTTAAATTCCTCATATATCATGCCCTAACAATTTTTTTGTATGGATAATATAGGGCTCCTTTGGGAGTGATTCGGGCCCATAATTAATTATAGGGAGAAGCACATCTCAAGTGCTCGTTTGGGCGTGATTATGGATTCCATGTGCTTCTCTATATAAATTACTTAAAACCACTTAACGTGATTATATGGAGAAGCGATTATTGACGTAGGTAGAATCACTCCCAAACGAGTCCATATAATCACTTGTAATGATTTTGGGAAGAATCACCTCTCATGTGTTTCTTTATAAAATTATTTTTTAAGTGATTATATGGATAATGGATTCTCTATAAAAGTGATTATTGTAGGCCAATAATCACTCTCAAAATGAGCCCTAACAGTTTGAAATATCAAGACTCATAGCTAGATTAAAAGAAAGTTCTCAATATTTTATGAATTATATCAAACCCATAAATAAATGAATTATAAACGAATCGAAGTCAAATGTCATATATTACAACAACAACAACAAAAATGAATCAACACAAGGAATATTTTTGGCAGAAAAATAAAAAATATTTAAAATGAATTTCCTTTATTCTTTTTTTTTTTTCCAATTTTAGTCATAAAGGGGGACCAATATTTGTTTTATGGCATTGTAGGGTGCACGCATAGGGATGCGTGTGAAGGTAACTTAATATATTTCGTATAAAATATGGAGAAAAGATGCTGCTTGGACGGGTAATGGGTAAATGGGTCCTAACCCATAGGCCCATATTGGTCCACTGCCCTTTGGAATCTATTAACTAATATATCATGTGCCTTATCTTGGTGTTCTATCGGTGATTGAAAATTGAAAAAGAATATTTTTGGTTGAATTTGGGAGGGCTTTTTGGTAATCGGAGTGATGTTATGGCTCGTGGGGGTGGGTGAGGGAATAAAGGTCAGGGGCCTACTTGCCTCCAAAACGACGGGCACCCACGTCGGATTTAGGGTAGCTGACAAAAATGCCACCTTCAACCGATGCCCCATTTCAAGATTTCCTCAATCTTCTTGTCTCACTATTTTGGATCAGATGGAAATTTTAGGAGAAATCGTCTAAAGAATCTCTTTTGTTGAAAAGACACTCCTATCCTTGTATTAACCGATTCTTACATAAACCGACCACGAATTACTCTAGTGAGTTTGTCCGAGCAATACTTTCAATATTAGAGAAGTGAAAATTGAATTTGGAACAACTTCAAATATTAGAAAGAAAAAAAAATATCGCTAATGACCAATAACTAGTAAATTATGGTTTTTTAATAAAAAGATTAAATCATGTTTAGGTATTAGTAAAAGGAGTCACTAATTTTCAATATAAAAAAATTGAGCCACTAGCTAAATTATATCAAATGTTGGTATTAGTACAAGCAAGGACGGGGTTGGAAATTTTCACTTGGTTATAATTTATTTCTTATCCCTATTATATGTGAGTGGCTAAGTGTCCGTTTGACATTGCTTATTTGGGATGATAAGTGATTTTTAAAAAAATTTGGGAAACCCAGCCTATTTGATAAACTATGAGAAGATCACTTATTGTTAAAAATTGTTGGGAGAGAAAACTATAAGAGAAAGCAACTAATGAGGTGCTTTCATTTTCTGATTATGCAATAATCAGTTTCGAAGAGGCGCTGAATTTAATGATTATGCGGCAATTATTTTCTGATTATATGGGAATCAGTATCAACAACACTTTTAACAAAAAATTCACCAAATAGCAAGTTGCTCTAAAATGGTATAAAAAGTTCACCAAATTGTACTAAGCTAGATAGAGCCCTTCTAAGAGTGGCTCCATCCTTGACTAAAATGGTATAAATTTGATTGAAAAACTATTGTACAAATGATTCAAAACAAAACCTTGGAGCATTTGTCCTATTCAGAAAAATCATACAACATAAGCAAGCTTTAATTAGAGTGCTTGGATTGGAGAAATTATAGAATATTATGATAGTATAGCCAAGTGGCCGTACTACCGTAGTATCCTATAATTACTCGATTGGATTGATGGAATTTGAAAATGAATTATGTTAAAGCCAATGGCAGAATGGTAGTATCTCTGACTTGCCAGGGTTGGTTATGGAACAATAAAAAAGGAAGTGGGGGTAACGTGGGCCGGTTGAGATTGTAGTTAAACGGGAGCCTCAAACATTGACGAATGAATTAAAGCCCGTCTCCGTATGGAGAAGGGCAACCGCTTTCACCCATAAATTATTATTATTATTATTATTATTATTATTATTATTATTATTATTATTTAAGGACTGAATTATTTTCTTTATATATATATATTTAAAAAAAAGAAGGAAAAATGAAAGGGGATGGCCACAAGCAAATGAAGCAAAAACCCCACTTGCATTAAAAAAAATATCATGGAAAGAAAGAATAGTTGAGTTTGGGTTTCGTAAGGCAAATTGCGGCTGTGGTTTAAATTGTTGTTGTTGTTGGGGGGTTGCTTTTTGAATTATAAGAGAGGTCAAAGGAGGTTGCGTGTGGGTTTTGAAGAGGGTTTGAAGGAGTATAGAGAGAAACGTCAAACCCTGCAATTATTGTGTTTTGAGTAAAATATGTTCTTCACTGGGAAAATGCCTTTCTGCTTCCTCCTCCAACCAATCTAATCTTTCTCTCCTTTTTTTTATAATAATTATTATTATTATTAAATCCCTTTTTATTTTTGGTATTCATTTTGCGGTGTGGCTTGGTTTTCCTCCACTGCCTCACTCTTTTTACTTTTCTGGGAATTCATTCATCTTTTGTAAGGGTTGCCCTCATTTGAAGCATCCTAATGGCTCATACACACCATGCCTTCTGAGAGAGAGAGACACACACACACAATTTTTTCAAATTTGATTTGGAGAAAACAAGAAAAAAACCCAATCAATAGGGTTACTTACAAGGAAAACCAAACCCTTGTGACAATTTAGGGTTTTCTTGCAATAAAATTGTAGCTTTTAAAGGCAATCCCTAAATTAATGAATAATTGAAAATGGAAGCAGTATTAGCAGCAGATTAATTATTTATTAGCTGGAAAGAGAAGCACCAAGTAGAAAAAGTGGGCAGATGACGACGTGGAAGAAGAAGAAATAGTGCTCTCCTCTCTCACTCTCTCACATCCTTTATGTCAATCATTTTAGAATTATGTATGCTTCCCTTTTTTTTTTAATGTTCGCACATCATTTCCCATTTTCTAAGTGCTGTCTCATTACAACGACAGACTTCATTTTTTTATTATGGAAACAAAACTTTATATTATACTCTGGGGTTTCGTAATGAGCATGAAAAATTAATATATGCTTTTGTCCCAGAAGAAAATGGATGAGTGTGATCTCATATCATATCATATGCCATAAAAATATAAGCAAGCAACCGCTTCTAACATAGACTCTAAGCCATGTTTGAGTACAAATTTATAATATAGATGTGATGCATGGATCCACAAGTAAACAAATACCCAATGAGACGAATTTCTAGAACAAGGGGTGAAGGATTAAACAAATTCAAAAGTTGCCCAAGATTTCAAAGTTGACCCAGCTCCATGTTTGTCTAATGATGCAGATGGCTTCCAGAGGTCATTGCTTCTTGCACTTGCATTGCGCACAGACTCATCGCTTGAGCTCATTTGCTTCTTTTTCAAGCTATGAACCAAATCTGTCAACCAGCCAGCGCTGAAGCAAGCAAGCTATCAGATTAATGTCTGCAAACACGTATGTAAGCATCGAATTAGCCGTCTCTCTTCACTTATTATAGGCAAGCCCTAGGGTTTGTATGATATATGTAATTACGGAAAAGTTGAACAAAGATGACAATGATGTAGCAACATAATCACCCCTCTAATTTCAATGTCGTGATTAATTTTCCTAATTAGACTTGGCAAATGATTTCAGTGTCTAGTTTGCTTGTCCACTTTCTTTCTTTTATGCTTTACTTTTCTTGCCAACTTTCGTATCTTCAAGCTTTGCCCATGCACACTTGAAAGAAGCTTCCTCAAAAGGCCCATCAAATGCAATGCTAGCAAAAGAGCGGCGTCTTTGGGCATGTGTGATGTGAACCAACTGGCCCACTTGATATCGCCCCCATGTAATAAAGCTGTCTCTTTAGACCTTATTACTTATTCTACGAAACTTACAAGGGTATATATTCCAGTTTTAGAAGCAAATTACATTGTCTTTTTAACTTTTTTTTTTCTTTTCTTTCAAGAGGTTCTAAAACACTAAAAAAGAGGAAGGAAAAAAAAAAAGTTATTCCGCTGCCGGGATTCGAACCCGGATTAATCAAATTCCAATTCAATTTGTGCTACAGCGGACTGTTGATACTTTCCTTCAAGAAATATAATTTATTGTGTTAATCTGGGCCACTCCAGCCCAGTCCGAATTGGGAACGTATTGTATGGGTTGGGCTAGGGATGGTAAAACTTTAGCTGAATTAATATAATTAATTATGGGTTGGGCTCCAAAAGTGTAAAGTCTGCTATTTTCCTGCAGGAGGATTACTCTGGTTTGAGCATGCAAAAACATTGAAGGAATGGTTTCTAATGAGATGTAAATTAAAAAATATGGTGAATTTACTTATGAAACTTTGTTGATGATTTGAACTCCAAACTCATCTTCCATTTGAGAAACCATTTGGATACAACTAAAAACTAGGGTTTTGTCAATAAAAAACTGTTACTCTACACACAAGATTTTCATCTGGTTCTGGCTGGCCATGTTGTTGATGATGGCCCTCAAAAGTTGTATCTACTCTGGCATAACCTCAACTAGGAAAGCAAGTTCAAGTTCCTGCTCTGAGAAGAAATGAGCTACCCTTCCTTTGTAGGATGATTTTGGGTAGTTCTACACAAAAACTGCCTCTGTGATCTCTGGAACAAGGTCAACAATCACTCCCTCCACGCCCATTAGAATTTGCATGTACACAGCCTCTGCCACATTGCTGCAAGAACCACCAACATATCTCATTATTAATTGGACAAGTTTCTGACATTTAAATATATATATATATATGTATATATATAAACTATTGAAAAACTCAAAAGAACGGCTTACTTTAATTGTCCATAGGTTATAATGCCAAGTTTGGCCTCTTTGATCCGGGTCACTGCTCCTGGATTTCTGAAGATAGCCTTTACTTCTGATACAATTCCTTGCAAACCGCCCCCCAAGCAAACCTTAATGGCCTCTTCCGTCGAATTCCTTCGAACATCCGCGTAAATTTCAGACCCTCCATTTGTGAGGAAATATACCTGGATCACATACATTACAGCTTCAAAAAGTAAGCCATTGAAAATGATTCAATCTTATGAAACATTTTTACAGAAGGCTTTTCATTTAAGATAGTCTATGGGGAAGTTTGGAATGTGATCTTACAGGGTATGTGCTCTGCAATTTTCTCATCAAAAGTGCAGCATCAGGCTGAAAGCTTGAAAACAGGATTGGTCTGTCTTTGGCGAACTTATTTACCACCTGTTCAAAGAAAGTTCGGGAAATATTATCTGCTTAAAACAACAATATTAATTGCAATGTGCTATAAAACATGCTAAAGAAACATTCTTACCCGCAAGATCACTCGAAGAACATGCTCGAGTTTTTCCTCTTTGTAGACTATGTGATCATCAAACTTCAATTCTATATTGAAACCCTTGGAATGTTCAACTTTCTCGAACACCTCTTGCAATGTGCATAGGGAGTCATCCTTTTCTACCTTCCACTCAAAAATTCTTCCATCTTTTATTTTTCTAAGCATAGGCCTCTCAACCTGGATATGGGAATGAATGACCTGAATATTCATCCTAGACAATATTCTACCTTCCATGCATGCATATTATTTATCAATCTGAAAACAGGACAATCTCCAATTTTGATTACCTTTCCTGCCTCCTTCTGAGGTCCATAGGAAAGAAATTCCAGCAGAGTTATATCTGTAACCCTTTGCTCCTTGAAAACACCCTGAAACCAAATTACAAATAGGATGAATATTCAGTATGGTATTAAAATAAAGAATTGATGGGATTAGAGCATATATATATATATATATATAGAAGTAGAACTAACCTTGTCCTCAGCGCCAATGAAGTTGTCATGAAAAATGACTGGATAGTCATCTTTGGTCACCTACAAAAATAGCTTTTGTTTACAGTTTCCTCTAAAGGGTTTTTCACTCACCCAAATGTAAAAGTAAGAAAATGGAACAAAAGAACAGAAAAGAAAAAGAAGCAGAGCAATCAGTACCCTAAATTTGAATGAATAATTTAACATTGATTTTGTAGCCACAAATTCCATGACAAGCCAAGGAACATGTGTTAATTGTTTTCTTTAGCAAGATTGCTACTTTTCATGAATTGTTTTCTTTTGGGTGCCCATTAAGCACAAAGATTATGCTTTTACCTGAACGTCAAACTCGACGAAATCAATAGGGAATTTAGCAGCAGAATTGAAAGAGAGAATAGAGTTCTCTTTGATGCATTTGAGCCTTGTATCATAAGATTGTAGCATGTTCATCCCGCTGCCTCTGTGTCCCATCACCATGAACTTGGGCCATTCGTATCCACATATGGTTTCTTCACCTTCGTCTTTCACACCTATTCACAAAACCCAAGATCAAGATCAAAACCACTTTCTATTTTCATTTTTTATTTTGTTTGAATTCAAAGCAATTTGATTGAATGGTGATCACCTTGAGCCAAGCGTGAAGAATGGAAGGCCAATGCTGCATTTTCTGTGACTTGGTGGAGATTAGGAACGTTTAAGACATGCACGGCTCTGAGAGCCATTTGCTCTTGCAAATTTGCAAACTTGCAAAATTGCAAGCAAGCTTTCGAATTCAAGAAATGAGGACGCTTAGAAAATTGGCACTTGGTCCACAGAACACACAAGCTTGGAAAGTGATGGGGGGTATTTAACAAGGTTCAGCAATACTAAAATAACACACACATCCCAATTGCCAACTAATTTTTTGTCTTTTTATAAAAAAAAAAAAAAAAAAAAAAGAAAAAGAGAAAGAATCTTCCATTCCCAAGGGGCTTAATTTTAATTTTAATTTTTTCTGTGTGTTCATTGAAAGAACGAGGAATTCGCGCGGAATCTTGGTTTTTGTTTTATTTCGCTAAATTTTTGCGGCTTGGGGTTTTCGAGTTCAAAGGAATATGCTTAAACTTCATTTAGTATTTTTCTAATTTTGCGTACTTAGGAATTGTTTTTTTTTGCTCCAAGTCAACTTTGACCATGCATGTCCAAGATATTCGCGAACCGCGGCAACTGTAATTAGCCTTTCATTGTTGATAAGGTTTGACTGTTCGAGACTCGTCTAGATATCACCGATGATTTTCATTTCACATAATGCATAAGATAGCGTTCAAATTGTATGTGAAGAAATACATACACCGACTCTTCATAGATATGGTATGTTTTGCTTAGTTGGAGAGCAATGGTGGATCTAGGAATTTTTATAGGGGTAGGCTAAATTTTATTTATTTATAGAGGAGATATATTATGAACTAATAAGATGTCATCGCTTTGAACGTACCAGTCGCCTCCCCACGTATAGAATTAATGGCTCCATCTTTAATCAAGTTCTCAACAATTGTACAAGATGCATTAAACATATTTAATAAATCCGAGCAAGAATCATAAAGAGATCCGAGTTCAGTAAGTTCCTCATGAATTGAGTATCAACATTAGATGCAGAAGATGTATCTTTGTTATACCACTTTTTTTGAAGAATGAATAAATAGTTTTTCCTCTCTTTGCTGGTCTATTATCATCATGTGACATGATACCATAACAAGAAATACTTGACACCAAAAATCAAATATGCTAATTAATAATTCAAGTTGCAAAAATAAAACATATATCAACAATCTCCAAAAGTTTTCACTCAAACCCTAAATCATAAAAACTTAACAACAATTAAAATTGGAAATTGATTTTTTTTTTTTTTTTAAAAAGAGAAAAACTTACCAAGATTGAAGAACCCACTGAAGATGGGTTGATACAAATTTTCAGAGGCGGAGAGCTATTTCCTCTAGGCTCCCAAGGTTCAAATATGTTTTGGGTGGCTAGAAGAAATTTTTTGATGTTTGCTCTCTGTGGGTGTAGCCAAATATCAGTGTGATTAGAATAGCTCAAGTTGGTAGAGCTTAGCATGAGTTCTGCTTCTAATCAAATTTATATAGGTTTGGATTGATGTTTATTATTTCATATATGCTTTAGGAGTAGGTTTATTTTAAATAGAGATTGAGCTATTATTTACTTTACTTAGATTGGGTTATTATTAGTTTTTTTTTTAAAGAAAAACAATGCATAGGTGAGCTAATATTTATTTGAGTAGGAATAAGCCTATAATAATAAGACCATGTTCAATATTTTATAAATGTTCCCCTAGGCTGGAGCCCACTCTAGCCTAGGCTTAGCTTTGAACTTCGCCCTTGTTCGAGAGAGAATCATACTAATTTTTTGTCAGGACCCGCCCCGAATTTTTCCCCAAACCCGAGGCGAACCCTGCGGAGACCCCGGCATCACGTCCATGCCGGGTCACTCCTTCAGAATGTAACCTCATTTTTCAAAAGGAGCAAGGGCACAAGACTTTCTGCCGAAATTTCGGCAGAGTCTCCCCTGTAAATTGGACATTTCCCAAAATTACCACATGCATAAAACACATTTAATATAAACCCAACTGGCAGCATGCACAATATAACAACAGGCAATTCACAAAATGGCCTCCGGCCTTCAAATAATATTGAAAACTGAAACCAACTTATCGACCAGCTAAGAAATTAACTTATACCTTAAACCAGGCAAATAATAAATTCCGTAACCACATAACAACGCCACCCTCCCGTAATCAAAATGGGAGTAAGAATAATTGCCAAAATTGCACCTCAGTGGGGCCTCTGCCTAAAACGTACAATGATCCAACCGGAATCTCAACCCTAACTGCACCACACTCACACTCATTTAGTTCACCGAGTGAGCCTCAATTCAACCAAGTTTAGGGACCAACAACGAGGTCCGAACCAACTTTACCAGCACAAGTCTCATCTAAATTTCTGGACCAAAGACAAGGTCCGCATCAACTCAATAAAACCACCTAAGTGGTGTCTAACCCGCGGCTGCGCCTAGTAACTTCAGGCTGCCTACGTACCCTTTCTCAGGGATCAAGCCACACGTAGTTCTTTCCTCAACAAACACAACTCCGATACTATACAATCTTTTTCCATTTAAATGAAACCAACGAATAACTCTAGATTCCTTAACACCCCAGTTTAAACAAGACAAACTCTTAACACTTTGTCATTTCCTTTCTCTTATCAATTCTTTTCACGCAACCATACCCTTTCCGAGGCATATGTTGCCAAACAACACTCCCCAATTCGGGACTCAAACATTCATACTAGTGCATGATAACCACAAAACACAACCTCACGGACCTCAATCCGGAAACAAATCCACACATACATATATATAATAACACGCACCTCTCACCATCATCACGTACCAGGGAAACAATCCAACCGGGGATTGTTGACTGGTCCACATGGTCGAGCCGAAACCTCCATTCACTATGTGGCCAGGGAACGAGCCGTCCAGCAGGGGGACCAACTCTCAGCCAGCACGCACAACTGATAAAATCAAAGCTTGTACGTCTGTGAACAGTCCTAGGCGTGCAGACTACCACCCCGCATGGTCCACGACAACATCTCCTCACAGGATGCCCCGTATATCATAACACCACCCCTCAGGGTCCACGGCAACATCTCCTCACAGGATGCCCCGTATAACAACATATCCAAACCATATCATAATATTCCCGGCATCCCACAATTTCCGGGATCCGTGCTCATATCACAAATTCCGGCATCCCACAATTTCCGGGATCCGTGCTCAGGGGAGGTACGTATGATGGTGGAGTTCGTAACCCTTATAACCATATTTCCTTCCTTACTTCTATTGTTCCAAACATTTATACATCCACACAATTAATTATATAAATATAAATTCTAATCTTATATAAATCTTATCCAATAAAGCATCCCATAAACTCCCCCATTTGAACTCAGCAATTAATATCCTAAACCCACAATAACCAAAATCCCTCAACCACTCTCAAGACCTGTCACTAGGGTCATTATAATCTTCCTAGGAAGGTAACACTACTTAGGAAGTCTCACGGTCAACCCAGGGTCAAACTACCCAACTCTGGGTCAAATGGGCCCCCGGGGCCCACGACCTCCGAATTCCGATCCGACAGTTCCTATAAGTCCTACAAGGTCTAGGACACCCATCCCCCAAGTTTGGTCCATATCGGACGGTCGGATCGCTCACGATCGCATGATCGGACGGTTCCTTAAACCCTAGCCCTAGGGTTCGCATTTCCGGAGTATCCGGGACTCCGTTTTACGATCCGTCGGATCCTACATGATCCTAGGAATACCTAGATCAACATATTTCAATTTCAGGACCATCCAACGGTCCAAACTGATTGGTGCATAATTACATATCTTTTTCTACCCTTCTAACTTATGATTTTGTTATGTTTTTGAGTTAAACTTGTGCTTTTAATAAAGTTTGCGTATGTTTCAGTGTAATAAGGTTGAGACTCATTACATGTATTTTGAAGATAATTTAGCTTAAAACAGTGTCTGCAGATCATTCAATTTCACGGATTAACCTGTACTTGCTCAAGAAGAACCAGATAATGAGCCATACATCATTGGAAAGATACGGAAGTCTAGTTTCCGTAGCATTTTACGGTTCATGATTCGGAGTTTTCTAGAGGAAGTTATACATGATTTAGTAGATCAAGGTCAAAATTCGGCAGCATCTGCGTTACTGGGCCATAAATGACATTTGAAGGTCTTTCCGATTTTTTCTTGAGTTGGGCTACATATGCTTGGAAAGATAAGACAAAGGGCTTGAAGATCCATATTTTTCCAGAATTTTATGAATGTATTAACAAGCCCAAAACGAACCCAAAAGAAGAGTGCAATGCATTGTCATGCATGACATATGCATGATGAAATGCACTATCTAGTGGGAATTGTTGGTGAAGTGCACTATCTTGTGGGAAGGTTAGATGAAGCATATTCAAGTCTTATAATTGAAGTGGGAGTTGCAACACTAAGTTTAAAGAAAGAAAAATTGTTTTCAAATGTAATGGTGTGTTAGGTGAAGTTGATGAAGTGAGTGGAAAGCAATATTTAATTTAGATTTTCAACTTCCTTAGGCCTATAAATAGTGAGGTTTTCCAAGCTTGTAAACAGACCCCAAGGGGGGGAGCTCTCAAACATTTCTCTAGAGCTCCCCTCCCTTCTCTCCCTCAAATTCTCTTAGTTTTCCTTTCTAGTTCTCAATTGTTGTAATAAAATCATTTTGCTAAATGTTTCTGAGTTCTTCTTAACTTTCCATTGTAATGTAAATTCTTTTCTTTATTAGTAATTCAAGTTTGAGTAGTTTCCAAGTTTCAATTATGGTTTTTGTTCTTATTCATTATGCTTATAAGTTAATATGCTAGTTTGAATGATTGATCACCATTAAGGCTTGCATGTTAGCTATCTTGGTTTGAATTAAGAGTAGACACCGTGCTTTAATTCGAATTGAACTATGAATAGGAAGAGTATGTATGGACATTCGACAACAGGGATTAGATACATGCTTGGTTGTTTAAAATGTTCTTCTATGCTTAATGGGTTCCTAATGCTTAATTTAGGTTAGACAACAAATGATCAAGTTAGGGAATTAGGAACACAAGGTTAGGACCAGACACCATGGCTTAATCATACTTTAGCTAGAATCAATCCGTTAATCTAAATTGAACTTGGGAACTTATTCGCTTGAGTTAATTTCTTTTCTTTCTTTCTTACTTGATTTATTTATTTATTTTTTTTTCATTTCTGTTTTGTACAGGGAATTGAATTAAATCAATCTATCATCAATCCTCGTGGGATCGACCTCGCATTTACATATGCTAAACTACCAACGGCTCGTGCATTTGCGAGTATCACAAGTTGAGGATGCAGCTGAATCTATTTTGATGCAGCTGAATCGACGCAACACAAACCTAGCGAACCCGGATAACGCGCAATATGCGATATCCGTTCGGGACTCTAACGGTATCCAAATTTAAATCCGAGCACACCTACGCGCTCGTGACATCGAGAGGATTACAATGGGACAAAAATGCCCCTCAGCTACAGTGCCCACGCGCGGGGTGTCCAAAGCGATACCCCATCGCCGGAAAATCTCCAAATCTCGACCAAGACTCCTACCCTAGGTAATACACCTAATTTGGAGTCACTTTTGTTCTTGGGCATACCCCAAAAACTGACCGGAAGTGGCCGGAATCGCGATCGCAAAATCGGCCAAATTTCAATTCGTAAATCGAGCTACCTACGCTCAAAATTGATGTAATCCTAACCAACCATCAGCTAGATCAGGAAAAATAGGTAGAAATCCATATCTCACTCGTCGGAATCGGTGGCCGGATGAGCGAGATCGAGCCGGCGAAGTTTCGGGCGAAAACCGGCCGGTTTTCTGCATTTTCCGGCGACACCGCTGCCGGCCGACGTCGGGGAAGAGGTGGGGAATGACGGCGGAGTCGGGCCGGTCATTTTGGGACCGGTCCCGACCCGAGTGGTGGCCGGAGCCGGCGGTGGCAGCCGTCGGAGCGGGCGCTGCTACAGTCGGGGGGGTGTCGCGCGAAGGAGAAACCGGAGAGAGAGAGAGTGAGGCTTGGAGGGGCATTTCTGTCTTTTATCCAAAAATCCCATTTTCAAATATTTACGATCGTGCCACTAAACTTCTTTCGATCGCAACTCTCTCGTTACAACTCCGATTCGAGCCCACTACGTGTCTACGGACTCATCTCACCGTTCTCTACGCAACGGCATAATTGGAATTCCCAAATTCCTTCCGAATAAGAAAATGACCAGAATACCCCTCCCCAAGGATAATTTCGTAAATTCACCTAATTTAATTAAATGATGTAATACTTCGGAGTCGGGGTGTTACATTTTTCATATCTAAATTCATTCGCGTGAATAATAATTAACTTTTAACCTAACAATATTTTCTTCTCATCCCCTTTCTCTTCTCCCTTGATTAACAAAAACTTCTTCCATAAATGAAGACCAGAATATTTGTTATTGTAATATGTTGGGGAACCCCAGACTTAGGAATAGGATAGTGTAGAACTGTCTGGATTTAAAAAATCAATGGTCACTAACAAAAGTGATGTACCTCACTGCTATATGGCAAATGACAATGCATCATCAAAGCAACCAAGGCTTGGTGTGAGTGGAGCACTAATGCTCGCCTCAAAATTTTGTTTTTGTTTTTAAATCCAACAACTTTTGCACAACATGATCCGTTCTCTTTCCTTTTTGTTCACTTTATTCGCCAATTATTTTCAAGATTATTGGTGCAACTGATTTCACGTGAAACATATAGAGAATCAAGATATGTCTAGGTGAGAGTTCATGAAAAACACACTACCCTCTCGCCTACCATCTAAAAAAAAATGTGCGTTTGACACTTAAATGACAAAATTTTGTTGCAGAATTTGGTCTGTGACACTTTGGGACTTCTTTCAATATTTGATAAGACTCCTACACTGGTCAATTAGAATTCTAAAAGACTTCAAGTAGAAGGATAGTGGAGAGGAAAACGTATGAGGCTCTCCTCCCTCATCATAACTTTTTCCATATTGGGCAACTCAGACTGGCATGATTGAGGCCTACATCCCAAAAAAATATAGGATTTATCTTTCTGCTTGAAAGCAAAATGACCCTATCCGAACATTATTGGACTGGTTAAGTTCATAGGTCAATGACTGATTAGCAGAAAGACTATAATGAAATATTACAATGATGAGTTATAATGAAAGAACCCTTAATAGCTATCAGATCATTTACATACACAACTACAGAAAACAAAATAGACGATGGTGATCCACCGTCGTTATGATGCTTTGAAAACCGTCGTTAAATCGACCACAATCTTTTGGAGTATAAACTACGACGGTTTTTCACCATAGTTGTTCGGATGTAAAGACGACATTCTTTTGTTAAAAACCATTGTTGTTTATGGGTAAAGTCGACAGTTTATTATAAAAAAAAAAAAAAACTGTCATTATTTATGGATAAAGATGACAGTTTTTGTTTAAAAGACTGACGGTATTTTGTTAAAACCATCGTCATTTATGGGTAAAGTCATCGGTATTTTGTTAAAAAGCGTCATTGATTTTATATAAAGACGACAATATTGTGTTAAAAAGGGTCATTGATTATATGTACAAACGACGGTTTTTCCTATATAACCATCGTTTTATTATCTTTAAATATGTCGCGTAATAAGTTCCCAAGTTGTTACATTTTAGTTTTATGTTTCCTATGATTCTATACAACGATTTTAACTAGAAAACCAATTATAACGCTTTATTAATGAATATATACACTCAAAAATTATTTCTTTCATAAAACTTGAAGATTCAATTTTATTACATAGAATTAGAAACAATGGAACTACATATGATTGCTCACAAATTCTACCACATCCATAGATGATACCTGAATTACATGGTTCCTAATATCAACCTTTTCTCTTTCCTTTCTTGTTATGTACTCAACATATAGCAAAGCCTTTCTTCCTCCCTTTAATCGTTATAGTCCAATGCCTCTTCTCCTGTATCTTTTCCAAAATCTCAGTCTTTCGGCAGCTTTTTCCCTCTCTTTCAGTGCCTTCCCTGCTCCATAAAAAAAAAGCACCCAATAACAAAATTACTTAAGTGAATAAAATGAAATCACCTTGTGAAAAAATAATAATCAAATAACCTGTTAATTTTGTTTTCAAGATCCTACAGGAAAACAAGATTAGGATCAATACATAGCACGTCTTTCTAATTAGAAATTTTTTGAGTAATGAACAAACAGGATTCAAACCTCTCGTACTTCCTCCCAAAAGACCAAGAAATGAATTTTTTTTTTCTAAGAAAAGAACTAATATTATTATAACCGAATGCTGACCTTGGCATCAGCAACCACGGTATTAAACAGCCATTTAGGAGTAACAAAATGGATACCACCGTTTTCACTGAATGCAATGAAGAAATTTGAATTCTATGAGAACTCAATTTTCTGGGACTCAAATTTACTGAAATGAACTTTGAGCACAAAAGCAGAGATACGATGCGGATACGGCAATACGGATACTTGGCATCATGTTTTACAATTTTGTAATAGTGATAAGTATTATCACGATTGATTGAACCCCTCAAGACACCCCCTCACCATAACCCCCATTATAGAACCTCCCCCACCCACGTGGTGCCTGAGAACTAATTTGGGTTTCTCCAATTCCTAGTCAGGATGAAGTGGACTAACAAAAAATTCCACTTGCAAACAAAGAACGACTTTTTTTATAAGGACTTTGTTTGTTTTCTTCTTTTGGGATAAAGTACAATCATATTTTAAAGGGAGTTTCACTAAAACACCCAAAATGGGGACTGAAATTAAAAACAAACACAAGCACTATTTAAACATATAAACACACCCAAAACCCATCATTACACACACTCAAAACTCATTTATAAACACACCTAAAAAGTTGACTTTGTGGTTGATTTTGGGTGTGTTTCTATGTTTAAATAGTGCTTGAGTTTTTTTTATAAATATATGTCTAGAATTGGATTTATTTATAAATTTTGTATATTTTAAATTGCAAAGAAAGTAAAGGATTTTAATATTTATTTTGCAAACTAAGTTCAGGGGAGAAACGAAAATAGAATAAACGGCAGTAGAATGGACCAAGAAAATAAATCATTGCTGGCATGGCATCCATTAATTTATCTCTTGGGTGATGTGGACTTGTTGGGTCCATAGTTTTGATGGGAGCCCAAGCCATGGCCCATAGCCAACCAAATAATTATTACAACAATAAAATACATAAATTTATACTAAAAGAAGAAACTTTTTTAAGAAACTCCCTGTGGTGGGTGACTACAATTTCTTGGACTCCTGTGGTCCAAGAGATCGGACTGTTATAATGAACTCTCTAAATCATTTGCTTAGACAAAATTTAAGAAGAAATTGGAAAAATAAAGTACACATCTGACGCGAGAATGATGTTGGAGTTTTTTATTATCCAAATAATATTGTGGGAGTGCTTTCTTACTTAAAATACATAATCAGTCACATCGGTGACAAGTTGACTTCGGCATGCATGTCACACTTTTTACTTTGTATTTTTTTTTAATACAAAAATATAATGTAGGAGCGAGGAAGTATTTTCCATTTATTAAACAACAAAATTGAAGTGAGCTACAGATTCAGAGTTTGGCAAAAACAGGCTTTCTTTTTTGGGCGTAGGCGGAGACCGCCTCACTTAAATCATCAGATAACAACATCGCCGAATTCCACGTGGCAACATAATCCAAGCCTTGCTCCACATTCAGCTCCCTACTTCTCTGCAACACTGCTTTCGTCCCTCTAACCGCAAGTGGAGATTTCAACCCAATTCCTGCATACAATTTACTTAATTAAAATTTAAAAGTAAAAAAACAATAATTACTAATCATAATTTCATTGTTTCAGGAATGACAAACTTACCCTCAGCGACGACACGTACGCCGTTATCCAACTCCTCCCTGGAGCCGAATACTCTAGAGACCAGGCCCAGATCCTTAGCCTCCGAACCCGAAAAGGTCCGACCCGTAAGCGCTAATTCAAGCGCGTTACCATACCCGACGATGCTGGGTAGCCTCTGAAGCGTCCCGAGGTCCGCCGTGATCGCCAAGTCCACCTCTTTCACCGAAAAGAACGCGTCCTTGCTGCAATACCTTATGTCACAGGCGGTCACGATATCAACACCGCCACCGATGCACGCCCCGTGGATTGATGCGACCACGGGCTTCCGGCACCGCTCGATCGCCGTGATCGCCTCCTGCAGTTCCTTGATTTCTCTACGGAACTTCTCTCCGGCACGGCCTCGGTCTCCGGAGACGAACTGGTCGGAGATCGATGTTAGGGTTTTGAGGTCGATTCCGGCGCAGAAGTGGTTGCCGGCGCCGCTGAGAACGATGACGTTGACGTCTGGGTTTTGGTCGAGGGACGAGAGGGCTCTGGGGAATTCGGTGAAGAAGTCGCGCGATAGAGCGTTTCGATGGTTTGGGCGATTCAGGTAAAGGTAGAAGACGGCTGAGTTTGGGTTTTCTTGAACAATTTCTAGGGTTGTGTAGTTGGCCATTTTTGTTTGTCAATACACTAGCTAAAGATTGAGAATTGAGAAGAGAGAGAGAGAGAGAGAGAAATGAGAGAAAGGGAAGGAAATGAAAGATAAAGGTCAACAGATTTAAGTGATCCCGATTCAAGATGGGAAACGATAATTTTAAGAGAAAAAGATGAAAATGAAATTTTGACAAAAAAGAGGTCCTACCGGGAGTCGAACCCAGGTCGCTGGATTCAAAGTCCAGAGTGCTAACCACTACACCATAGAACCATCTTGTTAGAAATCGTGCTTTAATTAATTTTATAACAATGTACGTTACACATTGCCAATTCCGGAAGTTGTAATATGTATTGAATTACTTCATGTTAAATTAGGGAGTGAGAAAAAAACCGCTCCAATGGTTCAAACCGGCAAATTCAAACTAATTCAAGTAGTGTAATTCAATTTTAATAATACTAAGAGTTTGTTTGGGAATGCTTCTGCACTTCTACTCGTAAGCGCTTCTATTAGAATATGTAAATATATTTATATAAAATCTAATGAAGCACTTGCAAGTTTTTATGCCAAACGCTATTAGAAGAGCATTTGGTTGTTAGGAACCGCTTTAGCCCTTTAGAAACACTTCCCAACATAATACCCCAAACAAGTGTAATTTTGGAATGAATGAACCAAATCAAAATTAGTTTTGTTCAGTTTGGTATATATCAAAGCGCTTTAATTGAACCGAACCAAATTGTACTGTTACTTCTTGGTATTTGGTAATCAAGATAAATAACTAAGGAAAACATTCTAACCCGCCAAATCACTCAATGGTGGGTTGGTTTGGTTTGTTTTTCCTCTTTATTTTAGCTCAAAACGAACCAAATGCACCGTTCAATGGTTGATTGGTTTGTATGTCAAGTGATTTGTATATATCATGTCAATTAATAATTTTATATCACAAAAAGTTAATTGTTGCTACATCATGTGGTATTAAAATATGATTGAAAATCTTGGTACTCTTTTCGAATCTCGCTATCTCTCTTTTTATTATTTTGCCCAACTCACTATTCCCCTCTCTTATGGGATGAACAATTAGGCCAACAAAATTGAAGGAAAAAAAGAATATAACGATTTAGGCACTGCTTTTGCATTTCTAAACTCAAAGTCAACAAAAATGATTAAATTAGTTAGGTGGCCTCGTTTGAAAATTTGGAGTCGGACCTCATCTTACGTTGGACCCAGTCATGAATTGAGAAAGGAGAGCTACCAAAAGAGAGTATATTATGTGCCATGCACGTAATCCCAGTATTAGGGACTCAGATATTTACATTAAACAGATTAGGGCGCAACGAAGACCTCCTGCTTGCACTGCACGTAATCAAATAATTTCAACATCTTTAGAGGACAGGCTTTTGTGATTTGAATCTAATTTTGTTGGGCACACACAGCTACAAAAAGAAAAAAAACATTTGTTTTATCACTTTGACCCCAACATGATCAAAAGCGCTCAACCCTCTTCCTTCCCATTCCTATTCCTCAAGATTATCTCATTCGTCATGGTGTACCTCTGCCTTATCTCTTTGGTTTGCTATGACATGCCGAACTGACTCCCACCAATAGCACGAAATGAAGGCAAAGTCATTGCCACTAATCTAAGATATATTTGACTGAAAATCAGAAATGAAATGTCATAAACGCATCGTTCCAATGACAAGAGATTAAGGCCTTGTTTGGTTGCTAGAATCGGATTGGAATGAATAATACTATAAATTTGAATGAAGAAATGAAGACATTTGGTCCAATCATGAGGCTTCTCATCGATCAACCACAAATTAACTAATTAGTCATGAGTAATCGTGACGAATCATGATCGTCCAAGAGTTCTATACTAATCACCTATCATGATGAAGCCTTTTAATTCCTTCATAAAAATTCAACCCCAAAAGCTTTAATCGTATAGGAGGTAGCTCTCCTATTTCACCTCCTATCATTGACAGATTTACCACCCTACAACTACTTAATTTCAAGTAGGGTGTAGGTGGAGTTATAATTAGATTTTTAATCCCCTTTTTTTTGTTCAGAGAAAAGGTTGACTTCATTTCAAGGTCGACAATGCATGGAGAAGAAAAATAAATGGGAATATTCTTCATGTTTGTCAATTTGCACATGTAAGCATTCTCTTTTTCATGCTAATGGCAGCTTTAATTTTATAGATGAGATCGATAACAAATTGCAATCATACATGAATGATGAATCATACCACAGTGTTCGGTATCCAAGTCTTTTTCTTTTCTTTTCCTTTCTGAAGATTCATGAAATGATAAGGCAAAATTTCAATATGGTGGGCGATAAATGCCAAAAAAAAAAATGCAAATTCAAGATTAGTGGCATCCCTTTTGATCTTTAATCGTCGACCTATTCTGTAAGGTAAGGAGCTAGAGGGAGAGAGCGAGCCAGGTGCTAGTAAATAAAAACGTTGTCATATTTGATTGCTTAACAATACTGGTGGCAATGCATGATGAATGTGTCTATGTCACTGCATTATTGGTGACTCATGATCATGATCATGAGATAAAAAGGCCAAATCATATCAGGAGGCAAGGACTATTACGTCATAAAGCCACCACACTCACCTTAACATTTGGCTTTTAGGAGATAGAAAGAAACTTCTCCTTTTCATATCTTTTAGTATGCTATATTGTCAAACGACTCCGATTTCATAGACCTCAATTAGTTAGATTTTTATTTGAAAATATAGTTCAAAATTGAGATATTCACGTAATTAACTTGCTTATTATTCTAATTACATACTAAGTCTTTTCAAATACGGATATGTGTACTGACACGTAATTTGATAAATAAGTTTAACGACGATAATATTACTAAAAAGGATAAAACATATACACGATTTATATATTTATTCTTGGAGAAGAAAACATGGCAATCAAATCACATATATATTCACGTCCTATAATAAACCAGCTGGTACATATCTGTGTGTCCAAAGGCTCCCATCCACCAAGCAAATAATAGAGGCAAGAATGAAACAACAACATCATAATTTAATATTTTTGTCTTAACTTAAAACCTCCCTCCCTCTCATAACCGCAAACAATATGAAAAAGCTAGGCAGCCCTTGGAAATTTGATTACTTGAAGAGGAAAAAAGTCATGCACACTGACACTGAGATCCCCGATGCACACGAAACCTGGTTAATTGCATGAACAGTGAAGAAGCTACCCCAGCTACCAAACAAATATCAACGGCCTGTATCAAAAGCTTTGCAAAACAACATTGTCATTTGTGTGTGACTTGTGAGAAATATACAAATGACAACTAGGGCTGACGCGGCAAGGCGTGTTTCGTTAATGCCTCAGAATAAATGGAGAAACGGCTCTCAAAGGCAGAGGAAGGCACTCTGTTTGGAAATGGAGAGATGAGATAGGTCACGTGAATGGTATAGCTCTAGCTTTTGCGCTATAAGGAGGAAAGTAACGTGAAAAATCATTTTCCTCTTTTAGTTAGAGGAAAGCCACTAATTAAGTTTAACTACTCTTTCTCAACGAGCGTGGGATTCATGTTATGGTAAAATTAATAGCCCCTCTAAACTTAATTAATAAACAACCAAACACTTGAACTTAAAAATCATCTCTTTTTATAGACGTGGGTTAGGCCAGTTGGTTAAGATAATGAGTCCTTCACTTTGCACCTTAGTTTGGGTACTCCTCTCCCTAAATTATATTAATTTGGAGTAATTTAAATTATCACTTATATTAAAAAAGAATCATCTCATCCTAATTCATTTTAGGGTGATATTAATCAACAATTAACAATAGGGGCGGTGATCCTAATTCCTATCAAAAATGCATAGTTAGTGTGGTGAGTGCTAGCTCTATTACCACGCGATGAGGTGGGGCACGTGGGGCTTGTATTTGTGGTTCATGAATGAGTTTGTGGTACACCACCTACTAATCCTCCATCTGTCATGCAACCAGAATGAGTTCAATACGCACACCCCTTACTTATTTCTCCTTTCTCCTTTTTTCTTTTTTCTTTTCTTCTTTCCCACTTTATGTGTGTATATAAACAAAGCTGCGCAAACCCATCAACCATCCTCCTTACCACTCACTACTTCTCCATTCATTTTCTCTCTCTGCATGAGAATTGAGAATTGAGAATTGAGAATTGAGAGAGGGAGAGAGAGGAAGAGAGAGCTCTAGGGTTACTCATATCTTCACCAACTGAGTCTAAGCTTCTTCTTCTATCCTTTTAGTTTTCATTTTGTGAGAGAGAGAATTTCACTTTGAGTTTGCTATCATGGGTGCAGTAGCAGACAGCCACCATCCTTGGGCATTCACATTTGGTATCCTAGGTAAACAAACATGCATTATACTTTGAGATATATATTTATTTTGACAAAAGCCATATCTCTAATGCACGAGAAGGGGAATTCAAACTGCCTTTGCCAATTGGCATGATCTGCATCTTCATTCTTTGAGATATATAACGTCTTCCATCAGCTCTCAGTGTGATGGAAACTGGGTTATAGCTAGCTTAGCTACACTAACTTAATTAGTTGGGTGTACCAAATTAATGAGCAAGACAAAAATATGATGCAGGCGTCAGTGTCACATACACTTGTTTGTTATTGTTATATTCTTCTCGGTTATGAGTCATCTTTATTTCTTAGTTGGCATTCGTTCATCTTTGGCAAAATCCAGAGGAGGAATTTAAATCCACACAATCATAAATTTTATAAATTTGACAATAAGTTGTCCCATTTTTTCTTCTAGTTCATTTACGGGTAAGTTTTTATATTTAAGTAACATTGTAAAGTAGTGTTATCTTGGATGATCAACCTTTCCTCATCACTTAGATAATTAAACCGTTTTTTTTTTCTTCTTTCTTTTATTGTAATCTTGGTTAGTTTAGAAATTCCATTTGAATGACCACACTTACATAAATATCTAACAATTTACAAAGAAGTGACCGGTTGATAATTAATATAATTTCTTTTGATGACAGGAAATGTAATCTCGTTCTTGGTTTACCTAGCCCCAGTGTAAGTGACACATACACATATATTTATTTATTTAAAAAGGGATACACACACAGTTATATTTATTTAAATATCTTTCTTATTTTTTGTGGTTGTTGCAGGCCCACATTTTATGGAATTTACAAGAAAAAATCAACTCAAGGTTTCCAATCGGTGCCATATCTGGTAGCATTGTTCAGTGGGATGCTTTGGTTCTACTATGCGTTGCTGAAAAAGAATGCTATGCTTCTCATCACCATTAACTCCTTCGGAACTGTAATAGAAACCATCTACATCGTCATGTTCATTTTTTATGCACCAAAGGATGCCAGGGTACGACACTTAATCATTTATTTCATTTGCGTGACGTAACGTAACGTAATTAATGTCTTAATTAATTAGGTTCTGATTCAACAAATATTATTTTGTTTTTGGCAGAAATTCACCCTGAAACTATTTGGTTTTATGAACGTGGGGCTCTTCTGCTCGATCCTTGTCCTTTCACACTTTGCTGTGAGAAGCGAATACCGGGTCCCAGTTCTTGGCTGGATCAATGTCGCCATTTCTGTCGTTGTTTTTGCTGCCCCCTTAAGTATTGTGGTAATTTTACTTAACTTAAATATCTATCCCATATAAATTAGAATGACTCTCTTTTAATTTATTAATTTAGTTACGTATAAATTGCAGGCACAGGTCATCCGAACAAGGAGTGTGGAATTCATGCCATTTAGCTTATCATTTTTCCTTACACTTAGTGCCGTAATGTGGTTTTCCTATGGTCTTTTCCTCAAGGACATTTGTATTGCAGTGAGTAAACATAATATTTTATTTTCCATTTATATTATTCACTTAATTAATTATTTTTTAATGATCATTTTCCTCTGTGATTTTTTTGTTTGTAGATTCCAAACGTGTTGGGTTTTGTTCTGGGGTTGCTTCAGATGCTGCTCTATGCAATCTACAGAAACCGCAAACAGGTGATCATAGAAGATGATGAGAAAAAGATACCAGCTGCTGTTGCTGCTGATCAGCACGTGAAAAACGTTGTCGGTTTAACCACATTAGCAACTTCCGAGGTTCATCCGGTGGATCCTCCTCCGCATGACCACGACGAGAGCGTGGAGGTGGATTCAGGCTCTCACACTGTTGCAGCATCGTGTGCATAATTATATATATACAAGTCATGATGAATCCGGCGTCGTTTGATGTGTGTGAGCAGTGTTGGTAGCGCCCGCTCCAGGCCAAGACTGCATGTCGTTTCACATGTGCTTTGGTCCCTTTGGTTAATGTTTGTCTCTGCTAAATGCTAATTAATTCGCTGTGTCCATGCGTGGAACTGTGGGCAGTGCTATCGATGTATTAAGAAGTAACTGAGGAGGGTGGGAAGAAAGCTACAGCTATACCGTACGCTTGGCTTGGCTTCAATTCTACTCAGTATTATTATAATAATTATATTAATAATAATACTTAATTGTGATATGAGAGTATGCCTATGAATCTATGATCAAGTTATTAACCAGAAATTTGACTTCATAAGTGAATTAATTACCACATGCCGTATAATGTGATGTGATGCATTGGCTAATGTGGTCCGTCTAAAATGTCATCCTTCTAGAATTACTCTAATTATTATAACATGTGAGAGTACTTTAATTAATGGTGCATCACTCTGGCCCTCGAATGGAATAGCCTCCCATCCCCTTGAACTTTTGTTTCATTAAAAAAATTAAAAAATTAAAAAAATTAATGGTGCATCCCCTTCTCTCTCATTCATGGCCCTGGCTACCTATATAGCGTACTGCTATGGACCTTAATATCAAGGATTGTCAAAATTCAAACTTGAGACTTCTTTCAATATCGAGAAAAGATAAATAAATTGTATGTTCTATTCTATACTTTAATTTTTTTGGAAGTTCAATTAAAAAGGAACATAAAAAGATCAGTTTTAACCGTGGCGAAGATCTATACTTTATTAAGAATAAGAAAGGCAGGAAAGAAGAATAAAGTGCAAATTAATCCGGTTTCTTTGGGACATAAAGTAATTGAACACATGCATGGACGCATCACCAAAGAAACATGTAAAATACTCGATAAAACTCTGGCCGAAAAAGACTGGAATGCAGGGACAAACCACAGATATTTATTTATTTGTTTAAAAAACACTACGAGCACAAGAGACAGAAGAACCATATAGCATTACCCAGACGTGTCTACTCTCAAAATTTTTAAATACGTCCCGTTTCTTCTGTTCTCATTGTCCTAGAAGATAATGTACAATTTCCATTTATGGGTTCCTTCTTCTTCATGTTTGGATAAGAGGAAAGGAAAATAAAAATGGTTAAACTAGAAAACATGTTGGTCTGCTGAGAAAGGAGGCAAGGAACTAATGACAAAGACGGTGCCTTGTACAATATGGCACTACAAATTAGTGCCATCAAAACTGCCTTGTGCATTCTGTCGTCTTTTCTCTCGCCAATTCTCTCCCCACATCTTGGCCTCAGCAACAGCTCGTTCTCTATCCAAATCCCGGTTTAGCATCCTCGCGGTTTCCTTCGGGGAATCGTCCTTCTCAGAACCATCTAAATCCCATCTGCGTCCAGATCCTCCCCCTTCCTCATTCTTCAATATCCTTCCACCTCTCTCATCTCTGTGCCTTCTCTCATCCTTTTCTCCAGATCCTCTGTGGCCATGCCCTGAAGCTATGTTAGGGTCATATGACTGGTTGGCTAGGTAAGACAGTGCAGTGACCACATCCCCAATGAGAGGCCGTGTGGCAGCCTGTTCCTGGATGCACATGGATGCCACAGCTAGAGCTTGGTAGAGACCCCGCATTGGATACCGACCCTGCAGTCTTGGATCTGCCAATTTTGAAAACTTCCTTCGATCATTGAACAACGGACGTGCCTGCATAGACATAAAACCACTGCCGTTCAGTTATTTTCACCAACACAGAAACCATGCTTGGCAGCCCCACAGAGCCTGCACAACAAGAAGATAAGTTTCAGGCAATTATGCTAAGTAAGTAAAAATTACCCATGTGATAAGGTTCTGTTCTCCATGGGGCCGGTTGCTATCAATGGACTTACGTCCAGTAATCAGCTCCAGAAAGACTACCCCAAAACTGTAGACGTCAGACTTTACTGTCAATTGTCCAGTCAT
Source organism: Prunus salicina (assembly GCA_020226455.1). NCBI lineage: Eukaryota > Viridiplantae > Streptophyta > Magnoliopsida > Rosales > Rosaceae > Prunus > Prunus salicina. The sequence continues at coordinate 30,044,142 of CM035341.1, forward strand.
TGCATACTCGGGAGCACAATAACCATAAGTGCCCATCACCCTGGTCGACACATGTGACTTGTCTTCGGTGGGACCAAGCTTTGCAAGCCCAAAATCTGAAAGCTTTGGGTGAAATCCTTCTTCCAGCAATATGTTGGATGATTTGAAGTCCCTGTAAATAACTGGAGGGTTTGCCTTGTCATGCAGGTATTCCAATCCTTTGGCTGCACCAGAAGCTATTTTCATTCTTGTGTTCCAGTCCAATGGTTCCCTATCAGGTGGAAGATCTGCACAGGAATCAACATACTATTATAGGTGATTCATTCAAATCGTTTGGATACAATTCTGTTAGATTATTTGCACATTTTAAATCAACATAAGGAAATCACCATAAGCAATATTAAACAAATGTTTTTCTTTTTCCTTCTATTTTTTTTACTGAGATGACATTTGATAAAAGAAAATACTTATATTTCTGTATGCAATACTTTAAACTTCACCACTCATTCCAACATTGTAAATATTCCCTCATTTTTTTCCTTTTTAGAAAAAGAAACCGTTGAAAAAGCACTTCCACATAGCATGCATCACATGTATTTGCCATATTTGCAGAGCAGAACTGTTGAATGTCTAAATAATTGAACACCATAAGGTGAATCCATGACCACTATTCACTAGTTGACATTAATGAAACAGAAATTAGAAAGTAAAAAGTTTATAATGCGAGAAACAGACAATAAGCCAAAAGAAGCGGGGGAAACAAAAAGGAAAAGATACCGTGAAGGTGATCTTCCAATGATCCTAAGGGCATAAATTCATAAACAAGAAGCCGCTGATCTCCATCAGCACAGTACCCAATCAGATTCACCAGGTTGGGGTGGTGCAGAAGACTGAGCATGAGAACCTCAACCAGAAATTCTCTGTTACCCTGAAGTCCATTCCTATCCAACTGCTTAACAGCAACCGCCTGTTAAAGCCATAAAACAAAGTTAAGAATCCAAAATCATCTTGAACATGTCACATGTAGTAAATACTGTGAAATCATGCTGCACATACATGACCTATTAGAAAATGTCAGAGTGAATCTGCAGTCTAAATATATAGACAAAATTGCAAAATAGCACAAATGTGTGTGCAATAGCCACCCAATGAAAAAAAATATTCAACAATTTGTCATCCAAACTTTACTTTTTGCGCTAGTCTGTGTCACCTTATGTGAGAATTTAAGTCAAAATTCATCACGTGACTTGCATGTGGACGCATTTTCAAGGGCATTCTCATCAATACCTCACCCATGATAAAATATAATTCTAAAATAAAATAAATTCTAAATCTATTAGAATCTATAAATAAAAACTTGAGATAATATAAATAAATAAACAACTGAAAAGATAAAAGTGCAGCCCCATGGGAGATTGGAGGGAAAGAACGCTGAGGGTGGGGGGGGAGGGGTTGGATGGGATGAGAGAATGTGGGTTGCAGGGGTCATGCTGGCCAGGAGAAGGAGAAATCAGGCTGACTGAGGGGAGGTGGCTTGCCGGCTGGCAAATGCACATAGCCCTCAAAGTCAAGGTGGAATTTTTGCAAATATTTAATAATTCATGATGGATATCATAAGCATTGTATAACCTTGGCGTTTTGAGATGGATTGGAAAGTATGATATGGGACTAAGAACTATAGCATTCTAGATTCTGAATGAGAAGTTTAACAACCGTGCTTTTCTTTTTTGTTTTCTAACAGTGTCTAATAACCATCCTTATGACACTGAAAACTCTAGAATCTAGCTCACATTATAGCCTCGTCATTGGTAATTTAGTTCTCATTTTGTTGTTGAAATAATAAAGCAAAACCTAGCTGTCTTTGTTAGTACTTCATACAGCTATAGAATATAATTGCTAAATTCATATTATTATTTTGATATACTGATTCCACCAGCTTACTAATGTTCAATATCTCACTCATGTTTCCTGTACTGATTGCCTCATTTGCTTCATTTCAAAAACTCAATCCTGTAATACCTGATCTCCGTATAAATAACAGATCATGCAACAGCAAAAGAATTTACCTGACCACTACTCTCAAGTCGCCCCTTGTATACACGCCCAAATCCTCCTTCCCCTATGAAAGACTCTGGCCTGAAATTCTTTGTTGCAGTCACAAGTTCACAAAAAGTGAAAATCTGAGCAGCAATTTGTACCCCAGGTACATCCTTGAGATCAGGCAATTTAGACCCCAGGTCTCTTCTGGAGCCTCCATTGCTTCTTGATCTCATTCTGTCTGCTCCTGCAAATACAATTGTAACAAATTAGTGTAGATCCCTAAGTATCATATCAGTCTCCACTAGACCTCCCTGAGTTCAGCAAAACACTCGAAGCCAAAGATCCATTTGATTTGCAACAAAGGAAACTCAATGAAACCACAATCCCAATAGGAAATGATCGAAATTTGGCACGTTCTAAAACATATAAAGGACAGGTTATAAAATTCAGTTGTACTGTATTCAATTGGATGAAATTATGAATATCTATGTTAGTTCTTCAATTATGCAAATAAGCTACAACTTGGGACACCACCACTGGCTACCAATCAGATTGACCTGAACAATCAAAGTCATCATGAGATCTAATTTTACAAAAGATAGGAACAGTCTTTATGAACTATGTCAAAATCTGGTGGGGTCTACCTAAAACATATCAAATTTAGAACTCACAAACTTAATCAAACAATCAATCATGCAGCAAAGTAACATAAACACACAACAAAACCAAATAACTAAAAGAAGAAGGCATCCTCAGCATGTTCTTCATAAAAACGAATGAATGAGAAATACCCAGATCAGATCAAGCAACAAGACATTGAAATTACCAAATAATAAGGATTTAATGAAAGAATGAAAACTGCCTACAACTAACCAGAAGGCAATCTGGAAATGTTAGAAGAGACCGTTGGTTGACCCTGCTTCCGGTCATCAATTTCATTCACTGGATTATTCAGCTTCTCTTCCTCCTTCGAATCGAAACAAGGGAAACAACCCATTTCCCCAAATCAAAAAGCACACTTATTTTTAACTCGTTTCCAATCCAAAAATTGAAGGAGAAAAAAAGAAAGAAAGAAAATTTATCCCAGATGTATCCAAAGCTCAATCAGAGTTTGGTTTTCCAATCCCAGTTTTACAACAACTCAATCCGAGGCCCATTCAAATATCTGGGCAACTCTCTGTCTTTCTCTTCCTCTTTGTTGAAGCGATCAGGTAGATGCAGACGCTATCTAAAGGACAAAAGCAAACGAATCCAAGTCCACAAACACCAAAAACGATAACAAAGAGGAAGAGAATGAGCGAGAAGAAAAAAAAATCCCAATCCCTTTGGTGCGTAAAAGAATCTGATAATGGGGTAGTGAAACGGAACTAAAACAAAAAGAGCCGGCTTTGTCTTCTCCTCCTACTGTACACACACAACTACAACACTTCCCTCCCTCTTTCTCTCTGAGGAGACTTTGACCGAAAAATACAAATGGCAACTCTGTATCTTTCTTCTCTCTAGATTTTCGCAAAAAGTTAAATTTTAACCGAGCAAGGTAAATCTTAGGGTGTTTGGTTTTTCAGACAGATGGAGAAGCCAGCAACGTTGTAAAAGTTAGAAAAACAAAAGGCTCAAGAACAAGTGGTGTGGATGGGATGGGAGCCGGTTAAGCGCAAAAACGTGTCAAATGGCGGGATTGGCGGACTACACAAAGACTGTACCAGTGTAGTCTTTTGTGCCAAACGGGTCCGATTCATGGGTTGGCCCACACCCACGCGGGAATATGATACGCGTGTGTGCCTCCATATACACACTTTCGCACCTCGTACCAACTTGAGGTATCGTCCATTAAGCAATGGAAGCAAGCTTGTTGATGAAGATAATCAATTTTCTTTAACTTATCAACTACTTAATATAATAAAGGCTTTTTAGGAGCCACTTGAGCTTTACTCCCTCAACTTTTTAAATGGCTTTTGAAGTCTCTCAACTCCACTTTCATTTGTAACAAAAGTCGTAGACTAACTTCTGTTACTTTTTTCCCATCAAAATAGGGGCAAATTGGTCCTTTTAAATGTTTAGCCTTTTTTTGTTTTCTAAATGAATTTAAATTTAAAAATTAAACAATTAAAATAAAGGAAATAAAGTAAACTTAACCCCCGACTTGAAGGAGATGGTGGCGCCATCAAGTTGAAGGAGATGGTTGTGCCGAGTGATGTAGGACAAAATATGGGTTAATTATGGTGTGAAAAATTAATTAAAATAAAGTGGCTCAAAGTTGGAAGGAAATCGTGCAAGAGAGAAAAATTCCAATTAAATGTCAATTATGGCGCTATGAAAAGAAGGAAGGCGTATCGTTGAGATTTTCTAATTGATTGAGTAAGTTTGTAGCAATTATGATTCTATCACGACTTGTATTTAATTTAATGTTTAATTTTATATTTTGAAGAATCAGTTATCTATTAGGATATTATTTTCCTAATATGATTTTAAATATGATTTTTATTATTTTCTTGTTAGCTAAGCTAGAACCTAGGGTTTCCTACGGTTTTAGGGTTTCTTTGTTTTCTGTTTAAGCCAACTTATGGCATTGTATTTGTCAATTTATCATCTTATTTTCAATCAATATATTTGAGGTTTACTCAATTTCTCTAATGGATTCCAGTTTGTTGGTGCATTCTTCAAACAACAGGGGGAATTATTTAGAGCTATTAATCAAATCATTAAGGATATGGATCATGCATTCTTCTTTTTATTAGTTGATGAATCGTGTGATGTGTCAATAAAAGAACAGATGGTGGTGGTGTTTCGTTATGTGGACAAATGTAATTGAAAAGTTTGTAGTGTAACATCTCACATCGACCAACGGAGATGGGGTGATGTGTCTTATATGTACATACCCACCTCTATCTAACACGAGGCCTTTTGGGAATTCCGAAGTTAAGCGAGTTTGGGCTTGAGCAATCTCAGGATGGATGACCTACTGGAAAGTTGCTCGTGAGTTAATATCGTGCTATGACAGAGCCGATCTAGAGTGTGACATAATGGTATCATAACCACTATGTTGTGTGGTGCGAGTGTGCCGATGAGGACGTCGGAGGGGATGATGTGCCTTATATATACATGTCCACTTATTTATAGCACGATGCCTTTTGGGAGCTCACTGGCTTCGGAGTCATGGGAATTCAAAAGTTAAGCAAGTTTGGGCTAAAGCAATCTCAGGATGGGTGACCCACTGGGAAGTTGCTAGTGAGTTCCCATAAACAAAACTGTGAGGGCATGGGGAAGCCCAAAGAGGACAATATCGTGCTACGACAGAAGCGATCTGGGGCGTGACATGTAGGCATTCAACGTGCTTACGACACTACATCAAACTCACTAAAGGAGACTATTGACACATTGTTTTCAAAAGAGGAATTGAGCATTTCCATGTTAAGAGGACAATAATATAATGGAGCTAGTAATATGAAGGGTGAGTTCAATAGTCTTAAAACACAAATTTTGAGAGAAAATCCTTGTGCCTATTATATTCATTATTATGTACATCAACTTCAGTTAGCTTTTGTGGCTTGGCAAAGGGAAATAATGATATTGCCACTTTCTTCACATCTTGCAATAGCTTAGTTAATATTGTTGGAGCATCATATAAGCGTCATGACATGCTTAAAGATCAACTACAAAAGTATATTACAGAAGCTCTTGAAAAAGATACTCTTCTAACAGGGCAAGGCTTAAATAAAAAAACTTGTCTCAAGTATCCCAGCGATACACGTTGAAACTCACATTATGGTACAATACTTAGTATCATTTCCATGTTCAAATTTGTGGTGAAAGTGCTTAAATTGATTATTGAAGATGACTTCACTGATAATATTGGTGAAGCAAATAGGTCATTGAGAGAAATACAATCTTTTGAGTTTGTATTTCACCTATTTTTCATGCGATCTATATTGGGAGCCACAAATAATTAGTCACAAGCATACAAAGGAAAGACTAAGATATTGAGAATGCAATGACTTTAGTCAAAAATTGCAAGGACCAACTACAACACATGAGAGAGAATGCATTTGAAGCCTTGTTTGATCAAGTATCTTCATTTTGTGGTAAACATGATATTGAGGTTCCAAACATGGATGATATATATGTAACTTAATGGAGATCACATCGGAGAGCTCCTATAATAACACACCTCCATCATTATTGTGTGGATATCTTTATTCAAATCATTGAGGGGCAACTTGCGGAATTAAATCATCGCTTCAGTGAGATAAGTACTGAGTTACTTCTTTGTTTGGCATGTTTGAGTCCAAATGATTCATTCATAGTTTTTGACAAACAAAAGCTACTTCGTTTTGCTGAATTTTATCTTCAAGATTTTCCTCCTCGAGACCTTTTGACACTTGAAGATCAACTGGGATTTATATTCATCATATATATACGAGGAGCAATTTTGTGAAGATCCGTATTTTAAAATATATATAAATATATATTGGTTATATTTATATGAGTAAATTATCTTGGTACATATATATAAATATTGTTGTTATAATTTTATACTAATTATTATGAATACTATTATAATAGTACTTATATATGTCTATGTTTATGATGCATGTGTCGTTCACCTCTTGCATGAGAATAGTTATTGGTAAAAATCTAAAAGACTAGGGGGAATGAATCTTAGATAGAGTTGAATGTTTAGTATATCTTTTAAACAACATGTGGCAATTTTTCCTTACTTGGTTTGTGACGTGCAAATCATTTAGGCTAAGTTTTTATTGTTTGCAATTTACTATTTCACTTTGCTTTACAAGTGTCATTATTTTTTATGACTAATCCTTTTATAAGCATGAGCTGGTGAACTTGGAGCAAAAATTTTAGTTGTTAAAGCCACATATCCCTTCACCAATTAAACTAGTTGCCGCCTTTTAGCTACTATAAGTTGACAAGACCCGACCCAAATTTCGCTTTGGAATTCATGCCGGACCCTGTGTGTGTTCGACACCTGGTGGGTGCCAAACACAATTGACCTAATTGCCCTTACTCGTTAAATTTTAAATGACTACTTTGTTGCAAAGGGCATAATTATATCATGTCATGGAATTTGATTTGAATTCTGGAGTTGAGAACATAATGGTGGAAAATAGGGTAATGGAAATAATCTTTTGTGTAGTTGAGTCTAACTCTTAGCAGGTACTATGTCTCAGGGATCCCACCGTGCACATAATTTTTGGGTGATTCGGGACTGGCGACAGAGAGTTAGACAAGATGACTAACAAAAGGGGAATTATGGGATGGTTGAAATGTGTGTTAGTTCATATAAATGGGCATTTGGGACCAAGTGGTATAAGCATGGTATGGGACGTGCAGGTATGCTTGTCCAATTATATGAATTAACGAGATTAGATGAAGAGCATTTATGCATTGTTACTAATAATGTGAAATTTGGCTGCTTGATTATTTGTCACTTAATTTAATTATATCAATTTATCGTGAAAAGGTTTATGTTCCTACTGAGCTATGGTTTCGCTCACCCCTTAATAGATTTTGCAGGTACCGAACCTGAAATCTAGAACTTGTGATGATTTTGGCATGTCTATAGAGTGTATTATAATTTGTGGATGAATAATGAGCTACCCTTTTAGTGAACTCTTGAGTAATTCTAACTTGTAAAATAATGTAAAATTTTTACGATTTAAGATGTTATTGTTTCCCCGTTTCTGCTGAATATTTTATGTGAAATATTTATTTTATTTATTTAAATGTTTTCTTCACATTTTAGTTATAGTTTTTATTAAATTCTATAATTAAGGTGTGAATCACGTCTGAACCCAAGGTTTTGTAAATCCGAGGGTTGGGACGTGACAAATTTTTCTCAATTGAAAGGAATTGGTAGCCTTACAAGTAAAATGGTGGAGAAAGGATTGCATAGAACATTTAATTATGTTTATTTGCTTCTTACATTAGCCTTAACTTTACCAATTGCAATAGTTTCTGTGGAGAGAACATTTTCTGCTATGAATATTGTGAAAGTTCCAGTTTGCAACCGAATGAGAAATTAATGGTTGAGTAATAGCTTACTTGTTTATATTAAGAAATATGTGTTTGTTTGTATTAATAATGACTCTATAATGTGACGTTTTCAGAATATGAAAACTCATCATGGACAATTGTAATGTGGTTTTTTTTTTCTATTAATTATAAATTATAATATTATCATTTCAATTTTTTTTTGTTTGTCTATTTTGTATAGAATATTTTTAATCTTTTAGATATTAATCCATAGAAGGAAAATTCCTGAATCCGCCATTGTGAAAGAGTTCAGATGATGACAAGAAGGATTGACTCCAGCTAAAATGTTCCTTTTCTCTCTTTTTTTTCCTTTGGTCAAATTTGATTAGCATATCTCTCTCAACAAAAATGTTCCATACTTGAGAGATGCCATCATGCCACACGTCTGGTCTATAAAATTTTGGACTTGTGCTGTACGTATGCCACGATGATTTTGATGATGATGGATGGATGGATGGATGGTAGAGAAGTAAAAATGGCATAGCACCGACAATATTCGAATGGCATGCAGAAACAAAATGGGAATGAAGGGTTGTGATTGATTGCTGTAGCTAAGATTCTAAATGGTGACAATTTTTATTATTCCTGTCAGACTACAGTGAAGGTTCCTTTCTGACGTTGTCATATTTTACATAGGAAGGTCACTTCATTTGTTTTATTTTTTATTTATGGCCATGGCCAGCTGCAAAAATAAGTGTATTGGGCCTTGGCCCATACGCAAAGAATTTCCAACTTATTTTTTTTTGGTAAAACCTTTTATTAATTTTCCCCATGGGCGGCTACGGCATTGCGAACATAAGTTGTTGGATTTTAATAATAAAAAGTTAATAATTCAAATGATTAAGAATATGTCATGTACTCAATATCTTGCTTGTTTAAGCAAAATAAAAATAAAAATAAAGAAAATGAACATAATGCATTGGTAATTTGGTAGGTGAAATGGATGATAGAAATGGTGGGAGATTGGGCCATCCCTCCCAACAGGATGAAGCACTATTGTCGACGATTGTTTGCACTATAGTCAAGCATGGTATTTGTTGGGATTAAATACATGGGATTGTAACGTGTATCATTCGCAATCTTAGATGATATTATGACAACATAACTCCTACTTGGGGGGTTGGTGCATTCCCCAGCTCTAGAGTCTAGACAAATACACAAATTCTTCTAGATTGCTAGGCCATTTTAGGATTTTTGGCTTCGTTTGGTGGGCCGGTCTACATATTACTGGACAAACCTAGCTAAGGCAGTACTTAAAATTGAGACCCATGTCTTAGCCAGGGACAGTGGGGTTTGGTTATTTCGGATTTCAATCCAAGAGGAATGAATGCTATTTATTTTTGTGCATTATAAAGAATACAAATTTATAAAGAAACATTGAAAGCTCCCATGTGACAAACATTGAAAATTGATATTATTATTTTTGTGCAACTAATTCAACGTGAGGATGCACGATTGGATTCGTCGGAATATTTTGGAATAAATTAATCATAAAGAAGAGTGATTGATGCAAAAAGAGTGGAATAGTGGTGGGAAGCACAACACAAATGACAAAGTGTAGGTTAACGGTCAACAGACCAACTTCCACCTCCCGAAAAACATTAACATCTCCCCCCAAAAAACATCAAAATCCATTCCTATCTCCGCATATCTCTCCTTCACTAATTTTGGTTTGCTCTTGTTGTGGATCCTAATTTTCCCACTTTTCCAAAATTCCATTTTCCTTGTTGCAGGGCAGCTATCAAAATTAACAAAAATTTTATTTTATTTTATTGAAAAAATAAAAACTAAAGGAAGAAGAAAAGCTTGCCCAATTGCATTGCAACGCAATTTATCTGTCTGGAGAATTCATTTAAGGCAGTGCTTGGTGGGAACGGACTTGATGGAGAAAAACGCAGCGGCGCCTGAAAAGTCCGTCAGTTTTCCAAGACATTCGAGCAAGAAGAACATCCTCTTTTCGAGTCCAATCACACCAAGACGCTACGAAACCATTGATGAAGAAGCTCCACCCGAATCCCAAGACCCAGATCAAGACCCCAACTCCTCCAATCAAACAGCCACCGAATTCAGCCTCTCCGAGCTTCTCGAAGAAGTCGATCGCTTCCTGGCCTCTTTCTCTGAAGCCAAAGAAAATGCCAACAGCGACCCGGCAGAGGAGCTGGAGGTCCCCGACTCCGTCGAGTCGCTATCCAAAACTGTCGAGTCCATGATAAACAAATACGGCCGTAGCCTCGCTAGGTTCGGGGAGAACGAAGACGACGACGAATCGTTCATCAAAGCCGTGACCTGCATTTCCAGAATTTCAACAATGTTGGACGATTTCTCTTCCAGTTCCAAAACCGGTGCGACCTTGAACCGGACCAGCACAGTCCTGCAATGTGCCATGGCCTTATTGGACGAGGAGTTTCGTAACCTCCTCCTCCTCGATCAGCAAGATGCGAATGCTGCCAAATCGGATTATAATCTGGAGCAGAGCTTCTCCAGCAAGATCACCTCCAAGCTCTCCTCCTTCAACAGCAACAGCAGTGGCTCTAGTCACGATTCGGTTCGGGGACAGCAACCACAACCCGAACCAGACCGCCTTGATGAGTTTCCTTCCTTCTCCGAGGAGAGCATCTCCACCATGAACAAAATCGCCACCACCATGATCACCGCCGGCTACGAGAACGAGTGCTGCATGGTCTACAGCATCTCGCGGCGCAACGCCTTCAAATCGGCGCTCAACGATATCGGCTACGAGAGCATTAGCATCGACGAGGTCCAGAGAATGCCGTGGGAGTCTCTCCAAGCAGAGATTGCCACGTGGATCAGCGTCGTCAAGCTCTGCTCTTCCGTCCTCTTCTCCCGCGAGCGGAAGCTTTGCGACGCCGTGTTCTCCGGCCACAAATCCCTATCCGAGTCCCTATTCTGCAACCTCGCCCGCGCCGTCGCGATCCAGCTCTTCAACTTCGCCGATGCCGTCGTCCTGACGAAGCGGTCGCCGGAGAAGCTCTTCACAATGCTCGACATGTACGAGACGCTCCGGGATCTGGTCCCGGCGATCCGAGACTCGTACCCGGATGACATCGGGAAAGAGCTGATCTCGGAGGCGGAGGCGGCCAGGAACCGCCTCGGCGAGGTAGCCGTGAGTATCTTATGCGATCTCGAAAACTCAATCAAGAGCGACAACGGAAAAACTCCGGTGCCGAGTGGCGCAGTGCACCCCTTGACGCGCTACGTCATGAACTATCTAAAATACACCTGCGAGTACAAGGACTCGCTAGAGCAAGTGTTCGTGGAATTCGAAAAGACGCACGGGACCCCCGGAACGACGTCGTCCCCGTTCCAAATGCAGTTACTTACGGTTATGGACATGCTGGACAACAACCTTGACATGAAGTCCAGGCTGTACAGGGACCCGGCACTGCGCTTCATTTTCTTGATGAACAATGGGCGGTACATCATGCAGAAGGTGAAGGGGTCCACTGAGATCCACCAACTGATGGGCGACACGTGGTGCCGAAAGCGGTCAACGGACCTAAGGGGTTACCACAAGAACTACCAGAGGGAGACGTGGGGGAAGGTGTTGCAGTGCGTGAACCATGAGGGTTTGCAGGTGAGCGGGAAGGTGTCGAAGACGGTGATCAAGGAGAGGTTTAAGTGCTTCAACACGCTGTTCGACGAGATACACAAGACGCAAAGCACGTGGGTGGTGAGCGACGAGCAGCTGCAGTCGGAGCTTAGGGTTTCGGTTTCGGCGGTGGTGATCCCGGCGTACCGGTCCTTCTGGGGGAGGTTCAGGCAGTACTTGGAGGGGACGAAGCAGGCGGAGAAGTATATAAAGTACCAACCGGAGGATATTGAGAATTTGATTGATGACTTGTTCGATGGGAACAATACTTCAATGATGAGGAGGAGGACGTGATAATTTTGAACAACGAATTCCCAATGTTTTGATCGAGTAACTCATGCCAGCTGGTGGAATTTTTTTCTAGAGATGGATTAATTTTGAGCAAATTTTTTGTTTTCTTTGTGTTCCTTTCTGTTAAGTTTTGGCAGATCGGGAGTTATGTATCTTGTAAACTATATGTTGGACTTATTTGGGTTTTGATCATATAGAAATCTCACACCAAGTTTTGATCGGTTTGCAAGGAGCGCGCCAAAATTTCAAAAACCCAATAAGGGATTTCTTCACATCTTTCTCCTTTCCTTCAAAATCTTATCTTTTACATTTTAATTCCCTCAATCTGCTGAGTTGCAACACTAGGTTAATGTTTTTGTTTTCTTAATCAAATGAAAGCTCACCAGCTAGGCTAGGAACTTTTGATTTGATTTGGGCTTCTATTGTTTTGTGTACATGTTGAGTGTTACGTATGTTGGGCTGTGTTGGCTTTGGTGTTTTGTGTTATGGTTGGCTTGGCTTATATAAGGCTCTCACCATAGAATCATTCTGACTTGGTAAGAGTGGATTGTGATTTTGAACTTTGTGTCTTATGTTAGTCCATTTTCATGAACTAAACTTAGCCTATTGAGCCTTTCTATTGTAACAGGTTGGTTTCTAACATGTTTTCCTATAATTCAATGTGAATGTTCTTAAGAAATTTGGTGATGTAAAGGGAAGATTGCATTCATATGCCAATCATAGATACCATTTTTTTATACAAATTTATAAATAAACCCAATCCTAGACATGTATTTATAAAAAAACTCAAGCACTATTTAAACATAGAAACACACCCAAAATCAACTCCCAAGTCAACTTTTTGAGTGTGTTTATAAATGGATTTTGAGTGTGTGTAATAATGGGTTTTGAGTGTGTTTATATGTTTAAACAGTGCTTGGGTTTTTTTTATAAATTCAACACCCATTTTTGGTGTTTTAGTGAAACTCCCTTTTTTTTAATTGCTTATTTTTTAAGTTGTTACAGTTATATATAGGTTATGACTCTCGAAGTAAAGGCTTGGGGATAACACCCTACCCACACACACACAACGAACTGCACAGCAAACTGTCTTTTGCCATATATTTTTTAATGTTATTATTAATCATAATGAATAAAAGATCGTAAGCCATTAAAATGTTAGAAAAAAAAAAAACAGGGAGAGAGAGAGAGAGAGAGAAACACAGAGTTAGATCAACCCAACGGTAGAGAAGAAATATTGCAACAAATCTGGGCTTTTTCTCTTTTGGTTAAATATTAATATCTTATTTTTCTCTTCAATATTGGTAGCTTGAGACATATTTTCTATGTCGTGGAAGAATGCTCGGTTGGTGTAGATGACAATGGCAAGGGGAAGGTAATGGTGAGGTATCACGGGTTATTAATTGAGAAGAGAGAAAATGATAAGAAAACAAAGAGGGGAAAGATAATTGAGTGATTTAATTTAAGGCCAAAAGTCACTTTTGGTCCCTGTAGTTTGGCACTTCAACCACTTTTCACCATGTAGTTTCAATTTTGTCACTTTTAACCCTGTAGTTTCAAATTTGAAGCAATTCAAGGACATGTTAAAATTTCTGTTAATTTCTTTAACGAAGTAAACATGTGCCCCTCACGTGGAGGGGCAATTTTGTCAATCCAAAGCAGCTTGTCTCTTACTCTTCCCTAGGGCGCGCAAAATTGGCCATTTTGAAGCAGAGTAGGATTAGGGCTCTTAAAAATTTAGTGGAATTCATTTGGGCTTCCGATTAAGTGCAACGAGAGGGTGCGAAAAAACGACCAAAACTTCAATAGGGTTTAGGGAGGTGAAGTCGATAGAGGTGAAGAAGAGAATCAAGTTGGCAATTTGAAGCGGCAATAGGGGCACATGTGACTTCTTTTCAGCCATTCAACAATGCAATCTTTATGGTAAAGATGAGAGCAGGGCATGAGCACAACCTCCAACCCTGCAGAGAACTCTTCCAAACAGATGCTACATTCCTTTGTCACGCTCAAATTGTCAATCTTGACCTTTTTGAGCCCCGCAATGGAGGATTTAGCAGTCGGGACTAGATTAAATACTTGCCCAGATTCCATTATAGGCTATAGCCCTCTCAATTTGGTCACGGTCATCAAAAGGTGTCACAACAAGAACAGCCAAAACCAATGGGACTATTCTGGGTCCAGCATTTACAGGCTCCTGGGCGACGTCCATAGCAAAAGAATGAACTTCAAGCAGCAGGACATGAACAAAGAAGGATTCTTGAATTGAGTTCAAGGGTATGTTCAAATCCTGATAGATGCACAATTTGAGTTGATGGGTGAAGTCTAAGTGGAAGATGAAACAATCGCAAGCGAGGAGATGGGTTGTGGGCAAAACTCGGTTTTGTCGTTCAACTTGAGAGATTGAGTATTGGTAGATGGTCTCCATGTTCAGCAACACAGAGAGCTCAAAAACTGTGAAGAAAAGTGAAAGGGGTTTTTCTAAAAAGTTTTGGGAAATTTTTTTCTCTGTTTTTCGATCGAGCTTGTGAAACGAATGAGCGAAGCGAATCAACAAGCTTTTATGTGAGGCTTTGAAATGACAAAATTGCCCCTCCATATGATGGGCACATGCTTACTCCGTTAAAGAAATTAACAGAGATTTTAACATGTCCTTGAATTGCTTCAAATATGAAACTACAGGGTTAAAAGTGACGAAATTGAAACTACAAGGTCAAAAGTGGTTGAAGTGCCAAACTACAGGGACCAAAAGTGACTTTTGGCCTTAATTTAATTTAAGTAATTAATGAAACATAATCTCAACCATTCAATCCATTCTAATCTACTGGTTGAAAACTTGTGTCAAAAACATAGTGCCACGGATTTGCCCCATATATATATATGTTTATAGTTTCTATAGTCTTTATAGTCTTTATAATTTAAGTATACATTAAATCATATAAATCAGCTAATTCATAATTTCATTGACTAAATTTCAATACGCTTTTTTTCTTTTTATACAAGCGAGTTATTTGTGGAGGGGGGGAATCGGACCTAAGACCTTAAGTACATGACTAAATGCTAATTTCCAATCAGGTTTAGCATTAATAAAAAAACATATTAATGATACCAAAAAGCATATATTATAAAATAAAAAATATGTAGGACAACATAATTGAAACTCTACCTATTTTAATATGTATTTTTATTGATGTCTTGCAACAAAACTCATGAAGAATTGAACTGTTATGGACAAATTCATACATAATGGGCTATGCTTAAAAAAAATTAAATATATAGGTTTGATTATTTTAATCCCCAAAACTCTCCCTAGGCTTCAGCCCATCGTAGTCATTAAGGTGCTCTCTCTCTCTCTCTCTCTCTCTCTCTCTCTCTCTCTCTCTCTCTCTCTCTCTCTCTCGGGCTAAGAAAATGGAAATACAAGCATATGGAAACTTTGAAAAAAAAATAGTTGACAAATTATATCTTATCAATTAATATAGTACAGATTAGATTCAGATACAGTCCTTTGATAACAAAAAAAGATTAAAAAATCAGATGTAGTCCATGGGACAAGGTGCAAATGAAGGTATCATTAGCAATGTAGACAATTATGAACTTCTCTTTTCATCCCATCCCTTGTTTCACACTACCCTTCCAACTTCTTCCATATTGCTTATTCGTAATTGTTTGTGTAATTTAAAAGGTTTAAAATATATATTATCTTTGGACAGCAAAAGATAGGATTTTTAATTGTAGACGTCCTTGAACTTTGCACCCAATTGCAATTGAGTCCGTGAATATTTTTTGAAGGCAATTACATCATTTAACTTCACAAATTGTTCCAATTGGGTCCTACCATCCAAGTCTGTCAATTTGTCCGTCAAGATGAGGGGTAAAAGCATCCTTTTGAGCTGCAGAGGTAATTGTTTTAAGGGTTTTTAACTATAAACGTCCCTGAACTTTGCTCCCAATTGCAATTGGGTTCGTGAACTTTCTTTTTTGAAGCAATTACATCCTTTAACTCGACAAGTAGTTCCAATTGAGTCATACCTTAACAGAATCTCTCTCTCTCTCTCTCTCTCTCTCTCTCTCTCTCTCTCTCTCTCTCTCTCTCTCTCTCTCTCTCTCTCTCTCTCTCTCTCCCGCAACTCATTCCCCCTCCTCCTTAGCCCATCCCCTCAAAACCCAGATCCCAACCCAACCTGCAACCCACCCCCCATCTCCCAACCTGCAGAACCCAAAACCCACCCGCAACCCCATCCCCTTAAGCTCTCCTCCTCCGCTGCAGCCGTAACAGCGGCGACGCCCTTGGAACCAGAATGAACACCACCGCAACAGCCAGCTATGCCACGACGTTGGTCGATGTGGCCCAATCCAACAACACTGTTTTTTGTGGTTTCTAAGTTTTTAGCTCTTTTACTATGTTACGGCGGGACTTAATTGGAACTATTTGTCGAGGTAAAGGATGTAATTGCCTCAAAATGAAGTTCACTGACCCAATTGCAACTAGGAGCAAAGTTCAAGAACGTCTACAGTTAAAAACCCTTAAAACAATTACCTCTGCAGTTCAAAATGACCCTTTTACCCCTCATTTTGACTAACAAATTGATAGACTTGGACGGTAAGACCCAATTGAAACTATTTATCGAGTTAACAGATGTAATTGCCTAAAAAAAAATTCACAAACCCAATTGCAACTGGAGGCTAAGTTTAGAGATGTCTACAGTAGATAACCCCAAAAGATAAAACATGCTCTGAATAGTTCCTTTATCTAAGACTATTATTCTACATCCAAATCAATGTTCGGACTGAGAACAGTGCGAAATCCTTTACTTACTTATTGACTTGTAAAAAGTAATGAGTTTTTGAGTAAACTGAGGAGCCAGGCCAAGGGAACGTTCTGCTGCCTCTGCATTCGTTCTCAAGGCTTAACCAGTTACCACTGTTGCAATTTAAAACAGCGTGAGTGAATAGAGAAGCACAGAATTTAAAGTAAATTTCGTGGTCGGGACCTAAAGACCCCAACCCAACCCCCAACTAAATTAAACCCAAAATCTATAGAATAAGAGAGAGAGAGAGAGAGAGAGAGAGAGAGAGAGAGAGAGAGAGTAAAAAGACGCTCACATCCCGCTGCATGCAAACTGTACCCGCCGCCCGACTGTGAGTCTGCTCTGCAGCAGGCCACGCCTTGCTCTCTATTCTTTTTTGTGTTTTGTTTCTGTTCTTTCTCTAAAATCGATATCCAAGTCAACTGTTGCTTTGTCATTGCCTTACTTGGACACACTACTAAATCCCAGGTTTTGTTGTGTTGGTGTTGTTCTTGCTGTTTTTACATTTACATATATTTTAATATTTCAATCCCAAATTGACCCAAATCAAACTTTATCTTAATATATGTAACGTATATAAAAGGTAAAAATGAACGTGAAAACAAAAAGTTATAGGGGTTAGTGGAAAAAATTATAGTAATCAAGTATATATATATATATATATATATATATAGATATACACTAGTATCAAAAAATAACGCATGCAGGAGGGTTGAAGTGTTTTGGGGTATTGCAATTGCATGCGTTACCAGAACCTCATCAATACTATTGTAAAAGCCATTAACTATAATTAATTCATTAAGCAGACACAATTCCACAAAAAAAGAAGAAAAAAAATAATTGACACACACACACACTGGCATAATGCATGGCATGCTAGATGTTGCAGCACTACTTTTTCATGGGATGGGATTTGCACAGTTGCACTGTTGCTGGAAGAGGTCAAAATTCACAAACCCAAGAACCGTTGATCATCATCATCATGTTCTCTGTTCTTCTTCGAATCCAAATCCGAAATCCAAAATCCAAAAATCCAAATGAAAAGAAAGAAAAACGAGGCAGACATGCGCGTAAGGGTCACGTCAGAATTGTAAAAGCAGTTTTGGTCATATATAAACTACACCCGACAACAAGGACCAACGCAGCCGTCTAATATCTCTGTGCTCTGTGTGTGGATGCCTTGCCTTTGCTACTAAAAAGCCTGCGTTTCCAACAAAACCTGAAAAAGCGCTTAATTTTAGCTTAAAATGGAGCTGCCAATTGCCCTCCCCTACGCCCTACCGTAGACAAAAATACCCCATACGCCGCCTTCCTCCCCTGACATCGCCGCTTCTACTACCATCCCCTACGACGTATTTCTACTTTGTCTACGTCTACGCTCCTCGTCCTTGTACGTTGTTGTACAGACAACAATCCTTTTAAAGCAAAATCCACGAGGTCCCCTTAGCACGCCCTGCGACAACAAACAGACAAACCAATTAAGCCTTTTAAACACCCCCCCTCCCACCTTCACAATTACCATATTATCCCTCGCCACCTTCCCTATAAAATCCCCATCCCACTCTTCACTTGTTTAAGTTGTGCAACACCTTCTCGCACTCTTTTGTCTCAAACAACAACTTCTCTGGTCTCTCCTTCTCTTGTCTTCTGCATTTTTCAACAGTCTTCAAGTTTGGTTTGTGGGTTTTGAGAGCATTTTTCCATAATCTTCAAGTTTGGTTTGTGGGTTTTGTTAATTGAGAGGAGAGAGAGTAAAGAGTAGTGCAATATTATTATAATGATGCATTATCAGCAGGCAGAGGCGTCGTGGGGTTACTATGTGCCGGTGAGGATGAGCATGGGGGACCCACTGGAGCGGGTGGCGAGGCTGGCGGCGAAGAGCGCGGTGGTAATATTCAGTGTGAGCAGCTGCTGCATGTGCCATGCTGTCAAGAGGCTCTTCTGCGGGATGGGGGTCAATCCGACGGTGTATGAGCTGGACCAGGACCCTAGAGGGAAGGAGATTGAGAGGGCTCTCATGAGGTTGCTCGGCAACTCGCCGGCTGTTCCGGTGGTTTTTATTGGCGGCAAGCTCATCGGCACCATGGACAGAGTCATGGCTTCCCATATCAATGGCTCCCTGGTCCCCCTTCTCAAGGAGGCTGGGGCCCTCTGGCTCTGATCTGATGAGCATCTCTAGTTGACATGTCACAAGAAAGAAAGACAAAAAAAAAAAGGAAGAGTAGAAGGAGTGAGCTTCAGAAGTGATTTTCATGATGATGTCCTGTTGAAATACATTGGAATGCTTTATGTTAAATTCACTTGCATTTTCTACTCCAATGGAAATTCTCCCATATATATAAAAAAAAGTTCAGATTTTGAGGTCTTCTATATGGAAATTCTCAGCCATTAGTTGAGGATAATCAATCCAGTAATCGACATGATTTTAGGTATCTGTAGTTTTGGCCGTTGGGAATAATTTTCTACCGGGAATTAATGTCGTTTTTTATCGATCAGGTAAAGTAGCTCTGCAAACTTAAATACTTACAATTATAATGTTTTGTTAATCGGCCACCTACATTCCTGCTGCTGCACTGCACACAGTGATGATGTCGGCTACAGTACGTCCCATGGCGGGCCATGGCCAAATCCTGACCTACAACAACCATCACTGATTGCTACGTCATCAACACTTCCAAACCCTGTTTCGTAATCAATTGTAATTTGCAAAAACAACGCCCAGAAAGAAATTTTGCTTTTGGGCTTTTTGAACAAACGTCTACAATCGGGCCCAATTCTTGTTTTGGAAACAAAGCCCAAGCAACTGAGAACTGTTGTTATTACCAAGATAACATGAAACCGATGTTCTTTACCACCAAAATAAAAACAAAACATAAAACCAAAATTGGAATTTAATAAGAAAATATATGAAAGAGGACACCATGGCAGATCAAAAAACGCACACCCGCACAGATTCAGGGACCATTTCAAGATCTAAAATAATATGCACAAAATCTAATTCCAGCGAGATGATTAAGCCAACGAGAATGCTAAACGTATAACAACAAGAATAGTAGAACTTGTCCTTAACCATGGCCCATGCATAAGCATTAATAAGCATCTGATTTGCCAAAGAGACAAAACTATGAAACCCAAACAATTTTGAAGCCTTGAGAGTTTGAGAGGCACCATATCATGTGATGTGTGAGCTAAGGCTAGTTATGGAGAGTCGTGCATGACATAAATTTCCTTCAAATTGTCAGCCACCTAGTGGCCTTTAACCCCCAAAAGCAAACGGAAGTTTGAATGTATCCTCATAGGAAAGGAAGGAAGTACTAGTAGTGTCCAATGCAAAATTGTCACAAAAAAGAGACAAGCCCCGTGCCCCCACAACCAGCAATTGAGTCATTTAAAAACCTTAGAACTTTTTTGCCATCGAGAAAATCATGTAAGCCCTAGTTCAATTTCCACTAGCTGTTAAATCTGCAACAGAATTAAAAGCCCCCCTCTATCCCTCTTACCTGACAATCTGCCAAAAGGGTTCTTCACATGTCTTTGTTTTGTTCTGAATAGATAAAGCATTTCATCTCTATGATTACAGTTGGTCCTAACACCAAATACTCACGGGCACATTATATGCAGACAGAACTTGAGCCTCCAGCTATATAATATTTGCTTTAGATGCACTGGGTTAAGTACAAACTAGTATAGTCCATAGGCAATACATGCTTTTACTGGAAGCTTCCTTCTTCCTCTCCCATGATTTCTTCCATGGATCATCCAATTATTTTACTTTTACTTCTTCTTCTAACATATCTTGCTACACAGTCACTTGCTCTTGCAGCTCAATCAAGAACACCAAAAGCCCGGATCACGGTTGTGGGAGCAGTTTATTGTGATACCTGTTCAACCAACACATTCTCCAGAAGCAGCTACTTTTTGCCAGGTAAAATTAATGATCTTCAAGGCCCCAAAACAGAGCATAGTTTCATTCAAAGTTACTAGCTAGCAGTCTTTTAAGTAATTAATTGTCATAAGAGGCTTGTAGCTCAGGTGGTTAAGACCATTTACTTTTGCACACATGAGGTCCTAGATTCGGTTCTCCCTCCCCCAGTATCGCTTGTATATAAAATAAAAAAAGTAATTAATTGTCTCATATTAGTGTTTTAATTGCTTGTGTTTAACTGATCAGGAGTGGATGTTCTCATAAAATGCAAATTCAGAGGAAACTCACCCAAAACAGCAGAAGATATCAATTTTGAGGTCAACAGAACCACAGATAAGTATGGAGTGTACAAGTTGGAAATACCTGTTGTTGATGGAATTAACTGCATAGATGGCTTTGCAATGAAGTCCATGTGCCAGGCAAACTTGATAGGAAGCTCATCCTCAGCCTGCAATGTTCCTGGTCTAAAAACAACAGCAGATGAGATATCAGTGAAGTCAAAGCAAGACAATCTGTGTATATACAGCATGAATGCCTTGAGTTTCAGGCCATCTAAGAAGAATGTGAGCTTATGTGGAGATAAGAAAGAGGAATTGGCAAGTTCCTTCAACTCTTCCAAGTTCTTTCTCCCTTACTTCCCACCATATGGCTTCTTCCCTTGGCCTCAATTGCCATTCCCTCCACTACCACCGTTGCCATCACTTCCCTTTCCTCCTTTGCCACCTCTACCATCTTTGCCTTTCCCATTCCCACCATCTTTGCCATTCCCATTCCCACAATTCCCTCCTTTTAATCCATCCCCAAATCCTTTGGCCCCAAACTCTCCACCTGCATTTAACTTAGGCGACCCAAGAACTTGGATACCTTATATCCCTAAAGTCTTTGCTCCTCCTCCACCACCTGCATTTAATCTTAGAGACCCCAGAACTTGGATACCACCATATATTCCTCCATCCCCTCCTGGTAGCCCTCAAAACCAGAAACCATAGTTTTAGTCTCACTATTTGTTTTACTTCACATATCTACAATAATACTATGTTCCATATATTATTGCTTACCATGGTCAAAAAAGCTTATTTGCCATGGTGAAGAAAAGCTTCTGTTTTATGTATGAGATGGAAAACATTTGGATATAACAATATTTTACATAAATCCCCTGCCCAGAAAGGCAGAAACATCTGTTTTATTATGTTAGCTTGTGACTAGTGAGACCCCCTCCATCACTAGCAAATTAGAATGATTGTTTAAAGGTGATAAGATCATATTAAAATTAAATTAAGCCGTGAAAGGACAAAACCCAAGTCCAAAAATGTGCCTTCTACTATCCCAAAAAACAAATAATAATAATTCCTTTTGAATTTCCAGAGTGCGACAATTTCAAAAACCCCTTTGGACATTGAAATGAATATTACAGATATGTTAAAAGCATAGCTTTGCTTCTTAAAATTGAGTCGGGGCACGTGTCAAAACTCCATTTGTTTTGAGGAGAAGCTCCTCATTGAATGCTGAAATTGTACGCAAAGGGAGGAAACAAAGACTAAAACTAAGCTCTGGGTCATAGAAAAGTTGCTGATCATAGTCCTAACGTGCCACATGCCATATACAGGGCTTGAGTTCATTCAGTTGTCAGCTTCAACTTTTTTTTTTTCCTTCCCAATTCTAAGATTCTAACTGCACAAATCCTGCAATTGTTTCCAGGTGAAGTACACTCTAGCCTTCTATTCATTGGAATTTACTGCTTCTGACTATAAATATATGTACATGTAAAATTGAGACCGGACTCTCACGCTGCTAGCGTTTCATTCGCTTTCAACTTTGCACTTTAATAGCTTCGTTCCTTCTAGCTTTCTCACCTTCTCAAGCAGCTGATCGATGGTGTTAGACGCATCCTGCAGACAGAAAACAATAAATAAATAAAATTATCTCAGAGAATAGACAAGTGAAGGTGCTAAAATGGTTGGCGAGAAATCCTCACTGTTAGACTTTTCCTCAGTCTTTCCTCCTCCTTTTCTCTCTCAGCCTTTTCTGCCACTAATATTTCAATTAAAGCTGATTGCTCTTTCTCCATCTCTTCTGTTTTTTGTTTTTCCTGCTGAAGCTGATTTTGAAGACAAGCCAAAAGCATAAGTATCAAAATTCAGTAAGTCATAATACAATCTACAACCAGAAAGCAACATATAATAAATGATGCAGCATGCCCTTCTACTGAATATCAAGTTTCATTTCTTCATAAGTCCTAGTGATCTAAATTTTATTTCAAGGCATCCAATTTGTGCCAATCAATTGTATATCTATAGCTTGTACAAAATATGCAAAGAAATTCAACAAGCCATGCAGTGGAATGATCTTGGTACTCTTTTAACGTTCATCAACAGTATATCATAAATATACGATAAATTAAATGCAAATACAAATTTAAGATAACTATTTAAAGCAACCGTCGTGCACTTACTTCATTTTCAAGTGATTTACACCTAGCTTTCTCAGAACTGAGGTCCTTTAGCAATTTAAGCATTGTCGGACCACCAGTTTCCTTCAATCTGCAAAAAGAAAAGGAAACAGTCAAATGGTCGATTTTGGATATAAAGACTACTGGCACAGGCAAACAACATGGAAGCTTAATTTCATAGAACTGTTGACACTACCTTTTGATGGCTTCATGAGAATCTTTTTTCGACTTAGTTGAACACTCAACATTGCCAGCAGTAGAAACTTGCTCTGCTCCTTTTGTAGCGGGTGTCTGTTAATGGGAGAGAATATAAGCAATACAGGTAGAAAAAATAAGAAGACAAGGAAGGAGTATTTGGAAAACAAAAAAATACTGCACAAGTCAGTTGTATTTTAGGTACAAGCACAAATCAGTTCTTTGATTATTGAGATGGATGGAGTATGGAGTGGCTATTGACTCTTTCTTTGGTACCAAGAAATATAACATCATATACAGATAAACTATGGTTGAGAAATAATTAGCAAGACAATTAGGCATATGAGCAGCTTGAGGTAGTGCTTAGCAAATATTCGTGAACACAACAATCTATTAACTGTCTAATGCTTGACAGTTAATATAGAGTTATTACTACTAAAAGAGAAAACCAGATAGACTTAACCATTTATATAGAGAGCTGTTATTGGCACTCCAAAAAAGTTATCATGCACTTCTCCTTTATAAGAACGTAAGGGAGAAATTGCACATGGAGGAGTATAGGATGACTTTTTTGGAGTGCCAATATATCCACGACATTTATTTTTTCATTTGTGCCCAGCCCACCACAAAGTGAGAAGTAATGGGAAAAAAATGCCTTGGAGTGTGAATGCCTAAGCATTTGATGGCCCCTTGCGTCTGAAGCAGGGTCTTGCTCAGGTTCAATGGAAGCATATGATGCCTCATCTTCACTTGAAGCATCCATAGGTGATGATCCTTTTTCAAGTTTCTTACTGGACATTTTCATAACTCCCCCAGTACTAGAACCATGGCAATTCTGCTTTGTGCCTGCGGATTTCTCTTGATTAGATGCTAAAGGTTCTCTTTCTGAAAAATCACTCGAACGTCTTCTTGGAGCATACCCAACAATCTGGCAATTTTTAGACCTAGGAAAAACGGATCACAGTAACTTAAATACATGTAACATCAAGTTACTTAAGTGGCATGAAGGAAAAGAACAAACCAGAAATCTTTCTGCATTGCAACCAATCGTGCCTCAAGTCTTGAAAGAACAATTGTCCGCTCAAAGCCCTGTTTGTCGTGAGCTGGTTCAACAAAATTAGCTTCCAGCACACCTATTACAGAGAGATATGACAAGAGTGGGGTAACATAACTTATCCATATTATGATTAGTCACTGCAACACCAAAAGAAAACACAAGAAATGTTTTACAAAATACCTATAACTCCACGACCATCACTGCCAGCAGCATTCCAAACCCTCCAAAACGGCTGAAAAATAAGATTTTTTTTTAGTTTAGGAAAAACATGACAAGAAGGTAGAATATACTGGTAATATTACAAGAACGAAGTCCTTCCTGTGCATTATTCTACCAAAACCAACGATGATATGGGACAAATTGAAGGCTTTATTATGCTACAAATTGATAATATCTCGACCATGGAATAAATGCTACAAATTGATAAAGAAGACACAGACAGCAAACCTTAATCAGTCGATTTTTATGATAAACATTGAACCCTTGGACATCAATATGAAATCGCGCATCCTTTACAAAACCAAGAGTGACATTGGCAATCATCTGTAAAAAAAAAAAAAAAAAATCAGCATATTTGTAAACTTGAAAACAGAAAATAATGCTAATTCCAAGACTAAGTTTCGAAAGCATTACATTTACATCTTTTGGGATTCCCTCCGGAAGATGCAGAGGTCTGTATGTTACCTCCTTAGTTAACATCATGTCATTCACTATATTATGATGTTCAACATCTTTCCCACGGAGAATAATTCTGAAGTTATATGGAAGCTTGAGATAGAGAATTGATGCATAACTCTGGCAAAAAATGAAAAAGATGGTATGGTTACTGATGTAAGACCATAAGTTAAAATCTCTTCAAGAATTGCAGTTCTATCACAATGAATGCCAACATTCATTCATGTTGAATGATCTCTTCAAACATACCCGTAACGAATGTCTATAAGTTAAGAAGTGTCTAGAGTTGGGATATTGTTTTGCCATATGAATCTTCTTCTCATCCCTATTGACTCCTCTAATTTGAATGTCCTGTCATTTCAAACATGAAAGATAAGAACCCAAATCTGACAGTGCAGGTACCCCTTAAGTTTATATGAATTCAGAGTCAAAATCTCACATGGGGATCAGTATCGAAATCAAGTTCCAGTTGTCCTTCATCATCTTCCCAAAGGTTGTAGATTACGATACGCGTACCATGCTCTTTAAAGAGCATAAACTACAGAGCACAACAAAGAAAGAGATAAATAACACTTTTTTCTTTGGTCACCTGAAGCATAGCTATGAAATGACAATGTGGTTTATCAAAACAAGAAATATAGGCTATTTTATGGCCCAGTTGAAAGTAAAAGGAACAATACTAGTGACAGTTGTGCAAAAGATTTGGTGTTTCAAGAAAAAGCTTGAAGAACTAGAACTATGATAAGAAATTAGAATAAATAAAGGATTACAGATCAAACCGTACGAGTAAAATATACTACATCAACAGAAGCAACAAAACACTAAACTGGATCTCTCTCACTCTCTCTCTCTCTCTCTCTCTCTCTCTCTCTCTCTCTCTCTCTCTCTCATAGTAAGATTATGCCACAAATATGAAAAAGCAAAAAAAGGAATTGGACCAGATGAGAAATGCAATGTTCAAAAATATAATTTGAAAATAAAAAGTAAGACTCACCTGCTGAAGAAGAACTTCTTCACTTAAATATGGAGACCACTGCACTATGGTCGCTAGGTTTCTCTCCCAATCATCTAGAGAACCCCGCACCATCCTGTTCCATCCTTGACCTCTTTTCTCGTAGTCAACCTTACCGTAAAATTGAATCATAGTTAAGAGAATAATTCAAAGGAATTCATGCAAAATAAATGTTTTGTAGTGGCAACTGATCAATTTACATAACTTCTTCAATTTTCCTAGTGATAAGCTTCTCCTCTAAAATATTCATCCTCAATTAACTACAACATCTTTTGTTCTTTTGTTAATCTTCTTCTGAAAAAACATCACAGCTTATGCTAACAATCAAATCCTTGAGGTCAAAACACTCAAACAAACGAGAAAATAGTTTATGAGATGTAAAGAGTTTGAGTCCTTTAATAATAATAATCTGTAAGAAATTTAAAGCTACTTTTAGTTTGATTTCTTTTGATTTAAGTAACAAAAATACAAGTACAAAACATAAGCCAAGAATGGTTGAAATTGTTGTTGCCATTATTTACCAAAAAAAAAACAAAAAAAGAAGAACAACTGTTCTTACCATGGGAACCACAATATCTTCCTTTCCAGTATCCCTCAAAAATGAATAGGATAGCATTCCAATGGTCTGTGTCGGGCTAAGAGAAAAGAAGACAAGTCAGTTAAATTTCATTTAGACAATCAAACAAATGTGAAGCAGCAGACAAACGTAAAACGGGAAGTAACAAAAGTCTCATGCAAAACTTTAAGACCGAAAACAATCAAAAAAATTTAAGCCAGATTTTAATTTAGACTGATGAAAACCAAACCTTCCCCCATCAATCCCCCGACAACGAGAAAACACTATAACATCTGCTCCAAGCCTCATAGTACTCGTCTTGAACCCATTGCCATCTAAAAGAAAAAGAGAAATTGAAATCATTAAAACAATGAGACTATGATAATTGAAACAATCTTCCTTTATAATACTTGTTCACTACCCCTTTACATATAAAATTTTCAAATTATAGTCTCATGTAAGTTATGCTGCAGCTCACATTGACCAATAGTATTTGCCATTTTGCTTTTTGCGGAATACCCAAGAGACATGCATTGTCGCATTTTATCAGGAGCCATTCCACCACCATTATCTGTAGTCAAAGGGTTAAATAAAAACAAAGCATTAGCATTTGTATAAAAGAGTTGGGGTCATGTTCTAAGTAAAAGCAAAAGAATTTGGGAATGGTAAAATTCAACTGTGAACGCAAAAACAGCACAGATGGGACTGCGTCTAGTTCATCAGGAAAGAATGACAAAACATATGGAGTAATGTACCTTCAACCATCAACATCTCACTGCCATCTTTCTTATTTCTCAGCATGTCAATGTGAACATAACTGGCTCCATAGCAAATCTGGCCCAAAAAAAAAAAATTAGGATTGAAAAACAAATCAATATTCCTTCAATTTTCTGAAAGCAAGATAAAAGATGTTCAATTACCTCGTCCAAAGCATTGTCTAGAAGCTCTGCAAAAGCTGCAAACAGAGTATCACAGTCAGTCGAATTCTTTCTATTCATTTAAAAGCAAAATCAATAAAGAACCAATAAGTATAAATTAAACTTTCACAACTTTAGTGATAATGTACCTCCCAGAGCCCACTTATGACTGGTGGCATTTGAATGGAGAAACTTGGGATGAACCCTGACATGGTCCATTCCAACTGCAAAAGCCAAAAGCACAAAAAGAAGATTAACATCAAAAGCACAAAGCCAAAAGCCTAAAACAGTCAAACAAAGACATGCAAAAACTTGCAGAGCAGAAAACAGACAATCAAACACTTGGAAAACAAAACAACGCGTGCAGCACTTTTGTACCAGAAGAGAACCCAGAATTAGCAATGCCTTCACTGCCACCCTCATAATCCCCTGCTTTCCAAAACTGCTTGCAACTCCGTAAAACCGGACCCACTTGGTTATCATTATTATTATTACTATTTACACCAACACTCCTCGCAACGTTCTCTGCCGAAACCTGAGCCAGAGGCACCGCCTTGGCAATTTCCAAAGGCGTAAGAGGATGCAGAAACCCTAGAGGGAACGTGAAACCCGAGTTTCCGTTACTTTTCAGCTTCTTCGTTGCCGGAGCTCCGTCGCCTCCTGCCAAATCACGATTTTTCTTCAACTTGCTCGCTACGGAAGCCAATAAGGAACTGCTGTCTAGGTCTTCAACATCCGAAGAGTTAACGGAACTAGCGCTACTACTATCGCTGCTTAGGTAAATAGGCGAAAGATTGGGAATTTGATTGGTTTTCTCCGTGATTTCTTGCTTGACGGATACGGTAGCGGCGGCCATGGTTTGAAGGTCAATGTGAGAGATTTACAGCGACTGAGAATTATGGTTTTGGGTGGTTTAGGGTTTTTTTGGGGGGCTAAAGAATGGGAGAGAATTTTAAGGATTTTGAAATCGAAGGGATAAATAGAACGAGAGAGAGAGAGAAGAAGATGAAGCGATATATACTGGCTCGCAGACGTTTGTGCGGCGAAGTGGCGCGACTCTGTTACATTAAATAGAGTAGGAATAGGAAGTATATAGCCTAAAGAACTAGTTTTGCACGTGAGAAGCACGTGGATATTATTTTTGCATGCACAGCACATCGTGTTCGTGTACGGCGGTTACTCGCTCAATTGGCACTCCAGGTTTTTTTCTTTGATTTTTTATATAAAAAAATGTAGTCCAAGATTTTCAAAACGGCATTTGATTTGTGAGGAAATTTGTATTTTAAGGGGGCACGAGAACTTATGCATAGTGTCAATAACAATTTTCTTTCTAAATTGTACTTTTGTTCATATTTTAAATCGTATTTAAATGTTTTTTTCTTCTTCTTATATATATATATATATAATCTATATATCTATATATATAAAGCAAAAGGCAGAAAATGGTGAAACATTCAAAATACCAAAAAATACCTTTAGTTAATGCAAATATTTAAAATTGAAAATATTAATTAAATGAGGATAATATGGTAAATTCACACTTTTTTATATTTATAAAATTAAAATTAAAAGAAAAATCAGATAATAGATCCTATTTTTATGGAACACAATTACCTATTATCTTTTTTAAGTCTAAAATAAATTTTAATTTTAAAAAAAAAAAACTTCTCGCAGACGCGGAAGCGCGTGCGGAGAGGCTATTATATATAGGATGGTGCTAGAGGCACCAACTTTGGGCACCAACTCTCTAATAGAGGTGGAGCCCGCCAGCACAACGGGTCCCGCGCTCTATTAGAGAGTTGGTGCCCAAGTTGGTGCCCAAAGTTGGTGCCTCTAATATTTTCCTTATATATAAAGCAAAAGGTAAAGAATTGTAAAACATTTAAAATACCATAAAATACCCTTGTTTATATTAAAATCAGTTCTTATAACCTTTTAAAAAAAATAGGAAATAGTTATAACTTGATAACGGTAATGGAAGTTACAACATGCAGTTTAAAAAAAAAAGGGTGCAAGAGAATACGGACCAATAAAGAGTAACTTTGTTTGTATCGTTTGGTTGTTTCTTCTTTTTTATTTTTATATCTCTTATTCCGAGACATATGACCTTCCAATTTATTAAGTTTTAGCTGTAACTTCATACGAGGCATCCGGTCTTCAAATCTACTTAACCTTAGTTGTATCGTATTGCTTTTGTCGTTTTCCATGTATTTCTGTAAGGAAACTGGCACTCCAAAATAGTTAGCATATACACTTTGTTGGCGAGTACTTATTTAGTTAGGATTTTGGTTCCTTATTCATTTATTTAGTCCTATTGTAATTGAAATTTATTTCCTATTGTATTTATGGTTAACACATCTTTATACTTCTTTATAAATACCTTCATACATTCATATTTGAGAAGAATAAAAAATGAAATATTTGAAATATCTTAATACATGTGGGAATACATATTTTCGGCAACCAATAAGGAGGTGACACGTGAAAAAAAGAATATTCCTTAGGTCAATTAATTACTCTAATTAAATCCTAATTAATTAGAAAATTATCTTTGATTTAGGATAAGAATATCTCCCTAAATCAAGGATCTGATTTCCAAAAAATCTCTTTGATTTATCCTATCATCTATTTTTGTGTAAGAATTATCCTAATTAAATAAAGAATTATTCTTCAAACTTTAACCAAGCAAGGAGTCTATAAATAAATGGTTGCGCAACACATAAGAGGTAATTCTAAAACCCCTTGCAAAATTCTTCACTCTCTCTCTCTCTCTCTCTCCTACATGGCCAAGCGCCACCCCTCACACATGGCTAAGGTCACCCGATTCTCCCCATGAGAGAAAACTCCGACCTTTCCTTTATTTTAGTATCTAAAGATAATTTAACTAACTTAGGTATCGAAGGGCCTTTGACCAACACCCCATGTGACAGGACCCGACCCAAATTCCGCTTTGGAATTCGTGCCGGACCCTGTGTGTGTTCAACACCTGGTGGGTGCCGAACACAATTGACCTAATTGCCCTTACTCGTTAAATTTTAAACTTTTAGCAGGTTCGACTTCTACCGAAAATTTGGCAGAGTCTCCCCTGTTCTTCGGACATTCCCAAAATTATCACCTGTCAACAAACACTTATTTATAACATACCAACTGCCAGAATACAATCCAAAAGACATCTTAACGGTTATACAAGTCTTAGGGCAATTTCAGAGCACTAGACAAAAGAGTTTACAAGGAAAAGAAAATCATTTGTAAACTCGGACATCCTACATCAACTTGCGGAAGCACTGGAAGTGGACTCGGCCCGGTGGTGGCTTACTGACGCACGTCTACTGCCTGGGGGCGCAAAACATTTGAAAGGTGAGTGGACCCGAAAACAAAGCTTGAGAAAAATAGCATAAGAACATACTAACCCCACTGTAAAAACATTTATTCACATAAATCATTTCTTTCGTTATATACGTACTGAAATCAATACATTCACATATTTACATTTATATGCCAATCATGCTCATAAACAACATTAATCACTTAAAATCATTAAAAACAATTTAAACTGCCACATAGGTGTACCCCCGTTTCATTTCCGTCAATTCATGATATCCGTCAATTCCTGTTATCCGTCAATTCCACATCGCAGGTCTCGGTGACACAAGGACAACCGAGCCGCAAACATCGCAGAATTCAGGGGACATAAGTCATCCTGAATCGCGTATCATGCTCCACACAAGTCCCGAGTACCAAAGAACTCGTGGGGCAACTGTCAAGCATGCTGACTAACCCGAAGGTAACTGATAAAATCCAAAGGCAACATTTTTACCGAAGGCAACTTGGATGTCCGTAGACATCATCATATCCGAAGGCAACTTGGTCGGAATGGTTCGGTGAGCTCTTAGTTGATGGTGGTGTTGTTCCACCGCCTCATTCCTCTTCCTCTAAGCCAACTCTTGGTAGCAACCCTCACATTCCCAAGTATCCTGTTCAGAGCTCACCCAAAAAGCAAAAAGGTAGCAGAACCAAGAAGGGAACCCCAGAATTCATGATGCTTTCTTGGGTGTGGGGGAATATGCAAATTTGGTTAAACCAGATGGGAACTTTGGACTTGGGTTTAAGAGGTATTGTTCGAAGGACGGGTCCCTTATTGGATTTGGACACTCGGGAATGGGTGGATCCACGAGATGAAGATGAAGGCCGACGGTGAAGAGGAGAAAGAGGGATGAGGAGGAGAAGAAGAAGAAGGGTTGTGACGGGGACAAGAAGAAAGATGGAGGAGGAGGAGAAGAAGAGATGGTGAGATGAACTTCGAAGAAGAATGGTGGCAGCGAAGAGGAGAGAGGGGGAGAAGAAGAGATGAGCTCGTGAGGGGGATGAAGAAGATGGCGGTTGGAGAGAAAAATAAAAAGAAGATAAAGAATAGGATTTGGAATTGAAGAGATGCTAGGGTTAAAAACCCTAATTTTTTTATAATATTTTTATAATTCTCTTTAGAAGCTATTAAATACTCTGGTTGTACAAAGATTTAATAAGAAAGCCAAGTAATCCGGTGGAAATATGGAATGATTTGAAACCCTAGGTTAGGGGATCGAATCCCCTAGAAGGCATACTTTTGCACAATTTTCATACGAGTCGGTTCGGTTCGGTTCACCGTCGGTTTGGGATTTTCTCAACCGCAACCGGTCCGATTTAAGGCGGTTCGGTTCGGTTTGTAAATCGAAAATCGAAATTTGAGTGACAAATGCCGAACCGATCGATTCGGTTCGGTCCGGTTCGGTCGGTTTTACGGTTTTTCGGTAGAAAATGCCAGCCCTAGTTCTATCGCCATTCTCCACCTCTAATCGCAATGTGCAAATCAAAGGATCCTGGAATTGAGCGGTGACTATTCGCTCCACCAGCACTGGTCTCACATGAAGAGTAGCTAACAATGCTCCCTGATCATTCACATCTAGCCCAACTCTGAGCTTCCTCATTTCCACCATCAATGGAACATACCTTCCTCTGAAATAAGCAATAGATCCTGAGGATTTCCTGCTGAGTGCATCAGCTACTACATTAGCTTTTCCTGGGTGATGCTTAATGGTACAATCATAATCTTTAATCAGCTCTAGCCATCTTCTTTGCCTTAAATTCAGTTCCTCCTGGGTGAACAGATATTTTAAACTTTTATGATCTGTAAAAATTTGACATGTTTCCCCATAAAGATAGTGCCGCCAAATCTTCAAGGCAAATACCACTGCAGCTAACTCCAAATCATGTACAGGATAGTTCAACTCATGCTTCTTAAGTTGCCTGGAAGCATAAGCGATCACCCTTCCATGCTGCATTAGCACACAACCAAGTCCTTGTTGAGATGCATCACTGTGGATCACGAAGTTCCCACTATCATTCGGAAGTGCTAAAACCGGAGCTGTGGTCAACCTGGTCTTAAGTTCGGTGAAGCTTTTCCCACACTTATCTGACCATTCAAACTTAACTCCTTTCCTTGTCAAACGAGTAAGAGGCGCCGCTATAGCCGAGAACCCTTCCACGAAGCGAAGAATAGTACCCGGCTAACCCTAGGAAACTCCGTATCTCGGTAACACTTGTTGGTTGTGGCCAATTCATTATTGCTTCAATCTTCTGGGGATCCACATAAATACCTTCTGCAGAGATCACATGCCCCAAGAAACTAATTCTATCCAACCAGAACTGACATTTGCTGAATTTGGCATAAAGATGCCTTCTCCTCAGAGTCCCTAGCACAATTTCTAAGTGCTTCATGTGTGCCTTCCGACTCTTAGAATATACTAGAATGTCATCTATGAACACAATTACAAAGCGATCCAAGTAATGTCGGAACACTCTGTGCATGAGATCCATAAATGCGGCAGGTGCATTGGTTAACCCAAATAGCATCACCAGAAACTCATAATGCCCATATCTTGTTCTGAAAGCTGTTTTAGGCACATCCTCTTCTCTAATCCGTAACTGGTGATACCCAGATCTCAAATCAATTTTAGAGAATACCTTGGCACCCTTCAACTGGTCAAATAGGTCATCAATGCGAGGCAATGGATACTTGTTTCGCACTGTGACCTTGTTCAATTGCCTGTAATCAATGCATAACCTCATGGTGCCATCCTTCTTTTTAACAAATAACACTGGAGCGTCCCATGGAGAAAAACTAGGTCGAATGAAACCCTTGTCTACCAGCTCCTGCAACTGAGTCTTTAACTCTCTCAGTTTTGCTGGTGCCATTCTGTATGGTGCTTGAGAAATAGGATTCGTGCCTGGGACAAGCTCAATAGTAAACTCAATTTCCCTATTGATCGGTGCATAATTACATATCTTTTTGTACCCTTCTAACTTATGATTTAGTTATGTTTTTGAGTTAAACTTGTGCTTTTAATAAGTTTTGTGTTTGTTTCAGTGTAATAAGCTTGAGACTCATTTAATGCATTTTGGAGACAAATTAGCCCAAAACGGTGTTTGTAGATCATTCAATTTCACGGATTAACCTGTACTTGCTCAAGAAGAACCAGATAATGTGCCATACATCATTGGAAAGATACGGAAGTCTAGTTTCCGTACCATTTTACGGTTCATGATTCTGAGTCTTCTAGAGGAAGTTATACATGATCTAGTAGCTCAAGGTCAAAATTCAGCAGCATCTGCGTTACTGGGCCACAAATGACATTTGAAGGTCTTCCCAATTTTTCCTTGAGTTGGGCTGCATATGCTTGGAAAGATAAGACAAAGGGCTTGAAGATCCATATTTTTCTAGAATTTTATGAATGTATTAACAAGCCCAAAACGAGCCCAAAAGAAGAGTGCAATGCATAGTCATGCATGACATATGTATGATGAAGTGCACTATCTAGTGGGAGTTGTTGGTGAAGTGCACTAGCCAAAAGAATGAGTTTCTAATTGCAAGTGCTATCTAATGGGAGTTGTTGGTGAAGAGCACTAGCCAAAAGAATGGGTTTCTAATTACAAAAGCTATCTAGTGGGAGTTGTTGGTGAAGTGTGGGAGTTGTTGGTGAAGTGCACTAGCCAAAAGATGAGTTTTTAATTACAAGTGCTATTGGCATAAACCATATTCAATTCATATATTCCCCTTCCATTCTCCCTATAAATAGCACTCCAATTCTAAACACAACATCATTCACAATTCATCTCATTCACTTCATCCTTCCACAAACATTCCATTCATCCCCAAAACACCAAAAATAGCTCCAACAAGCCTCCATTCCAATTCCCTACGAATTTCCTCTTTCTTTTCCATCACCACTCACCCAAACTCATCCCAAATCACCTCTTTAGTTGCCATACTCTAGATGTGAGGAAACTCTTGGAGCAGCATTAGACGTGGAGAAGCACTTGGAGAAGCCTTAAACACCACAAACAACTTCATAAATGGGTTTTTCAACTCTTGTTGCATTCATTATGTTTTCTCATTTCTGTTTAAGTTTCATTTCCATTATGAGTAGCTAAATTCATAACTAGGGCTTCGATGTAACCTAACATGAATATTCTGGGTTTATAAGTTAAAGTTTTGAGTTTCAAGTTTGATTCATGATTCATGTTCTTATTCATTATGCTTATCAGTTAATATGCTTGTTTGGATGATTGATCACCATTAGAACTTGTTTATTAATTATCTTGGTTTAAATCAAAAGTAGACACCATGCTTTGATTCGAATTGAACTATGAATAAGAAAAGTATGTATAGACATTCGACAACAGGGATTAGATACATGCTTGGTTGTTTAAATTGTTCTTTTATGCTTAATGGGTTCCTAATGCTTAATTTAGGTTAGACAACAAATGATCAAATTAGGGAATTAGGAACACAAGGTTAGGACCAGACACCATGGCCTAATCATACTTTAGCTAGAATCAATCTTTGAATCCGAATTAGACTTGTCACTTAACTAAGTTATAACCCAGAATTGAATTGTTATGGTAAATCGAATGCCCTAGTCTCCCAATCTATTTTCCAACCTACAAACTTACTCTTTGTTACATTTGCTCACTTTGCTTTTGTTTAAAACTTCGTTTTGCCTCATTTGTTCAACAATTACAATCACTCTTGCTTTAAATTCTATTTTAGACTTAACCTCCTACTTTCTTGAATTTGGTAATCTAAGTACATAACTAATATTAATTTCTCAGTCTTCGTGGGTACGACCTCGTACTTGTCTTGCTATACTACTAATTGGCCCGTACAATTGCGAGTTAACGTTTTTAACAAACACCTATGAGGAGGTAACCCTTGAAGATCTTCGGGAAATACATCCGGAAATTCCTGTACCACTGGAATCTCTTCCAATTTGAATCCATTATTTCGGGTGTCAATAACATGTGCCAAATATCCTGAGCACCCCTTTTTGAGCAAGCGTATTGCTGTCATAGCTGAAATTAGGCAAGATGGAAGCACTCTACGCTCGCCACAAAATGTTACTTCTGGTCGCCTTGGACTACGGATAACAACCTCTTTCCGGAAGCAATCTACTGAAGCATGGTGTTTGGCTAACCAATCCATCCCTAGAATTACATCCAAGTCAACCATTTCTAAGGGAATAAGATCAGCTTCCAGAAACACATCTCCCACTAACACTGTACTATCTCAATACACTGTACCTACCTTAAAAATCTCACCTGTAGGTACAGAGATCGCCAATTCATTCGGTAGGGCTGAAGGTTTTACATTAGCATTGTGGGCAACACTAAGTGCGACTAAAGAGTGTGTAGCCCCAGGGTCAATTAAAATTCTAGCAGGAATTCCAAAAACTGGTAACATACCTGTAATCACATCAGGTGACGCCTGTGCTTCCTGCTTGGACCTATTGTACACTCTACATGTGGCCCTGGAGCGTACACCACATTCCCTCTACTGCGCAACTCTGATTGGAACATCCACTAGAACTGATATCGGGTTGGAAACTTCCATAACTGCGATCACTAGATGACCCAGAGTTGTAACTGCCTCTCTTGGATGGTCCTTGACGGGGACCACCCACATCAAACTGTCTCCTACAAGGTTCACATGCTCTGACCATCATTTGGCTGCTCTCTATCAGTGAGGTCGATAACACCAAATCACCAAAATTAGTCAGCCACTGAGTGATCACAATATCTCGTATGGGGGCCTTCACTCCTCTAGTAACATTTGGCACCTCTAGCTAAAGTATGATTAGGCCATGGTGTCTGGTCCTAACCTTGTGTTCCTAATTCCCTAACTTGATCATTTGTTGTCTAACCTAAATTAAGCATTAGGAACCCATTAAGCATAGAAGAACAATTTAAACAACCAAGCATGTATCTAATCCCCGTTGTCGAATGTCCATACATACTTTTCTTATTCATAGTTCAATTCGAATCAAAGCATGGTGTCTACTTTTGATTTAAACCAAGATAGCCAATAAACAAGTTCTAATGGTGATCAATCATCCAAACAAGCATATTAACTGATAAGCATAATGAATAAGAACATGAATCATGAATCAAACTTAAAACTCAAAACTTTAACTTATAAACCCAGAATATTCATGTTAGGTTACATCGAAGCCCTAGTTATGAATTTAGCTACTCATAATGGAAATGAAACTTAAACATAAATGAGAAGACATAATGAATGCAACAAGAGTAGAAAAACCCATTTATGAAGTTGTTTGTGGTGTCCAAGGCTTCTCCAAGTGCTTCCCCACGTCTAATGCTGCTCCAAGAGTTTCCTCACATCTAGAGTATGGCAACTAAAGAGGTGATTTGGGATGAGTTTGGGTGAGTGGTGATGGAAAAGAAAGAGGAAATTCGTAGGGAATCGGAATGGAGGCTTGTTGGAGCTATTTTTGGTGTTTTGGGGATGAATGGAGTGTTTGTGGAAGGATGAAGTGAATGAGATGAATTGTGAATGATCTGTGTTTAGAATTGGAGTGCTATTTATAGGGAGAATGGAAGGGGAATATTTGAATTGAATATGGTTTATGCCAATAGCACTTGTAATTAGAAACTCATTCTTTTGACTAGTGCATTTCACCAACAAATCCCATTGTAATTAGAAACTCATTCTTTTGGCTAGTGCACTTCACCAACAAATCCCACTAGATAGTCATGCATGACATAGTCAGCTTGTGGGCCGATTTTGGGCTTGTTATTCACTCCAAAAAATTCTGGAAAAATATGGATCTTCAAGCGCTTTGTCTTATCTTTCCAAGCACATGCAGCCCAACTCAAGGAAAAATAGGAAAGACCTTCAAATGTCATTTTTGGCCCAGTAACACAGATGCTGCCGAATTTTGACCTTGAGCTGCTAAATCGTGGATAACTTCCTCTAGAAGACTCCAAATCATGAACCGTAAAATGCTACGGAAACTAGATTTCCGTATCTTTCCAATGATGTATGGCTCATTATCTGGTTCTTCTTAAGCAAGTACAGGTTAATCCGTGAATGTGACTGATCTGCAGACACTGTTTTGAGCTAACTTGTCTTCAAAATGCATGTAATGAGTCTCATCCTTATTACACTGAAACATACACAAACTTTATTAAAAGCACAAGTTTAACTCAAAAACATAACCAAATCATAAGTTAGAAGGGTACAAAAAGATATGTAATTATGCACCGATCACATCACCATCAAAACCTATGGCTCCAATCCTCTTAGCATGATCAGCATATCCCGGGAAGGGATCTCTAGACTGCCCTATTCTAGTTAGAGCCTGGGTCAATAACTCCAGCGTCTGTTGGACGTTGGGATCTACCGGCATAGTGGGCATAGCCGATGCGGCCCCTGATGGACCTCCTACAAAAGACCCCTCTATCGGTTCAGGTGTCGGTGCATGCCTAGGAATTTCCTCTTGCTCGAGCTGGGGAACCTGTCCCCTTACTCGGGACGACTGTCTAGTTCTTCTACGGACGCCACCACGTTTAGGGCCCATGCTTACTGTAACAAGAAACAGATGTTCAGTAAGACTGGAATACACAAAGTGCGAAGTCTACAGGAAATTAAACCTATTGCTCTGATACCAAGTTGACAGGACCCGACCCAAATTCCGCTTTGGAATTCGTGCCGGACCCTGTGTGTGTTCAACACCTGGTGGGTGCCGAACACAATTGACCTAATTGTCCTTACTCGTTAAATTTTAAACTTTTAGCAGGTTCGACTTCTACTGAAAATTTGGCAGAGTCTCCCCTGTTCTTCGGACATTCCCAAAATTATCACCTGTCAACAAACACTTATTTATAACATACCAACTGCCAGAATACAATCCAAAAGACATCTTAACGGTTATACAAGTCTTAGGGCAATTTCAGAGTACTAGACAAAAGAGTTTACAAGGAAAAGAAAATCATTTGTAAACTCGGACATCCTACATCAACTTGCGGAAGCACTGGAAGTGGACTCGGCCCGGTGGTGGCTTACTGACGCACGTCTACTGCCTGGGGGCGCAAAACATTTGAAAGGTGAGTGGACCCGAAAACAAAGCTTGAGAAAAATAGCATAAGAACATACTAACCCCACTGTAAAAACATTTATTCACATAAATCATTTCTTTCGTTATATACGTACTGAAATCAATACATTCACATATTTACATTTATATGCCAATCATGCTCATAAACAACATTAATCACTTAAAATCATTAAAAACAATTTAAACTGCCACATAGGTGTACCCCCGTTTCATTTCCGTCAATTCATGATATCCGTCAATTCCACATCGCAGGTCTCGGTGACACAAGGACAACCGAGCCGCAAACATCGCAGAATTCAGGGGACATAAGTCATCCTGAATCGCGTATCATGCTCCACACAAGTCTCGGGTACCAAAGAACTCGTGGGGCAACTGTCAAGCATGCTGACTAACCCGAAGGTAACTGATAAAATCCGAAGGCAACATTTTTACCGAAGGCAACTTAGATGTCCGTAGACATCATCATATCCGAAGGCAACATATTTTCCGAAGGCAACATATTTTCCGAAGGCAACATATTTACCGAAGGCAACATGAATTGGGTACCTGTGGTGGCTAAAGAATACATTTAAAGACTTTCTGAAAAAGCTGTTAAATAACTGAGTTTCTGTAAGTTCCTGTACTCTGCTGCCATTTAACTATCATTTAGCTCAAACTTCTCTTTTCCTATCTTCTTAGGAACATTGCACTCGGCAGCATATAAATCTTAATGCTTAAAAGCATATATTAACTTATAAAACATTAACCTTTGCATAAAACTCAATGCGATAACTGAATAGCATAAATTCATTTATGAAAACAAAGAGTCCACTCACTACTGGTCCGAGCTTGCTGGACCCTTAGAAGGTCCCTCCTGCGGGTCAACTGGTGCCCGGGTGCCTGATTCAATCGTCATGATAAAAATAGGTTATTAAACTGCTCGGAGAAAAACATTTGAATAAAACCCTGACCCCCGGCTCCTAAAAGTGCGTGCATCACATTTAAATTATTCCTATGCCCATAATACCATCTTTTCATACTCAGGACACATGTCCCGGAAGTCTGGTCTCGATCGGATGGTTAAACTGGTCACGATCGGACAATTGCAAGTTATCGTAACCCTAGACCTAGGGTTGACATTATCGGAGTATCCAGGACTCCGATTCGTAATCCGTCGATTCCTACATGGTCCTGTAATTATCTAGTTTAACATATCTTAAATTGGATACGATCCAACGGTTCGAAACTATTGAACCTGTATAACGCACAATATGTAAAAATCCGTTCGAGGCTCAAACGGTATCCAAACCGAAATCTGAGCATGCTGTCGTGCTCGGGACGACGTGGAGAACATTCTAGGACAAAAACCCCAATCTTGGCACCCCGCCGACGCGCCGCCACCTCCGGTGGGTGCATAGAGGAATTTTCCGGTGATCGGAAAACTTCAAATCGTCGGCCCAAACTCCTAACTTAGGTAAAACACCCAATTTGGAACCACTTTTGTTCTTGGGATTACCCCAAAATCTGGCCGGAAGTGGCCGAAATAGTGACCTGAAAATCTGTAAAACCTAACTTAAAAATCGAACGATCTACGCTTGAAATAGTGACCTGAAAATCTGTAACCCAACCAGCAGCTAAGTCTTGAAATATAGTTAAAATCCCATACCTCACTCGTCCGATTTGGTGGAGAAACGAGGGAGAACGAAGACTTGGAAAATCTGCCAAAACCCACGCGATTTTCTGCGTTTTCTGGTGGCTGCTGGTGGTGGTGGCCATGGTCCAAAAATTCGATAATTTCGCCGAAATATCGGCGAAATTATCGTTTTTTTGGGGTTCCGAAATTTTAGCACAATTCCATTTATATATCGTGATTTTTTCGATATTTTCGTCGATAATTTCGAGGATATTTCGGGGAAGATATTTTCGTCCAATTTCTCAAGTGAAATGGTCATAATTTCGCGATATTATCGATAATATCGCGATATGAACTTTCTCAAACCCAGACCCAAAAATGGAACACCCGCTGCTTCTTCCTTTCTCTTTTTGCCTTCTTCTGTGAGACCCACTCCGACGCCAACGCCATAGCCTCCACCACAAGTAAACCCACCACACCCTCCATCCACCATCCCTCCACCTAATAACTCAGCATTCACACGACATGAATTCAACATCTCCAAAGACAGAGCACAAGTATCACTGTCAAAGAGAACACAATTAAACCCAATCACTCAACCAACCAATCGAACCCAAACAAGAATAAGGAGAGAGGAGGAAGAAGAAGAGATAGAGGAGCCATGGAAGAGAGAAAGGGAAGAAAGAAAAAAAAAAAAAAAAAAAAAAAGGGTGCGGCGGCTGCAATGGAAAAAGAAAGAAAGAAGATGTGTTACTTAGGGTTAAGAACGTGAGTGTTGGAAGAGAGGGGGAAAATAAACAAATGAAATGAATGAGAGTAAGTGGGAAGTTGAGAAATTAAATAAAGAAAAGAAAGAGGGATAGATAAGTGGGACTGTGGGAGGAGATGGAACGTTTTGTTTTTTTTACTTTTAATTTTATTTATTTAGCTCTTTACTTTTGTTTTTTTAATTTCTGATAAACAAAAGGTTTTTAATTTTAATATATCATATATATAAAAGACAGAGAATGTGTGCAAGGAAGCTTAAGTCAGACTTTTGAATTCTTTTTATTTAATTTTTTTCATTATTGTGCTAATTTTGACATACATGGATTTAGAATCTCTTCATCCAAATGAAGTCACGGAGTTTGTCAGCTCGCAATATAATCAACTTAAATCACTCAAACCCACTATGCAATGCATTTCCTTCCAATTTTTTGTGTCAAAATAATAGATGATTGACTAAATAAACTTCTTCTAAAGTTTCATTAAAAATTTCCATGTATTTATCACAATTTCCGTGGTTTTTATCCAATTTGTATCGATATCGATATTTTCCCGATATTTCCATCGATATTTCCGTGTTTTTGAACCACCGATATTTCCGAAACTATCGATATTTAAGACCTTGGTGGTGGCAGCTGAGCTTGGCTGGATTTGGAAGAGGAGGCGGTGGTGGTTCGTTTGGGTCCGATCCCGTTGGCCGGAGTGGAGGGTGGTGGTGGTTCGAAGAGAGAGAGAGTGTCGGCGGGAGAGAGAGGGAGAAAAAGAAGAACTGATTGTGCGTGAGGAGAGAGAGAGAATCGGGTTTTTCTAAAACCCAACTTCGAAATATTTACAAGTTTGCCACTAGACTATTTTGACCATAACTTCATCGATACATCTCTGATTCGAGTCCACTACGTGTCTACGGACTCGTCTCGTCGCGCTCTACGCAACAGTACAATTAAAATCTTCAACTTCCTTCCCGATCAAAAAGTCAACTTTTTCCCTTATCTAGTCCAAGGGCAAAATTGTCCTTTCATTTCAATATTTTAACAATTAAATAATATTTAAGGTTCGGGTTGTTACACCATGGGTGTGGTCTGTTGACTCCAATCTATTTTACAGAAACTGTTGAACAAGAAAGAGAAGGAAGCTGTGTAAGAATCTCTTGCGAATGTTCTCTCATGTGAATATTTGCACAAACAATACATATAAAAAATTAACATATCTTTGTCCTAACGACTTAAAATATAACACATCAAAAAATTTATGTTCTAAATTGATGTTATCCCTGTTATCTCACTATCTCTTTATCTCCCTCCTCCCTCTCTTCGACTATCCCAATTCCCACTTCCCAGGATTATACTACTCAACACTCGTTTAAAACCCAATTCCCACAAACTAACACTTGTCCTTTTTTTTATATTCTCAAAGGTTTATTTTGCACTTTAATTATTCTTAACAAGAGAGAAACATGTCTGATTTTGGCTGAGCGATCCTCCTTATGGGCAAGGAGGGAAGCATTATCCACTTTGTAAAGTATGTTTGTGTTGTGATTAAAAAAAAGGCTTTTATCACAAACGATCCCTTAATTTTTTTTAAAGTTCTTATTTTAGTCCTTAAACTCTCAAATAAATCAATATAATCATTCATCTTTTAGTCAACATATCAATTTGGTCCATGTTATTGAATTCTCACAAAAGATTCATTGAATATTGTCACACATCATGATAATTCTCACAAGACGCAAGGGAGTCACCTCTAAGTAAACCACCACCCCAAAAGATCCAAAGCTAAGGCCTCCGAAGCTTGATGGGGAAGAGAGTGCACCCACACATAATAATCCTCAAATTGATGACCTAGTCTTGCAAGAGGATAAGCTACGAAATTCCTTCAACGCAAAACGTGATCAAAGCTTAGGCGTTCAAACTGATCTTGCACAAAGGAAACGTTCTGGCAATCTCGTTCCACCCTGGCAAACTTGAAACCTTCAGAAATTAGATATTGCAAATCTTTGAATAAAGCATGAACTTCAGCAACCAGAAGAGAGCTTGAACCAATGTTACAAGCCCCAACATAATTAGTAACTAGTAGTAGCATCTCAAAATGCATCGATACTAGTATATTTTAGTTTGTTGAGGTACTTTTCTAATATGAATCCAACACGTGGGTCAAGTCCAATAAACCCATTCATGAAGCACCAAAGCAACAATGAATATGTGGATGAGGTTTAATCGTCATATATCTAACTCAACATAAGTCGT
Source organism: Prunus salicina (assembly GCA_020226455.1). Classification (NCBI taxonomy): domain Eukaryota; kingdom Viridiplantae; phylum Streptophyta; class Magnoliopsida; order Rosales; family Rosaceae; genus Prunus; species Prunus salicina. Next base: position 30,087,777 of record CM035341.1, read on the forward strand.
CACTTTCTTAATCGTCATTTCGTCTATTAATTAGATATAATTATTAAATTGTCACTTCAACTTTTTTTATAGACAATTTGGCAAATTCATTTTTCAGACCGACAAATATATTATATATACAAAATTAATAAGCTTTCAGTGATGTCACAAGGTATTAAATTGTCACTTCAACTTATTTTGTCGCTGGTGGAGATTTCAACTTTCACTTGAATAGTTGGCGTTGAAATTCCAGGCACTGTAAGTTAATTTAATGGCGTAATGACATGAAACTCTCCAGTCGAGACTAACCTTTAGTGCCTCCATACTGTATCACATTATATCTATAAGGAATAAATTTTTATAGTTTCTTAGATGTATATAAAATTCTATTTATTTTCTTAAAGAGAAAGATTGATGTTTAAATATATGAGGTATGTTTCGCCTTTGCATATTTAACTCTGAAGTTAGAGAGTACGTATTTATCCTCATTTCATAAAATCTCAAGTATTCAAATCATTTAACGACTTAAAGCAAGTTAAGTCAGCTAAATATGTTTTTTTGCCTTACTAACGATAACGGCATTCGTTACTCCTTGTTTTCTCCTCAAAACCAACTTCATCGTCACTCTCAATCTTTTTCCTTTATTTTTCTAATGAATAATTAGACATTCCCAACTCAATCCTGAGAAACACCAACCCATTTCAAATTACCAAGCCTGCTTCTCAACCGGCTATGTAATTTACACAAATAGAAGGTCACTTCCGCAATACCAATTTTATAATAATCCTCCTGAATTGGAAGATTTGTTAAAAGATAGATTGAGGGGATCTACCATCATACAAAAAAAGAAGATATGAGTGACTTTAAAAATAAATAAATAAATTCATTTTTATAATGAAAAGAAATTAGGGATATGGAGGAGGATGGAAATATTAGGTGGTGGCCATGGAAGCTAATGACAAGCAATCATGAGGAGGATGAACAGGAATAGAAATTAGATGTGGCTCAAAAGGAGGAAATCTGGTAAGTGTTGGAAGATGGATGCATAGTCCTTAATGGAGTTATAGTCATGATGAGGATTATGGATACTGGGGTGGAGAGACGAAGGGATTGTTACCGTCAATTTTCAAAGAAAATTACAAATCTATCATGTAGCTAATGTGGCTTGCTTCAAGTTGTTAGATGATTTGACTGTTTGAGATTTTATGAAATGCGGGTAAATGCATATTCTCTATTGCATAGGCTTAGGATCCCATATATAACTACATGTTAGCCAAATATATTTTATGTTTCCACAAATTAATACATTATATATAAAAAGGAATACAATGATTAGTGATTCAACAACATCCATATAATGTCACAACAAATTCTTTAAAAATGAATAAAATTATAGATTTATGTGAGGGATAAGTAAGCAGCAGCCAACCAACATTTTAATCATCAGTACTGATGCACAAACAAGTACGATTATAATTGGAAATTTGAGATTTAATTTATAAAATAGTGCTACTAAACGAACCCTAAAATTAATTGAATACACTCTACTACCAAACTATTTATTGAATTACTAATTTACCCTAATATAAAATGACCAAAAAATATATATTTAATTGTGAAATAAATGTAATTTTAATAAGTACACCATACTCATCATCTTCAACCATAATCAAAGAAATGTTGTCACATATTGATTCTAGTATGCAACTAATAAAAGAAAAATAACAAAAACAAAAAAACAAAAGAAACCCCGCCACCTTGGCTTCATTTATACTTAATTTCAAGAGAGGGCAACATTCATCTTTCATGAGAACACACCCAGGCAAGTCAAAGAGCACGATGACATGAATTTGGCTCATATAAGTAGGAAAGCTCTTTGATTGATCGAGATGGAAATGACATTGTCTTGGATTTAGTTGACATGATGAATAAAAGCATATAAGTGCTAAGCCCACTTGATGTACAGTGGTCAAGATGATAATCTGGGGTTACGGCAGGGGGTTGGGTACCTTGATAAATTTTAGAGGCCTTGGGTCTGGGGCTGGGTACAAAGAGATGTGTGGGAGGGAGGGTGTAGAACTTGGAGATGGGTGGTGGTGGAGGAAGGAATGGGCGGGCCGCGGGTGGGGGTTGGGTGTGAAGGCGGTTGTGGGAGGAGAGGGAGAGTGGGGGACTGGGTAGGTTTTTTAATATTTTAGTTTTATGAATAAATATTTTCAATTATTTCATTTGTATATGGTATACTATGGGTATTTTTGGTAGTTAAATAAGGTGTACTTAGTTAATTTTATATTTTAATTTAAATATTATGATGTACTCAGTTAATTTTAGGGTTCGTTTAGCAATGCTCTTTATAAAATTATAAAGCAAGCATATATATATATTCATCTCCATATATAAAGAAAAAGATAGAGAATGATGAAATATTCAAAATATTAGAAAATACTCTACGCAAACATTAAGAATTAAAATTATTAATTACATGAAGATAAATGGTAAATTCACACTTTTTCATATTAAAAAATAATTAAAATTTAAAAAAAATCATATTATGAATCCTATTTTTATAAAACACAACTACCCATTATCTTTTTATATTCTAAAATAAAATAATTTAAAAAATCAATTGGTACACGTATTAGCATTATTATGTTGAAATAAAATTTACAAGAATATATCTAAAAAGAAAGGCAAAAAGTCGTTTTTGGTCCCTGTAGTTTGTTATTTTTACCACTTTGGTCTCTATCGTTTCAATTTGATCAATTTTGTCCCTGTAGTTTTTAATTTAAGCAATTCAAGGACAATCCTCAATTTCTGTTAAAATAGAGTCACTGCCGTTAGTTGCTTAGGGGCATTTTGGTCCAAAAACAAAGGTAACCAAAAAACCATTTTAAATTAATAAAATAAAAAAATAAACACAAACTCTTCTTCTAGCCACGACAGCCCCCTCCCACACCCCCACCAACCCAGCCAATCTTTCTCCCAAACTCTCATCCAAAACGCTTCAATTTACCGGAGTTAATCAATTTCTTTTGTTTTTGTTTTAAATTTGGATTTCAAGTTAAAATCCAGTTGTAATTAACTTTTTAAGTTCGGTTCCAAATCTGGGTTTCCAAATATGGGGGCAGATTGGGGATGGAGGTGCGTCGGGGGTGGGAAAGAGAGAGACGAGAGGTGCGTTAGGGTGGGATTGGTGGGTGGAGGTGTGGGACCCACCGAGTTCGACCCGTCGGATGTTCTGGTGGTCGACGACATTCACAGCTCTTAATTCACGATTTCGCCTCCGAGAAGTCACACAGAGGTGAGGAGCGATCCAGCATTTGTTTTCTGGGGTTGAGTCGAGGAGATCTTGAGGTGGGGCGCAATTGTTTGGGAGGCAATGGCTGGAGGCTGACAGGATAGAGGATGGAGGGTGGGTTAAGTAAGGGAGAAAGGGAGAGTGGGGTCAAAGTTGGATTAGGGAGAAATGGAGAAAGAGATCAAAGCTGTGCATTCCTTTTTCAAACCCCATTAGCCATTCTTCTTCAACTCCTCGAAATCAAACCCAAGCTGGATTTTTTCTTTCTTTTCTGGGTTTCATTAATTAATTAATTCGTTTTTCTGGGTTTTCTGGTTTAATTCGTTTTTCTGGGTTTGTGGTTTTCTAGCTGAGAGAGAGTGAGAGAGAGAGAAAGGATGCTTGGTTGAGAAAAGGCTTTGATTTTTATTATTGTTTATAATTATGTTTTAAAAATATTAGTTTTTTTTAAAGAATATTAATGTTTTATTATTTTAAGGATTTTTTATTATTAAAATTTCATTTTGTATTGTTTATTTTTAAAAGGAATTAATTTTTTTTAATAATTTGACGAAATTGCCCTTCTCCAATTAACGGAAGTTAACAAAATTTGACAAAAATTGAGAATTGTCCTTAAATTGCTTAAATTGAAAATTACAAGGGTAAAATTGACCAAATTGAAATGACATGGACTAAAGTAATAAAAATGGCAAACCACAGGGACCAAAAATGACTTTTTGCAAAAAATAAAAAATAAAGGCACATATACGCGTGAAAGCCAAGGTACTCTTTATTGGCCCACTTGACCATTATATATAGTTGGTGGGCTGTAGGTTTGTTTTGTATACTTATTTTTCACGTGACCCATAGAATGGGGCTAGGTTCATCGAATAATAGAAGGTTTTTCTGGTAGAGCACAGGTTTTTCTGATCCGATCAGCCCTCATATATATCTGCACTAACGAAAATGCTATTAACTGTCAACAAATCCATAATGAGTAGTGTATTAATTCATGTACCAAGCGAATGGCCTTCTGCCATATATGAACACTGAATAGGTCAATTCAATTACAATTATGAAAATAGAAAAGTCGACAATTAAATAAATTCTTACTGCTGGTAATGGTGTAAACTGCAACTTGTTCACCCCTGATGTGTTCATATAGTACCACTCAATAATGTAATTTTTTTTATTTTTTATAAATTACTTATTTTTTATTTTTCAGATATATTGATGTTTAGTCCTTTTTATTGAGGGATTCCTAAATACTTTTAGGAAAAAGCGTGGTTTCTCCTTACAACCAATGTGGTTTTTACACGTGTTATTTTAATATCATTTTTTTTAAAACTTCACCAATATTGCTAGAATTTGACAAGTGTCAAAACCCTATTAGTTTTTAGAAGGAGTCAAGCCATGCTCATTATTTTATTTAAGGTCTCCTAGAAATTTTTTTTTCAACGATCCAAATTGTCTATTTTTTCAAATCTTCATTTATAGATCATCCTTGCAAACAATCATGCAAATTGAAAATTATTAAAGCATCTAATTAAGGACCAACAAAATAGATAAACACGGTGCTTCAAGAAAACACTATAATAACAACTATTTAATTGATTGGTCAAATGATTTCGAATTCAAGTGATTTTTTGCAGAAATAATCTTTAAATGAATATCTATAAAATACATGGTTCGAATTAATAAAATACAATACGGAATGGATGCTACAAAAGTCTCCCTCAACCAAAGCTCTTTGTATTAATGTCATTACATCGAACAAAATTAAAGAATTATTTAACAGAGAGAAAAATAGGCCCTGTGTGGCGTTGACAAGGGGGTATATTTAAGAATAAACTATGATACATGTGGGCTTTATATACCGCCTCTCCATGCTGAGATTGCCCCATCAAAAAAAAAAAGACGCAAAGCTTATCTCGTGAAGCTTTTCCCTGCTTCCTTCCTCTTCCCCTTTATATCCTCCCTTTAATTTCCCTACCCTTCTGGCATTCTTCAAAACACTCCCTCTTTCTAATGCCCACCTTAACCAACCACTACAACCTGATCAAATCCTTGTGATTCTTTTGGGGCGGGCTTCATCCATATTTTTCCTTATTTTGGGGGCTAGGCAGTCCCTCTTTTGCATGATCCATTTGTCTTTGTTCATTGAGAAAGTATGAGTAACACAATGATCCCAAGAGTGAAGGTCATGGTTTATTTGGTCTACGACCGGGGTTAAACTGGACCCGACCGGTCACAACTTTTTTGTGTGCCCTTTATTATTTTGTTCATAATACAAAGTCGAATCAGATTTCTCCTTGCAATTAAATTCATGGAAGAGGGTGGTGTTGTGTGTGGTTTTTAAACCCAGCATCCACATATTCCATATATATCTTTTCTTTCTGTATTCATTGTAATTTCCAGTCATCTTTGGATATGATGAAGGAAAAGGGTAAGAAGGGCTTGATAGTCAAAACCTGGGAGCGATGCAAATCAATAGGCCGTGGCCGCAACATGACTACTACTACTACTATGGTGCCTGCTCTGACAATCAAGAGCAGGTCCTGCCCGCATATCAACCTCGGGGTCCCCGAAAGGGAAGAGAAGCGAGCCAGCAGGCGCCAAGTGGCTCCCGAGGGCTGCTTCTCCGTCTACGTGGGACCCCAAAAGCAAAAGTTCGTGGTGAAAACAGAATATGCAAACCATCCTCTCTTCAAGATGCTACTTGAAGAAGCTGAGTCGGAATTCGGGTACGACAGCCAAGGTCCTCTTGTGCTGCCTTGTAACGTTGAAGTGTTCTACAAGGTGCTGATGGAAATGGACGATTGTGGTAACCCAAAGGTTCCTCAAGGGTGTGGCTTGGCTAAGCGTTATGGCTCTTACCATCTTCTCAGCCCGTCTCGGATGGTTGCTATAAATCAGTTCTGATTATAATGTGTATTAATTTACAAAGACTTGGTGTAGCTTGCTTGGGTTGTATGTATTTGCGTTTGAAATAATAAATTTTGTGGGATTGAAGTTTTCTTCAGTCTGTCAAGATCAAGAACCTTGTTGTAATATAGCGGCTGGTATAAATTTTTGTTTTTGTATTTTGAGCTTTTAGATTCCATCTCAATCATCATGCTGCTTGCAATATGAACCTTAAATTATCATATGCAAATTAGGGGTAATTAAGAAATCGAGGAGACTATATATATAATAGCTAGATATAGAGGTTTCTTGATAATGTTACAAATAATAGAGATTAGGAGGAAGTCGGTAGCAACTTGCAAACAAGGGGCTAATAGATGCTAAAAGTAATCATGTCATCTTCTTGTATGATATGATTTGATGAAAAGGGGAAAGATAAGATCACGAATATTTTAGGGACCAAGCTATACCTGGGATATGAAGAGGGCTGAACCCTACGTTAATTGACCCCTCGCTACAGTCCAAATGATTCATTACAACTTAATATTATCAAGACACAGACTGTTTTTGTAATTTGATTAGCCACCTTAAGGTCGGTAATACATAGGTGTCCTGGTTGATGGTTATATTTCATTATCTTTCTTTTGCTAAGCTCAGCAGGTTATGAAGGAACCAGGTAAATCAAGTTCTGGCGTGGGTAGGAGAGAAACTTTTGGGGGTTAGCGGTGGGATCAGCCTCCCCTTGTTGTGTTCAAGAGGATAATTTATTTAGTGTAATAGTCACATGGTCACGTAGTATTATTGATTCACGTATTATAATATAAATAAATAACGTGATTTTCAATCACCTACAATATAATATTAGTTGATTGCATGCCGTTCCTCTTCTGTAATCAATATAGTTACGCCACTATAGTTTTTCTTCTTTTTTACTTTCATTTAATTATTAGTTTTTGTACGTGATTGGTGTGATGAAGGCGTGAGAGAGAGGATGGAAGAAATGGGAATATCATTTACAGTTTGTTTAATTGAATATAATCATTGTTTACAGTTGGTAATTGGTTATATATAACTTGGGTTTTAATTAACAGTCCCGTTGAATATTGGTGTTTAATTTTAATTAAGTTGGAGAAAAGTTTGTCTTAATTCTTAATCAGCAATAATAGCTAGCTAATGAACCCACTTCACAGTTCACACACCATTGATAATACGTGTATACTACAATCCCGTATTCATTATGTCACCACCACGCATGCCATTCATCAAAGTTGACATTAGACTTTTCTTTATTTATTTTTCTTTTTATTCTTCTTCTCATTTTGTTTGGTTGTGCCAGAATACTTGGTTCTGTCCTGGTGGAGTTGGTAAACCCATTTCTTTAGTAACAATAATGCTTTTGTTTTTGTTTTTGTGTGGTTCAAAACAAACATTTTTAATTTACTCACTCTATAGTTTGTCAGCCGAAAAATAATAATAATAAAATAAAATAGACAACTAAGGTCCGTTTGATAATCATTTCAATTTTAGTTTTTGAGTGTTTTTTTTTTTTTTTTTTTTTTTTTTTTTGCGCTAAAGTATAGAGGAAAATGAGAGTAAGAATGGGAGTGAGGATGAGATGGGAGAATGGTAGGGAGGAATAACAAAAGTGAAAACAATTTAAAATATATTTCAGTTTTTAGTTTTTGTTTTCACTTTTGTTACTTCTCCCTCCTATCCTCCCATCTCATGTTCCCTCTCAATCCAATCTTCACTCTTATTCTCACTTCCATTCTTCCTCTCTTTCCTCTATTCTCTAGAACAAAAAATAAAAACAAAAAACTGAAATTGAAATGGTTATCAAACGACCCCTATAGTTTTGTTTTATGTATTCCTTTGCTTCTAGAGAATTGACATTTGATGCTCTACACGACCAGGCACTGCTCTATCCGTTCCCTAAATTGATATGGATATTTTTTATTTGTTTGTAGGGTAGAAGTCCAAAGATAGGAAATTGACTAGTTGCCAAAAGCAAACGTCCCAAAACAGCTTAATTTCATTGGAGGACATTTATCGAGGGGTAAGATGCATGAGTGCTTGGTCTAATATGTTTATACTCTGAACAATTCAAAACACAAAAAAGGACATAAGAGTTCATGTACAACAAAAATTTTCTATAGATGAAGAGAGAGGTATATATAGATATATATATTATATATATAAGGGTAGGTAGAGAGGCTAGTTGTAAATAAAATTGACAAATATTATTCTTAGAAGATAGATTATGGATAAATTATTGAGTGATCAAGGAAAAAAAAATGTAAGGAGCAAGTGATTCAGCCAAGACTTCATACAAGACCGAAGACGCCATACTTTCTTTGGTTTTGAATAAAACATCTTTTCCAATAAAAAAAAGGGGAAAACAAAAAAGATGACGGTTAGCAACAGGGAGGGATAAGAGCCCAACGAGAGAAAGGGGCCCAAATAGACGAGCAGCCCAACAAAAAAAGAGCGAAAGCTACCGGGAAAGGGCAGCAAACCAGCAGCCAAGCCTTACCAAACAGTAACAGCAACAAACCAAAACCAGGGCGACCAGCAGCAACCTTCAAGTCATTATGAAAATGATTTACACAAAAATTATATGAAATTGAAAGAGCTAATATTGGCACTTGTTTAATAATAATAATATAAATCCCTTTCAGCTTTTAGCAATTGGGAAGAAAAAGGTGCAAATTTTCCTATACAGATGAGATTAAACGAATTAAAAATATGGAGCCTGCGAAGCGAAGGTGATCCTTCCTTTTCAATTGAAGTCTACTTTGACATTTGTAACAAAATCGCAGACTGCATAGACGAAGCCTTTCAACTTCAATTCGAAAGGCGCCGTAAGAAATCCACAAGTATAAGGAGGAGGGCGGATAAGATTTAGAAAGCGATGGAGGCGCAGCAGACCAAATCAATTGCAGTAACTATACTTCACAATGCCACCATCGTCACCATGGACCCCGACGCCCGAGTCTTCCGCAACGGTGGGGTCGTCATCGAGCGAGACGCAATCGTAGCCGTCGGTCAATCTTCCGATATTCTTCACCAGTTCTCTTCTCTCGCCCATCAGATTTTCGATCTCAACGGCCAAATCGTCCTCCCTGGTCCTCCCTCTCACTGGTTCATAATTTCCATTTTTATTTATTTTATTTTATTGATTTTTCAAAATACTGAAATAATTGAAAATGTTTAAAATAGGATTGATCAACACGCACGTGCACACATCTCAGCAGCTGGGAAGAGGGATAGCCGATGATGTGGATTTGATGACTTGGTTGCACCATCGGATTTGGCCGTACGAGTCCAATATGAGTGAGGAAGATTCATACATTTCCACTCTGCTTTGTGGCATTGAGCTCATTCACTCTGGTGTACGCTTTCTCTTTTCTATTAGGTTTTTTAATTTAATTTTGTTTTTGTTTTTGATTTGCCACAAACTAGTGGGCTACAAATGCTGAATTTGAAGGCCTGTGATTGGTTTTCCTCGTTTGAATTTAGGTTACTTGCTTTGCTGAAGCAGGAGGGCAACATGCGTCAGGAATGGCAAGGGCAGTGGAGTTACTGGGCTTAAGGGCATGTTTGGCTGAATCCATCATGGACGCCGGTGACGGCTTGCCTGCTTCTTGGGCCGGTCGGAGCACCGATGATTGTATCCAGGTTTGAGCATATACTTCTTGACTGATGACATAACTTGTACAGAAGAGCTCACTCACTCACTCACTCAATCGGCACAGTCTCAAAAAGAGCTTTACAAGAAGCACCATAATACGGGAGATGGGCGCATCAGAGTGTGGTTAGGAATTAGGCAAATTATGAATGCAACTGATGGCTTACTGCTTGCAACAAGAGATACTGCCAAAGAACTGAAAACTGGCATTCACATGGTACTACTCATTTATCTCTCTACTTTCTAGGATACATTATGGTTGATGTTGAAATTTAACATTCACTAAACTCATGTTTCCCATGCTTAGCATATTGCAGAGATAGCATATGAGAATCAATTTGTGACAGAGACGAGAAAAGTTGACCATGGAACAGTCACTCACTTGGAGAAGATACAGTTTCTTCAGGACAATTTGCTAGCGGCTCATTCAGTTTGGGTTAACCCTGCTGAGGTGAGTTGCTGTTTCTATTCCTGTGTTGAACTAATGCAAAGTTGGTAGAACTCATCAAATGGTTTTTCTTGTTTGTACTGTCTTGTACACAAAATAAGAGTAGGATGAGGCTTGTGTTTGTCTAACAGTAAGACGTTATGAGTTTTCAAGCCTGTGAAGTGTTATTTATGCTATTATATTGATTAAAATCTTGTTCTTATAATGTAAATTGGTGTGTAACTCTTATTCTGTATGTTTAGATTGATTGTCTTTCAAGGGGTGGGGTCAAAGTATCTCACTGCCCCGCTGCTGCAATGCGAATGCTTGGATTTGCACCTATTAAAGAGATGCTTGATGCTGGCATCTGTGTCTCTTTGGGAACAGATGGGGCGCCCTCAAATAATAGAATGAGCATAGGTTGATTTCCTGATTATTCTTGCACCTCTTCCTTATTTATGGGTTTGAACGTTGGAAAATTTAATGTTTGGACCTGGGATTTCATGGATGAATTTTCTTTCTTGCAGTTGATGAAATGTACCTGGCTTCTCTGATTAACAAAGGACGGGAAGTTCATACAAATGGGACAACTGATCCTACCGCTCTGCCTGCTGAAACAGTTCTCAAGCTGGCGACTATAAATGGTGCAAAATCAGTACTCTGGGATGATGAAATAGGATCCCTTGAGGTTGGGAAAAAGGTTGGACTTTTGGCTCTGTTTAGTTTCTCGTGTCTTTCTTCATCTCTTATACAACTTTCTCTTTTATTTAAGTCACAACATATGCATTCGTTATATCCCAATTTCCCAACAAATTAATAATTTTTAAAAGGCTGATTAGCTTCCTTATTCCATGATATGGCAGGCTGACTTGGTTGTTATCAATCCTTCCTCTTGGACTATGGTTCCTCTCCATGACAGGTAAGAACCTTCCTCAAAGGAGTGATACTTAAAATTCATATATGAAGAAAGATCTTCTAACTGGCTTCTTAAAATTTGTATCCTAGGTGCATTTTAGTATGTTGTGGCTTATGCATGTGTCTAATATTCTTTACAGACTTTTTGACAGTTTCCATTATCATGACTCATGATCAATGGGATAGTTCAAGATTTATGGACTAATGTGTAGCCATCAGTCAGGATTACTCTTTTCTAAGTCATTTTTTGGGTTTTCAGTGGATATGGTTCCAATCTAGCAAGCGATAAATTCATAAAATTTAGCTCCATTTTTTTTCGTGCAACATACCTATTCAGGTAGATTAATGTTTTGCCATATATGCAGCATTTCCAGCCTCGTGTACTGTATGCGAACTGAAAATGTAGTGTCTGTAATGTGCAACGGTGAGTGGATTATGAAGGACAAGAAGATTCTGAATGTGGATGAGGTATTCTGTCATACTTTTCTCATATTATACGATCAAGGCTGAATAAAGATCAATTGTCGATAGCCAATCCCAATTTCCACACAAAATTAACTGTAAATATCAGTTAGTGAATGTGCTAGACAATAAAGTTAGCTATGTTTGCTAGTTTGGTTTATGAAATAGTATGCTAGTGATCCATATGTTAAGATGCAACTGGATTTTCTACAAGCGACTATATAAACTACAACATCTCATCTCTCACCCTTGTAACTGAACAGGAAGAAGTTCTTTCAAAGGCAAAGCATGCTTCGGCAGAACTTTTAAAACGGGCAGGCATCAAGATACCAAGCAGAATGAATTTTCTATAATGCTAGAACTGTAGAAACGGTGTTCTAATTGCTGTTTTTCCTCAAAACCAACTGTTGCATGATTTTGATATTTGATGTTGCATTCTATCAAAACCCACACAGACCTAAGTTAACGACCCATGATGTGAAAATGTCACTTGATCAAGTTCAACATTATTCCTCTAGTTTGAATTAATTATTTTCTGATCCAAAGAATTATGTGTGTAAATATATTATAAGATATCAAAATTTAGAGAGATTTTGGTTATGTTAGCAGTTGGGTTTCTTGTATTAAAATTACCACTTTTTTTTTTTTTTTTTTTTTTGGGGTCAGAAAATTACCACATAAGTATTTTGGATTTGTATAGGAGAAGGAGAAAGGAAGAGTTTTCCAGCCTTGAATAGAAAACAAATTTCCTATTTTTTTCTTTTGGGTGAAAGAAGAAGAAAATTAATACCCTTTGGTAAAGGGATTCTACGTGGCAGGGTATATATAGGAAGCACGTGATCACGTGAAGTCCAAATTTCACGCGGCAAATAAGAAGAATCGAAAGAAAGCTAGAACAGAAGCCCACTCTCTAGAATCTTACTTGAACCTTCTGGAACTTTCCCGCCCCTCCTGGACGCCGATCAAATTCCTCCTCTCTCCATAAATACCCGAAACCCACTTCCTTCCTCATCGTCAAATTAGAAAGTTTCCCTAGAAAACTATCTTCTTCTACACTCAAAGTCGTCGTTGTAATTCGATTCAAGATTTGAAGATTCTTGTCTACCCCATGGATAATTCGTATTTCAAAAGACACTTGAATAGTTTCGCGCCACACCATGGCTACTCCCCGGCTTTCGCCAGGTCCCGGTCCAGCACCAAGCGACGCCGTCGCCGAAGGTGGTCTCGATCCCGGTCCAATTCGTCGGGTTGGAGCGCAACCGGTCGGCCTCGGCACTGAAGATCCAGAAGGCGTTCAGAGGGTTCCTGGTGAGGAAAAGCTTGAAGAAGATCGCGGCGATAAAAGGCGACGTCGACGAGATCGAGAAGCGGATTTCGAAGAAAGAGACGGTGGAATTGATGAAGAGGGAGGCCAAGGAGCGGTTGAAGGTGAACGAGACGCTGATGAGCTTGCTGTTCAGGTTGGATTCGGTGCAGGGCGTCGACTCTGGAGTAAGGGATTTCAGGAGGACCGTGATCAAGAAGGCGATTGCTTTGCAGGAGAGAGTGGACGCTGCGGTTGCTGATGATGATCATACTCTGGGTGAGGTTGGGGAAGCATCAGGGGTTGATAATGGGGAATCAATTTCTGAAACAGTTGGAGGAGCCGTGGAGGATAAAGATTCAGGGGAGGATTTTGAAGGTGGTAAAACGGCCCCAATGGATCAAACCCAAGACTTGCAATCTGAAGCCCGTGAAGAAGATTGCAATTCAAATGCAGCCCCCAAATCTCTGAATGGAACTCTGAATTTGCCATCTTTGGAACAAACTGCTGAGACAGATGGAGTGACAAATGTGAATGAGATTAGAGAAATTGTTGGAGATGAAAGTGAAGAAGAATGTGAAAGTGAGAGCCAGTCTGTGTCGTCATATAATCCACAGAATTCGATGATAGAGGATGTTGAGGAAAATCCGTTGGTGAAGCAAGAGGAGGAGGATGATGATGGTATGGAGATTGTGAAAGCTGAAGATGAGGGAGGCAATGGCATTGGATTTGGGGTTAGAGACAGAGAGGAGAACAAGAGAAGCAGAGAGCTTCTGGAAAGGATGGTGGAGGACAATGAGAAGATGATGGGTATGATGGTGGAGCTTTTCGAGAGGAATGAGATGCAAACTCGGATGCTGAGCTCGCTGTCGCAGAGGGTGGAGCAGCTAGAGAGAGCTCTGGTGTGCGAGAGGTTGAGGAGAAGGAAGAAGAGGCAAGCAGCTGCTGCTGCTGCAGATATCGTACCACCAGATAATAATGCAAGGAAACAATAAATTAAAACTTTTTTCTTTCTTTCTCTTTCGTTTTGTAATTGTAAGTTGCTCTGCTCGTGTTGCTCTTGGATTTGAAAATTGAATAATTAATGTTTTTAGCTACATTGATTTTGTGAACTTGATTGGATCAAGTTATGATCTTGTTTTCAATTCAATTGGGACTCGTCATCTTAAACTAACGCATATGTCGTTATAAAAGAATCCAAAACAAGGCCCTGTTGACTGGGTCCTAACCCAATCCGCTGAATCCACTCAAATTTTAAGCCAGATTATGACCACTGTTATTTTTTTATTGTTTTACCAAAGTCCTAATATTCATTTACTTGTTTAGCAGCATTTTGTGTATTTTAATGAGCTTTTTATGGCTTTAATTTAGCTTGCCACTAGAGGATTATTTTTTGGGCTAACTACATTTTCTACTTAGGCCATCTCCAACTCAAATGGGGCTAAATCCAAACTTCTCCCCTTCAAAGTACAACTATTCATGTATTATTCAAACTCAAATAGCTTTTTTCTCAACCCATGAAGACTCATAATTTGAGTATGCAATTTTATTAAATTGTTTAAAAAGGTTAACCCTGTTTGTACCATATCTGACCATCCACTCACGTCCTATGGCGTGAGAAATAACTAACACACAAATTAAACCATATAAATCATGCAATCGTAGTACGAGTAAGTAGGGATCGTTCTATTCCGGGGATTAGGAGGGATGCTAATCAACACAAATTAAATTTATTAAACTAGAACTAAGTTAAGGGAACAATGATTGGGGGGAGTTGGATGATTTATACCAAAGTAAAATTGACAGCAGCAAATAACTAAGTTGTGAATGAAATATGGATTAAGGGATAGCTAGAGGATTCTTCTCCACACATGGAACATATGCATACAAATAGATCTCCAGTTACTCTTTCTATAAAGTATGAATGTCAAAGCCCCAAATTAATTGTGAACTGCACTAATTAACTCTCAGATTTTCCTAAGTTCATTGAATTGGACTCAGCGACTCAATCAAATTATTCTTATCAAGTTCCCTATATGAACAGCATGATAGAGATACATATCAAAGATCATTAAGTTTTATGAAAATCATAAGCTTTGACAAAGCATTTGTAACTATGAAAAACATGATACTCCTGCCAGGAATTTACTTAACACAATCATGACTAGTGACTTTTACTACTTGTGAATATAAGTTCATAACGATTAGGTGAAATTCCCTCATATTCTAGCATCAAATCCCTGCATGCAAACTAAGTATGCATCCTTAATAAACATGCAAGAATAAGTTCTGAATAAAACAGAAAAGTAAATCACATTTATACTTTACGAAACCATAACTGGAAGTGATCAATTCATATAAAACATATGTCCATGGCTTCGAATTCACCTCTAACCAAGAAGAAATTTAGTTACTCATATTTAATAATTGAAAAACAATATAGAATGGAAATACATAAGATAGGATAAAGAAAAGAAAAGAACTAGATGATGGCAGCAAGGAATTCGCAAGACAGCTCCAAGCTTTGCTCCTTTTGCAACTAGCTCTCTCTCTCTCTCTCTCTCTCTCTCTCTCTCTATTTGAATGTGTATGAGTAATGGATGAAGTGAAGTGATGGATTGTTGAATGATGTTGTGTTTAGAATTGGAGTGCTATTTATAGGGAGAATGGAAGGGGAATATTTGAATTGAATATGGTTTATGCCAATAGCACTTGTAATTAGAAACTCATTCTTTTGGCTAGTGCACTTCACCAACAAATCCCACTAGATAGTCATGCATGACATTGCATTGCAATCAGTTTGTGGGCCGATTTTGGGCTTGTTATTCACTCCAAAAAATCCTGAAAAAATATGGATCTTCAAGCCCTTTGTCTTATCTTTCCAAGCATATACAGCCCAACTCAAGGAAAAATAGGAAAGAACTTCAAATGTCATTTTTGGCCCAGTAACGCAGATGCTGCCGAATTTTGACATTGAGCTGCTAAATCGTGGATAACTTCCTCTAGAAGACTCCAAATCATGAACCGTAAAATGCTACGGAAACTAGACTTTCGTATCTTTCCAATGATGTATGAATCATTATCTGGTTCTTCTTGAGCAAGTACAGGTTAATCCGTGAATGTGACTGATCTGCAGACACTGTTTGGCTAACTTGTCTTCAAAATGCATGTAATGAGTCTCATCCTTATTACACTGAAACATACACAAACTTTATTAAAAGCACAAGTTTAACTCAAAAACATAACCAAATCATAAGTTAGAAGGGTATAAAAAGATATGTAATTATGCACTGATCATCCTAACACGTGGAACGCACTCAGGCCAAGTAGACCAGCCCAATCGGTCATACTGAAAGTTCGCTCGGCATGATGCACCGATTCTTGGACCAAGTACGCACCGATGCTCGTCAACCGACTCACAGTCGGTATCTCCGTTGACCTTCGGTATGACCTGCCGACAGTCTACACGTCGCTTCACACCGATTCTGACAGATCACCTCAGAATTCCTGCCATAACCTGTCAGAACCGCGTGTCAACCTCCGAGAGCACTCCCACGAGTCCCACATCGAAACTAAGTACTAAGAGCTTCCCAATTGCTTCCTATAAATAGAACCCCTTGGCCCAGCCAAGTGGTAAGACTTTCGAACTTGACTAAGTACTTACACTGTCAGTAGAATTGCTCTTAAGTACTAACTTTGGCATCGGAGTGCCTTCGGCAGGTACCACACCGGTATCCCTCTTTTCAGCTGAGATTCGGTCCCCGCTCGAACCTTCGGCTGTCACGGAAGAAGGTCACTCCGGTCCTTTGTCTTCAACACCTGTAAGTTAGCCTAAACTCTTTATCTGTTCAGATTTAGCGCGAACAAACCCCAATTTTTTTTTCTCGATATTATTTTTGTTTCAATCTTTGTGAATTAATTTTCTGAAGATCTTAACCTAAAACAAATCCAAAATATAATATAATTTCACTTAAAAAAAACAAATACGACAACATTTTATTTCATAGACTTTAATAAGGATTTATAGAGTTTGGGATGTATTTTAGGGTTAGATATGATTTATAATATTTTATTTATTTATTTTAGATGTTGGATTAGCCGTTGGATCATTTGTTTTTTTGTTAATCAAGTCACTTTTTAATCATAGCCATTGGTTTAAACTAGCCATTACATTTGAAATAAATAAAAAATCAATTTGGCTGTTTGAATTGCAGCCATTAGATGGCAACGACTACAAGCCCATCTTGAGCCACGTGTTAATAACTTTCCCTTCAAGTAGTCGACATGGCTGGCCCACCTCCTCAGTTTCTCTTGCTTTCTTTCATGTGCTGCAAGTTGCCTTCAATTTGGAGCCTACAAACCCAGATCGGAAAGCTGGGCCAAATACGCCCCCCCCCCCCCCCCCCTCCCTCCCCCCCACACACACAAAACCAGGCTGCTCAAAATTCCTCCCCTCCCTATACATGCGTTGGGGATGAAATTTGGGATTTTTTAGGTTTAGCCCCCATGGTTGGAGAAGGCCTCAGGTGGGTTAAGTTTGTAACATTTTGTCTAGCTATCAAGTTTATTGCTATTTTTTTTTAATGTGGAACTTGACGAACTTATATTTTAATTATGTAGACATATATCAAGTTTAAATCATTCTACATTCAGAAAGTTGAATATTCCTTAAAGAAAATCTTTTTTGTTGTTCATACATAAAACAACTGTTAATTCACGTTTAGTTTCTCTTGCTTTCCTTCACGTGCTGCAAGTTGCCTTCAATTTGGGGCCCACAAAATTTCTGCCGCGACAGGAAAGCTGGGCCAAATACCACCCCCTCCCCCCAAACCAGTATGCCCAAAATTCCTCCCCTCCCTCCCCCTCAAAAACCAGTATGCCCAAAATTCCTCCCCTTCCTATACATGCGTTGGGGATGAAATTTGGCAAAAATTTGGGATTTTTTAGGAAGCCCCCCATAGTTGGAGAAGGCCTCAAGTGGGTTAAGTTTGTAACATTTTGTCTAGCTATCAAGTTTATTGCTATTTTTTTTTTAACGTGGAACTTGATGAACTTATATTTTAATTATGTAGACATATGTCAAGTTTAAATCATTCTATATTCAGAAAGTTGAGTGTTCTTTAAAGAAAATCTTATTTGTTGTTCATAAAACAACTGTTAATTCAAGTGATTAATATGATGTCTATGTAGTCAAATAATAGATTGCAAAAATAATTATTATTTTTAACAACAAAAATAAGATTAACTTGATAGTAAGATTGTTGACAAAAGAAACTCTTTCTCCTTGCCGAAAAACCCTAGCCGAAACCCTCCCTCTTTCTCCTTGTCGACAACCAACTTTTCTAAGCTTGGGTAAGGTGGCCATTGCCCCTCCTCCCCTCCGCCCATCTTCTCCTTTTCTCTCCTCTTCTCCCATTTTTTCCCCTCCCTCTCTTTCCACTTTCATGGGTGCTCTTGCTAGCCCTTCTTTCCCATTCCTCTTCTCCTCCCCAAATCTACTTGGATCTTGAGTTTTTAACCTTGATCTGTTTGGATATAGGCATGTTTGTGTGTTTGTTTTATTTGGTTGTTTTTGCAGTGGTCTAGGTGGCTGGTGTTGTCTTTGTCTCGATGACGGCGACAATAGTGACTCTGGATTGAGTCTCTCTTTAGGAGAGTTGTGATACCTGGTGTCTATGTTTTGACGGCAGCGACATCAGCAACACTGGTGGTAGTTGTTAGGATGTGGTGGTGTGCCCTCTGAGGGATTTCGTCTTTGATTTTAGCTTCTATTTTGCTGTCTTTTTCCATTGTTACATTGCTCCTTTGCAGCTTGTCTCTGCTCTATGCTGTCCGAAGACTTATGTTTGGTCATCAGAGTTTCTTTGTCAAGTTATGAGTTGAGTTAGGGTGCTTTTCAGGGGCCTCTCTTGTTATTGTTTTTGTGCTCTCCTGGGTTTCTATCCATTGTATATTCTTCAACCTTCTGCACCTCCCACACTTTAACTTATAAAAAACAAAACAAAATTTGAGCAATTTAATCCCATGATAAACAAAAGTGACCCTTATCTAAAAACCCTTTTACCCATAATTTTTGGTTTGATGGATCTACAAATCATGGGGGGCAGTGGGATTGAATTGGGTTTCTTTAGAATTATCATAGAAATTCAATTCAATTTCTTTGAAACTTGGTTCTGATTGCAAAGTAGGAGTGAGATGCGTCTATTTGATATATATATTTTTTTGGAGTTGGTGGAGTTTGTATTGGATGGAATTGTTGATGGAGAGGAAATGTTCCTCGAGGTCCCTGCCATTGAAGGGTAAAATTGGAAACTTTTGAAGCACGGGTCTTGAGGAGGTTGAAGGATTGAGCAAGCTAAGCTAGGAGAAAGAAGTTGGCTTGGAGGAAGAAGAGAAGGAAAGAGTCCTGCATAGAGAGAAGGAAGAAGATGTAGATAAGAGAAAAAGGAAAAATAAATCCATATACCCTGTTTTTTAAAATTATAATAACCTAGTCCTAGTCCCGTCCAAATATACACTAAACATAGGACAAGTGTTATCCAGCTTAGACTAAGCCAAGCCAATCCAAGACAACCCCTAAACCTAATCCATGCCAAGAGTCCTGCATAACAAACCAGCCCAACAATTTCTAACTTTATAATTAAAGCTCATGGGCCGTATTAGAGGTTGGGCTTGGATTGCAAATTAGAGCCAAACCAACCCGACCCATTGACTTCATGGACGGTATTGCGTTTCTATCCAGTTGACGGCCACTAAACGCAAACAAAAAAATAGACTTCATGAGCTTTTTCTGTTATGAAACCTTTCTCAAGGCCTTTCTCTCCAGCAAGCTAAAAAACCTAAAAATAAATATCTTTTTACTATTATTTAATTTAAAACTCTGATTGTTTTATATAACAATATTTTATTCTACTAAACAAGCAACCTGAAATCTTTACTTGATTAGTTGATTTGGCTGTTCTGACCACCACCCAAACCCTCACCCTTTTCCTCTACCAGACCTCTATCTCTCTCTCTCTCTCCTCTCAGTGTTGTACAAAACTGTTCTTCGAAACCCTAGATTCTCTGAAATTTCAAAAATAATCTAGACCTAAGCATCTCGCTCTCTATCTCTCTCTATTGGCTTTGTAGCAGCTGAGCTTCAATCCACTGCGTGCTTCTTCTCCCTTTCTCGATCTCCCTCCCTCCCCTACTTCGTCACTTTTCGACCGTTCCATGGCGGAAGGCAAGCTCGATCTGCCTGACGATCTCCTCTTGTCCAAACCGTCCGATCAGTCCTGGACCTCCAAAGGTACTTCCGCGCTTTCATTTTTGCATTTTATTTCTTAGTGATTCATTTCTCTCGATTTGTGTATTCAATGGATTTGATCCATATGAAGCTAATGTAAGGGCGAAGGTTACTGATCTGAAGCGTTTAAGTGTATAGTGGACCAGTTCATTTAAGTCTCTTTCAACATCAACATCCTTAATTTCGGCTTTCTGCATCTTGAGCTATTCGGACTTATACGTTGTTTTTTTAATATTTCGTTTATTGGATTTTTCTCAGATCAGTTTTTCTTCTCTCATATTTTACTTGTGATTTTAGCATTCGAAATTGATCTGTAACACTATATTGTAATCCCTTCGATTGTTTTACTATCAAAATCTCATGTTTTTCTTAAAACTATTAATTCTGTATTCTGTATTTCATTTATGTTTTTGTTTGAAGATCAAATAAAGGAATTTGCATGTGCTACAGTCCCTGGGTGAGGCCCCAGTTTTCGTTTTATTTGTTTTCAAATATTCAACAGTTGATTCTTTCCATGGCACGGTTCATTTATACTAACTCTTTCGGTGACTCAATGAACGGAGAGGACCTATATTTTTCTGATGAACAATAGTACAACCATGGATGCCGAGTTCTTGAGATTTATTCTTGTATGAAAATTTGGTCTGCAGTAAAAACTATGTTAGGAAATTAATTATCGAAGTTTTCAGTTCTTTTCTCTTTTGGAAAGTCTATTTAAAATTCTAGTGTATCAAATTTTATTTGCTGTTGACAAATATGTACAGTTCCTTCAAGTAGTGTTTAAGGGGTTAGTAACATCATTACTGGATTAGTGTGTGACATTGACTGGCTTTGTAGTGAAATCATAGGCATAGATTTGTCTTTTAATTAATGTTCATGTTATGGCAGTTGAACCCTCTGGAGGAAATGATGAAGAAAAGGTGCTTATCGGGTCATCTGATGACTCAAAAGGTGAGCTTTGGCATTCTATTTTGTAGCATTAATTTGATGAACTGTTGAATCAAAGTAATATCTATTTTGCTTCCTCCATTTGTTGTTTATTTCGTTTGATCTGATTTTATATTGCTATTTGACTTTTTTTTTGGCAGATCCAGCAGCCTCAGAAAGCAGCATACCTTTGTCCCCCCAATGGCTGTATGCCAAACCTAGTGAGTCTAAGTTGGTATGTGCTGTAAAAATTGGATTTCTTTTAGTGTTAGTTGAGAAATTTTATTTCTGTTATCTAGTTGTAGTTACTTGAATCCGTTTTACTTATCAAAAGACTTCAACTTGTGGAGTTGTGCTACTGCGTTATTGATACTCAGATTATATCTTGATATGATGAAAACATTCACTTTATCTGTCAATTAACAGTTGTTTAACCCTGGATTGCATGACTTAGCTAACTAGTCAGAGAATTGTCTGTATATGACAGGAAATGCGTGGCCCAAGTTCACTCGGAAACTCCACTGATAGCAACCAGAAGGAAGGTTGGCGTTTGGAAGGATCTGATGACAAAAAAGATTGGAGGCGGCCTGCCACTGAAAGTGAAAATAGCCGTCGTTGGCGTGAAGAGGAAAGAGAAACTAGCTTGCTTGGTGGTAGAAGAGATCGCAGGAAACCAGAACGCCGTGTTGACAGTGTTCCAGTTAGAGACACAACTGACAATAGGGCATTGCCTGCATCTGAAAGGTGGCATGATGGCCGTAATTCTGTGCATGAAGTGCGGCGTGATAGCAAATGGTCATCGAGGTGGGGTCCTGAAGACAAAGAAAAGGAGCCTCGAACTGAGAAGAGAACAGATGTAGAGAAGGAAGATGCTCACAC
Organism: Prunus salicina; assembly: GCA_020226455.1. NCBI lineage: Eukaryota > Viridiplantae > Streptophyta > Magnoliopsida > Rosales > Rosaceae > Prunus > Prunus salicina. The sequence continues at coordinate 30,109,826 of CM035341.1, forward strand.
TAACAATGACAATCAATCCCTTGGAGGTAACAATCGTTCAGCTCCTGAGCGCGAGTCAGATTCTCGGGACAAATGGAGGCCACGCCATAGAATGGAGGTTCACTCTGGTGGGTCAAATACTTACCGTGCTGCACCTGGATTTGGACCTGAAAGAGGACGGGCGGAGGGTTCAAATTTGGGGTTTACCCTTGGAAGAGGGAGGTCAAATGCCATCGGGAGATCATCTGCAGGTGTTATTGGCTCTGCTCCTTCTGGAAAAAATGAAAGTGTCCCAGGGAAACCTAGGCACTCAGCTGATAGTTTTTGCTACCCTAGGGCAAAGCTTCTTGACATTTATCGTCAGAGAAAGCTTGATCTATCTTTTGCTACCATGCCAGATGAGATGGAGGAATCACCCCCTACAACTGAAGTAGGATTTGTTGAACCACTGGCTTTTCTTGCCCCAGATGCTGAAGAAGAGGTAAGAAATGAAATTCCTGGATCATCTTGGGTATGTAGTTTATTTTTCTTTGATGGATTGATTCCTTTTATGCGTTTTAACTGGTTCATATGTTGCTAATAGGCCATCCTTAGTGATATATGGAAGGGAAAGATTACAAGTAGTGGGGTAGTATACAATTCTTTTAGAAAGGGGCGATCAACTGAGAGCAGTACAGGTACTTTCAACTCAATGGTTTCCAATTTCTGTCAATTTTTGGAAATTTGAAGTCTAATGTCTAAAACACTCATTCTCTAGGTGTTGGGGACTTGGAAGCTGTTGATGGAGTTCTGGGTATTTTGCCCTCAAACATCCCTGAAGAGTCTATCAATACCTTGCAGGAGGCTGCAAGTGCTGATACTAATGGGAGTTTGTGGAATTATGGTCCACAGAGGAATGTGGTAGATGGTGAGTTGCAGTTTGTTTTTATATTTTCATGTTATCCTATATATTAAACTGTATGCAAGGATTGTTGACTGGAATTTGACATCTGAAGAATCCTAATTATTTTTATTGCAGAAAAAGATGTCAATCATAAAGAATGGCAAAACAAAGCTACTGCAGGAAAGGACCTTGATGGATTGTCCCTAACATTTCAAAAAAGTAATGGTATCTGCAGTGATTTTGAGACTGATGGTGCTTACAATAGTGCCGATCAGCTCCATGTTCGTGACAGTCGGCAAATTGCAGATTCTACTTTTTCCAGTCATTCTCTCTCTGATGACATTGAGTTTACCCCTTCTTCTGACATAAGATCCAAACTTCCCGATGATTCAAATACTCTCTATGCTTTAGGCTCTTCTGAGCAGATGCAGAGTACCAACCCTCGGGCAAAAGAAGTAGAAAGGGATGTCCCTCCCGAGGACTTATGTTTGTATTACCTTGATCCTCAAGGGGTTATTCAGGGACCATACCTGGGGGTAGACATTATTTCATGGTTTGAACAAGGTTTTTTCGGGACAGACTTGCTTGTTCGTTTGGCAGATACTCCTGAAGGAACACCTTTCAACGAATTGGGGGAGTTCATGCCACATCTGAAAGTTTGGGATGGGCAAGGGAATATCATGAATCCAAGTTCTAATATAGAAGAATCCAGTGGCTTGATAGGGAACTTAGAGTCCAGTTTACCGTCTTCTGCTCCGGTTTCAGAAATTACTGATTCATTTATGGGGAATGAGCTTCGGCGGCCATTGCCTGAACTAAACAGCCTTTCAGCTCAGCATATTCTACCCAGAACATCTGAGCCTGAAACTCCATTACAACTGCCAAATTCCAGGGGTCAAAGCTTTAATGATTTTGTTGCAGATGATGAAGGTTTGGCTTTAATGATCAATTCGTTTTGGTTTGTTTATTGTGCTGACAGATGGTTTTTCTATTTATCTCATCCTATTTCATCTGCAATTTTCCAGATATTGTGTTTCCAGGAATACCTGGAACCACCGGCTATTCTACTGCAAAATCTTCGGGGACCATTCATGATCCTATAGCTAATTCTATTAGCCACCTTCCTCCAACTGAGCTGACTGAATCTGGTATGCCTATTCAGAATGATAATAAGTTGCACCCCTTTGGCTTGCTATGGTCTGAACTAGAAGGCGGTCAAACAAAACATATCAAGTCAGCCAATACGCCTTCTAGTGCGGGGAGGGCGGTTCCATTTGGTGCAATTTCTGATCCAGCAGTTGTTGCCGAGACGTGGTCTGATGTTCACAGAAAAAATACAGTCTCTGATACAAACCTGTATCAAGACATGATAGCTCCTCGGCAATTGGCACACATGGAACAGGAACCCAGTCATTATGATTTAGCGGAGCAGCTCATGTCACAGCAAATTCAACAGCAACAGCTCCAGCAGCGAAATATGTTGTCTAGTTTTGGGCACTTGAATGATGCAGTATTAGAGCATTTGCCAAATCAGAATCTTATTCACCAACAGTTAGCCAACCATTCTTCTGCCGACATAGATCATCTATTGGCACTTCAGATGCAACAGCATCGACAGGCTCAGCTCCAGCAACATCATCAATTGCAGCAGCAGCAATTTCATCAACAGCAGAAGCTTTTACAGGAGCAACAGCAATCTCAAGTACAACAGGTGCTTCTTGAACAACTGCTGCGTGGTCAAATGCATGATCCTGCACTTAGGCAGCAACATGTTGATCCTGTCAGAGCAAACAATGCTCTTGATCAGGTTCTATTGGAGCAGCACCTTCTGCATGAGCTTCAACAACGGTCTCACCATCTTCCAAGGCATGTTGATCCATCTATGGAACAGCTTATCCAAAAGTTTGGTCACTCACCGCAAGGACATCAAACAGATTTGTTTGAGCTACTGTCTCGTGCGCAGCATGGGCAAATTCAATCATTGGAACATCAGATGCAAGCCAGGCAGCAGTTACCAATGGGAATGAGGCAGAGGATGGAAGAAGAGAGGCATGTCAGTTCTGTCTGGCCAGCAGATGAATCAAATCAGTTTTTGAGGGGCCATGCTGGTACTCAGCAGCGAGCTCACACTTCTGGATTTAGTCCTTTGGATTTTTACCAGAGGCAACAGAGGCCATCCCATGAGGAGCAGCTGAGTCACCTTGACCGGAATCATTCATTGCAGGATCGACTTCAGCAAGGGTTTTATGAGCCTGGCTCACTGCCGTTTGAGCGGTCAATGTCATTGCCTGCTGGTGCACCAGGGATGAACTTGGATGTTGTAAATGCTATGGCTCGTGCTCAGGGTTTGGATATGCAGGATTCCGCTGGACGTATGCAATCGGCTGGTCAATTGGGAACATTTTCGTCTGGCATCCATTCTCATAATCCTCATCACCCTCTTCCTAACCAATTTCATGTCTCACATTTGGATGCACTTGAGGGACACTGGTCTGAGAAGAATGAACAGCTAGAAAATGACTGGCTGGACTCTCGGTTTCAACAGTTGCATATTAATGCTGAGCGGCAGAAAAGGGAGTCAGAAATCAAAATTCCTTCTCAGGATCGAACTTTATGGATGTCAGACGGATCTAATGAAGAGCATTCAAAGAGACTATTGATGGAGTTACTCCATAAAAAATCAGGCCATCAACCTACTGAATCATCGAATGTCAGCAATGATATGTTCTCTGATAAAAGGCTGTCATCTGGCCTCTACTCTGGATCAAGCTCTTCAAATCACCCATTCATTCTTCACGCAGACCAAGAAGCAGGTCTAAATAATTCATTTCAAGTAGGATCCTATGGTTCTAATCCATGTGAGCTCCCACAGGAAGAGCGAGCCTGCAGTGTGGAAAGCAATGAAAAATTGATGTATAGACCTGATTCTGGAGCATTGATTGAGAGAGAGTCATTCTTGGCAGGCATCAATGCTACGACTCAGTCAATTTACACAAATTCTAACATGATTAGTAAGTCTTCTATCAATAAAGAACGTTCGGAGTTGGAGGGGAGGAAGCGTGGATCCAAGAGTGAGGCGATCATTATGGGTCGAGCTTTTGAGACGCAAGAACGAATGGCTGAACAAGCAGGGTTGGCTGCCCAAGATTATGGGGAGAGGGCAACAAATGCCCTTGGCATGCATAATTCATCCGGTGTTTCAGGTACTACTCTTTATTGCTTCTTTTTTGTCTGGACTCCCTTGCATTGTGTTCAAAATTGTTCATGTGAGAGTCGTGGTTTTATAAATTTGCTTCTTCCCAGGTGGGAATGCAGGCTTTTACGGTGACAAGATTGGCCGAAGTAATTCATTTGCAGAAGAAACTACCAAGGATCGGTACATATGCGACCTTACTCTTATTGGTCCCTTCTCTTTATCACCCAAATTCTTATACGAATTCCTCCTATCGTGCGTAGAAGTAATTCTTTTTTCTTCCTTACATTGCCACAGGGTGCCGGTCCCATCCAAAGGTCAAGACAATATTCTGCTGAGACGACCTGCTGTCTCAAATGCTTCAGCATCCCAAGAAGGATTGTCAGAACTGATTTCCAATCCAGTTTTCAGAGGGAAAAATTCAAGTGGTGCTCCAGATGGTATCGTACTTCTAACTCTCTACTAATTTCTTATCCGTGTATGGTAGATTTGATGTCTATTTGCTTATTTCAAAGGTTATGGACTTTATAGCTACCCCTACCATCTCTTTAACTCTCGTGCCACCCCAAACAGGCAGTGCTATCAGCTGCATTCTATTTCTTATTACTTTATTGTACCACTTTGAAACAATGCTGGGGGACTCTAAATTTACAGTCAAATTGTCAAATACTACTTTCAGACAAATAAGTACGTATTTTTTAAATCTTCAGGGGGAAGGCCAGACCAAGTCGTTAATCCAGTAAACCAAGGTTCTGATGTCATTTCATCTTCAAAGAAAGAAGTGCATTTTCGCCGTGCTTTATCCGTCAGTGACGCTGATGTGTCAGAGGCGTCATTTATGGATATGCTTAAGAGTAATACAAAGAAGGTTGGTCCGATGGATGCCCATACAGCAGCAGGATTTTCAGAAGCATCCGATGCAATGCAAGGGAGCCGAAGTGGCAAAAAGAAGGGAAAGAAAGGGAGGCAAATTGACCCTGCCCTCCTTGGTTTTAAAGTTACCAGCAACCGGATAATGATGGGTGAAATTCAACGCATAGACGATTAGAGCACCATTGATTCTGTAATTTCTGTGTAAATCTCCATTTCTTGATAGTTAGTCTAGTTAGTCGTATAGGTTTAGAACACTCGGTGTAAAGCATCTGCGGGTGAAAATTCTTTTATTTTTTCTCCCCATCCTCATCCTAGTGGTTAACAGTTGACACATACTGTCACTGGTGATAAAGATTGCTTAGCGTGCGATCTGAGTGTGCAGCAACGGCAAGTAGGATCTAAGTTTTGTATAATACTAAGAGGGTTTAACTTAGGGTAGTGATCCGGCAATATATCTGTATATTGTTTAGATTTATTTTAAAGCTTTAACATTATTAGCTGAGCCCTCTGTTTGGGTCTTTTTTAAATGTGGAAAATTTAGGTTTGCATATGCCTTATTCGTCACAATTACACTTCTGCAGCGCTACATGTTTTGTACCGAGGGTGAAATTGGTATAACAGAGGTGATACAGAAAAGGGCGAAAAAAAAGAAACTTGGGCACGGCTTCATATTTTGCTGCAATTTGAACTTGAGAAAGTGAATAGGCTCCAGAAAGGGGCAGACTAGTCTCGTATTCCCAAGCAGTAGAAAGTTTTAACATTAATCAGAACTTGAGTGGAAGAACAAGACCTTTTTATCTTATCTTTTGTACAACCAAATGTTGCAAAAAGTTGTTACTGGCGTTTACATTTTGCTTATGGAAGCCATTGATTTTGAAAGAGCTGCAAGACCGTCCTTCCCATGATCCACTCCAAGTCTGTAGATGATATAGGTATTTGATTGACGATAAGAGAAACGGCTTCTTTCGCTCCTTTATAACCACATTCGGGAACAACAAATGGAAAATCACTGCAGTGAAGACTATTACTGTTAGCTTCTTCCCCCTACCTGGTCAAGAAGGAAGCATTTTTGTTTTGATTGAAAGAACAAGAGAAACACAGAGCTCTACCTGCCCCACATGACACGGTTAGCACCAAAGCTCGAGACAACTTGAGACAGTGAGTGAGATAAATCCTGATATGGAAATGGCATTCTTGACAACCTGAAAACTGCACTGAATTTCACGTAGACCTGGCCATGAAAAAATCACATTACATGTCAAGAATCGGACTCTTAATGTGCGTGAAGTATAAATTGGGAAACAAACATACAAATCATAAGGCATTAGACAGAGATATCACAGAGGATCCAAGGGTTCATGATTGTGCTTTATATGCCCTATCCAATAACCTAATTGTTCTTGACAATCCTTTATCAGTGCCTAATAGAAATTTAAGTTGGCTGATTTTCAGCAAGTTCAACAACCTATATCATTCTCATGCCCTCGGCGCAGAACAAATAAAGATATAAGGCTCTCAAGTAATGGTCTAGGTCAATCTAAATATGACAGCCTTGTCTTACTCGAGATGGCAGCAATAGTAGAAAAGCAACCAGCCAGTTATGAGAAGGTATTCTGGAAACCTTTACCTGTGGGAATCTGGATAGCTTTAAAAGTGCAGAGAAAGCCACCTTTTCCTCATCGTTTCTGCAAGATAAGATATTTAAAGTAAGAAAAGTTACAAAAGGTCTAGCCAAATATTGATTATTGAAAGCTCTTTCTAGCAAAGTAAACTACGAGAAAACTTACATTGGTGGTTTGCAGAAAGCCAAGTGATCAAGCAATACAGTTGTTGATGGAAACTCTGTGCACAGCTCCTCAATTTCTGAAATATGCAGACTGAGGCCCTGAATTTAACCATTTTATAGTAAATAAGCATTTCTATGATAAGCTCCATCTGGTAACATCCCACACAGAGACACTAGCCTATTTGGTGAGTAGGCCATCAAGTAGTTTGATGTACAGGCCATCAAGTAGTTCGATGTAAAGTAATAAAATGTTTTAAATGAATATGCCATCCACATCAATTGCTTGTAATATAGAACCACAAGTTGCAAATCCATTTTACAAAAGTCATAAGAAAAGAAAAACAATACCTTCATACACATAAAACCAACTGGTACTCCAAGTTCTCCTGCCTTAGCGAATATTGCCTTCCCAACTTCATTGGTCATCTGCAGAAACCCTCAAATGTGATAAGAATAACATCGATGTGGATGAATAGAAGTGATCTGGTTCTAGAAGGAACTTGCTCCACCTTTAATGGTGTTTGCAGGCATATATACAAGAGCATCTATCTATTTCTTTCTTTTTATTTTTTTATTTTTTTATTTTATAAATATTTATGAGGAAACCAGAGCATCTATCTTAAAACATGTGCAAAAGTATGAAAATATTTAAATTACCTGTTGACCAGAAGGCCACAGATATGGATTGAAGCGAACAGCATGATAATTATCCTAGCATAAAAGAAATTTTTGTCAAAGTGATTTCCTTGAAGGCACCAGAAATAAACCCTGATTAACATAATCTGGAATTTCCCAAAGACCTGCAGAATGAGATGTTCAAGTTGCTTAACCCCACTTCCATCTTCGGTTGGATTTGCCAGGCAACAACCAACAAATTTAGATGGATACTTCTTCAACACACTGTCCAAAGATAAGCAAGTATAAGGCAATGCCATATATAATACGCGGTGAAGAAATCAAGAGGAAATTAATACCATATACTGATATGCATCAAGTAGTCCTATATCATGTTTCCTACCAACTCATGCCCTTGCAAACATGATCATAAGGTCACTACTTAGATGGAGCATGAGTAAGAATTGTAGGACATCACCTGATGAACTTCTGAATATTAAACTTTGTTGATTAGTTTAGCAATTCAAGTCTACACGGAATGAAAAGTTCATTAAGTGGGATACCGTGAGCCATGTCATGTTATTGCAGGAATTTAGAAGTTCAGCAGTTCAGTTACTGGGTTGGGTTCTAAAGTCATTGTCAAAACGTAAAGATCAACTACCATATACACATTTAACCATGTCAGCTACAATTTCATGTGGCTCTGTAGCTAACATGACTGCTAATATTTTGTCTAAACTATACTATATTAAGAAAAAAATGAAGAAAAATGACTTCAACTTTGATAGGACATGATCATATTTAACCAGACCTTGTCACCAAAGAATGATCGAATTTGTGATTAATGGGCTGCACAATAAGCGCACCGTCAACACCTGCTTCTTCCATAGACTGGGAGAAGAAGAAAAAACATGAATATATGTTGGCAATAGACATTGTCATTTATCAGCTTTCCATATAGAAAAAAAAAAATAAGGGGGGCAACAAAATGGAAGAAATATGAGAGTGATGTGTTCTCATCATACTGAAAATCACTAGAACTGAGACTGTGAGACAATCTAGAAAGACAAAGTATGTATGAGATCACAGTTACAATGCTGGAAATCCTGAAAAATCCATATAATTTCAATTGGGATTAAGCAAGAAACACACACACAGCGACAGCTTCATGAAAGTCATACCTTGAGCAAGAAATCGACATCTCCAGGCAAAGTAGGTTCTTGGCCAGGAAAGTAAGGGTATTTATCCGCAGCCTTGACAACCCAAAATTTCAGTAACACTTCAGCTTCAGAAAAGAAAAATACAAGTATGAACTTGGAAAACAGTTAAACTCAGCTGGGTTACCTCTTGGGGAGATGCCCACACATGCAGATGTGAATCTATGATCTTGGTTCTACTCTGGGTGTCATTGGTAGCCATTCTTGCAGCAGGGACTATGAACCGGGTCTTTGTTGAAATGTGGGGAAATGGTGGTGGACATTTAAGTTGCACTACAGGGGCTTGAGCTGAAGCTGAAAGCAGAAGAGGCGTTAGCCTCACTGCCATAGCCATTGGATTATGGCTAAAAGACCCTTTCATTTAAGTCACATATATGAAAGCCCAACTCGGCCCGTTTAGGATGCAATCGGCATTTTGGATAACTTGGACATTATATTGGTAATTTCAGAGTCATTGCATCGGTGAGTCAGTGACCTTCTGGCTACTCTCGAATTCATCGCTTTTTTGCAACAACAAAGAAGGAATATACTGATACCGTAAATTACACCACCACCCACATTGAGCCTTATCAGCAGACCACATAGCTTAGCAGCAGCAGCAACAGTAGCAGCAGAGGTAGCTCTACTATACCTTCAATGGCGGCTCCATTGACCACCCTGGTAAAAACCCATCTTCTCTCTCACTTTGTTTGGTTCCCGAGAAACCCAAAATTAAAAATAAATGTTAATGATGGTACAATAAAAGAAGTTTTCTTTCTGTTTTTGCTTTCGCAGTCAAATGTTGGTTCGCTTCCGGGTTCTCGCAGCGTATCTCAGATCAGAGCTTTGACCCCTACCTGTACTTCAGTCACGCTTCCAACAATTCCATTGTCTTCTAACAAAAAGGCAACGTTATCCTCCAGCTTCCTCTCCAGGTCGTCGCGTTTGTCCCCTCTGACATTCTCTTCGAACCCTAATTCTCAGAAAAGGGCCAGTCTTGTTAGCTCAGTCCGAGCCAGTGCTGAGGTTTGAATGAAAATTCTTTTTTGTTTTTTTTAACCAAAGTTGCTGCATTTGGTGAGCTTATAATTATAATTATAAGTTTCTTTTTTCAATTGTAGGAAGCAACTTTGCAATCAAAAGTGACCCATAAGGTGTATTTTGACATTAGCATTGGGAATCCAGTTGGGAAGCTTGCTGGAAGGATTGTGATTGGATTGTTTGGTGATGATGTGCCCCAAACCGCAGAGAATTTCCGTGCCCTGTGCACAGGTTTTAAGATTTATTTGGTTTTGTTTATGGCTTAAGTGGTCTGATTAAAGTGGCCTCTTGAATGTATTTTGATTTCATATGAGCTGTGTGTCTTTCTTAGGCGATAAAGGCTTTGGGTTCAAGGGTTCAGCATTCCATCGTGTAATCAAGGATTTCATGATTCAAGGAGGGGATTTTGACAAAGGCAATGTGGGTGCTCTTCCTAACCTTGTAGCCTCATTGTTTCTGGTTTATTTTATGAATTGCAACATTGGTTGACTACAGGTTTAACGATGATATATGGTCTAGGTTTCTAGTATAAGATTGATTTTACATTGGTTTTGGTAAGATTACTTTAAAATCCAATCTATCAAATACAAGGAAGGGTACTAATTGTTCACTTATGCTAAACACTGATTGCAAGGTTAAACAAAAGAAAACAGAAAAACAATTCAGCATTTGTTAAGATTGTTATGATAGCTTGAATAGGTCTCTTTTCTAGCCCAAAACTTTACATCTAAACTTGTGAGTCTATAAGTTTGCAGTGGGCATCGCCATTCACTCATAAAAACAGCTGTGGAGTTACCTCGCACATATGGCTGGTTGACCATTTTATTTTTCCTGTTTTATGTATCTTTTCTCTGTTCTGTTTCCCAAGCCAGCTGTGCGTTTTGAACTTTGAGAAAATTAGCTTTCCTGTATTATTTATAACAACTTCTTCCGGTATATATTTACTCTTGTTCCCAAAGGTGCATAGGTTTACTAAAGGTCTTCTAATCAATGTTGCCTGCTAGTAAATGAGAGCTTGAATTCCTGAGTATTGGAAGGAGTTGATTTTTTAGAGATTCGTGCTTAATAAACTATTGAGGGTACCCTTTTTGGCCTTTCGTTCATCTCACAGCCTCACTTTTCCAAGATTTTCCCCACAATTTTGTTCCGTTTATTACTTTGAAATATGTAACATTTCTTCGTGCTTTTTTGAAAATTTCATAGTTTGTTTTTGTTAAGAGGTTTTTCCATTTGTTGGACATAACAATGACATTACAATGCTGGAATAATGTTGCAGGGAACTGGAGGTAAAAGCATTTACGGTCGTACTTTTAAGGATGAGAACTTTAAGTGTAAGTTATTCCTCACTTCTCATGCCTCATAGTAGGTTGTGATTGACGTGCTAGATACATTCCTTCCTAGGATAATATTTCCAGAAAACATACATAATACAATGATTATTTGATTGGAATTATTCAATAGTCATTGATGTATTCCTGGATCTTTTGCATTCAGTTACACTCCAACAGTATGAACTGTCTTTTTATTGACAACAGATTTTCTTTCTCATGTAATATGAGATATTGACTATGATTGTGTCTAACTTTCATTGCAAACGTAACAATGTAAATCATGATTTTGCAGTGTCTCATACTGGACCTGGAGTTGTTAGCATGGCCAATGCAGGCCCCAATACCAATGGGAGCCAGTTCTTCATATGCACTGTCAAGGTAAGAGTCATTCATTCTCTATATGATAAATCAATTTGTAGGAAAATTATGGCATTATTGTTTGAAGCTTCATATAATTGTGGCACAAAGCAAAAATTCATAAACTTCAATTTTCCTAACGTATTGACAAGATTTCTTAGTTTCTTCTCAGAAGGTAGTTGAAGCTTAGAGGAGGTAGCATTATAGCTTTGTAACTTGATACATGCTTAAGTATAATTATTTGGTTGCAGACCCCATGGCTCGACAACAGGCATGTTGTGTTTGGGCAAGTTCTGGAAGGCCTGGACGTGGTTAGGCTGATTGAGTCTCAAGAGACAGACAGAGGCGACCGTCCTACAAAGAAGGTGGTCATTGCCGACTGCGGAGAGCTGCCGGTGGCCTGATGAGTTTTCTTATCAGTTTGAGTTATCAGCGATTCTTATCAGTTTGCTTCCTTTTGGAAATGTAGGCTTTTGTATTATCTACCCAGTCAAGAGGTTTTTGTTTGGAGGGATTAGGTCCTGCACAATCTTCTTTCTTTTCCACATATCTGTATTCCAGATAGTTGAGTTTGAGAACTGGGAATTATAGCCAATTAGAGGAAAGAACATTTTCTGAATCTACGAGTGAAATGAAAATGTGATGATAGGTGGACTGATTAATATTGTTAATTGATGTGATCCAATCCATGGAAAGCATCAATTAGTACTGTAAGCTCAAAATTGCAGCATCCCATGGCTCTTGGGCTACCCATGGGGTTTGATGTTGATTCAGATACATATTAGCCTTGTTCATGTTAAGTCCTTATTGGTTTTCTTTTTTGGGTCAATTTATTGCAACTCCAACACCCACAAAATGGGTCAATTCTATTAACGATTTTTGTACCAAATGGAACTAATTGATAGCCCAATATTACACCAAATGGGTAGCCCAAGAGCCATGGGTAATCTTGGGCAACCCATGGAAAGTTGATTTTTGTAGAAAAAATACTCTTATTAAATGTTAACATTGTTTCTATCTCTTCCCCACCCCAACACCCACAAAGCCAACCTTTACTCTTAGCAATCCACCCTCCCACAGCCACCACACACACACTCTCACTTATGTATTGTGGTCTATGGAGTTGCATTCCACTTTTGTATGGATTTTGCAAGTAAACTATTTATCAGTACATGACATCAATCAATGCCAACAAATTCAATGCTTTTGGTTCTCACCTCTGTCAAAATCATTTATTTGTATCAAAATCTATTTTTTGTTGTTGATAAAAGACGAAATTTCATTGAAACTCAAATAGGGGTACAATATTGAAACAAAAGGATGGGATGGGATGGGATTGTCTTGGCTTACTGAATCTGATCAAAATTGGCTGGCCACTGGACTGGAACCTCCTAATAATCACTGAAACCTGTACATTCGAAAGGCAAATCAGGTGTGGACAAATTGTCCAAACAAACAAGCATGATAATGGTGAATGTTTGGTGATGGGTTTTGGTAAATGCATCACCACCGCATTTGGGTCCACACCATCACCATCCCAAATACACGAGTTGCCTTTGAATGCCAAACTCTTCCACAACAAGAATTCTATTAACGATTTTCTAGCTTTGGGGGATTGTGTCAAACAGATGGTGGGCAATTTTTGCCCAGACATCCAGCTTTGTCAAATAGATGTGTGAAGGTCCACATGTGTAGAAGCTTGTACCCCCAACATCAGGTAGCTCTGGTTGAAGGTGGTTTGGTCGTCATGTGAGGAAAGGTGAGGAAAGAACATTACTTACCTAGTGGTCGTTATTGGTGGTTTGGTCACCATGGTTTATACCAAAGTGCTTAGCTGCTTGGGTGGAGGTCAAGGTGAGGAGAGAATTACAAAAAAAATTCCGCGTGAAAAGTCTGATGGGTTAGGGTGGGATTTGAGATAGAGGTTGATATTTATACCTCCCACTAAAAAGTTCCACACAATTTCACATTTTAAAAAATCCTATGAAATTAGCAAGGTTTTGAATACCATAAGACTTTTTGTTACTTGTTTAAAGTCATGATTGAATACCACTAGATTTGATCGTTCTCTTTTAAAAATCCTAATAGTCTTAATGGAATACCACAAGACTTATTTAGATTATTTAAAAGTCTTAATTGAATACCACATGACTTATTTATCCCAAAATAATCTTTTAAAATCTCAATTGAATACACCCCCCTAAATTATTCTCTAGGGCGAGGATAACACCAGAGCATGGAAATTTATGATTTTTAATGTTATTTAATGAATTCTTAGTTTCTTTTAAATGAATGTTTAATCACTATTTTAATTGTTGCTACTAGTACTAACCAACGTCATGTACTGTTTTCGTACACACAAGGAAAGGAAAGGAATGCAAGAGGCTCCTTTGTACTAAAAATGATTAAGCTCTTTTACTTCTTGCCATGCCATGCATAATTAAAGATTCAGAAATCCATTCTTCGTCTCATTATTTTTGATTTGATACGATGCGATGCGATCGTCAAGATCATATATCAATCGATAACAAATGGGTTTTCCTTTTTCTTATCTTAATGACTTTTGCCAAAGGAGAGTGATAATAAGTCAAAACTTGATACGTATTCTCTTTATCTACAGAATACCTATGCAACGAATCAAAATTTCAAAGTTATTTTTGTAGAAAATCACTTGAACTTATACATCAATTTCAATTTGTCACCTTAAAGAAAAATTTAAAAGAAATATCACCTAAATTTTTCAAAATCCTTAATTTGTCATCTGACTTTAATACAATCCAATTTTCCAACCATTTTTAAGGGTATTTTAGTCTTCCCCCTTTTCAAGGGTATTTTAAAAATGGAAAAATCATTAGAAAAAAATTGTATATCGTTTAAACAATTAAAATTGAAAAAAATAAAATAAAATCTCACATTCCCCTAACCCTTGTGATGCGCCACTAGCAGTTCCAACCAACGCCGACCACCTTGAAATCTATTCCCCCTTCCCTCCTCCATTCCTCCTTCCATGTTCCCATTCCTCATTCTCTCTCTCTCATTCTACTGTTGCGTCTACCGAAGTGCAAGTAGTCACACATAGTAATAATCTTGGAAGTCCAAGTATCGTATTCTCAAGGAACAAGTAGGCAAATGTCCAAACACAAAGAAATAATTAAACATACCAAAATAAAAGTGACAAGCAAAATTGAAAAGTAATTTGATTTGAGTGTTGTAGAGATTGAGCTTTAAAATGAAATATCAATAATGGAAATGCTAAGGCATCAAGGTTCAAATCTTTTAGCAAAATATGTTTCATGTTCTTTAATCTAAATTATAACTCGATTAAAATTATCATTGAGAAACTTTAACCGGAAGATAAAGAAATTAAAACCAATTTAATTTTTCAATGTTATCTTTTATTAATGATTGTTCAGAAAATAATGTTGCTTAATATCCGATCGGTGCATAATTACATATCATTTTGTACCCTTCTAGTTTATGATTTGCTTATGTTTTTTTAGAAAAACTTGTGCTTTTAATCTATTTTAGTTTGTTATTCAGTTTATTGGGCTTTAGGTTACAATGGTGGCTTTGGATAGGAAAATATGCAAAAATACGGTGACCAGGATTTGCATACAGTGGCTCTATAAATTGCATGTACCGATATGCGATTGCACGTCACTACTTGGATTTGCATACAGTGGCTCTATAAATTGCATGTACCGATATGCGATTGCATGGCACTACTTGGATTTGCATACAGATGATTAGTAATTGCATATAGACATATGCAATTGCACGAACATTACAACCATGAATGTGGGGGTGAATTTTCCAGAACCAATTTGGGACACTCCTGTCAGTCCAGTTTCGTGGGTCATCTTGCAGGCCTCAATTCAGCAACCTGCACTACTTGGATGAAGAGACATCCTTCACAGAAAATGTTCCAATGGGTGTCTAGTATATCATATCCAAATTTCGGCCCAATTGAAGATATATAGAGTCCTTAGCCCTTCAAACACTGAACCATGCTTAGAAGTATGGGTAGCTGCCAGCTATAGAGCCATGTGCTTAAAGCAGCCACATGGGAGACAAACCAGCATGTAAACTCAGAAGTATGGGCACCTGCCATTCCTAGAGCCTTGTGTTACACAGAAAAACAGCCACAAAGGGGAGATAAAGAGCCATGTGCTCAAAGCAAACACATGGGCAGCTCACATGGACAGCTCACACATGGGCAGCTCACATGGACAGCTCACATATGGGCAGCTCACACATGGGTGTGCTTGATCAGCCAAAGGGGGAGCTTCACACTCACCCAATCTCACTCTATTTCAGCCATCCTCTAACACTTCCACCCTTTCCCAAACACTCCATTCTATCCAAAATCACCAAAACAGCTCCAGAAAGACTCCATTCCAATTCTCTACGAATTTCCTCTTTCTTTGCCATCACCACTCACCCAAACTCATCCCAAATCACTTCTTTAGCTGCCATACTCTAGATGTGAGGAAGCTCTTGGAGCAGCATTAGACGTGGAGAAGCACTTAAAGAAGGTTTGGGACACCACAAGCAACTTCAGAAATGAGTTTTTCCACTCTTATTGCATTCATTATGTTTTCTCATTTCTGTTTAAGTTTCATTTCCATTATGAGTAGCTAAATTCATAACTAGGGCTTCGATGTAACCTAACATGAATATTCTGGGTTTATAAGTTGAAGTTTTGAGTTTCAAGTTTGATTCATGATTCATGTTCTTATTCATTATGCTTATCAGTTAATATGCTTGTTTGGATGATTGATCACCATTAGAACTTGTTTATTAGCTATCTTGGTTTAAATCAAAAGTAGACACCATGCTTTGATTCGAATTGAACTATGAATAAGAAAAGTATGTATGGACATTCGACAACAGGGATTAAATACATGCTTGGTTATTTAAATTGTTCTTCTATGCTTAATGGGTTCCTAATGCTTAATTTAGGTTAGACAATAAATGATCAAGTTAGGGAATTAGGAACACAAGGTTAGGACCAGACACCATGGCCTAATCATACTTTAACTAGAATCAATCTTTGAATCCGAATTAGACTTGTCACTTAACTAATTTATAACCCAGAATTGAATTGTTATGGTGAATCGAAGACCCTAGTCTCTCAATCTATTTTCCAGCCTACAGAAATACTCTTTGTTGCATTTGCTCACTTTGCTTTTGTTTGGAATTTTGTTTTGCCTCATTTGTTCAACAATTACAATCACTCTTGTTTTAAATTCTGTTTTAGACTTAACCTCCTACTTTCTTGAATTTGGTAATCTGAGTACATAACTAATTTTAACTTCTCAATCCTCGTGGGTACGACCTCGTACTTGTCTTGCTATACTACTAATTGGCCCGTACAATTGCGAGTTAACATTTCTAACAACAATATCTAATCTTTTAATTTAAAAAAAATATTGAACAATCAAAAATTAAATTTTTTAGCAATTCACACCGTATATTGGATTAAAAAACAATTCACAAACTTACTCAAAAGACATTCCCTTTAGGCTTAGCTAGAATTCTAGCAACTCATTACAAAGAAAAATGTAACTAAATTTGAATGAAATGGATAAAGAAATCCGTCGTAGTGGTCTCCTTGCCAAATAAGTTGATGGGTGATTTATAGTAGTCAATGAGGTGAGTGGAAAGCTAATACATTCATGATGAGTAATGAAAGGTTTAAGTGAGAGATTAATTGGATTACACATGTGTTGATGGTGGAGAGTTAGTGGAAAAGAAATAATAGTGAGGTAGTGGGCGTTAAATGGATGGCTATGAATGACACGAAATGGGCTCTTTAGCTTCAACGGTTTTGTCTTCTCTTCTCCCTCTTTACTTCTCTTTATAATCACAATAATCTCACAATCAATTATTCAATAAAATCCACCATCAATTCTCTTCACACTTGGCTTGAATTTGGACAAATATATATATCTTCATCTTTTGGCTTTCCACAAAAGATAAATTCACCTAATAAGTTCACCAAATTAAATATAGAAAATTCATATATCCAATTGGTGAGAATGAAATGTAACAGCAAGTGAAATTATCTTTTTAAAGCCAAATTTATATCATAAAGTCTCCAAAATAATATTAAAAAGATGTAATTTGAGACCCTCATCATCTACCATGGAACACCTACCCTCCACACACAAATTCCCTCAGCCCACTCAAATTGAGTCCACCTTTTTCTTTTTCTTTGTTCTTTTTGGTATTTTTCCATTTGCATATTGAAAATTTGTGGAAGGACAACTACGAAACCAACAATTCGATAGCCTACGTAACATATGGTGACCAAGTAAACTTTAGATCCTTCAACAGAAACACAGTTGGTATGAGTTAATAAAATTATGAAGACAAGAAAGGGGTTAGATTTTGGGTGGGAAGCTTATGTAGTTTTAAATCACGTATCTGAAAATTTAAGACATGCTCAATGAGAAAATAGGACAGGGGGTGGAAATAGTAGCACTAAAAAAAAATTATACATGTTCAGAGAGAAAGAGAAGGGGGGGTCATGTGCGATGTGTTTTAGGGGCAGGTGAGGGAGAAAGGGAGAGAGGTCTCTTTTTTTCTCTATTATTTTTCCTTGAAAATGAAAGGACTAAAATAGCCTTAAAAATAGATGAAAAATTAGATGTTGTTAAAGTCGGATGACAAATCATGGATTTTGAAAAATTAAGATGATATTTCTTTTAATTTTTTTTTAAGGTGACAAATTGAAACTAAGGTATAAGTTCAAGTGACATTTCTACAAAAATCTCTGCTCCAAAAACAAAGAATGCTACTATTTCCACCCTGTCCTATTTCCCCACCCACCATTATTCCTAAAATATCCTTTAATTATTAATTCAAGTTAAAAACATTAAATTTTCAACAACGAAAATCACTCTACATCTTCTTCTTGTTTTTTTGATTCACGACCAGAAATCCCGATGAAACACCATTCTAATCAACCCCTCAATCCTTTTGGAAGAACTACTAAAATCACTCTTCATCTTCTTCATGCTTTTTTTTTGACAAATCATGGGTTTTAGTAGTCATTTTACAAAGGGGCAAATTTATCTTTAAAATTTTGAAGATAAGGTGAATGGGAAAATTGGATAGAGTTTGTGGAAATAGCAGTACTCAAAACAAAATTAAATGGCATCATCAAAATGAATATATGCATAAATAACTTAAATTATATTATTAATTCACTCTATATATAGGTGTCAAAATAAGACTTCTTGTAGTAATTGAAGCGTTCAATTGGCTTTTATTTATTTATTTATTCGACTTTCATTTATTAACACAACGTCAAAATTCATCCACCCATCAAGGTTGCACTATATATATATATATAAATACAAGTGATATTATATTTTAATCTAATCTTAGCTACGAAGGGGAGGATTTGAACTCGGATGCAGAGTGGAGAGTACATCCTCTCTAGTTAACTTGACTAAGCCCATATTTGCATCAAGTTGCACTATAAACAACACCAAAATTTCATGTTTAGTTTCAACTTTTAATCTCACATACTTGTAACAAGTAAAACATTCAATCTACCACAAAATGGTCTCAGTATTAATATTCAATGAAAAACTTCACAAAATAAAATCCTAGTTACTTATAAAGGGATAAGCAATCCAATGTTTTTATGATTCACTTACAATTTTAGTTTCTACTTTGTACATGTGGTTGATATTTTTGTCCATATTTAATATGTTAGGATTTTTGTTTTTTGTCTATCTAATCTACATTAACATTTAGTATCTTTTGTGCAGAATTTATAGCTCAAATGTTTAAAAGTATTTATTTACATATTTTAGGTCGATTCCTCATTTGCTTAGTATCGCTGATTTAATTTATCACTTTGTATCAAAATTTTAAAAATAAAATAAAATAAAATAAAAGGTCTTTCTGATGAGTCTGCTCTGCGCTCTGAGTCTCTCTGGCCGTAGTAGTCACAACTTGCCGCACGCGCGTCGAGGCGGATTCGATACGATCCCAACCACGTGACCCTTGGTGGAGGGACCATCTTTTCTTTTTGGTGAGCCCCCCAGCGGTCCATGGCAGGGCATCAATCGAACGGAGAAAATGAGGCCCACATGTACTGGCGGCTGTCTGTCCGGTTCAGATTACGCCACGTTGTACTAGAGTTTGAGACCATTCACAGCTAAAACCAGCTATATAGAAAGGAGAAGAGCCTAAACGACAGCAAAAATAGAAAGCGACGGATCATGTGGGCGTGGAGAATCGTGACGACCCCCCCACCTCTCTAAACCCGTTTAGATTCTGTCGGTGTTAGACTTTTTATTATTAGTCTCCCTTTCCCTTTCATTGATGACATGTCGTTCTTTCCCTTCCTCTTCATTCTCTTCCTTCCTTCTTAGACTGACAAAATCATTATGCTTATCATCACCATCCATCAATCAAAAACTCCTCCTTAATTGCGCCTTAATTACCTCATCATGATGCTCTCATTTCCCTCATCATTTCTATGTTTGTTCTTACAATATTATTATAATAATTTTTTTTACACAACGAGAGGGAATTTGAACACGAATATTAAAGAGGGGAATTTGATCACGGGAATTCAAATGCAGGAATAAATAATTTTGATCGCTTAAACTACAAACTCATTGCCTAATTATTGTTTTTATTATTATTCAGGCCAGATGTTCGGTTGGTTCCGAAAAAGGCAAATGTTCCTCATAGTGACCTTACCTACTCATAGCATTATATGAAAACAACTTTCAAACTCGAGCGCGCACACACACACTCACACCTACACCTGTCACTGCAATTACCTAAGGCCTGATGTTCAAGCTGAATTGCCAACCCTATCCAAATGCGCAGTGTCACAAAAGCACTTGTTTAATCAAATTGCAAGACACAGGTCAATCTTGGCAGCTTATTCATCTATTGGAGCCCTAGCCCACAAAATAAAACAAACAAGAAGATAGGCGCTTGCTACAATATTTGTGCCACGAGTTTTTCTGTCTTGTTCATATTGATAGGAACACTAGGTGTCTAGGTGTAAAAATGCAAGCTTTTTATAGCAAAAATTGGAGAACTGAAAACCCTGATGAAAGACATGCTTTTTATGCTTTTAAGGGCTCTTCTCTAAGTGAGAGATTAGATAGATCATTCAATTTGTGACTGCTTAGATCCTAGTGTCATCACACTGTAAGGTTTCCTGCTGATTATCAGAACTAGCCCTTATAATATGAATTGCCAAAAAGGCATACCAGGTTTTAGATTCTGCAGTAGCTGGTAGAATAGGTCATATATGTATTTATCGTACCTTTAGAGGCTAAAGGATGAAGCTGGGGAAATGTATGTAGATTGGAACTGTACAAGTCAGAAATCTGATTTACAAGTCCCAGGCCGGATTCAAGATCAACAAAGGGATTGACCTGAAGCTTTGCATTGCAGTTTCAGAGCACAATTTACAGCTAACCAAAAGGCATCCTAATATAGACAGACATTAGACAGAGTGACAGACAACACCTAGTTTACCTAATGAGACACTCATGAACATGACTTTATCAAACCCAGGTTGTAAAGGAACTTCTCCGATCTAGACCGAAAGAGATTCCCCAAAGAGAATCTCACACTCTCCTGTGGTGGAGATTTTGAATAGAAGTCTTCTTTCACACGCAGTATTGTTGAACCAATCTCTTGCCGAACTGCTTCAATTGTCTCACTCTTCACTTGATTTCCTGATGCATCTATCACATAGAAAACATTCACGGCTTGGGAACCCCTGGTTGTAACCTCAGCTCGGGTGACTGAAAGACCATTTTCTCTAAATATGCGAGTCACATCAGAAAGAAGGCCAACTCTATCTTCACCACAAAGCTCTAGTCTTATGCCCTGCATTAGAAATGATGCTTTGACTTCAAAATGCTATGTGAAATCGGGAAAAAGATATACAAAATTAAAATTACTGTATGTTTGTACCTCAGACGTCCGCCTTCTAATCGCCGCTTCCAGGCAATGGATAACCCTCAGCCTTTCTCCTTCAGAACTAATAGGACAGCCATCCGTGTGTCTGATATAATATTCCTATTAAAAAAAGATTAAATGTTAACTAAAATAAGGTATTTGTGTTGATTGCGATATGCATCTTAAAGCTAAATAAGAAATTTCGAGTAACTTCAGGGAAATAAAGACAACCTGATAAGCCTCAGGTCCTTCAGCAATCACAGTTCCATGGTATACCACATATTGCATATCTGTTAAGGTGCATACAGTATCAAAGAGCAGCTTAGGACGGTCTGGGCACCTTAAGTTCACAACAGTATATCCTTTATCTACACAATTTTCAACAGTTACAAGAGGTTTGCTTCGATCACTGGCTGATCCACAATCAGCACCATCCATATCATAATCACGATCAGCATACATCATCTGGTGAAGCCTCCTTTCCTTATGTGTGGAGTCCACAGAAACAGCAGTGTTGGCACTGCGCTTATCTCTGTCCCCCTTAAGCACATAAAGGAGAAGTTTTTTTATTTTGGAAAGATGGTCAGGATCATCAATAGGCCTCCCAGTTGCCTCGTCGGTGATGAAAACAACTGATGCCATTCTTGAATTGTGAGTCCAGACTTCTGCGGTGACCACATTGCATTTGAGATCAGAAAGAACAGCAAAAACTTCAGACAGCAAGCCTGGCCTGTCCCTTCCTGTCAATTCAATAGTGGTGTGTTCTGCGGCAGCTTGGACACCCACAGACCTTCTCAAGGAACGGAAGCTCCGTGCTCTTGGTCCTAGTGACTGCAAAATTTGAATTCAATAATCAATATGAATTAAAATTTACAAGATTCACAGATAATGTTGCTAATTATTTCCATTACAAACCAAATAGAGAAGACTGTCTAGTAAGGTTCTAGACAGTCTTCTCTCTTGGGGTGGGGAAAGAGAGATATCCTCTTGAAAGATCTTGCCACAATGTGCACCATGTTTTTAAAGTGAATATATACAAATCGTGACTAATACTGAAATTCAGTTAATATATGAGCAGGTCAAGAAGCACACATAGAACCATACGAAAACTGAATGAAGTAAACCTCCAAATGCAGTAAGACTCAAACTATTGCTTCCACAATACAGATAGAAAACACATCGATCAATCAAGTTTGCGGAAAATTCCACCTATTAAAAGTCAGTCTAAACCCCATTCTCAATTTCGATATTAGAAGAAAGAAAGAGGGCTACTAGTTTTGCGGACCTGTTGAATGCGTTCAGCTATTCCATCATCAGAGAGCTTATTCCCCTGTTGATCAGTGACATGAATACTGCAAAAAGAATCGTTGAAAATTAGTCATAAAGAATAAAAATTTGAGATTTTTCAGCACTTGGAAATAAAAAGCTCACCATCCATGAACCATTCCCCATCCGACGCAATGTAAGCTCGTCTTATAATGAGATTTAAATCATTCAGAACCTGAACCAACTCCAGCAAACTCCCACGCTTATTTGCACTATCTACCTACAATTTTCTCAACAAAAAAAAAAAAAAAAAGAGGATAAGGACAAAGAACCAATGTTAAAAAGAATGGCCCTTTTGGATTGCTTGCAAAGATAATTCAAGAAATTCAGTCAGATATACCTTTATCAAAGTGGCTTTCCTGCTTGAGGTATTATCAACGGTAACCCTACAAATCCCATATCAAGAAGACACCGTATCAAAAAACTGTATCATTAAAAACACTCAAAATGGACAATTGCAAGAAAATGAGCAAAACCCATTTTGTTGAACGAAAACCAAGAGCAATTCATCCCCATAAAGGAAACAAAACCAAAAATGAAGAGAGCGAGAGTGAATTACCTTGGAGGGTTAATTCTCATCGCGAGCTTCTCAAACTCATCGTCAACAGCGAGAGAAGAGGAAGACCAATCCATTAGAAACAATGAAAAGAGAGGTTGGGATTCCAGAAGCGCAAAAATAAAGAGCAAAACTTGAGCTCTGTGTTTGAGACAGGGCTTTCTAGTTTGCTCTCTCTGAGAGTCTCTCGCAGTTTCTGCGTTGCTTCGAAAATGAAATGAGACGAGGCTTTGTGGCTGTGTGTTAAGTGTTGGTTGGGTGGTGGTGGCTCTTGAGCTGGCGAAGAGTTTTGGGGGGACATAACAACAAAATATTAACAAAATCAAATTCAATAATCAAAAAATATATTAAAAATAAGAGGGCATGCGACTATTATGTCACTGCCAAGTGGGACCCATCTCACCTCCGAAAAAACTTGGTCTTCCAGGTTTCTGTTTGTGTTTTTCTCTCACAATCACAGGGACAAGGCGGCTCTTTTTTCTTAATTTTCTCTTCCCTTTTTTTGTTTGTTTGACAAGTGCGATATTTTAAATTAAAACAGGTTCGAATTCAAGTGCAACGAGTCTGGGTACACTTTCTTGACCAACTGGTATAACCCATGTTTAATTTTTTTTTTTTTGAGCTACTATGTTTTTAGGGATCTTTAATATTGTAGGGATTATTAACTAATTAATCTAGTACCTTATCCTTTTATCTATGCAAGTTGGTCTTCCCAGGAGGGATAAGGTGCTCTCAAATCTTATAAATTAAAGGCACACACGACACATCGGCTTTTTATCTCTCTCTCTCTCTCTCTCTCTCTCTCTCTCTCTCTATATCATATGGAAATCTAGTAGGATTATGCTGTGCTTTACAGCTTTAGAGACCCCTCCTCCGATTTGGGGAAGCCCCTCTTATCTCATAATTATTCGAAATCTAGAGGGGTTTTGCTGGGCTTTTTGGCCACTGATCGCTCTTGGATTTTCTTTTGATTTTGAATATAGAAGGATTTAACTATAAGCGTCCCTTTATTTTAAGGAAACCTCTGAACGTGTCTGATTTCCTCTCCTTCATTCAATTATTGTCCCAAAGTTTATGATCCCTCGAAACAATAATAAAATAAATAAAGGCCTTTCCATATGTAGTAGGGCTATCCTCAGCTGGAGGGATCCCCTTTTGTCCCTCTATTTTGCCACTAAGCATCTGCCTTTTTTTCTGATTTGATTTGCTTGGCTACTTTCAGACCTAACCTCAGTATCCAATCTGCCCCTCACTCTGGAGGAAAACTTAAGTTGTGTCTCTCTCACATCACATGGCATTAAAATATGTCATGTTACATAATTATACACTAATAACATGTAACATATTTTAATTTAAATATTTATTATATGCAATTCTTCGAACTGATTTTATATAGGATCATGTTGTGATTAAAAGTGTTTCTTGAGTAAATGGAGTGTAAGTAAGCTCCTCTCATAGTATTAGTAGGGTGAGAGTCTCCTGCACTTGGGGTACCGCGAGTTCCACCCTAGGCAGAAATCCTACCTAAGAATCTCTCCCGACTAAATCATCAAACAAGAACTTCACAAGTAAAAGAATGGGGTGTTGTTGTGAGTCAGAGATTGGGTGTAAAAGAGAAATAAATTTCTAAGAATCTAATAAGGAATATGGAGGGCGTCTGCCTTAGCCCACACCTTTGGTATTGTATTTGTATATAAATGACATTGATATGAGAAGATGTTGAAGAATATGAGTCCCACATCGGAAACGTAACTAAATAAAAATACAAAATATAATGAATGGTTCTACTACTAATAACACCCGAGGCCTTTTGTGATAAAATCTCACACCTATGGACTTTATAGGTGGTTAAGTTGGGGACAATATCGGTGTTGTTAGTAGTGGACCACTGACCCGTTGACTGAAGAGAGGGAGGGAGGGATCTAACTTATAAGATACAATACAACATGTCTCGTGAAATCAGAAAACAGAGAATGCTTGCCAAACTTGTTCTCATTCTCTGCCACCCTACACCGTTGGATCAGATTCT
Source organism: Prunus salicina (assembly GCA_020226455.1). Classification (NCBI taxonomy): domain Eukaryota; kingdom Viridiplantae; phylum Streptophyta; class Magnoliopsida; order Rosales; family Rosaceae; genus Prunus; species Prunus salicina. Next base: position 30,134,942 of record CM035341.1, read on the forward strand.
ACCCTGGACAGCTGGACGGCATAAGATCGGTAGGACCCTCCAGCATTCTTAGGAATAAACTGACTATATATATCTGTAATATTATTATACAGTTGCATTGCAGAGTTGAGTGCAAAAGATATTATTGGTGTAAGTAAGACTGTAAAGTCAAACAAATGAAACATCACAGGTATACATAAAAGAGGGAGCCTAGGGCCACTCATTGAAACATGCCACTTGCCATAACTACTATTCTGCAGGATCAGCACATGACACACACATGGAAGAAACCCAGTCTGAGAAAAAATAAAAGAAAAAAAAAGGGGGCTTAAAACCATGTGGACCTGCATAAAATATAATGATATTCTTATTTATTAGTTAGAGAGTGAGAAATAATTTTTTTAATTGGATTTCCTTTTCTAACTAGATTTTATTCCAAAGATGTAGGCAGCTGGTTTTAGGTTCGAATCCATAGTACCTTATTAGTATATGTGAGAAACTGTCTTCGTACATATAATTTAGACTATCATTTGTATTACTTCTAATTGAGAAGAACCAGAAAATCATAGGGGAACAACATATCCGTACCAGGAAGTAAAGATTGTACGGCTTTTAGGTCCACCTGCCATGGCAACATGCCATGTGATTGGGCTTTTCTTTTTCCTTTTCCGACAGATGGACAAGGAGTATGGGATTGACAATATTGTAAGTGAAAAACTGGATCAGTGATGGTGTTTGCTCCACAGAATGACACTCAGACCACAAATGCATTATTGATGTGCTGAGAAATCATGTGCATAAAATGGGGTAGCAGCAGCACCCAAAAAAAATAAGAAAAAAGAAAGATAATTACCACAATACCATGCTCACACAAACTTCGTTGAAATTTGAGGTTCAAATTATTTGAATAATCAAAGATGAATAAAAAAGTATATTAAAGTCAAATTCGGGGTTATGTAAGTGCCTGAGGCCAAGTATAATTATATAATATTACCTGGACTTATTAATCATGTCTTTTTCAAGTGGATTTAGCAAATGGTTGATGGGTTTAGTGAAGTTAAGTGCTGGCATCTTCATCACATGAACTTGCATCACAAAGCAGCTCATCCAATTCCACTGGCCCTGGGGGAGGTTGTGCAAATCTACTCACATCAGACCAGATCTCAGGTGGCAATTCCACTTGCACATCTTCATAAGCCCGGGACTTCGGGCGGATGCTTACCAACAATAAAACAAAGAATTTAGATTTTTTTTTTTTCCGCATTCGTCTAAGTTCACTCTGCATTCTAAGTACATTTCTCGTTTTAATTTAATTCTCATTATTTCTAAGAAAACCCAGCATGTAACACTACAATACTCACATACATTAGCTGATTAGCCGACTAATATGTATTAATTGGATCCACACATTTTCTTTAATGTAATAGATAAGAGAGAGAATATGATATATATATATATATATATATATACACACAATATACATGTATAATGTATTGATTGCTATGCAACTTTTGTCAGCCAGAGAAACAAAAAGGGTAAAAGAAAAGAGGAGAAGATATTTGTTGCCCATAAGGGATTACATGGTATACTTTGCAGTCCGTACAACTTAAAACGGTCTCCATATGAAGTTAGAGGCTCAGAGAGAACACAGACTGTAGTCTATAGATCCAAATCCAATCCAATCAATCCCCAATATATATTTGAATCTTTGATTTGATGTGGTCCAACAAGTCACTTGGGTTGGGTTGCTTGGACCACCCTACATTTTTGTCTCTGGTTACTAGTTGATTAAGCTTACTGGCAGGCACTGCTATGGCAACGTCTCGTCCTCATCCCTATCTGTAAAATTTTCTGGACATTTTCTGGGTTGACAGATTGAGCTTCAACCCTTCACCATGACCTCACTTGTAATGGAAAACAACAAGGGTCCTCTTTTTGATTGGTTATGGCCCACTGGTGCATAACCGGGTTTGGTTGGGTTGTGCTTGGATGGGATGGGGAAACAATGGTAAAACTCAATGTTGGAAATGGGTTAGGTTCATTTGCCATCCTCTTTGGTGCATTGTTTGATTTGATTGGGCTTGGATTGACGGCCTGCTGCAATTGGGAGAACGACAACCGTTTTTTTACATGACGATGGGTTGTTCACTTACCACCACATGCGCACGCATGAGTAATTCCCTCTTAATTACTTGAGCTAAAAGTCCATTGCGTTCATTTTTAACAAGTGTTATGAACAACCTTAGTTTCTTTTTTTCCTTTACATGTTTTCTTTAACGAAAACGACAGGAGCACCATCCCATGTATCCTTTAAATTAAGGTTCAATAATCCTATTTCATTAAGATCAAATCCAAGACTGAGACGTATTGTTTAACAAGAAAGGAAAGCACCACACCACACCACTTCCAAGAACAAACCAAGGGCAAATCATTGCCAAGTTTGAAAGAAGCAACTTTAAAAGAGCATCTTCTTGAGATATATATATATATATATATATATATATATAAAGACTCAGTGAAACAGGAACCAGATCATATCTAAATGAAATTGCATACCTGCACTGCATGAAATCTTATATAGTATATGCTTAACATTCAACAATTTTTTTGGTTGGATGCAAGCAGCAGCCATATTCTAATTGGGACATGATAGCACACACATCAAAAAACGAACCAGAAATAGAAAGCAAATCCAATCTCCAAGCCATTTTTCTCTTCATACTTCATCCTGCATGTGACAAAATTAAACATTCAAAAAAAGAATTTCCAATAAAGGAGACTCTGAAAGAAAGAGAGAGATAGAGAACCACCTGATCAAATGAAAAATACTGAAAGAAGGGTAACCCAGCAAAAGCCAGTATCTGAGCTATTTTGATTTTCTCTTCTGTTTTGATCATTGAAAATCATTCATTCGTATCAGATGGCTGCCGCTGCTGCTGCTGATTGAAGGAAGCTACACCACCTGGCCTCTGCCCCTTGTGCTGGTGAAATTGGGTCAAGGCTTGAGAACTCACAACCCCAATATGACCATCCTGTGAGAGCCCAAGCTCTAAACCTGGAACTTGCTGGTTGCTTCCACTTAGAATTGTGGGAAAACCCATTGACCCCAAATTCATACCAGGAACATCAAACCCATGAAACCCAAACTTATGCTGCATGATGTTCAAGTTTTCACTCCCAAAATTGACTGTTGCCTGACCAGAATTTTGATCAAAACCTGACCTAACCCCACTGAGAAAGGGCAAGGGCCAAACCCCACTTGCTACATTAGATCTGCCCATATGAAATGCCCAGTTAGCACTGCCTTCAGACCCAACACTTGGTCTTATTAGTCCTTCCATCCTTGTATGCAACCCAGAAGAAACAGAGGAAACAGAGCTCCCCTGTTCAGAAACAGAGGACCCTGCGGCTGCAAGAGCTGAAGCAGGTACAGTTCCAGAGCCAGTGGCAGCTATAATTGATGGCTCAGCTTGCTGCAGCAGCCACTGAATTGTTTCCCCATCAGACTTGTGACCCAATTCTCTGGTCAATTGAAAAACCCTAGCTGCACACAAGGCAGGCATCCGTATTCTTCTCCCTCTACCATCCACCTTTTTGTGCCTGTCCTTGTTGGAGCTCCTCTTGGGCGCCAGGTGCTTCTTGTTTTCATCATCTTTGTTTGCTTTCAGAATCTGCAAGTCCTTGATTTGCGCAGGCTTGTTCTCTGCCATGTCTGCTTTTGTGGGATCAGGCTCAGCTCAGGACCCAAAATGGTGGGCACCTCTTGTTGGGGACGATGATGTAAGCCCTTTGGCTCAGTGAGAGAAGGAAGTTGGGGTGGCGTTTGAAATTTGAAGGCCACTTCTCAAGGCTTGTTCTTTTATTGGCACGCGTAAATTTGCCAATGGGAAATATCTTGAAATTCAATAATTGAAGTCGGAAAGTTACAACTCGTACCGCCACCCCCCTCTCTCTCACGCTATTTCCTTTTTTTTTTCTTCTTCACTTTCTTGTTACCTGCTCCAAAAAATGGGAACACCATATACTATCGTCAATTTCCTCCAAATTTTTAAGTGCTTCATATTTATCTATTTATTTATTTAAAAACCATATATTAAAAACGATGAAATACGAATTACATAAAAAAATTTTATAAGAACATCCTCAATGATATTCGAGGGAACCTCTTACTATGTATTTACATGATAAAGATAAAGTATAGTGGACTAATCTATGCACCATTGTATTAGTGTCACGACTTACATATTCTAACGTACTATGAGACATGTGACTTAAAATATAAAATATTCATATTATAACACATGAGTTAATAATATCACATATAGACGAACTTTTAACCGTGATAAACGTCAAAAGCTACATTGTGCCTTCAGTAAGTTGTGTTGATAGTTAAGCCAGTGAGGCGTCTATTGTGCCTCAAAAGTAGTAACTGATTGGCTAGGCTTGGCTCGCTAAATTCTAATAGAGTTTTTGCATAGTTTCAACAGTTTTTGACACTAAGGAGATTGATAGTAATGGGTCCAAATTGGCATGAAAAAAATGATGAAATGGTCTAAGCGTTTGGTGCAAACAATAATTAAGTAGGCCCCTTTGATTTTTGATTGAATGAGGAATTGCCCCTATTTTCTTTGATCATTTGACAACTCATCACATGAAACGTGGGAGATACAGCCAAAAAACCAAGGACACAAATGATCCAACTTGATGAGCATACATAAAAGAAGACGTGACTTCATAACCATACCAGATAATGTTTGGAAGAATATTTTATTAGTAAATTTGTAAAGCAAACGAAATTTGCAACATCTTTTTAAAAACTTGCAAACAAAAGAGTGGATGACTTTGGTTAAATGTCTTTATTTTCGTCGACGTTGGTTTCTTTAATGAATGAATTATGAATGGGTAGGTAGGTATGAGATATGCATCTGATTCTTGTGTTATTTTTTCATGTGTTGGCCATCGAGGAGTCAAAAAGGGATCTTTATAAAATTTGCTATTGACAAATCACCCAAATTCTAAAGTTTATGGTGAAATTCTTACTTTAAAAACGAGTAGGTTTACAGATAAAACCCATTCTTTTGTTCTACTTTTTTTTATTTTATTTAAATTTATAAAAAAAAGAGTAGTTTGCTCTTAATTTTCTTCGACCTTTTTGGCCAAAGACGGAAAGTGAAGGAGAGTGGTTTCATCCTAATGTTCATATAGGGTCGTTTTTGAGATTTTGAGGGTCTTGTGCGAAATTTAAATTGGGCCTCACATAATCTAATACAAAAATACTATATAATTTTTTTTGCCATAAATTAATGTCATAAAATAATTTTTTTTATAACTAAAAGTCGCCATCATTAAACATGTAATGATAATAAGAAATCAAATTCATAAAAATTTAAATGTTTCCATTTGATGAAGTTAAATATTAGTATGTTTGATATAAAAATAAGCTTCTTATGCCTCCATAAGGTCCCTTCTACCTCCAATAAGCAATCTGTGTTTAATAGGATAAAAAATTGTCAATCACAAATAAAAGAGTAGTTGCACACAAATGTCATTAACAAATTAGATTATACTACAAACAGAAAAGTAACAACAAAAACATACTTGACTATCCAAAAATCACTCACATTGTATTTGCTGTCTTTATTTGAAGAATTAAAACTATTATGTGAGCTTTCCCCCAAAATTTAAATAATAAAAAACACACATAGCCAATACAACACTAATGTCTAAAAATTGATCATCTTGAATTTTTAGAAGAGAAATCATCAATTAAATGCCCATAATCAAGTTTTTCTAGAAGTTCACTTTCAATTGAAATCAAAGCTAGTCCATTTGATCTTTCTTGCAACATAGTTGATCGCAAGTATGATTTTAACAACTTTAATTTTGAAAAACTTCTTTTTGCGAATGCAACAATAACAAGAATAGTCAATAGAATTCTATATGCAATGGATGCATTTGGAAAACTATTTAAACTTATGAAAAAATCTAATATTGCAGTAGCTGTGATTTTTTCTTTTGGTAAAAGCTCCTGTAAAACTTTCAACTCAACAAATAAATCTTCCCCTTCGACATCAGAAGCTTGTCATTTTTCAAAATGCTTTCCAGATGACTGCAACAAGTCTTCAAATTGTCGTCATCGAATGAATTTAACTTCTTTGAAATAAACAAAAACCCAAAAATATTCTCATACTCTTGATGTTGTTGAAACCTTCTCCGTAAAGAACCAATAGCTTGATCCACTAAATACAAGAAATAATCAATTTTAAACTTTTATTAAGCTGATTCAGGAACCGATTGGGATGGCTCACAAGCATTCTCATCAAAATGTTTTTTTCTACGATTTTTTGCTTCTCATGAAACACCGGGTCAATGGTCTCCTAAATTTGAATTGAGACTTGAATCTGACTATTTAATTTTGAGTGGTCTTTATGAATTTAGGAATTAGGGTTTTCTCTTTTTGGTGATGAAATTCCTGAAATTGAAAGAATAACAAAATTTGTCAAAGGATTTAAAAAAGAATCAAAGAGAGATTGATGAATCATGATGATTACTTACCAGAAAATCAAAGTTTAAGGGATATATGAAGCCATGAAGTTTTTTTTGTTTTTATTTTTAAGTTGGGGGGAAGGGGGGATATATATACTGCTGCTAAAGGGATAAGCACTAAAAAGTCAACTCTGCCACATACGCTTTTGTGCTAATATATAACACGCTAAAATATATATACAATTCCTATAATATTAATATATATATAATATAAAGAATTTTTTTTTTCCGGTGCTCTGTGCTGTGGTGCCACTTGCACCACTCTAGGGCCGCCCCTATGTTCATACCTACGATTCATGTGATAATTCTTGGCAAGCCTATGGTGTTAAAACATGTCAAAAGATAAACCCTATGGTGTTTGGTTTGCAGGAAATGGAGTCTTGAATGATAAATAATTTATTTTCCTTTGTTTGGTAAGTCTAAGTTTGGGAAAATGATTTTCATCTTCCCTTCCCTTGAGAAATTAATTTTAAATAATTTAAAAAAAATTATGTTTTTTTCCCCACATTTGCATATTTCTAATTTAAGACAAATTTTTTTTTTAATACAAACGATACATTTTGTTTAGTTTTCCAAATATCCTCTTACAAATTTTTGTTCCCAATTCATGCACAAACAAATATGAAAAAGGAAATCAAATAATATTTTTCAATTACTTTCCCAAACATTATCAAACATAGAAAACGAATCTTCCATTTTCTATTTTCTTAAAAAGGCGTAAGAACTGATTTCCATGAATTCATTTTCGCTAACCAGATGCCTAAGAGGGTTCTCGTCTGCTGTGGCCTATGACCAAAGGCCAAGAGAAAAAAGGAAAAAAGAAAAAGTCAACTGCAGGTCGGAACAAAGGGAGCTTCTACAATGAGGAGTTAAAGTGAGGAGACCGATCCGACCGTCAAAATATTTAAATTATTTAAGTCCCATAATTTCTTTACATTTGTTGATGGTGAGATTTGACCTCCTCAAATAACCTCCTCACTTTAAGCCCTCATTATAGCCTTTCCGCGGAACAAATGTGGCTTCAAAATTTGGGCCTCAGTAGATTACCCATTTTCTAATTTTGAACCGGGCTGAGAGTTAATGTATGAAAATATAAAAGCCTGCTAATTAAGTTTTATCTAGGGTCTTTGGATGATGTTCTATCTCTTAATCGCTGGATCAAATTAATCAATTTATTCCAAACAGTAAGAAATAGGGCATCATCTAAATGCCTTAGATAAGGCATTCACTAGAATTCTAAGCTGATTATTATCGTTAGAATTTGTCATTTGAGTCTCAATCCTGGCATCAATTTTCAGGTTACATTCTCCCTCCGTATTACTGTGGGCTATTTTGAGAGTAAATTTCTGGAGTTTGTTCGGATTTGCTCTATGTGTTGCCTTCACTCTGCCACAAGGCATTTGGCTTTCAATGTAATTCGCATGCCTGCACAGTGAAACTCAACTTACTATTAAGCCTCTGTTTCTTAATCAGTGCTAGGAAACAGATTCAAAGTACACTAATTATCAAGTAATTAATTTACACACACATATGCCGGGACTGCAGTACTGGAGAAGAAACCTGGAGTGAATTTACTTCAATGTTTCTTCACGTTGACAAAGAGCAGATTTCACAAAAACTCAAGGATAATCCAAGTCCTAGTTCTAATTGCTTGTTGATTAGTAAGACCACACTCCTAATCTACCCAGAACAAATTACAAAGCAAAAATTTCGAAAAAATTTTATTCCATTTCGCTCTGATAGCAATGGAAATGAGGACTTCACGCACAGAGTCACTGCTCGACACCAACATCACCCCACCGGACTTTGTATCTTGCTGCAAGATAGTGTGCCCCAACAGGACCCCTACTTCCGTAAGGGTAGTACTCGGGAATAATCTTCTTCTCTTCTATCTCTTTCAATAAGGGTGTGAAGAGTGCCCAAGCAGCATCAAGTTCATCACTCCGAATAAATAGCCTCCTTTCCCCTTCAATAGCATCCAGCAGAAGCCTCTCATAAGCATCCGGAATCTCCTTTGAATATCTACAAATAACATGCCAAACAGATTTGGTTAAACATTTTACTATTTGTCCAAAACATAAAATAGACAATCATAAAAAAAAACCATAAGAAGTGTTGAGTATGTTTTCGAACTAGTATCATACAGTAAGAGTCTAATTCTGATGTTACAATTAACAATATTTCATAGCAAGTACAAGATTAAACCCTTTGGTCGAATATATACATAACTTCTGAAATTTACCTGGCTGCGTAGTGAAGATTTAGGTTACTCCTGTCCAACCTCATTCCCAAACCAGGGACTTTGTTATTGATCTTCAGCAAAATAGCTTCATCAGGCTGCACTCGGATAACAAGCTCATTTGTTGCTCGATCAAGATCTGTTCCGATATTTCGATTATACAAATTTCCAGGCACATGACGAAACTGTACCCTTATCTCAGCCCTGGAAAATAAAAATAAAGAAACAACTATGAGTCGAGATATCAAAAACTTAGTAAATAAAACAAGAATTAGGTTATATCCCTAATTGATCACCTCTTATTATGCAATGCTTTCCCAGCCTTCATGAGGAAAGGAACCCCATCCCATCTTGCATTGTCTATGAAGAGGGCAGCTGCAGCAAATGTTGGAGTCAAGCTGTCTTTGGGTACAGTCTTGTCATCTGTGTAGGCTGGGTAAGTAATACCTCCTCTAACATGGCTCTTGTATTGCCCCGTGACCACATTTTCAAGTTGCAATGGCCTCATAGAACGTAAAACTTTAACCTGGCACCAAGCAAGCAATATAAATAAAGGAAAGAGGAAAGTTATAATATATGGTACTAAAGCAGTCTCATTTCAGGTATTTGTAAAACCTTCTCGTTTCTGATATCTTCTGCATCCAAACTGACAGGGGTTTCCATTGCAAAGAGTGCCAGTATCTGAAGCAAGTGATTCTGCATTATATCTCTTATTATCCCATAATTGTCAAAGTACCTACATCCACGGCAAGGAAGAAGGGTTTAGGAAAGATTAGAAATTCATGCCTAACTTCCGACCCCATAAAAGGGTTATGCCTACTTAGGAAAGAAAATTACCCTCCACGTCCTTCAGTGCCAAAATCTTCAGAGAATATTAACTGTACATTTCTTATATACTGCCTTGACCATAAGGGTTCGAAAATAAGGTTGGAGAAGCGGAGAACTGAAAGGTTTTCCACAAGCTCCTTGCCCAGATAGTGGTCTATCCTGTTAACAGAAAAAAGAACCTTATATTAGCTTATGGTCCATAATCATTGCATGATCAAAACCAACCGGGTCCAAAAAAATCTACCTGAATATTTGATCCTCTTCTAGGTACTGCTTGAGGGCCTTGGTCAAAGCCGCAGAGGATTGTGAATCTCGACCAAAGGGTTTCTCAACAATAACCCTGGTCCAGCCATTACCAGATGAGGCTGACGAGCTAGCACAGCGAACAGCATCTATGAATATGTTTGGAGGGATAGATAGATAGAACAGGCGATGAGGAACTCTTCCCCCCTACACATGCAGTTCCTTGTCAATCTAAATGGAAGTAGGACTAAGATGGAGAAAATAACTAACTTGATTGTCATTGAAATGGACGATAATATAAAGTACACATGAGCAAGTCTGATATGCAGAGGCACTTAAAATTCATCCAAACTCCAAATCTAGAGCAGAATGCAAAGTATAAACATCATATGCACATAGATGTTTAGTTTATAAAGTACACCATATGAACATATAAAGTACCTCATGTTCCTTTAGTTTCTTGTCCAGCTTTGCGAAATCTTCCTGTGAATCATACTGACCAGAATGGTAGAAACATCTTTGAAGAAATTGCTCCATTTTTTCACCACAATTCTCCCTGAAGTTCCAACAAAACAATATCACGTACCAATCAACTCAGCAAAAGAACTGTCAAATACTAGTTAGAGCTTTCAATCAAAGTATACATAACAAAGCAAAGCAACCTCATTTTACAAACAAGAATAAAGCTTGGCTCACCTCTTGTCAATCCTGCAAGTAAGCGTCTTGCTAACCATGTCTCTGAGCTCCGCATCAGTCATCTGACTCCGAGCATAACCGTAAATAGTAAAATGCTGCAACAAAACATCACATATTATTTTCCACCGATCAATCCAAATATGGGAATAGAGTAAATCAAATGAAAGAAAAACAAAATCCACACCTCAGGGAGGCAACCCTCGTAATAAAGTGCGAAAAGTGCAGGGAATATCTTCTTCTTAGCAAGGTCCCCAGAAGCCCCAACCACAGTGATACTGACAGTTGAGTCATTTTCATTGACATTAAACCCGGTTATGTCTTTAGATTCCCTGGAAGATGGAGCTGAAAATAACCCATCTTTCAATTTCTCGAAAGGAGTTTCATTCTCAATTGGGTTCACTACTGGCGCCACTGGGCCTACATTAATAAATGACAATAAGTATATAAATAAATCAAAAGGCGGAAGCTCTTAACGCAAGAACAGAACAATCTGATGATTTCTGATGGCATCTAAAATTCAAAGAATTGGTCTAAGGTTGTTAGCAAATCAATAAAATTAAACAACCACAGACTCAGATGCAATCAAGATAAGCTCACAAAAACTGAAGAAGCTAACCGTCTTGCATGTGGACAGCATTTTTCTCCGAAACGGATTGAGATTGCAGAGAAACCTTAGCTGAAACAAAACGTTTCGGAGTGGAAGGCACTGCAATACGTTGCAGGCGTCCGGGTGCAGATGAATAAGAAGGTAAATACGACACTGAAGACGACGACGATGGAGATGAAGACGAAGATGAAGGCGGCAATGGCGAGTAAGTGTAGCAACAATGGGTAGATGGAAGAGTTGACATCTCTCTCTCTCTTTCTGTTTCTGTTTTTTTGTTTCTTTTGGGTTCAGAACAGAGAGAACAAGTTAGGTTGGGGTTTGGGTTAAGGTCGGAGGAGACGAGGAGTTAAGAAGGGAGAAACTTGGGAAACATCGAAGGGGGTCGGGTCATCAGAGAGGCCCTTTGAGATCTCCGAAAGGATGTTTTGTCTTCTTTCTTTGCCTTGCCAAGTTGCCAACAAACCAAACACATTACCATATGCAGCTTACAAGGAAGGACAAGTCTTGTTTCAACTTTGATTCCTCCTAATTAGGTTTTATCATGTAATTAAAATAATTAATAATTCTATCAAATATTATTAAAATGTTAAATAGAAAGTGAATGGCTAAAGCAATGTAGGCCCGAGTCATAATGGACTACTTCCATTAGCCCATTTTGTAATGGTAATGGGCCGAATTTGAATTTTGCTATTAGCTATTGAATAAGTTTAAGGCTTAATATCACAAAACGTCTTTAATGTTTATGAAACTATTAGATTGCATTCTTAATATATTTTTGTGTCATTCATGGTCCTCAAGGTTAATATATGTGATCACAAGTGGTCCATGCTGTTAGGTTTCGTCAAAAACTCCGTTAGTTTGCTAACGTGGCATATATATATATATATATCACAAAACATCCATGAGGTTCATGCACCTATCATAAATGGTTAATGCAAAATTTATTTATTTATTTATTTAAAATTCATAAAATATTGATTTTCTTTTTAAAATTATTTAAAAATTGTAGGGGTTTTTTCTTCCGGCAACTACAAATGGGCTGGGCTGCCGTAATGAGCGAATTGATGGAATTATCCCCTGTGTCTGAGTTCAAAGATCAAGTCCCAAGAATGCTTTGAAAGGATAGTGAAGCCTTAGAAAATACCTTGGTTACCTTCACCAACAAAAATAACAACAGCTTACAGATAAATTCTTGGCTTAGCATAGGAAACTTGTGGTATGAGAGCTGAGCATTCATGAGTTTAGTATGAGAGAGAGAAATGTCTGCGATTTCCTATGAGAAACAGAGTTTTTAAGACATGGGGGAAAGGATTCTAAGAGGATTCGTTGAGGAGAGAGAGGGGGAGAGAGATGAGGGCAATGGGTGGCTTAAGTGATTTTTCGGCAGCTCAACAAAGGTGCTATCAAGTGCTGGAATAGTCTGCCAGGAAAGAAAAATGGGGGGAGAAGGATGAATAGAGCACGAATTTGCTAAGTTTTGAAGATGAGAGGGGAAGCTTGCTCTCTGGATGTGGTTGTGGCTAGTGGTGAAGTATTGGGTGTTTTGGGTAATTTTCCAACAGCCTGATAAAAGCTATGTTAGACTCTGGAATGGCTTGCCAGAAGAGAAAATAGGAGAAGATGGAGGAATAGGGCACAAAATTGCAGAGCTTCTGAGATGCGAGATGAAGCTTGCTCTCTAGATGTGGGTTGATGGTTGTTGGGTAGGAGGTGCTTCATTTATAGCCGTTGGAAGCTCCTTCTTCCCAAGAAACCCTAATGGTTTCTATCCAATTTGGTCAAATCTTTCCCTTCATTTCTCCTCTCCTCCCTTGACTTTTCCCATCTTGGTGAAATATTCTCTGCCCATTTGCACAAAATCAGGGATTTTTGAGAGCTCAAGGCCTTTTCCCGCAGCTATTTCACTGGGGGACTCCCATTCTTAGCTATCTCCCTTTTTCTTTCCTTCCTTCCTCCACCATAGCTAGATCTGATGAAAGAAAGAATTGGGTATACACGCTGGTTCGAAGGGTGCCCATTCTCCTTGCAGCCAACGCGCTAAAATCCCTTGGTCCTTCGAATGTTTTTTGCTTGAAACTTGTTCCTTCCCATGTGTTGGAGCCTCCCAACAGCTCTGCGCACGTGGACCTCCAAGCTCCCTTCGTGGCTTTGTTCTCTAGCCAAGTGCTGAGGCTTTTGCTGGTTCTTATTCTAATTGTATGGGCCTTCTAAGACAGCAAGTTAATTCATCAAACAAATGGGCTAACCTTATCAAGTGTTGGGCTATTTTGGTTAAGTTAATGGGCTATTTTGGCTGAGGTAATAGGCTATTTTCTCATTTGTGCTCACCTACATGTTTGGACATAAGAAATGGACTTGAGTTCCGAGGCTCCCAAGCAACCCAGGACTTCCATTTCTCGGCCCATTAATGGGCCTCATGACAACTTATTACCATCCATACCATAATCCACTCAAGCAGGCCCCAGACATTCGAGTGGCTTGGTCCCACTTAGGCTTTTAGAGTGGTTAGGCGTGCAATAATGATTTCCTGCTTGGCATGGCATGTCGCTTGGCATGCTTTTAATTTTATCGTCCCTGAAGAGGGACATGACATTCAGTTTAGCATGGACTTGTAGAGCTAGTGTATTTTATAATCTTATCTCAATTCCTAGCATGACGAATTATTTATTTGGCATGGCACGTGGACTATGACTCGCATATGGTGGGCTTTCATGTACTCTGCTTTACGCCTTTTCTTAATAAGATGTCGTATTGGGCTGGAGATTTATTCGGGCCCAACCGTGGATTTTTTGGGCCTCAACAAAAATATATATTGTATTTTAAATACATGTGACACTATATTTTTGTAGATGTGGGCTTCACATCAACAAATTAATGAAGTTTTTAAAGAATAATTTAAAATTCATAAAATTTAAAAAAGAAAACCAAAATTTTATGAATTTTAAATTAAAAAATTAAAATATTTCGCAGGGACCATTTGTGATAGGTGCGTGAACCTCAGGGATGTTTTGTGATACATATATATATATAGCAAACTAACTGAGTTTTTGACGGATCCTAACGGTAGGGACCATTTGTGATCACATATGCTTACCTTGAGGACCACGAATGACCAAAAAAAAAAAATAATAATAAGGATGCAATCTGATAGTTTCATAAACCTTAGGGACGTTTTGTCATATTAAGCCTAAGTTTAATAATTAATTATGATTGTTGAAGAAAAATGTGAACCTCCCAACATAATTTCGCCACTACTAATTAAATAATGGGATTTTATTATTTTAGGTTTGACCCATTTGAGACTTAGTGTCTCTTAATTACAATCCATTGCTTCAAGGGAACACCCTTTGATTCAATCATAAAGAAACAGAACATGTGTCTTTGGTTTTGCAGCCTCAAGTTTAACCTCAGGGTGCCTATGTATCCACTGATCAAGCCACTCATAGTTCAAAAAATTGCAATGAATAAATGACTCATTGCAAGGGAAATTTGATTTGAATTGTATTAAGAAGTGTTTGAGTGAATTTAGCTGAATAAATCAAGGATTCGATATGGAATTGTGTTTGGGGGCGAATTTGGATAAGAATAAACCGGGGATTTTGTTCGGATTTAAGATTTGGAAATTAATGGGTAAATGTGGCCCACTAATTAACATTTTGTGTCTTCGAGATAATTTGGAGATGTTAAAATTTTCATAGGTAGATGACCCATGGGAAAAAAAATTAGAAATTAATGGGTAAGTTGATCGGTGCATAATTACATATCTTTTTATACCCTTCTAATTTATGATTTGGTTATGTTTTTGAGTTAAACTTGTGCTTTTAATAAAGTTTGTGTATGTTTCAGTGTAATAAGGTTGAGACTCATTTCATGCATTTTGAAGACAATTTAGCTTAAAATAGTGTCTGCAGATCATTCAATTTCACGGATTAACCTGTACTTGCTCAAGAAGAACCAGATAATGAGCCATACATCATTGGAAAGATACGGAAGTCTAGTTTCCGTAACATTTTACGGTTCATGATTCGGAGTCTTCTAGATGAAGTTATACATGATTTAGTAGATCAAGGTCAAAATTTGGCAGCATCTGCGTTACTGGGCCATAAATGACATTTGAAGGTCTTTCCGATTTTTCCTTGAGTTGGGCTGCATATACTTGGAAAGATAAGACAAAGGGCTTGAAGATCCATATTTTTCCAGAATTTTATGAATGTATTAACAAGCCCAAAACGAACCCAAAAGAAGAGTGCAATGCATTGTCATGCATGACATGTGCATGATGAAATGCACTATCTAGTGGGAATTGTTGGTCAAGTGCACTATCTTGTGGGAAGGTTAGATGAAGCATATTCAAGTCTTATAATTGAAGTGGGAGTTGCAACACTAAGTTTAAAGAAAGAAAAATTGTTTTCAAATGAAATGGTGTGTTAGGTGAAGTTGATGAAGTGAGTGGAAAGCAATATTTAATTTAGATTTTCAACTTCCTTAGGCCTATAAATAGTGAGGTTTCCCAAGCTTGTAAACACACCCCAAGGGGGGGAGCTCTCAAACACTTCTCTAGAGCTCCCCTCCCTTCTCTCCCTCAAATTCTCTTAGTTTTCCTTTCTAGTTCTCAATTGTTGTAATGAAATCCTTTCTTGAAATGTTTCTAAGTTCTTCTTAATTTTTCGTTGTAATGTAAATTCTTTTCTTTAGCAATTCAAGTTTGAGTAGTTTCCAAGTTTCAATTATGGTTTTTGTTATTATTCATTATGCTTATAAGTTAATATGCTAGTTTGAATGATTAATCACCATTAAGGCTTGCATGTTAGCTATCTTGGTTTGAATTAAGAGTAGACATCATGCTTTAATTCGAATTGAACTATGAATAGGAAGAGTATGTATGGACATTCGACAACAGGGATTAGATACATGCTTGGTTGTTTAAAATGTTCTTCTATGCTTAATGGGTTCCTAATGCTTAATTTAGGTTAGACAACAAATGATCAAGTTAGGGAATTAGGAACACAAGGTTAGGACCAAACACCATGGCTTAATCATACTTTAGCTAGAATCAATCCGTTAATCTAAATTGAACTTGGGAACTTATTCGCTTGAGTTAATTCTTTTCTTTCTTTCTTGTTTGATTTATTTTCTTTCTTTTTCATTTCTGTTTTGTACAGGGAATTGAATTCAATCAATCTATCATCAATCCTCGTGGGGATCAACCTCGCACTTACATATGCTAAACTACCAACGGCTCGTGCACTTGCGAGTATCACAAGTTGAGGATGCAGCTGAATCTATTTTGGTGCAGCTGAATCGACGCAACAAGTTTTTGGCGCCGTTGCCGGGGATTGGCAACATAGTTTGGTTCTATTTCTTTTCCCTACTTGTTTTATTTTTTTATTTTATTTTCTCCTTTTCATGTCTTCCTAGGCACTTTCATGTTTTAAAATTAATGATGTTAATTGACAAGTTGTGTTTGTAGTCCAACGGAACAGGACAATTGCCTAACAAGCAAGAGAGCTGGGTTTAAGTCCCGGCTTACACAACACCAAAAAAAATATATATACTTTGAAGCATGGAATTAGATGTGTGTTGTTTGTTTTTTTTCTTTTCATTTTAGTTTTTATGTCCTAATCCTTTTAATTCTCTTTCAAGTTTTTGTTTGTGTTTGTTTTAGCAATTTAGATAGCTAAATAAAAAAGGAGAGAAAATGCAACTCCAATCATGATGAGAAGTGTGGAGTAGTAGGAGAAGTCGCGACCTCCAAATACATCTATGCTCGACCTAATTGCTTCAAGGGGGAGCATTCTAATCCTTTCTCTTAATTTATTTTCTTATTATTTTAAAGTTTATGTTTCTTTTTATACAAAATTTATAATTAAAAAAAAAAAAAGATTTTTCATATGAGTTGACTTATGGTAACTCCAATGAGCATCTTTGTTAATACAGTGTCTAGGAGTTCTTTAGGCGACACCTTCGGTGTCTAAGAAGTTTGGTTTTTAAGAAGGACCATTGTGACCTCTCCAAACTTCCCGGATCCCCTGGCTGTGTTTTCTGAGGTTCTTAATTGGTATCCCGTGAGTCACTTGTATATTCGTATGTTTTTAAAATAAAATTTTCTCTTTCATTTTTCTTTTTGAATTAAAAAAATTAAATAAATTAAATAAAAAAATTTTAAAAAAAAATTTTTATTTTATTTTATTTTATATTAGTGTTTCTTTTTTTTTAATTTATTTTTTTTAAAATACTAATATTTGTAAATGTTTATTAGTGGCTAGATATTAAGTTATTGTGGACTGCCAAACACTGAAACACTACCCACATTAACCCTAAAATTAACTCTCCATCTTTCATTTTATCTAGCCGCCCGCTAACCTCTGAACATCTCAACTTCCTCTTCCTCCCGAATCAAACCTTCTCCAAATTGTTGCTTATTGTAGATCTTGTCAATGGAGAAACTCCAGGAGGCCGTCAGTGGAAAGCTCAAGGAGAAGGAGTTCGAATTGAGCATGGTGAAGGTGCCTAGCCCAATGGTTTTGTTGAGCTCACTGCCAGCTATCCCACCAGAAGATCCTAAGGGAAAGGATACCATTGTGCAACGGGTGTTTGAGGTGATTGAGGTGCTCGTGGTTGTGTTTGCCATGGATCCCTCAGAAGTTACCATAGATGCCTTTCTGTTTCATAGAGGTAGGGTGACAGAGGAAATTAAAGACATGATTCCAAATTGGGATCTGAATTGTGGATTAGAAGAGATGCAACTTGCGGCCCTGGCACATTGTCTAGATGCTTGGAGGGTATATCTGCTAGATAGGAGGTTTGTGGCAAGAACTGTTGTGTTGAGCAGTCATATGTATTGTACAGGTAACATCCGAGTTGAGTTTGATATTTACTTAAGTGTGCTTAACGAGTTTGACTTCTAGTTAGGGTATATGACCACAAGGCTCTGAGACTTCGTGGAGCAGATGGATGAGTTGATGATAGATGGAGCCCTATATGATTCGTCTGTTTCAGACCCTTCGGAAAGTGAGTCAGAAGAAGAGCCATGGGTGAGCTCAGTCATCGATAGCATTTTGAGAAATGCTATGTTTGAAGGATGAACCATGCAGTGCCAGGTTACCCTTAACCCCTGTTTTCTGTTTTCTTATATGCTTTCACATTGTGGACAATGTCCAATTCAGGTATGGGGGTATTAATGGAGGTTTTCAAGTTTTGTTCACTTGTACTTCATTTTTTTTTCTTTTTTTTGTTAATTTGTGTTTTCAATTTTAAATTTTTGTTCATTTGATTTGTGTTTTCAATTTTTGTTCATTTGTGTTTCCAATTTTCGTTCAATTGTCACTAATTTTTTATTTTTTCATACAACCAATGCTATGGAGCTGCCATTGAGATTTTCATATAAAACATCTTACACTTCACAAAGCTTTTGCTCTTAGAATTCTGGTGGCTAAAGTACCATGCTCAGATTCTTGAAGGAGAATAGTGGAGACTACCCTAGTGAGCTATTTCGAGCCTAATTGCCTTCTTGAGAGGGTTTAAAGTGTTTCTATTCCTCATCTCTACTTATTTTCTTCAATTCACTCTAAATGATCTCATTGTTCCATTTTGATTGAATACTAAGGATGATTCTATTTGCAGATATCAGGTGCATGCTCTCACTCATGAATGAACTCATTGAAGTGATGCTAGGCTATGTGTGTATAACCATTCTCTGTGCTTTCTTTTCACCCTACCCATTTGTGTGTTCCATCAGCTCTGTTGCAGCCAAACACTTCAAGCTATTTTCTTCTATCACCCTTATAATTCCCCTAACTTTGTATCTCAATCTGAGATATTTAAACCTATTATAGCCATACCCTATAGCTTAGAAATATACTAAGGTATGCCAAGATAAAGTTTGAGCAAGGAAGGTGCTGCCCCATGCCTAAATGTAAATTGTTATGAATCTGTGCAATAAAGTTAAAGAAGAAGTAGATCAAGTCAAAAAAAAAAAAAAAAAAAAGATAAAGAGAAAGTGTTTCGATTTGATCTAACTGTGAAATATAAGGTCTATGCCAGATGATGATATGAAGTTGCAGCCATACCATTCTAAATCAATGATACCTTGTAGATCAACGAAGAATGCAACCTTGGTATGTTCTTAAGTTAATCGTGTTCCTTCCAATTCTTCAATTTCCCCTAACCTTAGATTTTCATTACAACCTTGTGAAAGACCTAGCTGATCTTTGAGGATGTATTCATGGGTGCTGGTATGTATGAGTGTATCTGTATTCTTAGTATTTGATTCCCTTCTTGAGATCTAACCAAATATTGTGCTTCTATTTCATATACTCATTATGCTTGTTTGAGAGAATAAAGCCATAGGTTCTGAGTGATTGAGTGCTATATGTAAGAATTAGAGTTGAAGCATGTTCTTTCTTCAAGATTTGAGTATGTTTACTTTGAAGCCGTGTGCCTTTGAGCTATAGCTTCCACTTTACACAATTATTGATCATCTATCTTGGCAACTCTATGGTGCTGGAGGTATGACTAAAGTTTTCTTTCATTTTCATTAGTTGTTTTCAAAGTTAGTTTTCTAACCTTTTGTTTTGTAGAGTCAGTAAAGCGTTTGTGGGTATCGTTTCTGTTAAACCCTCAGGAGACACAACTCCTCCTACTACGGATGCCTAGAGGTTTAAAAGCTTGTTGCATGCGCTCAATGCAATCGAGTTACCTACGAAAGTGGTCTAATAAATTTCTCGTTTTGTTTTTATCTTTGTTTTCCTTTTGTTTTACTCGAGGACTAGTAAAATCTAGGTTTGGGGGTATTTGATCGGTGCATAATTACATATCTTTTTATACCCTTCTAATTTATGATTTGGTTATGTTTTTGAGTTAAACTTGTGCTTTTAATAAAGTTTGTGTATGTTTCAGTGTAATAAGGTTGAGACTCATTTCATGCATTTTGAAGACAATTTAGCTTAAAACAGTGTCTGCAGATCATTCAATTTCACGGATTAACCTGTACTTGCTCAAGAAGAACCAGATAATGAGCCATACATCATTGGAAAGATACGGAAGTCTAGTTTCCGTAGCATTTTACGGTTCATGATTCAGAGTCTTCTAGATGAAGTTATACATGATTTAGTAGATCAAGGTCAAAATTCGGCAGCATCTGCGTTACTGGGCCATAAATGACATTTGAAGGTCTTTCCGATTTTTCCTTGAGTTGGGCTGCATATGCTTGGAAAGATAAGACAAAGGGCTTGAAGATCCATATTTTTCCAGAATTTTATGAATGTATTAACAAGCCCAAAACGAACCCAAAAGAAGAGTGCAATGCATTGTCATGCATGACATATGCATGATGAAATGCACTATCTAGTGGGAATTGTTGGTGAAGTGCACTATCTTGTGGGAAGGTTAGATGAAGCATATTCAAGTCTTATAATTGAAGTGGGAGTTGCAACACTAAGTTTAAAGAAAGAAAAATTGTTTTAAAATGAAATGGTGTGTTAGGTGAAGTTGATGAAGTGAGTGGAAAGAAATATTTAATTTAGATTTTCAACTTCCTTAGGCCTATAAATAGTGAGGTTTCCCAAGCTTGTAAACACACCCCAAGGGGGGGAGCTCTCAAACACTTCTCTAGAGCTCCCCTCCCTTCTCTCCCTCAAATTCTCTTAGTTTTCCTTTCTAGTTCTCAATTGTTGTAATGAAATCCTTTCTTGAAATGTTTCTAAGTTCTTCTTAATTTTTCGTTGTAATGTAAATTCTTTTCTTTAGCAATTCAAGTTTGAGTAGTTTCCAAGTTTCAATTATGGTTTTTGTTATTATTCATTATGCTTATAAGTTAATATGCTAGTTTGAATGATTGATCACCATTAAGGCTTGCATGTTAGCTATCTTGGTTTGAATTAAGAGTAGACACCATGCTTTAATTCGAATTGAACTATGAATAGGAAGAGTATGTATGGACATTCGACAACAGGGATTAGATACATGCTTGGTTGTTTAAAATGTTCTTCTATGCTTAATGGGTTCCTAATGCTTAATTTAGGTTAGACAACAAATGATCAAGTTAGGGAATTAGGAACACAAGGTTAGGACCAAACACCATGGCTTAATCATACTTTAGCTAGAATCAATCCGTTAATCTAAATTGAACTTGGGAACTTATTCGCTTGAGTTAGTTTCTTTTCTTTCTTTCTTGTTGGATTTATTTTCTTTCTTTTTCATTTTTGTTTTGTACAGGGAATTGAATTAAATCAATCTATCATCAATCCTCGTGGGATCGACCTCGCACTTACATATGCACTACTACAAAAAAGGCCAAAGACGACGGGCATTCACCGTCGTGTATTCGATTTCTCAATGGTCGTGGAATCCACCGTCATCTTTTCCCTAAGAAACCACGACGCGAAATCACCGTCGTTGTTATAACAAACAACGTCATAAAAAACATAAAAACCGACGTCTTTGTACTGCAAAAGATCTAAAAAATCAGTCGAGGATAAGAATAGACGACTACATCAAACAAAAAAACCGTCGTTAAAAAGGAAAAATATGACAAATATTAACAGAACAACGACGCAAGATAGACATACAACGACGAACACTAAAACCTGACGCCGTTAAATAATCTTTTAACGACAATAAAAAGTATGACGTCTTCAATACATGAGACGACGACGTTATTTAAATGTACTACGTCACTTAGTTACAAAAAACCGTCGTAAAATAAGTTTTCTACTTCGATTTTTCTATGAAAGATGACGTGGAAATAGTTGTCAGTGTCATTTTTTACGACGTATGTATTTCTACAGATGACGTTGACATATGAAACAACGTCGGTTTCAAATATATGAGAGCCGTATTACAGAATTTATACGTCGTATTTTTCTATTCAAACAACGACGGTAATAAATCGTCGTTGTTAAGAATATCAACGTCAAAAAAACAAAAAACCGACGTTCTAAAGAGCTAATAAATAGTCGAGGATGAGAATAGACGACGAACTCTAACAAACAATCGTCGTTAAAAATAAAACATATGACATATATTAACAGAACATGGCCGCCAAATAGACAGACAACGACGGTATTTAAAACATAGCGCCGTGAAAAAAGCATTTAACGACAAGAAGAAAAATGACGTCTTTAAAAACATAAAGACGACGTTATCTACGTCACTACATTTAAAAAATCCGACGTGAAATATATTTTCCACTTCGATTTTTCTATGAATGATGACGTGGAAATAGATGACATTGTCATTACTCACGACGCATGAGTTTATATAGACGACGTGGAACGAAGAAACAACGTCGGATATAAATAAATGACACCTGTATTACAAAATAACGTCGTCTAATATTTATTAGACGGCGTTTAAAATGAATTACCGTCGGGAATTACATCTGTTCCTCTTCGTTTTGAAAGAACTTGCGACGTGGTAAATTAATCATGACGTCGTGTTTTTAAATTAATGATTATTTATATTTTCTTTTAGACGTCGGTATTATGGGATTGGAGTCGTGATATTTTTAATTACATGGCGGTTCTTATTGATTCCCCGACGTTATATCCTGAATATCTTTTTCACAATAGCGTTGTGGTTCTTCATTGTTACGTTGCTTTAAGACGTCGGTAAATATGCTGAATAACTTGTTCACAATTACGTCGTTTTTTATTTGAACAGACGTCGGTTTTTTACTTTTTTATCAAGACCGTCGTGTTTGTAATCTGGAACCTGTATTTTTTGCACTGATTGTTTTGTGGACAAAACCTGTATAATGAAAGTGAAGAAATCACATTACAATATATTACAAAATTAATGTCATACACTGCCAATTACATAAGCATCATTCAATCCATATATCTTCACACCCATCTCTAATATTTTGACCACCTAACTCACCCACCAGTTCATCAAATGTGTCAACATTTGGCATCCCTCTAGTAAATGGCTCACACTCAATTATCACATCACCTAAGACATCATCACCAATAGCATCATTATATTCTCTATTAGGCATTGATAATACTACCGACCAACCACGATGCATGGGATCGTCAACAAAAAATACTTGTTTGACTTGAGAAGCCAAAACAAATTGGTCATTCCTATGTCCAATTTTACTCAAATCTACAAGGGTAAATCCAAGTTCGTCGACTACAAGACCAGAAGCACTATCTATCCAATCACACCTAAAGACTGGGATTGTAAACTTTTGGTAGTCAAGGTCCCAGATTTCTTGAATGACACCATAGAAACCCATATTTGAGAGAATTGGGTTTTTATCCTTGGCACTAGCAACTTGCATGGTATGTGCAAGTAAATAAACTCCACTATTTTGAGTTGTCCGCACATCATCTTGTGCCTTGATGTTGAATTTAATACCTTTAATAAGATAGCTCCTATATAATGGCACTGTTATGTTTGGACCAGCTGCTAGCCACCTTAAATTTTCTGATACGCCATGATTGTCTTCCTCAAGTTCACTTTGAACCTGCAAATTAATCATATCTTAATTCAATCAAACATAGAAATAAGAAGAAAATTAAAAGAGAAATATGTTATTCAATAACATATACCTTGAAGCGTAGCCATTGAATGAAAGTGCTATTGTGCTTATCTTGCAGCCACTTTGTTCTCTTTCTAAATTTTGGATAAGTGGTCTTAATGTAGATCATATGTTGCCTACATGACACGAAAAATTCAAGCATTACGGTCCCAAATATATAAGATAAACATAAGAAATAATTTAAAATGGAAACTTAAGGAATAAAACTCATACGTACTCGATATAAGGTAGGACTTCCTCCGTATTCTCCAAGACATATAGATGTGCTTGATTCAACAGGTCCTGATCAACTACGCTCACTGTGCAACCTGATAATGGCTTTGAAACTCCCATCTTTTGGCTTGAAGGCACTCCAACTGTACTAACATCAAATAAATGCTCGGTACAAAACTCTACAGCTTCTTCAGCTATATACCGCTCAGCAATGCAACATTCGGGACGAGTACGATTCTGAACATACCCCTTTAGCACTTTCATATATCTTTCAAACGGATACATCCACCTAAAATATACTGGCCCACATAGACGAACTTCTCTGACAAGATGTACTACTAGATGAACCATGATATCAAAGAATGAAGGGGGAAAGTACTTCTCAAGCAAACACAGAGTAACTACTACATCTTCTTCCAACTTATCTAGCTTGGAAACATCAGCAGTCTTTGCTTTACATATGCATTGAAGAAGCATTGAAGAAACGAGTTATTGCATACCTTGCAGGCTTCTCCAAAACAGAACGAATTGCCACAGGGAGCAATTGTTGCATTAAGGTATGACAATCATGTGATTTAAGGCCCAGAAGTCTTGAATCTTGTAAAGATACAAGATTTTTTATATTTGAAGAATAACTTTCAGGGACCTTCATACCATAGAAAGAATTGCAAACCTCTCTCTTCTCTGCTCTCGACAAATTCCAAGGCCCAGGAGGCAAACGAGTACGCCTTTCTCCATACTCGGGTTGCAAATCAGTTTTGACCCCCATGTTCAATAAATCTAATCGAGCAGCAATCCCATCTTTATTTTTTCCAGGGATCTCCAGCAATGTACCAATGATACTATCGCAAACATTCTTCTCAATGTGCATAACATCTAACGCATGCTCACAGGAAGGTATTTCCAATACTCGAGATCAAAGAATATTGATTTCTTCTTCCAACAAACGCTGTCACCATCTTCAACCATATGCAGCACTTCTTCTCCGGTTAATGGCTCGGGAGGTGTGCCATATTCAGGTTTCCCATTAAAAGCTGCACGTTGCCTCCTATATGGATGATTGATTGGTAACCATTTTCTATGCCCAATGTAACAAATTTTGTGGCCATTTTTCAACCTGTGACTAGGTGTATCATCGCCGCATATTGGACAAGCTTTATATCCTTTAACAACACAACCAGATAAGTTTCCATAAGCGGGGAAATCATTAATTGTCCACATTAATGCAGCTCTGAGTGTAAAGTATTCTCCATTATGTGCATCATACACTCCTCTAATCCCATCCCACAAAGATTTTAAATCATCAATCAAAGGCTCCAAGTAGACGTCTATATCATTTCCGGGTTGTTTAGGACCGGAAATCAATAAGGTCAACATCATGAACTTTCGTTTCATGCACATCCATGGAGGGAGATTATATGTAACTAAGATAACTGGCCAACAACTATATCTGCTACTTAGAGAACTGTGGGGATTGAATCCATCAGATGAAAGAGCCAATCTCAAGTTTCTCGGGTCATTACCAAACTCAGGCCATTTATCATCAAGAAGTTTCCAAGACGGGGAATCCGCCGGATGAGACATCTGACCGTCAATTGATTTTCTAGCAGCATGCCAAGTCAAACTCTTAGCTGTCTCATGTGATTGAAACATCCTTTTAAACCTTGGAATTGGAGGAAAATACCACACCACCTTTGCTGGCACACCCTCTTTCAAGATTGAATCTTTGCCTTCCTTCCACCTTGAGATACCACAACTAGGACAATTAGTTGAATCCTCATACTCCTTCCTATACAAGATGCAATCATTGGGGCATGCGTGCATTTTCTCATAACTCAGCCCCAATGCACACAAAGTCTTTTTAGCCTCATACATAGAGGTGGGTATTGTATTTCCTTCTGGAAGCAAATCGCCTTGAAGTATCAATAATTCTGTAAAACAGACATCACTCATCCCATGTTTTGCCTTCAAATTATACAACTTCACTAATGCCGATAACTTCGTGTACTTTCTACAACCAGGGTACACTGGTTGATCTCCATCCCCAATCACATTGGCAAACTCATAAGGATCGGATCCAAATCACCAAAATCATTATCATCCATATCAATTTCTTCAGACACGAAACTGTACCTACTATGGCCATCATCTTCTTCAACATTTCTACTAGCATTAGTAGTTGCTTCCCAAGGTTCTCCGTGAAATGTCCAATTCTTATAGCTTTGGTCAACTCCATTAAAGTATAAGTGATCCCTTATAATTCCAACCCCAAACATCTTCAAATTAACACATTTAACACATGGACAACGGATATGTGTTGTAGTTAGAAGATTTTCTACAGAAAAGTTCAAAAATGCTTCAACCCCAAACTCATATGCCTTCGATCTTCTATCAGAGTGCATCCATGACTTATCCATCTCCGACACTATAACCTATTATCTATAATAAAGTGAAAATACAGGCAATGACCATCACTATAGCAGATTTAATACAAAGATCTAATGGCAAGTAACAGACGACGGTTTTTAAAAAAAACAGACGTATTTGGCATATATAGACGACGGCTTTTCAACAAACGTCGTCTAATGTAAGTAATACACACGACGGTAGTTAATTTACCGTCGTTTATACGTTATACAAACGACGGTAGTTAAAAAAACACCGTCGTGTTTAGGTAATACAAACGACGGTTTATGAAAAAACCGTCGTCAAAAGCGTCGTAGCTCAGTTTATTTTCCAGAACCCAAAACCCTATTAAGAACACAACAAATACAAAGCATGAAACCAACATATACAAAACCCTATATGAAACCAAGCATGAACCCTATTAAGAACACAACATATACAAAGCATGAAAACAATAAAGGAATTCAACATAACATAGAGTGATTAAAAGATCCGACAAAATTAAATCCATTGCCAATTCAACATACCTAAAACCCATCAATGAAAACATTAAACAGAAAATCCATCAATGAATTTACAGATCGCAAACCATATACCTAAAACCCTTTAACAAAACAACCTAATATCATTCAATGAATTTACAAGGGGAAGATAGGGTTTGTACTTACAGGTTGGACGAGTTCACAGATTATGGATTCGACGGAGCTTGGAGAGCCCAACTTTGAATTAGAGCAGAAGAGAGAGAGCGAAATGTTATGTTGCGCGAAATCTGAAAATTTTGGGGTCAGGGCTGGAAGTATAAGAATAAAAGCCAAATGTAAAAATTTTAGGTCGCGCGAAAATTTTTAGGAACCGCGCTTTTTAAAACGTCGACATAAAAACCATGGCGAAAGTTCTACAAGAACCGACGTAAATATAGTATTCCACGACGAAAAACCTGAACGTTACGCCGTCTATTTTGACGATTCATTTTTCGGATTTATTTTAAATTTATTTTGAATATTTGGAAATAAAAATAATAAAATATTATTAGCACAACATAAAACCACGTCGGTGTTATTAAATAGAGGACGTTGTAAATAATAATAAACGATCACTTGTAAAAGTGACGTCGTTTAAATTTGAAACCATGGCGGATATTTTAAATACGACGTAAATTAAGTATTCCACGACGCAATCACCGTCGTTAAAAAGTATTACACTAAACCCTTAAAACTAAATTATATATTTTAAAAATTAATTTTATAAAAGGGTTCATGGTTTTACCTCCTAATATATAACAAACATAAACCCTAAACCCCAAAAATTATACTTTAAAAAAAACCCTAATAAATAACAACCCTAAACTCTAAACCCTAGACTCTAAACCCTAAACCATAAAAACTATAAGTGATGTTAGGACAAACCAAAACAATTTGGTTTTGGTTGGACATTTTAAAATTTTATTATTCAAAATGAATTTTTTCAAGGTTTAGGGGGAAGAAAATATATCAATGACTTCATAGGAGTTGACGTTGCATTTTTCGTATTTATTTTAAATTTATTTTGAATATTTGAAAATAAAAATAATAAAATATTATTATAACAACATAAAACCACGTCGGTGTTATTAAATAAACGACGTTGTAAATAATAATAAATGACTTAATTTTAAAAATGTCGTCGTTTAAATTTGAAACCATGGCGGATATTTTAATATACGACGTAAATTAAGTATTCCACGACTCAATCACCGTCGTTAAAAAGTATTACACTAAACATAAACGTCGTCTAATCATCCTTTTACGTCGTCTTTGTTTAAATCCAACCAACAAAAACGACGGTTTTTCACTTAATTAGGTCGTTGGAATTTTATTACACGTCGGTTACGAAATTTGTTTGTTTGTTTGTTTTTTTTTAATTTATTGATCCTCAACATATTTTCAGGGAGAAAAAAGGATGTATATTTATATAAAATTTGTACATTATATATTACAGACAAAATTTGTATATTATACAAAAAAATCAAGTTTTCTATGATTCCAAATGAAGGCTAACAAACTCTGCCCATTCATTACGGACTTCATCAATGGATTCTTGGGGGTATGGCGCTTCCTCTTTTCTCTTGGCAAACTGCAATCCATAACAATGAATATAAGGGTTTTAAAAAAAAAAATTCAATAACAGACGACGCTATTTTTTATAACCGACGTAGTATATATATTCAACAACGCTAATTTTAAATCTACCGTCGTTGATAATACAAAAAACTACATAAAATATATGAAGATAATTTCTTCTTACCGTCTTCTCAAACGCCAAGGAAGGATCCATGATGATGTCCCTCATGAAGCGCATCACATAATATCCGCATTCCACACTGCTGGGTTGCTTTGCTGTCCCTGGAAGAGTTTTCCATATTGGTGTTTTACGGCCTTGCCTGCCAATGTGCGAATTATAAATTTTTATAGCACTGTTGACGATGTTTTTGGCCTCCTCATCAACCACACGAGGTCCAGGCAGAGGATCTACAAAGTAGACGGTTTCCCTCTTTGCTCTCACAATCAGCAAGATCCAATGACGGCTGCACAAAAACGACAGTTATTTATAAAATGGACGTATTATAAAATTTCGCACGACTATTATTTATAAAAACGACGTATTATATTATTTCACACGACGAAATAAGTAGAAATCGACGACATTATAAACTTATAACGACGCAAAATAAAAACCGACGTGGTTACTAATTTCAAACGACTCGATAAAATAAAACACCGACGTGGTTAGATATTTCAAACGGCAAAAAATTATTGAAAATCATAAAAACAAAATCCTGTTAAGGAGACTAACCCTGGATTGTAAGGCATCATGAAAATCTGTTCACCGTCAGTCTTCTGAAGTCGACCTGCTACGATTCGTGATCTGGAAGAGATTGTACCAGCGTTGGCACTAACTGCAGCAGGGTCGATAAAGCCAACCATGCTGCACATATTTGCTTTTTTCAATTTTTCATATAAGACCCTAAACATATAAACAAAGATATATAAAAAAGTCAGCACAAAAAACACACGACGGTTATGTATAAACTAACGACGTATTATATAATTTAAAACGACGGGCTGATATAGAAAACGACGTTATTTGTTCCATGCCTCATACGACGGGCTGGGACATACTAACGACGTGGTTAGTGAGTTAAAACGACGAAATAAATACTACCGACGTCTTATGTTAGAAATCACAAACCTCATATATACAGCAATCACAGTAGCCCCTATTTCATCCATGGCTGCAAGTTGTGTAATATCTTCAGGCAGTAAGAAGGTACTGCGATCTTCACCAAACACCTCCTTCTCAATTGTAAAGTTAATTGTCTGCTCCTTAGGTTTGGTTTCCACATAAGTACAGAGGGATTTTAAAGAAGATGGCGCCTCAGTATTTGAATAATCCACACCTTCAATCACCTGTTTAAAGAAATGAAAAAATGACGTGGTAATTCAATAAACACGACTGTTTAAATAATAAAACGTCGTCCGAAAAGAATTTAAACGACGGTAACAAAAACAACGTCGTGTTGAACAACTTATTACGTCGTAGGAAAAAATTCCGACGTCTAAATTGAAAACAAACGACGGTTTAAAAGACAAATTTCGACGTCTGAAATTTTTAAAAACAAATGAAAAGGAAAAGTTATGAGAACATACCTCCACGTCATGCTTTTCTTCATCTTCTTTTTTGTCTTTTTCATTTTCATTTTTTTTTTTTCTTCCTTCTCTTCAGATTTTTTTTCTTCTTCCTTCTCTTCAGACTTTTTTTCTTCTGTCTTCTCTGCTTCTTTTTTTTCTTCACCCTTCTGTTCATCTTGTTTTTCTTCATTCTTCTGTTTATCTTGATTTCCTTCATTTTCCTGTTTTAAGTAATAAAGAAAGTAGAGAAAGTAAAAAAAATTAAATTAAAACGTCGTGGTAAGCCATAAAACAGGACGGTATGTAAGAATTACGACGTCTTAAAATTATTAAACGACGGTACATAGTAAACGTCGTGGGAGTTATATATTACGTCCGTAATTATTAAAAACGTCGTCTAAAGAGAACAAAGTTTTAAAAATAACGACGTTTAAAGGCGTGTAACACAAGTAAAATAAATACGACGTGGTATTGAAATACAAACGACGGTTTATTTTACAATCGTCGTGGTATGTATTTCAAACGACGTTTTAGTCATAATAACGACGTCTTATAATTTAAAAAAAAAGAGAAGAAGATATGTTACCTTTTCTTCATGATGTTCCCCATTTTTGGCAGTATCATCCTCAAAGTGTAGGGATCTCACATCACCACCAGAGCAGCTTGCTTTGTCAGACATTGGATTTTTGGGACTTTGGTTTTGACAGTGGCTAATTTTCGGTTTAAGCAAGCTTGGATCAAAATTGGGAATGAATTGGGAAAGCTGACTCAGTAAATGCTCCCTCTCAGCCTCCACCAATTGTTTGGTTCTAGCCTCCATCCTTAAAGCCTCTTCCCTTGCCTTAGCTTCCATCTTTTTAGTCTCTTCTTGAAGGAGAACTCTTAAACTGTCCTTTAAACGGTCGTCAAAGCTCATCCTCTGTGTTTGGGTAAATTGAAATATTGCTTTGGGGAAATCCCAGCACCTACACCTCTCACTCTGCCTGGATGCTCGGGACCCAAAGCCATGGTCAGCACATCATTGCTGCCAGATACACTGACTTTGCCTTCCGAGACTTTTTTTTGCAACTCATCCTAAAACAAAAACAAGAAAACACACGACGGTTATTTATAAACAAACGACGTATTATACAATTTCAAACGACGCAATAACACAGAAATCGACGTTATTATAATTTATCACGACGGTATTTCTACCGACGTGGTTATTTATTTAAAACGACGCAATGAATAAACATCGACGTCTTATGCTATAATGACAGATAACAGAGTAATTCAATTTCATACATTTAACGACGTTGTTTTAAAACATTTCGACGTAGTAGTATAATTAAACGACGCGAAATTAATCACCGACGTCTTATGCTATAATTACAGGTGATTCCAGATTTAGAACTTTAACGACGGTTTTTTAAACATTTCGACGTGGTAATATCATTCACACGACGTATAATATAACATAAGACGTAATAAGAATTATGCACAGTTTAATAAAAAATTAAAACAGAGTGAGTAGGCTTACAATTAATTTTGCTTTCTCTGCCACCTTTGGATCAGGGATGTTACCATGTTTGTCCGTTCTAGCTCTCTTCCATAAGGTAGATCGATCAATTTCTACCCCAGGCATGGTTTCCTCCAATTCATCCTCCAAACCAGCATATCCTTTTCGAGACAATCGATGATTGTACTCAAGTTTCTCCCTAATCCCTGCATGTTGAGAATGCACAGACTGAAATTCTTTGGATAACCTTGAAGCTACAAAGGCATCCCATTGTGCTTTCTCTATGAATTTATATGTTTCAGGGGGGTGGCTTAATCTCTCCCTGTCATTGATGTATGGAAGGATATAATGCCTCGTTAGTGTAGACTTGAAATCCTTCCATTTCTTGGCAGCAGAAGATAACACAGAGTTCTTGCCCCCTTGACCTACCACAAAAGCCATGTCAACGGCTTCCCAAATCTGCTCCTTTATATCCTTGGGGATTTCAGCCCATTTCTTGTCCACAAGTGGTACTCTGGAGCGTGCCAACACACCAATGTAGGACTGCATCTCAATATGTGCTTGGCCAATTCCTTTCCCCCTTTTATTGTACTCAACAATTGGCTTGATTTTCTGAAGTTTTCTCTTCACAACACGAGGCATTGTGCTCATACCTCTACCTGACTTTGAATCATCAGAAATTGTTGTCGTGCTGGTTGGTTCTGTCTCAGCAGATGAAACAAACTTCATCTTCTTCGAAGACTTCTCTTGAGGAGTTACCATTCCAACCTCCTCACCTCCATTTCTCTTGGAGCCAGATTGCTTACTTTGGTCTTGAGAAACCATTTTTACAGACAAAACAAACCTGCATGTGAAAATATTTCAGGAAAAAAATAAGAACACAAACGACAGTTATTAATAAAAGACGACGTATGATATGATTTTAAACGACGCAATGAATAATCTCAGACGTAATAAATGTTTAAAACAAAGTACTTGAACAACGACGAAATAATATAAAATAAGACGTAATAAGATATTATTACGGCGATATTTACATGACGTCGTGATAATTAAATATAAACGACGCAAATATTTACATGACGTCGTGGTATGTCTATTCACACGACGTCAATATAAATATTTGCGTCGTCTATACCGTCGTCTATCTTAGATAACAAACCCTACTTTCTTTCTCTTTATATTTTATCAAATTAGGAAAAACAAAAACCATGATTCAGTGAAATCAAACTTGCAATTAAACAACCTAATAAAAAAAAGACTGTCATTTTAAAAGCAACTTTGATCAATTTTCAGACGACGCAAGGACGACGGAAGAAGCTACCGTCGTCTTACTTAGTTGAGGTAGTTGCTTTCAAAGTTGGAAACTTTCCCTCATTGTCTGTAAATTTTATCAAACTTGGAAAGTAAAAACCTCAACCCAGAAAAAAAGTGAGAAATGATTTTGCCCAGAAAAAAAGTAAAAACCTCAACCCAAATAGTGAGAAATGAAAGCTTACCTTTTGCGTGCAATGAAAGTTTCTCTCGGAGTTTGTTGTTTAAGTTCAGAGACGACGAAGAAGACAAGAGGAAGACGATGAACTACTCTGACAGTGCTCTGACAAGGAAAAAAGACGAAAAGTTTTCTCTGGGCGAAATGTTTCGAAACAGTTCATGTGTAACTAAGGTAGACGAAAAGTTGCCTATGTATACGAACCGTTTCAAAAAAATAAGACGGCGGTTATATATAACGACGACGTAAAAAAAAAAACAACGACGTATAAATACTTTTAAAATGTCGACGTGGTAGACCATTTAAAATGTCGTTTTTAATAATATACCGACGTGGAATTTATAAAATACGTCTGTTATCGACGTTGATTGTATAATTAAACGGCGGTTTTTTAAAAACCGCCGTTGGTTTTAAAATTTATTCTATAAATTTTTCGCTTTCATTCAGTTTCAGTTTATATTTAGGGTTCCAAGTTCTTCCTCTCTCACAGACACTCTCTCTCACATCTCAAAGACAATAATTTAGATGTCTTTCTCAAAGAGAAATGGAGCTTACTCGCATCAAATCTATGTCCACAAGAAGAAGTTTGTCAACTAGCCTTCTCACTTCCGTGTACAAGCCTGATAGGACACTTAGTGCTTCTGAATACTCCTTGCTTTCCATCAAAAGAGATGCAAGCCTGGCCTCCACTCGCTGTCGAAGGAAAGTTTGCTTCTCAGGGAAATCTGAAGATCAGATGCGCCTGATCCTCTGCTTGATTTTCTTGGCTAAAAAGATCCGCAGATTTGTGATAGCCTGTTCCTTTATCCGTAGAGCTTCAGAAGAAGAAGATGGGTTTCAAGAATGCGATAAAGAATAGAAATGGCTTCAGATGGCCTCTAAAGCATGAGCAATCGAATCAGTAGTTGCTGGGAGATATGATGAAGACATTGTCAATGCTTTGAACAATACTGCAGACGTAGATTATTCTGACGACGTGTTTCTGTTCTACCGTCGTCTTTTCTAGTCGTCTTTTAGTATAAGTGAGATGGCGGTATATTTATAATTACCGACGTAGATTATTCTGTTAAACGTCGTTAAGTGTAATACAACCGACGTGGATTTTATTTTTAAATTATAAATAGAGTTTTTTTTCGAATACTTTCAGTTTTAGTTTTCAATTACAATGCGTTATAAATAGATTTTTCTTTCCCGAGGATAATTAAAATGAGGGAAATTAATGTTCTAGAATTTGTAAACTAACACGACGCATTATTACTAACCCGAGGAAATTATAAATAGATTTTTCTTTCCCGAGGAAATTTTAAATTAATTCAATTTGGGACATAAATTGTTAAAGAAAAAAATTATAAGTAGATCTACGTAGGATAAGAAAATCAAAGAAAAAAATTCTTAAAAAAAATTCTTATTAAGACGACGGTTTAAATTAAAGGTACGACGTATAAAGTGAATAATACGACGTTAAAGTTTATAATACGTCGATTAAAAATACAACGTCGTCATATTTAAAGATAACGTCGTAGAAATATAAGATAATGACGTCGATATATTTATATTTAACGTCGTTGTAAATTAATTTAATACGGCGATACTTTTTATTTTAACGCCGTGAATTTATTTATAATTATACGGCGTATTATACGAAAACATGGTCGTGTTATTGTCTGAGTAAATACGGCGGCTTTTTTTGAAATCGTCGTCTTTACTTTCTACGTCGGTATATTCATATCTTCTGCCGTTGTTTTTTGGCTTTGATTTTACACTTCGGAAATCTTGTTTCAAATAGACGTCGGTTGTTGAATTAGGTACGTCGTTGTTTTTGAAGCATTTGAATCTCGATTTTTTAGGTGTCTAAGGTTGTATTACACGGCGGTTTTTTTTATAACCGTTGTCTTTTTAAAAACCACGATGGCTCTTACTCCGACCGTCGTCTTTTTCTTGTCGTCTTTTACCCTTTTTGTAGTAGTGATGCTAAACTACCAACGGCTCGTGCACTTGCGAGTATCACAAGTTGAGGATGCAGCTGAATCGACGCAACATGTAATTATGCACCGATCATAAGTGTGGCCCACTAATTGAGAATTTGTGTTTGAGAGATTTGAATTTAATCTCATTGAAATTTGCATGGGTAGATGATCCATGTAAAAAAATTTTGATTAACCCACAAATTTTCTAAAACTGACATTTGCACTTGGAAAAGTGTTCTGGCGAATTTGGTTATCATTTATATAGCTTGTTGAAATCTAAGTAAAGAATGATTCTATAATTTTATTGTTGGTTTCTTCAATAATATTATATTATCTGAATTGTGATTTTTGGTAGAAAGAACTACTTGTGGCGTGATCCCTTAGTAAGAGTACGTAGGCAACCTAGGCTAACCTAAGTGCAGCTGCATGTTTAGGCTTTGTTTATTTATATTGGTAAATGGGGGCCTGAAGCCTTTTGAAACTTTTGCTAATCGGTGTGTGGTTTACACCTTGTGTTTGCTGTGCATGTAGATTTTTGGGTTTAGAGCTAGTTTCAAGGGAGGCTCTGCCGATTTTCCGGTAGAAGTCAAACCTTAAAGTTGTTTTGGAATTAGGGTAATAAGGGTATTTTAGTAATTTGAGCCAACACATGCATGGTGTCGGATAGGGAGAGGGTTCGTCACGGATTCCAATGGAGAATTCGGGGCAGGTCATTTCACAAATGCTTTTGCAAGAAATATAAGACGATTCCCAATTTTCCACCACATTCACAAACTCAGTCTCCCACTATATCTTTGTTAGACAGATTTTGTTCTATCTATTTCTCGCAAGTGCACGAATCAATTATAGTATAGGAATGCAAGTACGAGGTCGTTCCACAGAGACTTAGATGAAAGCACTTAATACTACTACTTAGATTCCAAATAACATAAGCTAAACAGAATTTACTTGAGATTGAATTGAGTTGTTTGGAGTGAAAACTACTAAATAGGAATGCAAAGAGTAAGTAATCGGGAGTAGATGTTTGGAGAATTTAAAGATGATGAGACAAGCACTAGGGGTTCAACTTCACCATGACAATCCAATTTCAAGTTACAAGTTGACAATCACCTAAATTGATTACAATTCTGGAGTTCGTGTTATGTATGATTATCCATATGATGTTTGGTTTTAATCAAGTACTCAGAAACACAACCGAGCTATGATGTTTAGTCTAAGCTATGAATCTGAATCCATTAAGCTTGAGTACCAACACTATAGAACCAAGTAAACATTTAAACATGATGTTTGTCCTAAATGCATTACTCACTCATTCACTAATCAGTTCAAGAGTCATATGATGTTTATGTAAACTTGAACTAGATAATCAACATGCAGGTGTTAATAATGGCCAGTTATTTAAACATGCATAGAGATTCAATAAGAACAAGTGAATGAGACCAGAATTTAGAAGTAATCAACAAAGGGTAACATTAACTTGAAAACATGAAATTGTCTTGACAGGCTACATTGAAACCCTAGTTATGGTAATTAGTTACACATGATTAATGGAGAATACAATTGAATCAAAGTAAACATGGAGAAGGTAAGAAAAACCCGTGAAGATCAAATTATGATGTTGAAGAACTCCTCACAGCTTCCACCATGTATGCTTGCAGCCAGAGGTGAAGAGTGGTGTGAATGTAGGAATTGTGTTTGGGAGATGATGGGGATGTGAAGGATGGAGTGGTTGCTGGGAATTGGACTAGAGGAATTGTGTTTGGGAGATGATGGGGATGTGAAGGATGGAGTGGTTGCTGGGAATTGGACTAGAGGAATTGCTGAATGCTTAGATGTTGTGTGTTTTGGAATGGGATGGATGTGGTATTTATAGGGAGAGTGAGAAGAGAAATCTGAATTGAATTAAGCCTCCACCATCAGCCTTTGCAATTAGATATTAGTTTCTTGGCTGCTCACCAACAATTCCCACCAGAAACCACACCTCATCCCTTAGCTAAGCATGACCAAGCAAGCAATGAGCTCATCTGTAAGTCAGCATGACGTGTATTTTGATGGGCTCACGGATTGGGCTTGCCTTACTCAACTGATGACATTAAGCTATCCATCTTGAAGTTCAGGCTTTCATCTTTCCAACCACATGCTATATGGGCCAATCCAAGTTCGGATGAAAAAGATAAGTCCGAAATGAATTTGTAACTCAGTCTTCAGTTTTCACACATTGTTTTCACCATTTTACTCCAAATGTCTCAAGTATTACCTAGAGCTCAATGAACTGAATGACAAACACAAAAGAGGTTAAAAGCACAAGTTTTACTTAAAAACATACCAAATCATAAGTTAGAAGGGTACAACAAGATATGTAATTATGCACCGATCAATCTTCTTTTCTCTCTCACTTTCTCCTCTTTCGTTTTCTTTCTCTCTTCTTATGCACGACCATGCATGAAATGAAGCAATGAAAGTCCTATTTATAGTAAGAAGATGCATCATGCATTTCGAGTGTGAGGCAGAATTGCTTTCATTGGTTGCATGTAGATTTACTTCAAGTGTGGATAATTGTTTCTACGATTTCAACAGCTCATGGTAATAAATCCTAGTCACAAAGGTACAATGACACATATAAGTCTTAGTGTGCTGCAAGTAATTGTATTCTTATGACACTTGGGAGTCTTAGTATCTAGCAAGTAATTGCAAATATCTACCACGTTGATTAATTAGCATGCAAGGAATGTAAAGCTGCTGACTACACTAATTAATAGCACGAGGTGTTACATGCAAGAGATGAGGTGATTATGTTCCTAGTGCCCAATTCTAATATGACCATGATTTAAAAGTATTATTAGACTTTAGTTACTTAACACACAGGAGGTAACTAACACAAAACTTATTTATTCTAGCAATTAAATATTATTATAAATATATACAATTATATGTATTTATCACATAATTACCCATATATATAAATTAAACACCCAACAAATATCTAAGGACACCCGTTTAGAGAAAAACAAATAATAAATATATAATTTAAGTTATTCAAATGAACATATATATATACATATAAATATAAAAACGTTTAATCCTCTTTTAAATTTTTTTTAAGAATACGAATTCTCACAATCTACCATCCTTAAAGAAATTTTATCATCAAAATTAAGATAAAAACTTACTGGAATGAGAGAACAATTCTGGGTACTTAAGCATTTCTGTTTCTAACTCCCACGCAGCTTCTTTTGTATTCCCATTCCCACGTAGCTTCTTCTGTATTCCCATGTAACTAAAGAACTTTGACCAATGATATTGTTTTCGTACGTAACACTTGTTCCTTATGATCCAAAATATGTATTGGTCTTTCCTCAAATGATAGTTTTTCATCTATATAGAGCTCTCCCCAATCTAGAATATGTGGCCGATCAAGTTCATACCTTCGAAGTATAGAAACGTGAAAAATATTATGTACATTCGAAAGTTGAGGTGGTAACGCTAATTTATAACTTACTTCACCTATTCTCTCTAAGATTTCAAATGGTCCAATAAACCTTGGGGCTAATTTTCCAGTCTTTCCAAATTTTTTTACTCCTCTTCGTGGTGAGACTTTAAGAAACACATAATCACTCACATCAAAACTTAATGGTTTCCTTCTTCAATCAGTGTAGGTCTTTTGTCGACTTTGAGCAGTTAAGAGACGTTGCTTGATAATTTTAATCTTTTCAGTTGTTTCTTGTACCAAATTAGGTCCTAGCAATATAGTTTCTCTTACTTCAGTTCAACATACAGGTAACCGACAAGGTCTTCCATATAAAGCTTCATAAGTTGCAATTTGAATACTACATTGATATCTGTTGTTGTAAGTGAATTCTGCCAAAACCAAATGATCTTTCCAACTTCCCCCAAAATCTAGAATACATGCTCTCAACTTGTCCTCTAAACTTTGAATAGTTCTCTCTGATTGTCCGTCAGTTGGGGGATGAAAAGCGCTACTAAAATTTAGTTGTGTACCCAATGCTTTCTGTACACTTCCCCAAAATTTAGAAGTAAACTTAGAATCTCTATCTGACACAATCAAAATAAGAATCCCATGTAATCTTACTATCTCTCGAACATAAAGTTGTCCAAGGTTTTCAGTGGAATCTATTGTTTTGACTAGTAAGAAATGTGCAGATTTGGTCAAATGATCCATTATAACCCATATTGAATCTCATCCTTTTGGATATTTTGATAACCTGTAACAAAATCCATGGTTATATGATCCCATTTCCATTCTGCTATTGGTAATGGTTGTAATGAACCTGACGGTTTCTGATGTTTAGCATTCACTTGTTGACATGTAAGACACTTTGCTATAAACTTTTCTACATCTCCCTTCTTGCTATTCCACCAAAAATTACGTTTCAAGTCATGATGCATATTTTTCCTTCCAGGATGAATTGTATAGGATGAATGATGTCCTTCTTTCAGGATTTCCTTTCTCAAACCAGAAATTTCTAGTACATACATTTTATTCAAATATCTTAGTCCACTATCTACATGGACATTCCGTCCATCTGGTGTCTCTCCAGTTGTAATCTTAGTTCGAATGTCATTAGACACAGAATCCAATTCTTGTGCCTCAATTATTCTTCCAATCAAAGTGAGGTGAGTTACTAAATTACATAGATATCTACAATCCTCATGCACACCTACATATAAGTCAAAATCATAAAAAGACTCCATCATCCTTAGTTTTTGATATATAAATTGGCTATAACTCTTTGGGGATTTTGACTTAAAGCATTTGCTACCACATTAGCCTTTCTTGGATGATAATGTAAATCTAAATCTAAATCTTCTAAATATTCCATCCATCGCATTTCTCTATGATTCAGCTCCTTTTGTGTGAAGAAGTACTTCAAACTCTTACGGTATGAATAAAATTCAAAATATTCCCCATACAAATAATGTCTCCACATCTTCAATGCGTGAACAATGGTTGCTAGTTCTAGATCATGTGTCGGATAATTCTTCTCATGTGATTTCAATTGACGCGAAGCATAAGCAATAACTTTATCAGATTGCATCAAAACACATCCTAATCCATACAATGATGCATCGGTGTATACTATGTAACTTACACCTCTTTCTGGAATAATTAACACATGAGATGAGGCCAATCGTATCTTTAACTTTTGAAATGCTTTTTCATACTTATCATCCCAAATAAATTTAACTACTTTTTGTGTCAACTTGGTCATCGGATTAGCTATCCGAGAAAAATCCTTGATAAATTTCCTGTAAAAGCCAGCCAAACCAAGAGAACTTCGAATCTCATGAACATTTTTTGTTGTTTCCAATTCAACACTACTTCTACTTTTGCAAGATCCACGACGACTCCTTCTTTTGAAATAACATGTCCTAAAAACTTTTCTTTTGTCAACCAAAATTGACACATACTCAGCTTGGCAAATAACTTGTGTTCTCTCAATGTTTGTACAACAATTGATAGGTGTTGTTCATGTTCTTCTTGAGATGATGAATAAATGAGAATATCATCAATGAACACAATCACAAATTAATCCCGATAAGGTCGAGAAACTCGATTCATTAAGTTCATGAATACTGCCGGAGCATTTGTAATCCAAAAGGCATTACTAGAAATTCATAATGTCCATATTGCATTCGAAATGCAGTTTTCGATACATCTTCTACTTTTACTCATAATTGATGATAACCAGAGTGAAGATCAATCTTTGAGAAGTATCGAGAACCTTGCAGTTGATCAAACAGGTCATTAATCCTAGGTAATAGGTACTTGTTCTTGATGGTGATTCTATTCAGTTGACGATAGTCAATACACATCCTAAGACTTTGATCACTTTTCTTTACAAAGAGTGCATGAAAACCCATGGTGAGGTACTAGGACAAATGAAACCTTTTCTTTCAAGTTCTTGAAGTTGTGTTTTGAGTTCTTTCAACTCTGATGGTGCCATCCGATGTGGAGGTATAGAGATAGGTAATGTGCCATGGTAGATATCTATAGAAAACTCCATTTCATGTTCTGGGATCCAGATTACTCTTCTAGGAAAACATCACTGAAATTCTTCACTACTAGATAAGCTCAAGCTTGGTATCACTTAGATCCTCACTGACCATGTGAGCAATCAATTTCAAATGATTACAATTTTTATTATCCAAGATTGATTTAAGTTTGCAAGTATTCTTATTTCCATAAAAATTGAATGTTTTCCCTTCGCTGAGAGTCATAGTCACCATCTTTCTACCACAATCAAGAATAGCTTTAAATTGGGTAAGCAAGTATATCCTCAATATTACATCATAACCATGAATTCCAATATCATCAGGTCTACAACAAGCTTATGAGCTGATATATCTATTATGCAGGATCTACACACCTTATTAACTTCGACACATTTACCCCATGGAGATCCAACCATCAACGAAGATTTCATAAATTCATAATATAGCACTGTCAAACTGAACATTAATTATGCATCTTAAGCCTGTCAAATTGAAACATAAAATTATGAGCGATGCATGCTGCATCAGTGAGTTTGGGCATTTTGGAAACTAAATTAACGGCGCTGCGCGGGGGGGGGGGGGGGGGGGGGGGGGGGTGGTGGGGTGGTGTGGCTTACTATATTGGTAACCTTGTTCAAGATGTTCAGCTTTTGATGGAATGATTGGGGGGGGGGGGGGGGGGGGGGGGGGGGGGTGGGGTGGTGTGGCTTACTATATTGGTAACCTTGTTCAAGATGTTCAGCTTTTGATGGAATGATTGGGTGTTGTAGAGGTGCGCTATCAACCTAGACAAGAAAATTGGGCGGCTCATTCTTTGGCTTTGTTTGGTCTTAAGGAGCACACTCGGTTCATATGGGAGGATCAGGCACCAATTTGGTTTTTGGATACTTAAGTCAAGAGTAGGTTTTTGTTTTGTTATTGCGTGTTGTGGTACTCTTTTTTCTTGACCGAATTTTTCTCCTTTGGAGGTTTTTTAAGACACGATTTTAATGAGACCACAAGATAGCACTGCACCATTCCAGTTTTTCTGGGTGATTGTACTTGGTTTTTCCAGAATCAATGAAACTATTTTTCTTGATAAAAAATAATAATAATAAGATGAAAACTTTAATCCGTACAAATAAATAAAAAGATGAAGACTCTAATTTGATTTTCTCTGTAGGATACATTAATTACTACAAGATTTTTTACTGTCATTTGGTAAACCATATTCTATGAGCCCATATATGAGCAATCGGTCACACATGGACATGAATGATGTTTTCATTGTAGTTAGTTGTGTTCCATTAGAGCATCTCTAGTGAACTCCCTATCCTCTCATTCCTAGCTACTTTGACTAAAAAGAATGAAAATCCTCATTCCAACAGACTCCCTACTTGGCGCTCTATATTGGAGAACCAACATTTGGCTCTCTACATCTAGCAAGGAGGAGAGAAAAATGGTGGCTTGCCAAATTGAAGAGAAAGAGAAAGAGAGAGAAAACGGGGGAGAGAGATAGAGACATTTGAGAGGTTGGTGGGGTTGGGTTTCTACTTTTCTTTTTAATATATTTGATTTGCAAGACAAATAGGGAGAAAGAGAAAGAGAAAATAATAACAAAATATTTTAGATTAGCCAAAATAGAGAACATTGTTGGAGGAAATACCTTTTAAGTGGTTTGTTATAATAGCTTTCTAGCTATTTTAGCTAGAATTTGACTAAAATTTGGAGACTCTCCTGGATATGCTCTTAGTTCTTAATTTTTTTTTTTCTCTCTTGGACATCTTTGTGCGCGCGCTCGTGTCTCCCTCTTACTTTTAGATATATAAATATGAAGTTTGCACGCCTTTTGGTTGAATAAAAGTGTTAGTCAATTCAGTCAATTTAAAAACATGTCCAGAAATAGTAAGAGCTCTTTGTCTGTAATTATGATACTACTCGCCTCTTTACTTGTAACGAGTGCGAATAACATTTTGACAATATGCAAAAGTAATTCATCAAAAACATAAAAAGATTTTTTTTTTTTTTTGCACATGTATCACAATGCTATTGATAAGAATGTAAGAGTTCCCACTTACATGATAAGGAGGAAAGTATTTTCCTTATAATTATAAATTATAACTCTTAATTTTTATTTATCAGTCTGTGCTTGGCCATTGGATGGAACTTTGAAACTCATGCATTATTTTAAACTAGCTCCTTGGCACATGCTCACGCCAATTGGTTTTCTTTTTTCTTTTATTTTTAGAATTAAGAAAATATACTATGGATAGTTATGTTCCATAAAAGGAGGACCTATTATCTGATTTTGTTTTTAATTTTAATTTTTTTAAATATGAAAAAAAATGTGAATTTACCATATTATCCTCATTTAATTAATAATTTTAATTCTTAATGTTTGAATTAACCAAGGTCATTTTCTGATATTTTGAATGTTTCACCATTCTCTGCCTTTTGCTTTATATATACTAGCCTCTCTGCACGCGCTTCCGTGCCTGCGAGAGGCCTTTTTAAAAAAATTTAAATTTATTTTAGAATTAAAAAATAATATGGTAGTTGTGTTCCATAAAAATAGGATCTATTATCTTATTTTTCTTTTATTTTAAATTTTTTAATATGAAAAATGTGAATTTACTATATTATCCTCATTTAATTAATAATTTTAATTATTAATATTTGCATTAATTAAGGGCATTTTATGGTATGTTGAATGTTTCACAATTCTCTGCCTTTTGCTTTATATATACTAGCCTCTCTGCACGCGCTTCCGCGCCTGCGAGAGGCATTTTTTAAAAGAATTTA
Organism: Prunus salicina; assembly: GCA_020226455.1. Taxonomy (NCBI): domain Eukaryota; kingdom Viridiplantae; phylum Streptophyta; class Magnoliopsida; order Rosales; family Rosaceae; genus Prunus; species Prunus salicina. The sequence goes on from CM035341.1 coordinate 30,178,670, forward strand.
ATTTTTTTTAGAATTAAAAAGATAATGGGTAATTGTGTTCCGTAAAAATAGGATCCATTATCTGATTTTTCTTTTAATTTTAATTTTTTTTAAAGTGTGAATTTACCATATTATCCTCATTTAATTAATAATTTTAATTCTTAATGTTTACATTAACCAAGGACATTTCTGGTATTTTGAATGTTTCACCATTCTCTGCCTTTTGCTTTATATATATAGATATAGATATAGATGCATGTTTAGTCTCTGTATTTTGTCTCGATTTCAATTTCAAGTTACATTATTTTTATTTTATTTTTCTACTGTTGTATCAAATAAACACGAAAATTAAAATTGAAAAAAGTTTTAAAAAGTTCTCAGGGCAGTTTTCAAACCCTCAACAATATTTTTCTCAAAATCAAATGGATTTTTTTCTCTCTAAATTGAAAATCCGGATTTTATCTAACGGATTATCACAATGACCAAAATATAAAATTAGTGTGTTTAAAATTGAAATTGAGACAAAACACAATGAGGAAAAATGCATTTCACTCTTATTTGGAAAGGTTGAATACAAGAAACACATGGTGGTTATGAATAGTTTATTTAGATTTTAGAGGAGGTAGGCTGAGCTTGAGTTGAGCTGTTCACAATTTTAATGCTTTTCTTTCTGCCTCCTTTTCCTCTCTTCGGAGCTAAGGAAGGAATTTCAGCCCTTGGAGAATTGAGCGTCAAAATCAACCCAACATAATATTCATATTCTAGTGGGTTCTGTGGTGGTGGGGTAATTGCTTCTTGCTACCCTAAAACCTGCCAAATTCTCGAATCTAATACAATAATAATATTATTCTTTCCTCCAAATTAGAGTGGGTCTAGGGAGACTGACTATCTGAGTGGTTCTTTTTTGCCTTTTCGGTGTTTGGTTGCGTAGTGTGAAATGTATAAACTATTAATTTCAAGGGTTTATTAGAATCAACTGTAAAAATAATAATAAATACGTTTATATGAAAGGCTTAAATGTGAAAATTGTTTATGTGTCGGTCAATTTAGTTATCATGTTATTAATTTGGTCAATTTTGTTATTGTGTTTGTATATATTAGTCAATGTGATCCATTCCGTCCAAATTCTGTTAAATTTATAAATCGATGTTAGAGATTTTCTATTTAAACCCCATACTTCTCTTAGTTTACCCCATGTTCTAAGTTCACCCCAACTTTTAATTTAAATTTTCACAATTTCTAAGAAAACCCCATTATCTTCCCAAACTACCCTTAAATACACCCCAAACTGAAGAAAAAAAAATAAGAATTAAAAGAGATTTTCTATTTAAACCCGACAATTTTCTTTGTTCCCAGCAAAAAAAAAACACAAAGAAATGAAACCTCAAATCCAATATTTTAAAACTTTCTAGAGAAAGAGAACAAATTTACATCTCTCCAAGAACTGTAACTAGAATTCTAACATTTGGGTCTTGTTGAATTGAGAACTTGAGAGAGAGAGAGAGAGAGAGAGAGAGAGAGAGAGAGAGAGAGAGAGAGAGATTGTAAATATGAAGTTGGAAGGAGGTTTTTAAAACTTAATATGAAGAGTGGTGGGGGTGTGTGTATAGATGTACTAGGGTTAATTATTAAGTTGGATGACTTTTTTTGTCTTTTTACACAATAATAAAACTTACAGCTTAATAATTTAACTATTGGGGTTAACAAAGAGAAGTGCGGAGTTCAAATAGAAAATCTCTCGATGTTATTTAATTTATCCCAAAGGGGAAAACAAAACTCAGTTTTAATTAGCCAAAAAAAAAAAGGAAAAGAAAAACTAAATACCTTTTTTTTTCTTCGGTAATTTCACCATTATTGATATGTCAAATAAAGAGAGTTGATTTTCCAACACCTTTTTCCAATTATACCATTTGTTGAAAATTATATGTTCCACTCCTCTTTTGTTCACTTATACTCTCTTATTGGAAATTGTATGTTATAGTAAAAAGTATTTTTTTTAAAACCAAAAAGAAGTGTAAATGGACAAATTCCAATTTTATTTTCGTCAGTTTCTCCAATAACTAATGAAGAATTAATATTTAACAGCAGATATTGGCAATCGCCACTAGTAAATTGTTATTATGTAATCAATAACATCAATAATTTACCAAGGTTTTTCAAAGTACCCAAAAGACGAAAAGAAAAACAAAACCAATAATTATCCCAACTAATCAACGGAGTCTCAATTTGGGTACCCAACATACTAATCAAGCTTTACTACAAACCAAAAATCTAGCTTCCAGCGACCTTTGCTTATTAACCCTTGCAATAAAGGCTTCAACTCTTTTGTTTAGTTCTTCAGCAGGAATTCCAGCTGCCTCCTCCTCCTTCTCCTCCTCCTCTTTTTCTTGTTCTATTTCTTCCTCTTTTTTCTCTACTTTTTTTTCTTCCTCTTTTTTCTCATTTTCTTCTTCTTTTTCTTCTTCATCAGTTCCCTCACATTCTTTAAAGTCTTCGTCCTGATCATCTTCATGCTCGTCTTCTTTAGTTTCATCAACTTCTTTCTCCACAAGTATCTTCGCATTGTCCTCCTTCTGACTCAATATCGCCAGTACGGTCCTCTCTTCTTTCTTCTCTTGAAACATTGAGATTGGCGCCCTGAGACTTCGAGTTCTCTCAACATACTCGTTGTACATCTCATTCGCGGGAGATGATTGCCTGCCGCTGAGCCTTGATTCTCCAATAAGGAAGACAACTATGAAATTGACCACAATGAAAAGGCACCTGGGGTTAAAGAACCCGGACCAAGAATTCGGAAGAGACATAAACAACAAGTGTTTGGCAGTGTAGAGAGAAGGAAACCAATGAGAGTAGGAACAAAGTAAACAGCATGCTATTGCAATAAGCAAATGAACAATAAGACTGTAAAAAATTTGACTGTCGTTCTGCTTCTTGTAACTCTTCATGGCTCGAAGCTTTTCACCCTTGATTGGATCCATATATTTATTGCACAAAATGGTCAGAGGAATTTGGTGGGATTATTCGTTCTAAGTTGGTCCTTTGAGAGGAGCCAATTTAGAGGACTAGAATTAGACAGTGAGTCTTGATTGAAATTTGAATTCACATCTGACTGAACGTAAAGAAGTGAAAACAAGGTGTATATATAGTGGGGGAAAAGCTGGATATTTTGGAGGGATTCAAGGCATGCACGCTGCTTTATTAATTATTGTACATGCATTATACTATTGTGTGAGGGGAGGGTTACTTTATGAAAAAGCTAAAACAGGTTGAGAATGTGTTCATTTGGGTGCTTTTGTTTTTCAGCCTCCATTGTTTTCACAATTCCTTTTCAAGGTGTTGATGGTTTTCAATTTTCCTCTTCTGAGCTAAGAAACATACATTTGCATCATCAGCAATGGTTTTTGCATTTGGATATAGGTGGTATGGTCGGACGTCCTTGTGACATCAACCCTCTTAATTTGTTCAGGGTGACAGAAATTAAAGAAAAACAGCATAGCTTCCTACCCTTAACTTCCATCATATTACACACCTTTTTGTACATAATTAAGTTTTTAGTGTATGTTTATATACATACATATATAGATATTTAATGACAATAGCGAAGGCAATGAAAGATTCGGCAAACAAAATTACACACAAAGGTTTGGTCGTCGGACTACCAAAACATCATACTTTTTTCTCACTTAAAGGAATTGGAGGGAGCATAGGCCCCCATATAACACCCCCGTCCCTTAAACACCCATGCAGTGAAAATTTATTAAAGAAAAAAGAAAAAAAAACCTATATATATATATACGCCAGTGTTATACTAGTATTATATGTATGTAGGGATCTCTTAAATAAACTTATTTGAGGGATACGTACTCTTGTATGGCCTATCACACATTGTATTTTAATGATCTGGACCGTTTAGTTTTTAGATATTCCCTCAAAGATCATTTCTGTAAAAATAAAAATAAAAATCACTTGAATCCAAAACCATTTGACCTCTCAATTAGATGGTTGTTATTATAGTCTTTTCTTGAAGCAACGTGTTCGTATGTTTTATTGGTCCCAATTAGATGTCTTAATGATTTTCAATTTGCATAATTTTTTGTAAGAATGATCTATGAATGAAGACTTACAAAAATAGATGGTTTGGATTGTTGAAAAAAAATTCTTAGGGAACCCTAAAGGAATTTTATATGAAGAATCCCTCAATAAAAGAGAATTGTATGTATGCACATACGTAAGCACGCCATATATGGGGATTTCTCTTGATAGCCCATCCCTTTGTGAAGTACAATAGAACAGAGCACCTCAAGACAAAACGAGGCATAATTTTAACAAATCAAAACATTGGCTTTGCTCTTTATGTTAATTAATCACTACATGGAAATATTGTTTTCCTGGAAATTTATTTGCTTTCACCAATGGTTTCCATATCTAAAGTTAAGAGTAAGTTATGACTAGTTGCCATGAAAAGTACCACTTTTAGGGTAGGCAAGCATTGCAAGAGAAGAGAACAGCCGTGAAGATGCCCCAAATGCCACTTTTAGGTTTTTCTATTTAAAAAAATTGATGCGCATGGTTTGCTTTTCTCCATATAATAGAGGCCTATGGCAGTATGGCATTGGCACATGTGTTGAACTTAAAAAAAGAAGAGAGGAAAGCACTTTGTAAAGGAGCTTCTTAAAAAGCTAGACAAGAGGGTCGTTGTCAAAATTAGCAATGTGATTCAAAGATTAACACAACAAGGGTTAATTAAGGGTTAATTAGAATCTCACTCTCAAGATTGATCAAATGGAAGTTGGTGGGTGCCAGATATATGGAGTGCAGTGCAGGAACTTTGAATCATTGAATTAGAGGTACGTAGTGCTCATAATAAAGAAGGCTAAAAGGAAAATCCCCAAAAGTCCAAACCTACCTTCCACAAAGAGGGTTAAAGAAGTTAGTGGTGGGTTTGGAAAGCAAGGCTACTGAGGTAAATTAAATATATCAACCATGAGAAGAGCAGCTTCCAAGTGTTAACTTGTATTTAATTCATTCTAATTTCTAATGCTTTCAAATATTTGGCATTTGATTGTTGACCCATCAGCTGTCATGCATATGCTAATTTACAACCTAATTCAGCTTTCCAAGACCACATATAGCAAGTATATACCTGATAGATGCGCCTTTTTCATCTTTTTGGAACACAAGTATGTGTTCAATGTATATACATTCTGCTTTTACTAAATGGACGGTTTTAACAGATTCCACTATTACCTCTGAGAGAGAGAGAGAGAGAGAGAGAGAGAGAGAGAGAGAGAGAGAGAGAGGAGAGAGAGAGAGAGAGAGGAGAGAGAGAGAGAGAGAGAGAGAGAGAGAGAGAGAGAGAGAGAGAGTAATTTTAGGGATTTTTCAGAGTTACCTTATTTGTGTCCTCCATTTAGCTTAAATAGATTTTCCGTTCTTATAACATTCATTTTCCAATTAAGGAGGGAATAACTGAGAATTATTCTTCTCATGATTAATTGAGTTCAGGAAAGTTATGGAAGGAAATAAATAGATTAAGTGAATTTATGGAATTTATGGAATTTATTCCCTCAACCCAAATAGGTAACCCCCATATTGAATATATTATTAAATCAGAATATTGATTTCACTAATACATTCTTAGGGTTTGCTTCTTTTCCTCGTGGCGCCTCCTGATTGGTTGTCGGATTTATTTGCTCCCATAAATGCCCCCTAACTTTTGCATGTCACTCATGAGGCATGTAGGAGATGTGAAATATACTCTCTGGGCTTTTTAATTCCTAATTGCATCATAATTTAATTGTAGCCGGAGTACGCATCCATAAAGCTGAGTAGCTAGTTTTCGGAGGTTGAATCCACGAGCTGATCAATCTTTGACAAATGAAAGTTGTATTTTGGGCATGCCTTGTTGAGGTCCGTGTAATCTACGCATACTCTCCATTTGCCTTGGTCATTCTTTGCCACCATAACAATGTTGGCCAACCATTCAGAGTAGGAGACTTCTTCAATGAAGTTGGAAGTTAATAGCTTGTCAATCTCGGCTTCAATGATTGCAACTCACTCGGAAGTGAAGTTGCGTCTCTTTTGGGCTGCTGGCTTGCTAGCTGCGTTGACATGTACTCTGTGGCAGATAATCTGTATATCGATGCCATGTATGTTAGATGGTGACCATGCGAACACATCCTTGTTGTTCTAGAGGAAGCTGGTGAGCTTCGCTATTTCTTCTTTGCTAAGGTGCGAGCTGATCCGCGCTTTTCTTTTTGGCTTGTCAAGATCAAGATCTATAAGTTCGATGTCTTCTTCGAGCCTCCATCCTTCTTCAAGAGAAGTCTCTCTGTGAACTTCCTCATCTCGATCCTGGTTCTTTAATTGCTATTGAGGAACGACTATTTCTTTTCCCTTATGGTTTGCTAGACTCATGGGAATGAACTTTATTATCTCCTCTATCGGTTGCTTTTCCCTTGGTCTGCTCGACTTACAAGAATGAACTGGGCTTGTTTGCTTTTTTTTCAACCCTTGGGTTAAACATCCCCTTGCCATTGCATGATCGATGATGATTTTCCCGACACCTCGCCACCAAAGTTGGGTATCGTATCTTTTAATGTGTAGCATATGTGATTGCATTGATCTTGCAAATTCATGGCCTGCCCAAAATGCCTTTGTAAGGGGATATTGCATCGATGATCATAAAGGTTTGCGAGCTGATCACCGAAAGAGAATAGACATCTAGATCTATTGTTCCCACGATAATTAAAGTTGCAACATTGAAGCCGTTCAGCGACCTAGTATTAGCAGCACTCCCTTCGTCTACGTGGATTTGGTCAATTATGGCTTGTGCAACTTGGATGCCGATGACTAGGGCATCATTATGTGGTAGATCAAGCCCGAACAGGTCCTTCTTTTGGAAGCCAATGATAGGATCATCTTCCACTGCTAGATAGCTGGTTAGGACTTGGGAGATTACAGTAGCCTGCTTAATCTTCATCTTTTTCTCCATGCTGGTCATCCTGGACTCCTCGGAGTCGACTAAGATAGTGTTGATTCTTATAAACTTTTGTGGAGGCTCCTTGGCTACATCACGATCCTCGATCTACTAGAAAGCTTTCTTGGCCACGAATTCGGTGCAATGACCATCTCGTACCAGCTCCTCAAGATGTCTCTTCCAAGACTTGCAGTCTCTAATGTAGTACCCGTGCGTTCCATGGAAAGCATAATACTTGGTAGTATCTCTTGTGGCAGGATCAGATTTCAGAGGTGGTGGTCTCTTCAGCCATGGCTTGTTTTTCACTTGGTAAGAATTTGAATTGTGGGAATCGTAAATTCTGTGTAACTTTTTCCAGCTGAAGAGTTGCCTCCTGGTCAGTCTGCTTGCCTGCCTTCTTTCAAGGGCGGAACTAGGAATTTTTCAATGGGTGGGCTAGCTAAAATTTTTTAGCTTAAAATCTAAAGATTTTTATTTAAACTTATGGTTTCTACCATTTTTCTATAAATAGAAGTATACATTAAATCATATAAACAAAAAATATAAATGCATTTAACATAAGACAAATACATATTAAATGCAACCAAAAAATACATGTTATCAAGGTTTGCCTATTCAAGTTATGCCATGAGCTTATTGAGAGAATACAACCGCCAAAAGGTAGCAGAGAATCACTGGTGGACCTACAGAGGCGCAAGGAGGTGCATGTGCACCTCCCTTCGCCTGAAAGAGCTTTGGAGGTTATGGAATTTTCCCCTCAGCTCTGGCATGGAAGGGCCCACAATCTATTTGAGGAAATGCCTCTACAAAACTCCTTTTTGTTTGATGTGGTGTTGTGTTGTTGGGTTGTTGCGCACAGCACATCCTGCGTGCTTTTTTTTTTTTTTTTTTAAAAGTCCCTGGCCAAAACGACGTCGTTTTAGACCAGGGCAATGAAAAAAAAAAATAGAGATAAAGCCTTATATTTTACAGATAGGAACCCACTACCAAAGTACAGTTAATATTATTAATAATTTAATATAAAGAGAGTCCACATTCACTCCGTTTAAATTGAATTGAATAAGCCAACAGACCCAAATTGCAATTGCAAGGTCTGTTTTTTGTTTTTTTTCCTTTTGGTCTTTTCTTCTTCTGGTTTTTTATTTCTTTTTATTTATTTATTTATGTGGCTCTCTCTTAATTTTTTTTAAATTATAAAGTTATGAAACAGTACTAGTAATCTTCATTCGAATATTGCTCCTTCTCTGAAAAATTCTTGGATCCGCCACTACAAAAAATTAAACAGACTTGAGAAAAATAATATTTTCTTAATGTGTTGTAGTTTATGGTGGTCTATATAGTTTTTTTTCCTTCAAAATCCTTTCCTTAAACAACCATCAGACTTCATATTTCCTTAATGTTTTGTAGTTGCTAGTTTGCCATATATAGGTTTGTTTTTTCTTCAAAAATCAACCTAGGCTACAACCCACCATAGCCTTATGGGTGGTTCCGCCAGTGCCTTCATCGCAGTGTTGTTGCGAAGACGTCAACCAATGTCTGACGTGGAGCGATTGTCAGCTCACAGTATAAGTCATGCTCAGTTGGCAAGCCTTTCTTGAAAGTAGAGGACGCGATTTGATCATCGCATCTCACAATGTTGGACTTTTCCGCCTTAAACCTCCTGATGTAGCCTCGGATAGACTCATCGTGCTTTTTCTTCAAGTTGAAGAAGTGGTCAACTTGCTTCTTAATCACCCCAGTAGGGGGTATAGCTTGTCAACCTTACGATTGGGACCTGCTTGGCTATTTGGGCATGCATGAGAGAATTATGTGGAGCCAAGTTGATGATGACCTAGTGTTTCTCCGAAGGTGCGAATAAGTGCAACATTTAAAGGTTGCGGCGGTAAAGATGGGTGTAGCAATACCTGCTCCAAAACCGGTCCAAGCAAGGTAGCAGTAGTGGCATGCTAGTTGCTAGTATCGGGGGCGGTATCGTGGGGACTTGGTGCCGCAGAGGAGTTCGTGGCTGTTGTCTTGCTTCTTATGGTGACACTTTTCACCATGGTTGTTTCGAATGCTTCAAATGGATTTGATAAATGGAAAGGAAATGGATTTCCTTATTGAAATTTGTGAGAGCTTCGCTTTGAGTATATTTCGAGGCTCTCAATGAAAGCACCAAAATGTTTGTGCAAATTTCTCACGGGAGAATATTCGCGGATGATTCTCTCTCGTACATTCCCTTGCTAGATTCGCTGTAAGACAAATGGCAATCAACGAAGAACCACCGGTGTTGTGGTGGCCAAGGGCCCTCTGATGCCGAAGTTAGTAATATGATCTCAAAAGATGCATATAATACTAAAAGGATGGAGATATTTCTCTACGGGGGAGATATGTGGCTTGGAAGCCGAGTAGGTAAGAGAGGTGGTGGCAACAAGGGCTGACCAGCCAGCAAATGAGAAAGCAGAGGAGGATTCCAGTTGGAGAGAGAGAGAGAGAGAGAGAGAGAGAGAGAGAGAGAGAGAGAGAGAGAGAGAGAGAGTGTGTGTGTGTGTGTGTGTGTGTGTGTGTGATTTTAGGGATTTTTTAGAGTTACCTTATTTGTGTCCTCCATTTAGCTTAAATAGATTTTCCTTAACATTCCTTTCCCAACTAAGGAGGAAATAATTGAGAATTATTCATCTCCTGATTAATTGAGGGGAGGGAAGTTATGGAAGAAAATAAATAGATTGAGGGAATTTATGGAATTTATTCCATCAACCTAAATAGGTAATCCCCATATTGAATGTATTATTAAATCAGAATATTAATTTAAATAATATATTCTTACGATTTGCTTCTTTTTCACATGGCGCCTCTGAATTGATTGTCGAATTTATTTGCTCCCACACTTGTTTTATTGCAGATGCATCATAAATTAATGAAAAAATAGAAAACAATATTCTTGTTTAATTACTTATTTGATAAGGAATATTATATTTAGTTTTATTACTTATTTGATAAGGATTGCAATTACTTTTTGCTGCCTAAAATAAATTTGAATTGATATTCACCAAACCAAACAAAAAACTTCAGATGTGGCAAAAGCAAATTGAAACAATATTTAACGTCCTTCTGTTATTGCATCATCATCTCTTTAATGAAAAGAGACTTGGGAACTGAGAGCTCCGTCTTTTTCATGTCATTCTGTCACACAACAATCATGTGGAACACATTTGCTTTAGAGATTAACAAGTCTTTAAACGTGGGCTTATTGGAACTTCAGGTCTCCTCAAGGCTCGAGAAATCTACATGAGGCAGAATATGAGTTTGCATGGACCAGCTTTAAATGATTTGGGTACTGCATAAAGACCAGTTGCATGAACCTGGAGTGATTACGGGTCACTTACATCAACGATCAACGGTTCACAATCGCTCACTTAAACACGGATCAATTGTATTGACCACTTGCATCAACGATCAATAGTCCACATTAACTCAATCAAACACGGATCACTTGCATTAACGATAAACAGTTCACTTTCACTCACTCAAACACAGATCACTTGCATTAACGGATCACAATCACTCACTCAATGGCTGAACTGATTGTTGTGATAGAAATTTGAAACCCAACAGGTTGGATGTGAAGGTCTATTGAGTCTGGTAGAATCACACTAATAATAAACTATTGTGTATGGAAGAGAGAACAAAAGTAGAACTTTAAAACGCATAATGATCTCGTCACATATAGGACCAGCAGGAAGAGAGAACAAATGGGAGTCAATTCTTTCATTCAAATGATAAAAGCCAGCTTAAGATACAACAGAAAGGCACCATTTCAGCTTGGACGAAATAGCGCCTAGCAATATATGCACCCTCCAAAAAACTCAACTACAACAACAATAACAAAAGCTGGTAAAACCACTGCGAATACTACTAAGGGTAGCTCAAGTGCAGGAACACGAAGCCTGCGAATACTACTATTGGGTAGCTCAAGTGGCACGAAGCCTGCTAGTTGGAGTCAGATAACCGATTCTAGCTAACAAAAAATGAATGCTATGCAATCAAATTCTCCTTGTGGTGATGATCCAGAGAAGAATCAGGAGACTTAGATTGCATGCCAAGCACTAAGGGAACGAATAAATAGAACAACTACTTCTACTCAATCTCTCTAAAGCCACAAAACTGCAGGACATGATGCCCTCCCTTTCATCAGAGTATCACAGCAACCTTCTCCTGGGAAATTAATGACAAAGGATGGGCAATGAGGGGTTCATAGTGATCAGCTCCGGCACCACACCAACCTGTTTGAGAAAATGTTCAGAAATGTAGGCCCAGCTAGCTAATGAAGAAGCTAATCAACTGCATGGCATGTATTTTCAGAGGACAGACTGTTTTTTCTTACCTGTTCCTTTCATGAAAAGAAAGAAAGGAGGTTCACAAATTTGACTCCTGGGTCGATGTGGAAGGAAGAAAACACAATTTTCTTCATCAACCATTGCATCCGATCCATGTGCTTGAACCTGTAATTGATGAATTTCAGACAAGAATGATTCATAAGAAGATGAATAATCCAGTGCATCTGACAAACTTCAAAATTGCAAAAATAATATATACCAATATCCCAACAAAGCAAAGTAAACGGCAGATTTATCAAATGCACATAGGTCAAGTTTAAGCAGCGGACTAATACTTGCATTGAGAATCAGTGTATCATTTCTCCTCATAGAATTGTAGAAAAACAACATTAAAACCAAAAAGATCCTCTATTGCAAATCAACAAGCTCTTTAAAGATCAACTCAGCCTTCTCAAACGTTAAGTGCAATAACACTTGTAAACTTTAGTAACTCACAGATAATTTGAATACTGATTGCATTCACACTTGTAAACTTTACAGATAAAATTAATTATCAAAATCTTCAACCAAGACTGTTTCTGAAGAAATTGAGTGAACAAGCAATAACATCCACACCAACCAAAACTTCTCCTTACCACATATATCTCTCGCTTAAACTCTGTGGCAAGACACTCTATTGCGATATCATCTCCAAAAGCAGCGGCATGACCTTCTCTGTTTTCATCGATGGATAATAAACCTTCCTCTGTGTACTGCAATGTGATGATATCATATTCATCATGGGTAGAACCAGAGGTCGACATGTATTTGGCCCAACTTGCTCCATCATTCACTGGGATACATCTTTCTTTGTAAATAGACTCTGCTGCCAGCTCTCTTCATTCAAAAGAAAATGAAAAGACAAAACAATAATAAGGCAATCGAATCAAACAACAAATGAAACATGTACAAGAAATGAAAATATTCAGATCTGAAAAGAAAGATGATTTTTTTTTTTAAAATTATTCCAAATAAATTGTATTGGTCACATTCCAAGAAAGAAAATTTAACCCTAATAAAAACGATTTTTTTCCTTTTATTATCACATTTCACGTGTAAAACTTTAGATTTCAAAGACATGAACAAGAGCAGATCTGAATAAATATTACCTCTGCATGCCGAGCTGAAGAAGCTCATCGATGGCAGAATCAAGACTCACGCGCTCGTCTTTCTTGGCCAACAACTTGACCTCCTGAATCACATGTATCCCCCACCCAGCCCTCAGATCAGGCGCGTACATATGCCGAATCGCGTCGTCTATCACGCGCTTCTCCTCCTCGGCCACAGATCCGTAGTCCTCCGTGAACCTCCGGACAGTCCGCCTCCTCAACTCCCGCGCGTCCACCTCACGCGCCGCCCTCATCGCCTTCTGGGACGCCGTGAACAGGCAATTCCCGTCCGACGACACCTCGCCCCCGTGCGACAGTCTGAAGACCATCGACTTCTGTGGCATTAACGAGTCCGAGTCGGACTCGGACGAGTCTTGATCCTCTGGGTGCTTCCACAGCACGCCCTTCGTGTGCAGCCTCTGGAGGTGCCGTCTCTGCTGCTCCTCGAGGCCCACCACGCTGTCCCATGCGACGTCGGCCGTTGACTGGTCAACGAGATCTACGGCCGAGATTGCGTCCTCGTCCAGTGGCGACGCCTTGGGTGAGTCCCTCCAGGGAACCGTTGGCGAGGAGCTTTGAAATGTCTCGGCAACCGTAGTCGAATCGCATAGTAGTTTCCCCATTTCCCAACTTTTTCCTCTTCTTTAGAAAAATCTTCAATCTCTTTTATTTATTTTATTTATTTTTGTATTTCTTGGTACTCTTTCTCTTCTTCTTCAACGGAAGTTGCAGAAGAGAGAGAGAAAAGGGAGAGAGAGAAAGAAAACACAGGGTTAACGGATAGATTTATGAAGAGCGGGACAATTCGGACACGTGGATAAATCTGACGCGTTTAGAAACATGCTAACCGAGGGAGAGGTGCTAACGTGAGCCGGTGGCGCATGAGGGGTTGAAGCTGAGCCAAGTCTCAGCCAGATTTTATTTCCAAATTCTGAATATTATTAAATGGAAAATATTCCCCCACTAGAGACGTTGGTGTTTGTTGGCATATGCTGCTTCTCAGCTGCTCCGAAATTCGAAAGTTATTGGGTTGGTGCACTCGTGCTCCAACCAATAATTATTTGACAACTCAGCTCATTAGTTTAGTGGGACCCAACACAGTATGGACTTTGATCGTAACGGTTAGAAAATGACGTGGCAGTGTCTGATTGGCAGAGTAGTTGTATAAAAAAATGTGCGTTATATTACAGAGGAATTAAGTTCGAGGAATTAGACCGTTTTTTGAATGGTGTGGATTTTACAAGGTAGTTATTTGGTTGTTTTGTTTGGCGGGGTTATTGTAGAATTTCTGTTGCTTGCCTTTTGAGCGGGATCAAAACTTGAGGCGGGTAGTTGGCGCAGGAATGGTAAATAAATCGGACCAAAAAAAATTGTAATCTAATCAATCAATTATGGTATCAAATTTCAAATTTTTACCATTTTCTCAAGAACATTTCAGGTAAAATTTATTGTAATTTTCAATTACCAACTTACCAAAAATTGAAATAACAAAATTATTGTCTAAGTTTTTTTTTTAATTTTAAAATAACCGATAGAAAATTATTGTAAGTTTAAATTGATGAGCAAACAAAAGTACAAATTCCAAAAGCTAAGAAGAAATAAAAATCCTAAATATAAAATAAATCACAACAAACTCCTAAAGAGTTTATGAAAATTATTAGTCTAAAACAAAACTAAGAAACAAGACAACGACTCCATATTTTTTGGGCAACCCGAAGAAAATTATAGGGCCATATCGGCTAAACTCATAGTCTTGCATTAGCTAAACTCGAATCCAACACAACCAGACATCTTCCCCTTTTTAGAGCTCCAAACTACGTTGAAGGGTGGCAAAACTTGTAACAATTTGAGTTCACAAAGCTATATATGATCATGACAAATAAGTTGACTATTAGCAGGACGGTTTTACGGTTGGCTCTTTCCTTTTGTTTTGCTGATAAAGTTTCGGTTGGCTCAATGCCATTGCTATGTAAATGATTGGCTTCATATTCATATGACTCTTGCTATAGAGCTTAATAAGTAAGTGCTTATTTGGAACTAAAAAGCAAAAGCGCATAACACTTTCCATTTGCCAGTAGCCAGCCACCACAGCCAATATATGGTGCAATTTAACTCTTGATTTTATTCTCTCTTGCTATTCTATCAGAATTATGATGTCTTGAAAAGCTTTTACATTATGGAACAGGCAAAATGGTTTTCGTCACTAAATGTCTGGTTGGGGTAAATATGCTGAGATGAGTATTGAGGAGGATATTGAAATATATTTTCCCTTTCTGGGTCTTTCTTATTGTTGTTGTTGCCCTGTTTTTGTCCTTGTTCTTGCTTCACAATCTCAGCATGCTTCCCTAATTGTTTTTTGATGTATTCTATCAGCTTTGGTGTATCAACCACTCCCCTCACTGTCACCCTTGAGCTCTCCATATTTGCTTCAACACTTAAAACACCTAAAATTGCAGCAAATCCCCAACAACAACAACAAAAATTCAAGATTAAAATCCCCAAATTAAAGAGATTATTGAAGAGTCTGTTAGAGATTTTTACCTTTCATTTTCTCCAAGTCTTTCTTAATATCTTTTGCACAGCCTTCACAATGCATCAACATTTTCAACACCACAACCTTCGCCTGAGGCTGAGCCTGCATGTATATTTACAATACCAACAATAAGTAGACTAGAAAAACTCATGATTTATTTTATTCTTCAAGACTAAAAATAACAGAGACATGCCTCTTCTTTCTTTTGGGGCTCTTTTTTCTCTTTGTTTTCAGGCTTTGGTTTTGGAGAGATAAGTTCAGCATTGCTGCTATACTTCTTCTGCAATCTCTCCAAAACCTTCAATGGATTGGCCTTTTTCCCCTTCACAACCACTCTCTGATTCGCATAATCAACCGTAACATCTTCGATCCCTAATATTCATTTCAATGAAAAACAGAAACAAAAATTATATATGCGCATGTGAAAAATTAAATACTTGCACAACCCAAAATTAATTATGTTTACCTTCAACCCCTTTCAAGCATTTAGAAACCTTGCTTTTGCATCCTTCACAATGCATAAGTACTCTCAACACAATCTCTTTGCTGGACTGACTGTTCTTCTCATCTTGTTGATTTGTCTCTGCGTTTTGGTTATTGTTCTCCTGTTTATCTTGTCTCTAATAACCAAAACAAATATTATGCAAAAATTTCAACACATTTACAATAAAACTTACAAGAATCAAAACTCAAATTACAAGCAAGTATAAGTTCATCAAACCTTCCCCATTTGACAAACTCCTGTAGTGTGAAGTTACATCGAGGGGGATGAAGATGTTAGACATAAATAAGACTCTCCCCTAACATGCCATGTATATGATATTTATGTGTAATTAATTATGTACCTTTGCTTTTGAGAAACAGTTTCAGTGCTGCAAATAAATATTTTGATTTCATGGTTATTGGTTTACCAATTTACCAAACTGAGATGATCTGCAGAGGAAATGATTGGATTTCAGTTACCACCTGGATTCTCATATATGGATACATTTCCAATATGGGATTGAACTCCCAACTTAAAACCATTGATATGCAAACAAAAACTCCTACCATTGAGCTATGGACCCGTTGACGAATGGACTCAACACTCTGAAAAGAAGCAATTTTAACTCTAATGTAGGATCAATATACTTATTAAAGTCAGGAATTTGAGTAATTTCATTTCTTTGCGTACCCAACCTCCATTATTTTTTCAATACACCACCACCATATTAATATATCCCAGCAAATAAATAAATAAATAATAAACAAACAAACATATTTAGTCTAATGAAGGAGTGGATCTTTTTTATTTCTTCTTATCCTCCTCTTGTTCGCTAACGTGGTCATCTCCATGGCTGCTCTCGCCTTGTTCTTGTGTTTCTTCCATCTCTGACCTCTTTACTGTGACCACCTTATTAGCCACATTTAGGAGGCGTGAGCGAAGCTTTTCCAGAAGAAATCTTCCTTTCACTACCACTACTGGATTATCCTCATCAACCACAACACTTTCAACTCCTGACATAGAAAGAAAAAAATCAAAAAATATATATATAGAGACCCAGAGAGGAAACAACAACAAAAAAGAGAGGAGGCATTTTGTACCTTTCGTTTGTTTGCAGCATTTTTTCACATCTCTTATACAACCTTCACAGTGCTTGGTAAACTCTAGCTCAACAAATTTGCACCACTATTAAAAATAAAAAAATAAAAAAAGAATTAAAATATACCTTTGAAAAAATTGTAATATTGCACTTCCTATGTATTCAAAACCAACGTTGAGTGTCAAACCTCTTCTTTCTTTTCTGATACATTGCCAACCTCTTCCTTTATAAAGGGGACTCGTTCATGTCCTCCGAAGCTTTTTTTCTTTAACCACTTAACAGCCTTCATGCTTCAAAACCTCTTGATCTTTCACCTCTTTCTTCTCTTCACTTGTCTTCCTTTTTTGCCTTTTTCCCCCCTATTTAACAATAGACAGTTTCTCAAAGGAAAACCATCTGAAAATTAGAAATTAATTAGGCACATTGCTGCCATATTGCAATGGAGTGACAAGAAATTAATTCTGTGATCGCTTAAATATTTGCTACAACTCGTGGCCCTTCAAATAATTAACATTGAAATCATTGATTGATATGCTGCTATAAGATTAGCCTTTAATATTTCATTTTATCGCAAGGCTTGTTCTAATTGGATACTTTTTTTAAAACTCAAAAATAAATTTTGAGTCCAAAGCCCATAATTTGTGTTTGTTAAAGTCCCATTTTCAAAAGGCCAACTAAAAAAAAAATAAACAAGCCCATTTTAAAAAAAAAATAAGAAGTGAGGTCTCTCGTCTCTCATCTCCCCTATTGGTCTCTCCAAAGCTCGACCTGACTCGAACCTGCTCTCAGATCTCATCGTCGGCACCTACTGGTTTCACACCTACTAGTCTCCTAGATCTCTCTCTCCTCCCTCACACCTATTTAAAGACTCATGTTTTGTTATAATAAAAAATCATGATTTTTTTGGGCTTTTTTTTTTAGTATGATACTAAACAAGCCCTTACTAATATGTAATCAGAATCAAAATAAAGAGTTGAATTTCTATTACGGATTACTCCTGTGTTTACTTCATATGGAGAAATGAAAATGTATGTGGCCTGCACACAACATCATGAATTCAACTCCTGATTTTGGAGGAATTGAACTCTTTGGTAGGAAGTGATATTCTAATTCCTAGATCCAACCCATCAGGAATTTATCTTTTTTACCTATTATATTCTTACACAAATTTTAAAATTCTAAATTATCATATACTTTAACCCAACAACAAAGGTATTCTAGTAATCAAACTGGTTTCAATTTTGATTCATGGTAATTTTGTAAACAACTTATAAGGAATCAGTACCACTCATACTCCTATTCCATATGGTTTAGTACACAACTTCAATATGAATCTAGATTCTAACTCTCCTCTATTTAATTCATTCTCATCCGATTACAAATTAATAAACATGTCATAAATAAATGTGCATTTGTGCCTGACATTAAACCTTCCTTGTGTATAATTGCCATTGCTATCCTGCCAATGTCTTACTCCTCCTTCCACAAACGATGGTTATGAAAAAAAAAATAAAAACAGAGGGATCTATGTGCCCTTCAAATAGTTTATTATTGTTTGTATATTATAACTAGCTTTTCTTATTCAAAACTAACATAACTCACACCTTCACAAATTTATCGCATAAGTGAATTAATTAGAAACATCACCTATTCCACTGAAAAATCAAACTAGTTGGCATTGTTTCCAAGGGCCTTGGCCCATCGTAGAAAATCAGAAAAAAAAAAAAAAAAAAAAAAAGAGATGGTTCCAGACCGAATTTAAGTACTGCCGGATGATCCATATCAAAGTAGCACAATGCATGGTCTGGGACACGTGTCGCCCAAATTCAGTCCCGCGTTTACACGAAACCAAGTGTCGTGCGCAGAATATTACGCGTACAAACAGAGGAGAAGAGCAAGTAGAGAGTGGCATGCCTTGCCTTTGTGTCCTTTCGTTTTTCCACATGCGCACGCACTTTGCCTCTCTCCCCCGATCTGATGCATCGTCTTTTCATTCGGAGGCTTTCGTTTTGGTTTTGAATGAATCATTTGCTTTAATTTCCTTCTCACTCATCCCTCATCTTCAGTAAGATCTCTCTCTCAAACTCTTTCATGTTCTTTCAAGAATTTCAATAACAACAACTGTTTATATATTGCAGGCAGTTATAGTTTGTATGTATGAATGTGTTGCATTGCATTTCAGATTGTTAGCCTTTCTTGATTGGATCGGGTGATTAATTTGAAATCTCTGATACACTGCCTGAGATTTGCATTCATTTCTTCTTGTAAATGTGAATTGGGTCAATTTGTTTCCATCTTGTTCAGGTTCAAGAAGTATCACCAGGAAGACTCTTAACAAATCTTGCCAAGCTAGTTTGATTAAAATCCCTAAACATCTCCACACAAAAAAAGACATGTCAGGTGTGTCTCTGGCTGTGTCTCCTAGAACGGAGCCTGATACAACAACTACAAAACCCGGATCTAACTCGCAAGAGAAACCGCAGCACCGCCAACAACAGCAGGCTGCTGTTGGCGGTGTCATGGGCTCATTGCGGGTAATTGAGCTCCAACTCGTGGCCTTCATCATGGTCTTCTCAGCCAGTGGCCTTGTCCCGCTCTTTGATTTGATCTTCCCTGCTTTTGCCTCTGCTTATCTCTTAGCCCTGTCTCGCCTGGCCTTCCCGGCACACGGCACCGTCACTTCCAGCTCTCAGGAGATTTTCCAAGGCAGCAGATTCTTCAGGGTCTATGTGATCGTGGGCACCACCATTGGGCTTTTCTTGCCGCTTGCATATGTGCTGGGTGGCTTTGCAAGAGGTGACGAACATGCTGTGCGCTCTGCAACACCCCACTTGTTCTTGCTCTCGTTTCAGATTCTGACTGAGAATGTGATCAGCGGGCTGTCGCTGTTTTCCCCGCCGGTGAGAGCTTTGGTCCCATTACTTTACACTGTCAGGAGAATCTTTGTCATCCTCGATTGGACCAGAGATGTTTGGCTCAACAAAACCCTGCCTGCCAATGCACAGTTCAAGGTAAATTATAATCATATTTCTCGTGGTTCTTAATTGGTTTTCTTATTTGGGGCACTTGTAATTGTAGGACACTGCATGGTTTTGGTTTGGGAGGACCTTGGCCATAGCCAATTTCCTATATTTCTCCATCAACCTGTTCGGGTTTTTGATCCCTCGGTTCCTTCCGAGGGCGTTCGAGAGGTACTTCAAGGAGAGGGATGAAGTTCATGCCAAGATGGCAGAAGACAAGCGCTCTGCAGCAGCTGCAAATAAATCAGAACCAGTTTCAGATAAGAAAGCTGCTTGAGTTTTGGTTTTCTCGCGGTCATGGTTATATATACTGTTTTTGTTAGCAGAATACTGCATCTTAACTTAATCAATTTGCTGAACATGATGTGGCTTGTTGATCTGTGGAAGTTTGTTTTGTATAACTACGTTTGTTGATGATGTCTCACCTGCTGAGGTATATTTAACTAAAGAAAAGCAAAGGTGGTTTGCCCATTTTTCAAGTTCAAATTTGTGTTGTAGTCGACCAACCAACAGAATCTTTTGAGCCTGCCAGTCCAGACTCCAACCGCAGCTATAAATCCCAATGGGGGACAAGGATTTAAACTCTCAACCCACTCCAAACCAGAATTTTTATCTAAATCTCAATCCAACCTGCAGTCACAAGTTTGAATGTCCCCCGTCTTTTATTAATTTGAAAAGAAAAGGCAAAACCCAAACTTGCTTAAAAACGTAAATGATCCATACTTGAGGGGAAGAGTGCCTAGTGATTATTTTTTTGGGGTCTAAGAGTGCCTAGTGATCAATAAGCCCCATGAATAGTTTTTTTATTTTATTTTTGGCATGAATAGTTTTTTTCTTTTGTTTTTGGCTCTTGTAGTTTGTCAATTTGAACCTCATAGTTTATTAATGTAGTTTTCAATTCAAAGAAGTTTCAAGACGCATTTTAATTTATGTCAAAATTTCTATATGACGCAACGTGACAACGCAATTACCTAACAAAATTAAACCTAGAATTCACTAGATATGAGAATACCTCTATCTTATTAATTTCAGAATGATAACATGATGCCCTAACCACATGCCAAAGTTGATAAACTCTAGGAAACAAAAAGGGTATTAAAAGAGAGATTAATAAAGGTTTTCAAACACTGGAAAAATAATAAAAAGGCACATTTGTGCTGTTAAACTATCTCGAATGCCCAAAAAAGTTCATACTTCATGGCAAAACAATGAGTTTACTCATGGTGTCATTCTCTTCGAAACGGTAGGTCATAAGTTGAAATCAGAACTCGAAAACCAAAACTTATTTACCGGTCTTGTCTTTACACTCGCGACACTCCATCACTTCAACCATATGTTCTACATCACTATCAATTGGTAAGTTTTGATCATGTGCCCTCATGAAGAGAAGTACTTTGGTCCACTTGAGTCAATTGAAATAGTTCTTCATTTGTCCTTAAAATTGTCCTTATTGAAACTACAAACATAAAATTGACGAAATTGAAAATATATGGACTAATGTAGTAAAATCGAAAAACTATGAGGGCCAAAAGTTAATTTTTTGTTAAAAAAGGCCCGTTATGATTTTAACAGCTGTCATCAAATAGTGTTCTTTTAAGAAAATAAAAAAAAATCAGCCGTTGATCTGTTTCTACTAAGTTCCAACGAATGAGATTCAAGGGGGGAAAGGAAAGGATAGAGGAGAGAAGATCCCATTCAATCCCCTCCGTAGCCACACCACCTCAATTGACGCCTCCAATAGTACTTCTGGTCGGGTGTCCACTTGTCCTTATCCTCGGCGCGGGTGCTGAAATGACTCTTTTACCCATAAAGTACAAAGTTACATCTAGCTCTGTGACAAAAAGGATCAAAACCCAGATAGGGGCAGTCCCGTCACAATTGCGATGGGCAGGTAAACCTTTCCAATTCATTCAAACTGCAATACATAGCCACGCGCGGAGATAAAGTGGTGACCAATCGAGCATTCAAAAGTTTATTTTCCCTGGATAATAAATGTTGACATGTGTTGCCCCCATCATATTTATTTGGATGCATATATCCTATGACTTTGTCCTTTCTCTAGACTTAATCAGATTTAGCTTGCATACTTTTATGTTAGTCCCCACTATTTTGTGAAATAAAGGAAGACATAAATTGCTTGCTAATTAATTTAACAGTTCAAATTGTTGAGGAGAGGAATGGCGCCGATTAATCCACTTGTTTGATTATTTTCGTGTAAATGCCAATACGAACTAGTGATCTAAAATTTAGAAAGGAAACTATAATAATAAATAAACTTCATCTTTAGATTGATTGGACATATCTTTTACCATTTTAATCTTTTTTATTTTTGAACACTTCATCTAAGAGACAATATCAATTAATGAAATTTTGTGGTTTAGACATAGGTTGATACATGTGAAGGAAGGAGAAAAATATCAAATAACTTATTTAAAGTGTCACGGGCAACTCTATGTTGACAACGTCTCACGAAACTATACGTAATCGGATTGATAATCTAACCAATTCTATCATGTGGTTAACCGTAGGCTAGTAACTAGCTTATGCTACCAATTGATCGACTGGTACCATGTTTGTAAATGCAAATGATGCGAATTAGTAGAGTTAAAAACTGCAACACGAGTCTAGATGATATAATTTCATTTACTAGTACCGTGTTCACAGGTTGCCCCTATCAAATATTCATTGTTACCCAAATATTTAATAATTGATCCTCTTGTAAAGCATTGAAGGGTGTCGTTGTAATTTACCATCCAAAAGAAGAAAAACCAAGAAACGCGCCCCCGCGCGTACAGAAAAGCTAGTTAACCTGAAAATCAAGGAACGGTGACCTCTCTGCTCTGCTCGACGTACTACTGTCCTGCCTTGACAGCCCACTCTTCTTTTCAAAGCAAAAATATAAAAATTAATTGATAAAAACCCATCACTATTCATCACCCTCTCTCTCTATCTCTCTAAAGTTTTCATCTTTTTCCCAAAATCCCTACCCAGCTTCATTACCTACCACTCTCTCTTCCACACAAGCAAATCATCAAACACCATGAAGATAAAGAACAAAGGCAAAGTGCACCCATCTCCTTCTTCTTCCTCCTCCTCCTCCTCCAACTCTGATGGGTTTGTTCTCTCTGTGCTTCAGCTCCTCCCAGCTGCCATTTTAGCTCTGGCCTCGGTCCTCTCCCTCGAGGACCGCGAGGTCTTGGCTTACTTAATAACCCGGTCCATGAAAACCACCCCAAATATTTCTTCGATCCCGGCCCAAGACCCCAAGAAGAAATCTTCCAAGAAAGGCCCCAAGTCCACCAGCGCCAGCACCCACCAGCCTCCAATGTTCGATTGCGACTGCTTCGACTGCTACAGAAGCTACTGGTTCAAATGGGACTCTTCCCCAAACCGCGAGCTCATCCACCAAGCCATCGAAGCCTTCGAAGATCACCTGGCCAACGGCGAGAAGACCAAGAAGAACAGCGGCAGAGGCAAGAGAAGAGACAAGCTGAGCCGCCGCGAGGCCCCCAAACAGGTCGATGTTGCTGCCCAAGATTCTATCTTTCTGGAAGAGAACGCCCAAGTTTCCCATGAGCTTGCCGTCGAAAGCTCTGCTTCTGCTCTGTTGCCGGAAAACGACGTGGTTTTGGTGGGTTCGAATGAGAAAGCGGATGGGGTCGAAGAAAATGACGCGAAAGTGGAAGACTTGGGCGAAGAGGTTAACTTAGAGCCTCTGGAGACGGCGGATGACGTGGCGATGATTGCACGGACGGCGTCGGCGAGCAGCCACAGGGGATTGGCCAGGAAAGTGCTGCCGGACGTGTTGGGCCTGTTTAATTCTCGTTTGTGGAACCTTTGGAGTCCGAATGTCTAGCTTCCAATAAAAAAAAAGAAAAAAGAAAAGGAAAATCTCTAAATTTCTTTTATTTCTTTAATTTTTCGAGCCTGAAAAGAGAGAGAGAGAAGAGAACCAAAGTATTATATTTTTGGTGGGTTAGGTTATTTTTGTGCTCGAATATTAGGTATGTTCCTACGCCCTCCTTCCCTCCCAAATGAAAATGTTCATTTCTTTATTTCTTTATTTCTTTTTTGGCATGGAAAGATCTTTATTTTTGCTTAGAAACCAAGCTTTTATATATAGCTTTCTGATTTGGTGGCGATGGTTTGGATTTGTGAGGTAGTGGGCCTATCGCTTTCGAGTTTTGGGGATGTTTAGTGATGATTAAATTAAAGGAATTAGGATTATTTAACACTAAAAATGGGTTAATGATGTTATTAGCTTTTGTTTTCTTTATTCGGGTTCTTCGTTTTTGAACGTCAAAGGATGCGGTTTTCTATGCCTTTTTCCTTTCGATTCCTTTCGGCCGGAAATTTCCCATCAAAAGTCTAATAATTCATTACCCTTCCATTTTATATTTTCCCAAGGCCACTACTAATTTGGGGTTAGGTGCCCTATGCTTCTCTGACATCTAGCCCTACAAAAAGCGACTTAAAAAACCGATATTGCCCCTTTCTCCCTCTCTACCAACAATCGGATGCAGTCTCGTTTTCTGTTTTAGGGCAATCTTGTCCTGCAATAAAAAGTTGTTATTTTCGAGATGGTACTTTCACGAAAATGAGCCATAGAAATTTCATTTGTTTCATGAAATTACAGAAACAAGATGAACAATGTAGACATGTGGGTCGTGTTCTTGCGCGAGGCTGAATTGTCTGGTTGTATTTTGTTAGTTTTGAGGACAAATGTTGGGTTGGGTTTACATATGATGAATGAAGATGGGGCTTGTGTCCTGTTACAAGAAATGGCAGTTGCCAGGGGTGAGGACCACTCGTAGTTGTTGTTTAACTTTAGGCTTATTTACTTTACACCAATTTCTCTGGAAATTACAGTCAAATCTCATATTGCCTATTTAGGCTTTTCCAACTAATTTGAGGCTAAATCCAAATTTTTTCCCTCCAAAAAGTAATTGTTTGAGTTTTGTCTAGACTCAAATGATTTTTTCTCTCGATCCTCCGGACTCAAATTTTAAGTCCACAACTTTATTAAATTGTTTAAGACTGATTTAAGTATAATATTTCTTTATTTAATCTTTTTAAATAACTTCATAATTAAATTTTTGAACAATTTGACTTAAAAAAATTGAAATTCCACAAATATAATTTTATTCCAAAAGAAAACACACAACATAATTCCAAATTCACCATGCTTGCACTAGCTCTAGAAGAATGTTGTATGGGAGGCTCATTTATATCATTCCACTTTGGGCAATCTTTTAAGATTTTCCAAGCATGGTATAGCTTGAAAGGCCTATTCAGAGGTTTATTATCATTAAGAAATATCGTTTTCGCATACACGTCTTACGCATGAAAAAATAAATTTAAATTTGGAGTTTAATAAAATTACAAATATAAATTTAAAGCTTTAATAAGAATGGGTACTCACCGCATCATGTAGATTTGAGCCACTTTGTGAGTTCGTATTGGCCTTAGTCAAGCATGCCTTCCAAAAAGAATACTGTTAGTTGATAGTCTTGAATCGACAAGTAATGGCTTGGTACGTTCATCGCTGGGGTCCACTAATGCTTGGATCATTTTTCAGAAACTTTTGATATACACGTTGCCAAAATGTGTTGCTTGCTTGTTTGGTGCCAATAGCCTCATCTTCACTTATGGAAACCTACCCTTTACATAATGCCTCATCTTCTTTGGGCCTCCAATTCACACCTCTTTGAGATTTTGTGGACATCTTCAACAAGAATGAAAAGAGATTGATGAAATTAACAGGGGAAAAATAAATTGAGAAATAGAAAAAATGTTTTTGGTAGATTATTTGAGAAATGAGTGGGTATTTATAGAGTTTGGAGTGAGTTTTAGGGTTGGATTTGATTTAGAATAATTTAAAATATTGTGTTTGACCGTTGAATTTAAATTTCAGCCGTTGGATCTTTTTATTTTTTTATTTTTTTATACAGTTTAAATAGCTTGGATTTAATCTAAATCGTTGATTTAGGTTACTATTGGAATATATAATTTAAAAAAAGAAAAAAAGGATGTGTTGAATTGTTGCTGCGCCACACATGGCGAGACAACAGTTGCCATGAAGCAGCACAACAGCAGTGTGTGGGGCCCTTATTAGCTTCCTTGCTACTACGACATGTGGTAAAATGGGTCACCAAATCATGGTCAAGCAAGGTAAGTGGGCGACTTTAACTTTGAGGGGCAATGTGAGATTTGATCGTAGTTTTCAGAACATTAATGTAGATGAGCCTTTAATGTATCGTTAATCTAATCCATTAGAGCCCCAAATTTATGTTAAAGAGTTCAAAAATGTAGTTTGGAGGAACAATTAGAAAGAAACAAACGAATACCAAATAAACAACGTTGTTCTTGAATTGGTAAACAAATCTACCACCAAATGCACAATCCTTTGTTATTATAGGCCCACTATTATTAAACAATGCTAAACTCTAGATGACATCTTTTCAATAAAGTTTTTCTAGTGCTTGTAGTGTTGGCTTTGTTGAAGAATGATACACAGGTCACTGAATTTAGGTGGTAAGATTACAAATGGTCTCGTTAAACTAAAGTACTTTATTTTGTAATTTAACAAAGTACGTACTAGTTTTATATTATTATAATTATGTTCTAATTTACGGGAAGGAGACTGAACTCAGGTGTGAAGGACGGATATATTGCCCTAGTTAATTGGCCAAACCATGTCTGCAAGTAATTAGTTTAAATTGGATATATATTGGCACAAATGATAGTTTATAAGCATTCGATTATGAGATTTACAAAGGTGGAGAAAACGAAAGTAGAAGTAGAGTGTGGTTCAAAATCTACACCAACTCCGTTTCAGGTAGGCCCTTGGGCAACTGGATCCAAATACCATCAGGAGGCCTCTTACTCTTGATCCACAAAAGAGGAAGGAACAAAGTAGAATTTCTTTGTATCAAATGGGGTATAAGAGAAAATGGAAATAATAAAGTTCAAACGAAAAAAAAGGAAAAAAAGTTGAAGAGAGGGAGAATCTCTTCATTCCTTGAGTTGTTTGTCTGGCAATGGAGGGAGGGTCAAACCTAGAAAGATTAATTTATCATTTCACCCATATTTTCAATTGAGCTGTGAGAAGATTAAGAACAACAGTGAGCTGTATGATATTCTAATTTTGAGTGAGTAGCTTCATGGCTCTGAGCTCTGAACCATGAAGTGGTCATTTTCATTTAGACTTAACCATTAAAGCTGATTCTAAAGCATCAAATCTTGGTTGTTTCAAGGGTTCGTTCTATCTATCTATCTAGTAGCACTAGTAGTTACTCTTTCAGCCAGGCCTGCCATGGCCCTGGCTCCCCCACTTAATTATTAATCTCTTGTAATATATTATAAAATATATGATATAGTAATACAAAAATTGCAATTAGATTAGTGATGGCCCTCCCAATTGAAGATGAAAAACCTAGTATAAGTGATTTTGAAATTTTGGCCCCTCTATACTAAGAATCCTAACTCCGCCATTTCTTTTTCATAACAAAAGTTGATCAAATAAGAATGAATGTGTCGACACTGAAAATCTGCAATTGATGATCTAAGTACTAGGAGATGTCAATGAAATTAACTTGGCTTAAATGATAACCTGATAAGATCATGAGGTTTGTAAATTAATCACCATCCTTTTCAATCCACAAAGTGAAGAAAGAGTTGAAGGCATGGAGACAAACAACGCCGTCCAAATAACAAAATGCATTTCGTATCACACTCAAACAGGGACAGGACAGTGGGACTTTTTTGGTAGGTGCTTTCAGGAAAAATGATTAAAAAGAGGTCAAGTGGGGATGTGGATGGGGGGCTCTGTATTTTATGTATTTTATATTTTTTGTGTCTCCTTGAGAGCTGGTTCCCCTCATGACAGTAGCAGAAAAATTCTCCACCACTTCGTATTTTAGCTGCATGTAGGCTTCCCAAGAGATAGAAGAGAAGTTCACTTGGGGCCCTGCAGCCTTGGACAATGCCATCTTTTTCAAACATTTATGTGGAATACTTTCGTTTTCCAGAGCAATTTATTTGCTTTGTCGGCGGCACAGATTATGAGTTGTGTTGTGCATGAGCAGCCAGCACTCAGTCACATAAACATACAGTAGAAATAGAGGTCTTGTTTTGTCCTCAACAAGTCACATGATCATCCCAACTTCTTAATTACTTCACTGAACTAGCAGCACAGTTTCAAAACGACCATTTGATATTTTAGTCTCCACTTTGTTGGAGGAGATGGTGACTTCAATTCTCACGAACAAAAGTCGTTAGCCCAAGAAATAATAAAGACTATGAGGTCTAAGACATGTCACAAGAAAAACCCTATTGAAGAAAACATGTATATAGTTATAGCAGGTATATTTAGTTGTTTTTTTTGGTCGTAATCATGGATTTTATTCAAAAGCAACTCTGAGAGCATACAGAAGTTGATATTACAAAAGCCATACAAAATAAACCTATCCCACAAATCCCATTCTTCTGATTACTCATTGTCAATTACTGTTCTATCCAGCTTTATAAGATAACCTACGTATTAAACTGATGAATCAGAGCACCGTTTTGGGAATTATTATCATAAAAACAAGAATCAGCCACTATCATCAACAGTTACCCGATCCACGGCCACGTACCCTGCTATTCAAAAAATCTTATCAACCAGTAAAGTGGAATCTCAACATACAATGTAGATGGAAATAAAACATAGGGAGACTGCCAATCTAACAGTAGCGCAATTATTTGTGATTGATATCCACTCTACCCCTATTTATAAACAGTTTCAATCAATCTGAGAATATATTTTTCAAGTGCCACAGAAAAAATTAACATAATCATTGAAAGAGAACATTAACCCTTCTTAAGCTTTTTCTCTAGCTTGCTGGTACCTATGCTTAGAGATTAGACAAAGATGCGTCTGGACATTAAGAGAGCACAATGGCTAGATGCCTCTAGGCTCTAGAGATGATCTTATCCGTTATCCCCACTTGATTTTGTTCACGTTGCCACAGACCACAGAATACAAAGGCAATGGAAAAGAAACAGACCAAGTTTGCATCCATCATTTTCACAGAAACAAATTCTTCTACTTCTATAAACATATCAAGATTCTTCAATGAAATTATTGTCCCTTGATTAATCATTTATCAGTTATTACTGAAATTTCACAAAAATGCGTTTTCTTTGGTTCCTATCAAGGACACTTCTGTTAGACTGTTACCTTTGTCTCTAAGCCCTCAAACCCTTTAGTTTTTATCAGCTCCTTCTTATTCATATATGTAGATGCTCGCGGAACTTTTCCAGGACAAAACGGCCCCGTTCCACATGCACATTTCTGACTCTGAGAGTGAACGCGTTTCTAATGAAAACGATATTTGCAAGTACATGAACATGAATGGTTAATAATGAGTGAGGACAACTTGATAACATGTGGCAACCTTGCCATCTCATGAGTCATGTCAAAAGGTTTCAGGAATATTGACGAGATAAAAGACTTGATGCAGGAACCTTTTTTTTCTTGTTCTTTTTCTAGTAAATCTTATGCCAGAATGATGGTGAAAAATGAATTTCATTGCCTGCAAAAGCACAGAAAACACCTTGAACTAGTTTATAAGACCGGCTAGAACTATCAAACAGAAAACATGACAGCAGTGGAAGATGTGGAGACAGACCTGCATTAAATCACCAATCCCATCAAAGCTTATAAGCTGATATCCTCCAAACATGGTAGAATATGGGATTTTTTTGGAGTTCAATGGTAAATTGACTGCAAACAGCTAAAGAAAAAAAAGTTTAACCTTATGAAGATACTTGTTAAAAGCAGTCCCAGTTTATCATAGTTTATCAGCTAAGCTCTTTCGGTTAGAACTCCACCTGTGGACCTACCAACTGTAGAGAGTCCGACGTTTTGTGTCCCTAGAGAAAGAAGATCAACTTGATTGTCGAATTATATGTTTGGCTCCATTGAGGTCCGACAAAATATCCCCTGCAGTCCATATCGTTCAATCTAGGGTCTTGGCACAAGTTCCTAGTAAAATAACAAAGTATTAGAAATTATTAGACGAAACATACTTTGTTATCCTCTGCCCAAAGCATGTGCATGATGAACATGTCAGCGTGGAAAGCCCAAATGTAACATGGTACACCTGATATGGGCATGTTTTTCAAAACGGGACGTGCACAGTTGCATCAGAAAACACCACATCCAGAAAACAGAAGATATAGCAGATATACATGCGTATGTGTGTGTGTAGATATACATGTTTTTCAAAACATGTGCACAACACATCAACATTGTGTATACTGATAGACATGTAATTACGCACCAAATGATTATAAAATATAAACCCTATAACAATCAATCTCACACAATAAACATATGTGCATGACTGGGTTGGTGGTCCGGGACCCACTTGCCATTTGTCCACTTGATTTGATATTGACAAAGAATAGCCAGCCCAAGTTTGTAACTATCTGTGTGTACTCCTCTGCTCACCTGCTCTTCAGAGCCTGGAGGCTTTCAGGTGGCATTTGACATCTTCTTCATAAATAAGCATTAAGACTTCCTATGAAAAGAAGCTCCTCTGTCAACCTCTCCTAGGAAAAGAATTGGATCAAAGCTCTCAAGTATTCTAAACAAGATCATAAGATGAAGGTAAGAAAAGCCTATTCTCTTATTATCCTTTAGATAAGCTAAAACTGTTTCAACTAATCTATAAGTTGATCTTGCATGCCAATGTTGCAGTTACTAGGTTGGATGCATCGTAAGTTTCGGCAGAATAGCAACGAGCCATTTAAAGTTTTTGTCATTGGTAAGTCGTGTGGTGCCTTATGCCTTTCTCCTATGCATTCCTGTATAACTGCAGTTTACCAAAATAATGGCAGAAAACATCACTTTGGGTTCTAATGATGCACAGCAAGTTTGTGAATCAACTAGATAAATCATTTCATTCCTGAAAGACGGTACAGGATGCAACTAAGACTTTGTCTGCCTAATAAAAGAACTTAGTCTGAACAAGGATTTTGTGAAATACAATAGTTTCCCTATTGCATGGTTTTTAAGACTAGAACAGAACAGCCCCAAAATAAATCACATGAAGTACATATGCGTAACAGCTTGGGAACCAAAAGACTAATATGTACTTAGAAATCATAAGATCACTATTAGAGACAGAGAGGTTTGTACCGATATGCAGTGGGAGAATCTCTTTTCTTGCTCAATCTGAGTCTCATCCGAGTTTACATTTTCTTCTTTGTGTCAGAGAATTCTTGTGCTTGTCTTTCAGGGCAGCCATCTCTCGATGATCAACAATGCTATCCTAAGCCAAACTGTGGCACAAAACCCTTTAAACAAACCCAGAGAGACCAGCACCTTCGGAAGTCTTTCAACGGTCTAGAGGCAGCCAGGGCAGAAGAAGAATACTATGAAGATGAATCATCTGCTGCAGCATCTGAGCTCTTCCATGGCTTCCTTGCAATTGGTACCCTTGGCTCAGAGCAAGTCATCACGGAACCATCAACTCCAACACTTGCCATCTCTGTGGAGAACATAACTGAAAAAGAGACTGAGGTCACAGAGAATGAATTGAAGCTCATCAATGATGAATTGGAGAAAGTGCTGGCAGCTGATTCAGCTAAAGATGAGATTTGCAATGATTCATCTGGAAGAAACAGCCATGTTAGCAATGGAAGAAGTAGCCATGGTAGCACCATCACACTAAGTGGCAAGACACTGGAAGGCTCAGAGAGCAATGGGATTAATGGAACCACAGTGTGCCCACTCCAGGGATATCTTTTTGGGTCAGCATATGAATTGTCAGAAACAACAACAGTGGCAAAGAAGGAACACAGGACATCTCTTGGCGAGCTGTTTCAGAGGACTAAATTGGCAGAGGAGATTTCTGGACCGAAATCGGCCAAGGAGGAAAAGCGAGCAGAGAAGGAAGCTGAAAAGTCTGCCATGCACTTGATGAAAAAGAAGCTCAAGAAAAAAATGCTTTATGCTTCTTCTCGCAGCTCTGGTGGACCTGCAGATCCTTCCTCAGCAGAAACAAAACTGAATAAGGTACCTCTAATCAAACATTGTGCATGCATTTCAGACTTTTCACATCAAAAGAGTAATGTGAACTGAATTAGACCATATAGTCCTGGCTCATGGCTATGGTGTGTGTGTGGCTTGCAGATCCTTCACATGTTCCACAGAAAAGTTCACCCTGAAAACTCATCTGCTGAGCAAAAAACTGGTAAGTACCACAAGAACGAAAACAAGAAGAAAACAAGCAATGATGGGGCTTACAACAGTGGAGATCAGGTGCTCCCCGATGAAGACATCATGCTATATCCTGAACGAGGCTTCTCCTTGAAGCAGAGCATGCGACGCTACAAGAGTCAATCAAACCCACCGCAATTCGCGCTTAGCAGCATTGATTCAAATGAGAACAGGGAGCACTGGATCAAAACAGATGCAGACTGTAAGTAGACTCTGCACTAAGCTCTTAATGTAGTATTTGGTGCCTCAATGCCTTTACTTAACAATGAACATTAAAATGAATCAAGTATTACATTAACTGTGAATCAAAGTTTTGCCTATTCTTTAGACCATCCTAATTCTTGTGTTGTGTTGTGTTTGCTGTAGACTTAGTCTTGGAGCTGTGAAAGGTGAAAGGAAGAAGATGGCTTTCCAGTTGGGTTTTCAAATTAATTGTGAAGCTTGATCAGTAAGAAAGAAGTGATTATAGTTACTGTCTGTAAGAGTGAGATTTTACTTTCTTGGTGTTACTTGGTAGTGTTGGCATTTGCCAATAATGATCAAATTAAAGAGCATTTGAAGAAGAGATAAATAAAAAGAGGCGCTCAGTCCTCTTATAAATCTACCTGATTGGTGAATGTAAAATATGTAAGATCGTGTACTTTGGCTGGTCATCGTATTTCAACAATTATCACAAATTTTGAAATATATTTTTATACATCCTTTTATTATCATCATCTTCATCATAAAATAAACAGAAATATATGCTGATAAACGATGACTTTAGTTTAAAGCGGTTACCGGACTTGTTTTATCATCATCTTTCCAGACTTGTATCAAGTTGATTAGGCACAATCTGATATTAATCCCAGCTTCAATTGGGACTTGAATTTTGTATCTGCTTAACCCAAACTCGAGATAAAACTCAGCTCAAACAAGTTGAACCCAATAGACCAAGACTTCAAGCAAACACCTAAACTCAACTTGGATTCGAACTCCTGTGGCACTTAGACAATCGCTTGTATTTTTATTTTTATTTTTAAAAACTCAGCTAGGGTTGATATTTGGCACTTGGTCCTATAATATTTGGGTTTTTTTTTTTTTTTTTTTCTTGCAGCAATTTTCTTTTTCTTATGAATTACCGCTACAAAGTAGAAAATTTACCCTAACTAATAATTGCAATAGACGGGATTGAAGTAGGTTTAAAAGAAACATTACCAATAAAAGCAGTTAACAATTGTGGAGGCTCCGCAAGGGGCAGTTGACTGAATTATAAAATAAAAAGTTGTGAATGAGCAGCAACTGATCACAAAATACACGTATATATCGTGGATTTAGACAATGAATCCTTAAATCAAACCCGAGGTAAGAACATCAAGTAATATTGGAGAAAATCAACGAATGGATTTTCATTTTTCTTTTAACTTGTGGTCTTTTCAAAAACAACATTTTTCTTACAACTTGACCAAAGAATTCTATGAGAAACAATTTGGAGAGCACCACTAGAATGCACCGTCCATGTAATTTACCAACAGCTCCTGAACCGTACCTCTATCTGGCATCCTCCCCGCAGCACCATAAATGGGAGCGAGCCCTCCGCTTATAGGACCCGGATTTTCTTTAACCTGAATGATGTCACGTCACAGTTAATAAAAATACACATAAATGGTTTTTGGTACACAGTAAAGGGATGTAATCAAATGGTAAATATGGTCTGGTATTTTGCTAAGTTCAAAATCAACTTACAGTTTTCACAGATTCCGTTAGATCCCTGAGAAAGTCATCAATAATTGGTACGTGTTGAAGCGTCACACAGATATGAATGCTGAGTCAAGCATAATAAACAAAACAAATAAGTTTCCTGCGCATGAATTTGTGAACTAATCATGAAGACAGCAACTGAGCACAAGCCATTTCGGTCATTCACTAAAACAGAATACCTTCCCACAAAAATCATCCATCCAATTCATATTGAAAGCCTCCCCTTATTTGACACTCCATAATAGTAAATTAGACAATCTACTTGTCACTAGTGGTGGATACTTTTTGACATGGGAAAAAGAAAGGAGGCTATAGCCTACTATGACTTTGTGCATAACTTTTTTTATTTTATAAGAAGACATATGTGCACATGCAGCCACGCGAACAAACACACAATAGCCTACCTGTTGGGTCTTTGCAATGCATTCAAATGCCAGCCTTTAGATGACATGATATCATTTACTTCAAATATGTCAACAACATTAGATCCCAATGCCACAACTGTCATGTCTGGCCTTCCAATGACAAACAACTCGGGAATTTCCTCTATCCTGCACACAAAGATTATCAAAAGATCGATACCCCCGTTTCCAATCCCCAAAGGAAAACAAAAATAACCAAACAAATAAGACACCCTTTTCAGACGGAGAAAAAGAAAAGAAGAGAAAAACAATACCCTTTCTGAAGTCTTTTTGATACTTCCATGATCTTTTTTGTGTTTTCCAAGTACCCTACAGAATGTTGGAATGTAATGGAACATAATCAGCCACAAACCAAGAATTTGCTGAAAATATTTGGATTAGTAGAAACGTCTGGCCAATACGTTCTTACCTTCCTCCCCCAAAGATATCATAGATGCCCAAGCCCCAGCAATTAAACCACCAGGTCTGCTTCCGGCAATGGTTGGAGACACATACAGCCCTCCTGACCACTCAGTAACTGCAAACCACAAAAATTGGCAATGATTATTGCATCAAAATTACATCAGTTCCAGCAACAAGACGGATGAACAATTCAGTTGACTGCCTGGATATTCATTTTTTTCTGATGAAAACTTACCAGCAACAAATTGATGCTGAGATGGAAAATAGAAAGCCATAAACCCAGCATTCCGATGAACCAATATGCAATGAAAAGAAAAGCATATTAGGAAGGCTAAATCCAAATGCAAAGCAATGTTTTCTGAAAGTTTGACCAACATCAATGGATAACCTTTCTGAGGTCATGGTTTCTGTACAGAACTACACTTGTTCCTTTAGGAGCCAACCCATATTTATGCACATCCGCTGATATTGATGTCACTCCTTTCACTGAAAAATCAAAGGGTGGAATTGGATACCTGAAAACAAACACTTGAGAAAGATAAGTTAATAATAAGAAATTATAATTTCCAAAAAAGAACACCCATCTAATTTCACGATACATATTATATATATATATATATATATATATATATATATATCCAAAAAGATGACATATGGACATGTGTATGGAAACTGTAACACCTACCGACTATTTTATACTATAAACTTTCTAATATCAAATTCTAAAAACAAGAACCATCTAATATCAATTAAAATTACCGAAGTGCCAACCCATACAAAGTAGTTACAGCTACCAATAGCTCTAAATTGTAAAACCAAGAGAATAAACTACGATTATCATGTGCAACACTAAACTCAACACATTCGCTTAATCACCATACGGTAAAAGAAAATTGACCAATCTAATGTGGTTAGCAAATTTCAAATTCATCAAGTTAACAGCATGGTACCTTCAAGGCTGCAACTCATTAACTTTTGGAACACAAGAAGTTTAAAAGACTTGTAAAGTAGAGGACCATACTCCCAACAGTAAGACATCTACATGGTACACAATAAAATCAATTGCCAAAATTAGAAACAACTTTTGCTAGCAGAACCAACCCAGACATACCCAAGCTTATTAGCGAAAGGTAATACGAAGCCGCCAAGACAAAGGTCAACATGGAGACAAATGTTGAAGCTTGAAGCCAATTGACCAAGCTCCTGTACAAGAAGTTCCCGTATATTCTCAGTTCAAGGTTCTTAAGATAAGAGAACATCACTAAAGCTAAGATCATGTCATCTTCCAAAAATTTATCCATAAAAACCACCTATAAAAAAATACCTCAATCGGATCAACAATGCCATGAGGGAAACCAGGTGCAGATCCAACAATCTGCAGCATCACAAAAGTATAGGTCAGTTTAACTGGCAAACAGAGAACTTGAAGTTAGGAAAATCACCCTTGTTGCACAATAGGTTAAATGGAGAATTTTTTTTTTTTTTTCCTTTTTCTCTTGAGCTAATGAGAATAACAAAATTTTAATAGAATATATTATCAGAGATACAGGGGGAAATATGAAAGGAGCAAAATCAATACATTAATTGCATACCAAAATGGTGTTTCTATTAATGTATCTTCTAATTGCTTTGACGTCTGCTTGAAATTCTTTATTTACAGGGACGCGCCAGAGCTTGATGTTAAAATATTGTGCAGCCTTGTCGTATGCTGAGTGAGCAGATTCAGGTATTATCCTGCGCTTGAAAATAAAATAGGTTGCATTAATACTCTCCATACTACAACAGTTAGTATTGATAAGTGTAACATGACATACATTTCAGGCTTTTTAATCCCCTTCGTGGTTTTCATATAATCTCGTGATGATTTCACAGCTAATAATATACTTTCAGTTCCTCCTGATGTCATGTTTCCACATATTTGTCCTCCAGAAGACTTCTTTTTACTTCCAAGCATTGCAGCAGTCATTGCAACCACTTCTGCTTCAAACCGTACCACACTCTGGAATACATCCATATGCAATGGATTGGTATGTGCAAACCTGAAAGCCAAATCCAAGTAAGTTCAAATAAGAGGTAAAACATGAATACATGGGAAGGGGTGGAGATTGGAGAGGAAGTGATCTTATCAGATATAATAAATATGGTACCCTAGCTATAAAGCAAAGACCTGTAACAGGCAATCTTGTCTTGGACACACATAACCCCGATGGTGTCAATGTAAACAATGTACCTGATTAAAACTTAGACATCTAAAGAAGTTGAATCATAAAGCCAGTGCAAACTCAATGCTTATACGAAAATCACCAATTCACCCACCCTTCTGATGTTTCAGTACTACAATTTTTTTTTCTTTTTAGGCAGGGGTGGAGGGGATGCAAAGGAGTTTGGCATTCACTTGTTTGTGAAAACCCGGCACAAGTGTAGAATTTATCAGGAAACATTAAATGTAGAACCCTGTAATTATTTTTTCAGTGGTATATCCTATAAATATATATGGGGTATGGCTGTTTCTGCACCCCAAGTTCTAAGCAATAAGACACTGAATGCTGTATCAGGAAACTTATTTTGCTTAAAATTTGAAAGAGAAAGCAATAAGAAACAAACAAACAGACAAACAGATGCCACAAAATTAAGAAAAAGGCTATTCACAGATGTAAAAAAAATCTTACTTACATTGAGCATGCCTCATTAATTAAAGAAAAATGTCCTTCACACTCACTTCCTCCAATGTAGCTGCAAACACGAACCAAGAAACAACCAGGCTCAAGCACAGAAATAGATACAATCGATACAATCTATACAATCTAACACACACATGAGTGTGTTTCGCTTGTGCATGACAAAGATACAGAAGATCCCCTCAACAAAGACTCAAGCCGTCAATCACATAGACTTCCCCATGCAATTAATGGCCTGTGGTCATCCATGATATTCAGGATGTCTGACAATTGAAAATCCTATACGGACACACATGTGTGTGTGTATAAGTAGTTCAACATTAATTTTCATAGTAACTAACAACTACAGACATACACTGCACCAGAGCATTTCCCTTGCCAAGCCACATCTTTTCTTTTCTCATCTTTCATTTGCTCTATGACTCCCACTCCCAACCCTGTGCTAGGCAATTCAGTTCTCCAACTTTCTCTTACAGAGTTACCACCAGACTGTAACTTATCCACAACCTGCTTATTTGACAACAACATCCACAAATTCGACAAATTGTTACCGCCATGAGACATGCACTTAATTCAAATATTAAACTATAAAACCTCAAAACCTTTCACAACTGGGCTATTTACTACTCATCACCAGCCTCTGAACAAACTGCATTGAATGCTCATATTGCAAGAAATAAGAAAATGCAAAAGTCTCTGTCGCACTCACAGTCTCACACTGAATGCTTCCTCTTTTTCCTTCTCATTTCATTTATTGTCCAAAAATATTATATATTGGCGCCAGAAACAAACAAACAGATGCCACGAAATTAAAATTTGAAAGAGAAAGAAACTGAATCGCATATGAAAGCTTATATACAAACAAACGCACACCTTTTGTTTCTCAGCGTCGATGTAACTCTTCACGCCAGGAACCAACCTGTAATTGACAAAATCAAACAGAAATGAATAATTAAACCGGTGATATCTTAAATTAAGAAAGAAACAAGTAAACAGAAATGAGCATTCTACTGAAAGCTCACTTGACGAAGCTCATGAAGAACCCTAGCAGAGTGGCTTTGAGTCCGTTCTCGTGCAGGACTTGGAGAGCCGATTGAAGCATGGAAGCAACGAAGAGTGCGATAAGAGGAGCAGAAACCAGAACCAGAGGCTCGTATTCAGACAAGAATGAATTCGCGAAAGCTCTAACATCAAGCAGGAACGATTTCACAGAAGAATCCATGGCTGAACTGAACAATCTGATTACAGTCCAAGACTACGTCGATGAAAATTCAAAACCAGTAGAGAAAATTACGGATAGAGAGGCTTGGTTGAAAAATTGTTATGGCGTACAAGTAAGCGCTTTGGGTTTGGTTGGGTTGCGTAGCTTAGAGAGCTTCTTACCGAATGGAGGTTTTGGATTTTGATATGCTTTGTTGGCGAAATTTCTGATTGTTCGATGCAAATGTTTTGTTGATGCGGGTGTGGAAGAAGTGTGAAAGAAGAGACAAAGCGTTGAAATCTTACAATTGGTCCGGCTGCCTTCTCGATCAGAGCACCTTTTTTCTGTTTTATTTAATTGTGCTATTATGAATTAATTTGTAGCGACGCTTCCTTTTTATAAATTAATATCACATGTGATGTACTTCGACCGACTCTTTTATGAAACATTTACAAACTGCACATGGTAAAAATTCATGAACAGTAAAAGTTGAGATTATACAAAATAATCACATTTTTAAATTCTAAAATTGATAAAATAAATTTTCTCACTATAGTTTAAAGGGTGATCCTCTGACCCAAAAAAAAAGAGGGTGATTTGATTAGCACCCCATTATTTGCTCTTTGCACCCCACATTCTCTTACCCAATTAAATTTTAATAAAATTTAAAATTACTCACTACACCCCATTTTTCTTCCTAAATTACCCTCATGAACCTCATTTCTTAACTATCAAATCCCATATCACACCCACCCCATGGGCGGTCCCATAGCAAGGGCAAGGTAGGCAACCACCTACCCCAAATTTTTTCACAAAAAAAAAAAAAAAAACTTATATGTAAGCAAAATTATTCCTACCTAGCCTATGTGATGATGTGAACCATGGTACAAAATTTCGATATTTTCGCCGAAATATCGGCGAAAATATCGTTTTTTTGGAGCTCCGAAATTTTAGCACACTTCCAAGTATATATCGTCATTTTATCGATATTTTCCTCGATAATTTCGAGGATATTTCGGGGAAGATATTTTGTCCAATTGGCAGTTTAAATGGTCATAATATCGCGATATTATCGATAATATCGCAACTTGAACTGTGTCAAAAATGAAACAATTTAAATATTTCAAAACATAATACCAAAATAAACCTTAAGATCCACTGATCTGTAAATATTTCAAAATCCGATCCAGAAGCATAAGACTTTAGCTCGAATCAAACAAACACTCAGCAATCAAAAACAATTATCATCAACAAATAAGATTACGATTTCAAAAAGAACAGAAAGGGCGCTCTGATCTGTAAATATTTCAAAATCCGATCCAGAAGCATAAGACTTGAGCTCAGATTTTTATGTTTTGCTGTTTTAGATTGTGATGAAGTGAGAGAGAAAAGGGAAAAGGAAGCAGGGAAAGAGACGGAGAGATAGAAGAAGAAAGAAAAAAAAAAGCAGATATAGGAGAGCGAGAGAGAGAAGGGAAGAAGAGGAAAAAAAAGGCATGGAGGATTGTGATGGAGTAGAGAGAAGAGGGAAGAGGAAGAAGAGAGAGAGAGACGGAGAGATAGAAGAAGAAAGGGAGACAGAGAGAGGAATAAATAAATAAAATAAAAAGGGAGAGA
The DNA here is from genome assembly GCA_020226455.1 of Prunus salicina. Lineage (NCBI taxonomy): Eukaryota > Viridiplantae > Streptophyta > Magnoliopsida > Rosales > Rosaceae > Prunus > Prunus salicina. Next base: position 30,218,559 of record CM035341.1, read on the forward strand.
TGGGTGAATGCCCAAAAGAGAGAGAGAAGGTTGCGTGTATCTATTTGCAACCTTGGGAAGTCAGACAAAAAAAGGGAAAAAAAAGGCTTGGGAAGTGGAAGAGGGAGGTAGGGAAACGTGAAAACATTTGGGATGTGTCAAGGTCAAACATATATATATTGATCGGTGCATAATTACATATCTTTTTGACGTGACATATATATATTGATCGGTGCATAATTACATATCTTTTTGTACCATTCTAACTTATGATTTGGTATGTTTTTGAGTTAAACTTGTGCTTTTAATAAAGTTTTGTGTATGTTTCAGTATAATAAGGTTGAGACTCATTATATGCATTTTGAAGACAAGTTAGCTCAAAACAGTGTCTGCAGATCAGTCATATTTACGGATTAACCTGTACTTGCTCAAAAAGAACCAGATAATGCGCCATACATCACTGGAAAGATACGGAAGTCTAGTTTCCGTAGCATTTTACGGTGCATGATTTGGAGTCTTCTAGAGGAAGTTATACATGATTTAGTAGCTCAAGGTCAAACATTCTGGCCTCAGTCCAGTTTCCGTGGGTCAGCTTGCAGGCCTCAGTTCAGCTACTTACACAAGTCAAATGAGGCGACACTCTTAATAGAATTTGTTCCAATGGGTGTCTAATATAATATATCCAAATTTCAGCCCCATTGGATAATTCTGGAGCCCTCAACATGTCAAATACCGAACCTGGTTCACAGACAAACCAGGCCTCAGTCCAGTTTTCGTGGGTCAGCTTGCACGCCTCAGTTCAGCTACTTTCACAAGTCAGATGAGGCAACACCCTTGATAGAATGTGTTCCAATGGATGTCTACTATAACATATCCAAATTTCAGCCCAATTGGATAAGTCTGGAGCCCTCAGCATGTCAAACCATGTGTTTAAAGCAGCCACACATGGAGGCAAAGCATGGGCTGCTGTTGAGCCATGTGCTTAAAGTAGCCACACATGGAGGCAAAGCATGGGCAGCTGTTGATCCATGTGCTTAAAGCAACTACACATGGAGGCAAAGCTTGTGGCAGCTGCAAAGCATGAGCTGCCACACATGGGCAGCTAAGAGACCAGCCAAGGGGGATGACGAATTTGAAGTCTATAAATACAGAGTTTCAACTCATTCAAAGGAGGATATCATTCCATCAATTACATTTCCATTGTACACCATCAAAGAGTTGTTTACACCATCAAAGAGTTGTCTTCTTTATCAAAGAGCTATCTTCTTCTTCTTTCTCTTTGTTTTTATTTTCTGTTTTGTATGTTCTTGCTATCCATTCAAATTATGGATAGCTAAATACTTTAGTTAGGGCTCGATTGAAGCCCTAATCATGTTTCTTTAAGGATTTCGATATGTCTTTGCTATAAACTACTTTTGTGATGCTTATTGATTAATTTCAGATCATATTTTACTCTTTACATATGTTATGTTATGCTTGATCATCATATGCATGCTGTGTATTGAGTTTGTTACATAGGTAAATTTAGATGACCGAGTCTTGTACCTATGAAAGTAACAAAAGAACTAGTTATAAGTTCTTGAAATTAATCATCATGAATAACTAGAATAGATACCATGTTCTAGAATTTGTGTGTTTGTCGATTTCCATTGTGTTATGCATTCTTAAAGTACAACTTAGTAGATACCATGCTAAACACTTTAAGAATGAAAAGAGTTAGAGTAGATACCCATGCCTAACTTGTTGTTTAGGGAAATCAATAACTTAAAGAGTAGATATCATGCCTTTAGGTTGACAAATATAAGCATCCAAAATCTGTTTTGTAGCATTGTGCATGTCGTTTGCTTAAGGAAAAAGATTAGTGGTGAACATCAAATCCCTAACTAGTTTTCTCATTGTTTTAACCTCAATCCAATTCTATTTTTAATCAAACGTTGTTTTCAATATTTAGCACAAATTAATCCAATCCTCGTGGGAACGATCTCGTATTTGCTTTTTATACTATTTATCTGATCTTGTGCACTTGCGAGTTAAAACGTGCATATAGTTGCTTAATTTTTAGGTTACTATTTGTTCAACATATATATATATATATATATATCACAAAACATCCCTAAGGTTCACGCACCTATCACAAATGGTCCCTACGAAATTTTTTAATTTAAAATTCATAAAATTTTGGTTTTCATTTTTAAATTTTGTGAATGTGAAATTATATATTGTATTTTAAATACACGTGACACTATATTATTGGAGATGTGGGCTCCACATATATGCCACATCAACAAACTAATGGAGTTTTTAAAAAATAATATAAAATTCATAAAACTTAAAAATGAAAAAACCAAGGGTTTATGGTTCATAAATGGTCCTCAAGGTTAAAATATTCTATAAATGGTTTTTTCATTTTTAAATTTTATGAATTTTAAATTATTTTAAAAAAAAAACTTCATTAGTTTGTTGATATATATCACGTCAGCAAACTAACGGATTTTTTGATAGAACCTAACGGCACAGACCATTTGTGATCTCACATACTAACCTTGAGGACCTGTTCAGCCTATTCTTAACAACTAAAATAAGTTATTAAAAACATCAACTTTAATTCTCGTAAGTGCACGAACCGTTTATAATATAGCTTATGTAAATACGAGGTCGATCCCACGGAGAATGGTATCTTAGTTCCAAGTTAAATTACTTAAAATGCTAGAAAAACATAGAACAAAGAAACTGACTAACTAGCTAAAGGCAAGGTCGAATTCAACAATGCCTTTTGCTAATTACTCAAGGTCTAGGACAGAATCCTAGCACCACACACACACACTCGAAATGGGGGGTTTTGTTGTTGAAATGAAAAGAAGAACGTGAAATGAAAGTGCTTGAAAGTAAACACTGGCAGCAATCAACAAGTTGTGAAACAAAGATTGAGAGGTGTTAGAGCCTCGGAATCTACCACTAGTCTTCCTATCCAAGTTATGAATGCATAGAAATTGACTCAAGCTTCATCAACAATAGATTATCGCATACAAGCCTATGGTATCTAGGTGCAGGATGCATGATTCTCCTAAGGCATGTGATTATGCATGGTATCTACACAACACGTGATCTCTAATATGCAAGCTAAGCATGGTATCTACTTAGAATAAAGCATACAACAGTCATTAAGCTCCTTGAGAATATGATAATCACACAAGTCCTAGAACATGGTATCTGTCCTAGTCAACCTATGGTTATTAACCCCTTGAATGATTCTTAGGCCATTCATGTGTTGCTTGTGAAACGAGAGTAGAATTGGTGAATCTAAACCCCTTCCCAACCTGTGCTAGATGCATAAAATCCTAGTTAGCTACTCCAAGAAAACATACATCAAGCACATAATAAACTGGAGATTAACAACTTGTTAATGAAAGCAAGGAAATCAATTAACTATAAAATCATCCATAACATTGAATATTCATGACTAGGGCTTCATCCTAAACCCTAACTAAATGGATTAGTTAAACATAACTATGAATACAGAAAATAAGAAATACATAGATGGGATAAAGAGAAGAGAAGAACTAGATGATGGCAGCAAGGAATTCCCAGAACAGCTCCAAGCTCTCTTCTCTCTTTGTGGTGAATCTGAATGTGTGTATGAGAGTAATGGATGAAGTGAATATGTGTGGCTGCCTCTCCATCTATCTATATGAGTGTGTAGGTCTCTATTTATAGAGTGCAATTTCGTCCTCCCCTTTGGCTGGTGAAGCACACCTCTCTTAGCTGCTCCCAACTGCTCCAGATGCCCATACTTGTCAACTACTCCAACTACCAAATACATGCTTTGGTATGGTTTCTTGATGGAAAGCTTGACTTTTGTTCATCTTTCTGAGTTCCTAAACTGATTTGACTCCAATGTATGGCTGCCCATGTGTAGCACATGGCTCTAGGGATGTAGACACATTAAATGTGATGGCAACCAACATGACATTTCTGTGAACCTAGTTCAGTCATTGACGTGCTGAGGGCTCCAGATTTATCCAATTGTGCTGAAATTTGGATATGTTATAATAGATACCCATTGGAACAACTTCTATCAAGGATGTATCCTCATCCAACCTGTGTAAGTTGCTGAAATGAGTCCTGTAAGATGACCTATGAAACTGGACTAACAAGGAGTGTGGCTCAAATTGGTTTTGTCTTTAAGCTCATATTCCTCTTGTGCCACTCAGCCCTTAACATGCATGAATTGTATCAAATGTCATCCCCTTGCTGTCTTAACCTTATCATTCCTCTTGTGCCACTCAGCCCTTAACATGCATGAATTGTATCAAATGCCATCCCCTTGCTGTCTTAACCTACAAAAACCCTAACATGAAAGATCAAAATGAGATGTCTTAACCTACATTACTAAGCAAAGAAGGCATGTGTTTGTGCCAAATAAATCACGGCCACGTTTCGTTGTTCTCTTTTTCCTTACAACGAAGGAAAAGCGCAAAGGCAAGGTTTTCTCGGCCTCTTAACCATAGCCTCATAGGCCGAGGCCGAGGACCATGCAAAGCACGACCGAAGATTTTATGGCCAGACCATCACGTGGCCTCACGGTCCCATGCTTCATTTAATGAAGTAATGCCTCTGACCATTACTGCAAATCCACTAGGGCATGAAGCATTTAATGCATGAGGGCATAAGGGAAGTGATTGAAGTCAGGATTTGGTAATCAGAGTGGTTAGGTACAAACATTCTTGCAAATGTTCTTACAAATAGTGGTCTCTTCACCAACCACTAACTCAGGAGCAGTTAATGCGTTCCCACGGCCAGAGGTGCAGAGCCCTCGATCAGGGCGGTGGCCGAGATTTGCCGAGATTTATGGGGGTCACACCACCATGCTTCACGATCCCAAATGCTGATCAGACCTAGCCATGCTTGCCCTGATCAGACTCCACTATGCAGGTCTTGTCAAAGCCTCGATTGTCCCTCCAGGACCCCTACTATAAATACCAAGCTCAAGACCACGCTCAAAGGGTCCAACACCAAAACCAAAAGCCTTCCACGGAGCAACTTATTTTTCTGTCACGCACTTTCAATATCTTTACATGCTTTCCTAGGAGTAGTGGTAGATTGTAAGAGACATCCATTCATCAATATATCATACGACCCTTGATTTCTCAAGGCGCCGGAGCATCATCCTTGTTATCGCCTTACTCACCCCATATATCATACGACCGTCGCTCCCTGAGCAACTCGCCGGAGCACCGCCCAAAATCCACCACCTACACCATTAAACGGCCTTGTAGCTCTCGGCCACAATCGTTTGATTAGAAGTCAAGAGGTCAAACAGGCGCATTACTTAAACTTTCCATACCCAAAAATCTATCAAACCCTCGACGCAAGGTAGACCGTGCTGGCACGCCCGCGCACAAGCCGCACCGCATCCAAAAGTAGGACTCGCGTGTTCGCGCACATCCCCTCGGCCCGGATCACCAGGCCGTGAGATTTGGGCTGCATATGCTTGGAAACATAAGTCAAGAAAATTCTAACAAGACTTTCCCTTTTGAAGGTCTTTCCAATTTTTCCTTGAGTTGGGCTGCATATGCTTGGAAACATAAGACAAAGGGCTTGAAGATCCATATTTTTCCAGATTTATTCGGAGTGAATAACAAGCCCAAAACCTGCCCACAAGCTGACTGCAATGCAATGTCATGCATGATGAAGTATTGTTGATAGTGGGAAGGTTAGGTGAAGCATATTCAATTCTTATAATTGAAGTGGAGTTTTCCAGCAGCCAATTGCAGACAAAGAAGATGAAGTGGGAGCTCTCCCACTAAGTTTAAAGACATAAAAATTGTTTTCAAATGTAATGGTGTGTTAGGTGAAGTTGGTGAAGTGAGTGTGGTAGGTAGAATCAATACTTAATTCAGATTTTCAACTTCCCTTAGGCCTATAAATAGTGAGGTTTCCCAAGCTTGTAAACACACCCCAAGGGGGGGAGCTCTCAAACATTTCTCTAGAGCTCCCCTCCCTTCTCTCCCTCAAATTCTCTTAGTTTTCCTTTCTAGTTCTCAATTGTTGTAATAAAATCCTTTTGCTAAATGTTTCTGAGTTCTTCTTAACTTTCCATTGTAATGTAAAATCTTTTCTTTAGCAATTCAAGTTTGAGTAGTTTCCAAGTTTCAATTATGGTTTTTGTTCTTATTCATTATGCTTATAAGTTAATATGCTAGTTTGAATGATTGATCACCATTAAGGCTTGCATGTTAGCTATCTTGGTTTGAATTAAGAGTAGACACCATGCTTTAATTCGAATTGAACTATGAATAGGAAGAGTATGTATGGACATTCGACAACAGGGATTAGATACACGCTTGGTTGTTTAAAATGTTCTTCTATGCTTAATGGGTTCCTAATGCTTAATTTAGGTTAAACAACAAATGATCAAGTTAGGGAATTAGGAACACAAGGTTAGGACCAGACACCATGGCTTAGTCATACTTTAGCTAGAATCAATCCGTTAATCTAAATTAAACTTGGGAACTTATTCGCTTGAGTTAATTTCTTTTCTTTCTTTCTTGCTTGATTTATTTTCTTTCTTTTTTTCATTTCTGTTTTGTACAGGGAATTGAATTAAATCAATCTATCATCAATCCTCGTGGGATCGACCTCGCACTTACATATGCTAAACTACCAACGGCTCATGCACTTGTTAGTATCACAAGTTGAGGATGCAGCTGAATCTATTTTGGTGCAGCTGAATCGACGCAACAATATTGGTGAAGGAAACATTTGATTGACTAAATGACCAACTAAAATTGGAATCCTAAAAGAAAACAATTACGCAATTAAGCAAAGAATTGAAATCACAAAGATAAGTCTTAAACTTACAAATTAGATTACCTGATTAGATGGAGGAAAACGGCCATTCGTTGTTGGCAAAGTCATACTTAAATAATGGGTGCGTGAAGTGAGGTTTGTGAATAACCTCCTTTTCTTAGTTGTTTAATTTTTTTCTACGTAAGCAAATAATAAATAGTTATTCTTCTAGTTAATAAATAATAATAAATTAGAAGAGATTGATGGAATAATAACCAATAAAAAAAAATTCTTACTTGAGAGTGATGTCTTTTTCTTTCGTTTCTCAAAACTAGGTTTTAATCTGGCGTTACTTATCCTTTTTGGCCTCACACATGAGGGATCTAACACTGGTGTCTCATTATACGAACCGCTAACTCTATTAGTGTCTACAAGAGTATTATCTTTCAATACTCCATTGCTTTCTTCATTAGAAATTCCAACTGGTTTAGACTTCAGCATATATTTTTCAATCAATTATTCCATTTCTTTCAATTTTTGCATTGCAATTCTATGAGTGTTATCTGTCTCCGCTTCCTTACTCAATATATCATAAGCCATTCGCATCAGACTATTCGGACGCAAAGTCACTGATGATTTATCACTTACTTGTAAAGATTCTCCATGCTCAATTGCATCCCATCCTTTCTTTGCTTCTTTTGTCCACCACTTCAATATGTACTCAGATGGTATCTTAGTAACCTCTTTTACATTCAACACCTTTAGAGCATGATGACATAATAAACGCATGGATTCAAACATCTTGCAACTGCATAAGACATTGAAATTTAAAGAGTTAAATTAGACAACATGCACTCTTTTGCGACCCTCCTCTTTAAGCTCAAAAGTTTGGAGTGTTCCATCACTTCCAGTTTGACGCATTCTTACCGCTAAACTATCAATAACCTCAGTTTCAAATAATTTTTTTTTTTTTATGCTGTAGATATTAGCAGCATGAAGCAAAAGTCCACTTTTTATGGCAGCTCTGGAAGGTAATCCCTGATTATATCGAAAGTTTCTTCCAACTCTCGTGATTGCATACCATTTGTTTGTTTATCATAATGATGCACAAATTCAGTAAGCTTCATTGTTTTAGTACACATATGATTTAAAACATTATTCATACTCTCACTTTTTTGAGAAGCTTTGATCCTGACAGTGAAAGTATCTAGGCTAAACACTGGACACCACTTTTCACGAAGCTGATATAAGGTCTTAAGCCATGTGTTATCTGCAAGGTCAAACTTTGAAATCATTTCATTCCAAGTACACTCAAATTCAGACTTTGTCTCATCTCCTTCAAGATAATCATAAGAACTTGCTAACTTCAGTGTTGCATTTCTTGATATGTGCCATGTGCATAAACGATGATATGTCCCCAGAAAAACTATGGAGATGGCATTTGCCATTGCTTGACATTGATCAGTATAAATGGTTACAGGTTTTCGATTTCCCATGGATTCTAAGAATGTCTCAAACAACCACGGAAATGTAGGAATCTTTTCATCCAACAAAAAGGCACAGCCAAATAACACATTATGCCAATGATGGTTAACCCCTACAAAAGGAGCACAAATCATGTTGTACCTGTTGGTTCGATATGTAGTATCAAATACGATCACATCCCCAAAGCACTCATAATCAAGTCTGGACCTTCCATCCCTCCAAAAAAAGTTTGTCATTCAGTTTTCTTGATCTACTTGCACTATGTAAAAGAACACTAGATCTTCAACTTGCTTGTGCTTGAAAAGATTGATCAAGCTTTAAGCATCGCCTGCTTCAAGTAGATTCATTTTTTCCCTACTGACAACATTGTAGCAATCTGTCTTTGTAAATCCAACATTTTGAGATCCGCATACTTCTTCTGCTAAATACGAATATGTATTTGAAGTTCTTATACCTGCACTCACCATGGTTTTAATCACACCCTTATGAGATTATGAAATTTTATGATTTGATCGCAAAAAATTGTCTTTCATCTGGTCTTGCAAGCTTATGATTGTGATTAGGATTAAAGGTAGAAACTTTCCACACATCACCTTCCAATGAAAATTGAATTTTGGCTTTGCACCCTGTTCTGGTCTCTAGTCTATCAATTGCTTTCTCTTTACAAGGGTCACTATCTTCTCTAAAACCTTCTTTTGAACACACAAAATTAAGTTGTCTCACAACTCCATATTTGTCATATCTTTTTTGTTTTCTTCAAATGCTAAGGCTAATGCTTGCACCATACTCATTATAGAGATCATAAGCTTCTTGCTAGTTGTACACCATCTTCCCATACAAATTTTCACCAGAAGATTCTTCAAGATTCCCAAATGTAGGAGTTTTTTCTTGATCGTTGCTTTTGGTGTTTTCTTCATCACTTCCGAGATCAATGACTACATTATTCAACGAAAGAAATAATTTTTGTGAGATGATAATGAATAACTATAGGAAGAAATAATTTTCGTAGCATATAACACAAAAATAAATTTAAAAATTCAATAAATTGAGTAGATTAGAAGGTAATATAACATATCAATGATAAAAACTATAGGAAACAGTAAAAAAAATATATATATATTTATCCCAACGAAGCTGCACAGACCATTGATCTATGATATTTTTATTATACTGTGCAAATATGTTGTAATAGTAATTTAATATATAAACAAACCCTTGTACCATAAAAAAGGAAAGAAATGTAGAAATTAAAAGACGATGTTGGAGCAAAGCCAATACATATGCATAAGTTGATGTTCGGAGGGTGTTGAACAAATAGTAACCTAAAAATTAAGCAACTATATGCACGTTTTAACTCGCAAGTGCACAAGATCAGATAAATAGTATAGAAAGCAAATACGAGATCGTTCCCACGAGGATTGGATTAATTTGTGCTTAATTTATTTTCCTTAAACTAAATGGCATTCGGTGTAGACAAAGTGTTAAAAAATGATGATTTTCTTATGATGGTATTGAAAACTGAAAATTTAAATACTAAATATTGAAAACAGCGTTTGATTAAAAATAGAATTGGATTGAGGTTAAAACAATGAGAAAACTAGTTAGGGATTCGATGTTCACCACTAATCTTTTTCCTTAAGCAAACGACATGCACAATGCTACAAAACAGATTTTGGATGCTTATGTTTGTCAACCTAAAGGCATGATATCTACTCTTTAAGTTATTGATTTCCCTAAACAACAAGTTAGGCATGGGTATCTACTCTAACTCTTTTCATTCTTAAAGTGTTTAGCATGGTATCTACTAAGTTGTACTTTAAGAATGCATAACACAATGGAAATCGACAAACACACAAATTCTAGAACATGGTATCTATTCTAGTTATTCATGATGATTAATTTCAAGAACTTAGAACTAGTTCTTTTGTTACTTTCATAGGTACAAGACTCGGTCATCTAAATTTACCTATGTAACAAATTCAATACATAGCATGCATATGATGATCAAGCATAACATAACGTATGTAAAGAGTAAAATATAATCTGAAATTAATCAATAAGCATCACAAAAGTAGTTTATAGCAAAGACATATCGAAATCCTTAAAGAAACATGATTAGGGCTTCAATCGAGCCCTAACTAAAATATTTAGCTATCCATAATTTGAATGGATAGCAAGAACATACAAAACAGAAAATAAAAAGAGAAATAAGAAGAAGATAGCTCTTTAATAAAGAAGACAACTCTTTGATGGTGTAAACAACTCTTTGATGGTAGACAACTCTTTGATGGTGTAGACAAATCTTTGATGGTGTACAATGGAAATGTAATTTATGGAATGATATCCTCCTTTGAATGAGCTGAAACTCTCTATTTATAGGCTTCAAATTCGTCCTCCCCCTTGGCTGGTCTCTTAGCTGCCCATGTGTGGCAGCTCATGCTTTGTCTCCCATGTGCTTTGTCTCCCATGTGTGGTAGCTCATGCTTTGCAGCTGCCACAAGCTTTGCCTCCATGTGTGGTTGCTTTAATCACATGGATCAACAGTTGCCCATGCTTTGCCTCCATGTGTGGCTGCTTTAAGAACATGGCTCAATAGCTGCCCATGCTTTGCTCCATGTGTGGCTGCTTTAAGCACATGTGACAGCAAAGGTTTGTCTGTGAACCAGATTCGGTTTTTGACATGCTGAGGGCTCCAAACTTATCCAATTGGGCTGAAATTTGGATATGTTATAGTAGACACCCATTGGAACAACTTCTATCAAGGGTGTCGCCCCATCTGACTTGTGCAAGTAGCTGAACTGAGGCCTGCAAACTGACCCATGAAAACTGGACTGAGGCCTGGATTGTCTGTGAACCAGGTTCGGTATTTGACATGCTGAGGGCTCCAGACTTATCCAATGGGGCTGTAATTTGGATATGTTATAGTAGACACCTATTGGAACAACTTCTATCAAGGGTGTCACCCCATTTGACCTGTGAAAGTAGCTGAACGGAGGCCTGCAAAGTGACCTACGGAAACTGGACTGAGGCCCGAATGTTTGACCTTGAGCTACTAAATCATGTATAACTTCCTCTAGAAGACTCCAAATCATGCACCGTAAAATGCTACGGAAAGTAGACTTCCGTATCTTTCCAATGATGTATGACGCATTTTCTGGTTCTTTTTGAGCAAGTACAGGTTAATCCGTAAATATGACTGATCTGCAGACATTGTTTTGAGCTAACTTGTCTTCACAATGTAAATAATGAGTCTCAACCTTATTATACTGAAACATACACAAAACTTTATTAAAAGCACAAGTTTAACTCAAAAACATACCAAATCATAAGTTTGAATGGTACAAAAAAGATATGTAATTATGCACCGATCAAATACCCCCAAACCTAGATTTTACTAGTCCTCGAGTAAAACAAAATGAAAATAAAGATAAAAACGAACTAGACCACTTTCGTAGGTAACTCGATTGCATTGAGCACATGCAACAAGCCTTTAAACCTCTAGGCATCCCTAGTAGGAGGAGTTGTGTCTCCTGAGGGTTTAACAGTTACGATACCCACAAACGTTTTACTGACTCTACAAAACAAAAGGTTAGAAAACTAACTTTGAAAACAACTAATGAAAATGAAAGAACACTTTAGTCATACCTTCAACACCATAGAGTTGCCAAGATAGATGATCAATAAGTGTGTACAGTGGAAGCTATAGCTCAAAGGCACACGGCTTCAAAGTAAACATACTCAGTTCTTGAAGGAAGAACATGCTTCAACTCTAATTCTCACATATAGCACTCAATCACTCAGAACCTATGGCTTTATTCTCTCAAATAAGCAAAATGAGTATATGAAATAGAAGCACAATATTTGGTTAGATCTCATGAAGGGAATCAAATACTAAGAATAGAGATACACACATACATACCAGCACCCATGAATACATCCTCAAAGATCAGCTAGGTCTTTCACAAGGTTGTAATGAAAGGCTAAGGTTAAGGGAAGTGAAAGAATTGGAAGGAACACAATTAACTTAAGAACATACCAAGGTTGCATTCTTCATTGATCTGCAAGGTATCATTCATTTAGAATGGTATGGCTGCAACTTCATAGGATCATCTGGCATAGACCTTAAATTTCACATTTAGATCAAATCGAAACACTTTCTTTTTTTTTTTTTTTTTTTAATTTTTTTTTTTTTTGTGACTTGATCTACTTCTTCTTTAACTTTATTGCACAGATTCACACCAATTTACATTTAGGAATGTGGCAGCAACTTCCTTGCTTCAAACTTTATCTTGGCACACCTTGGTATATTTCTAAGCTTTATAAGGTATGGCTATAATAAGTTTAAATATCTCAGATTGAGATACAAAGTTAGGGGAATCATGAGGGTGATAGAAGAAAATGGCTTGAAGTGTTTGGCTACAAGAGAGCTGATGGAACACACGAATGGGTAGGGTGAAAAGAAAGCACAGAGAATGGTTATACACACATAGCCTAGCATCATTTCAATGAGTTCATTCATGAGTGAGAGCATGCACCTGATATCTGCAAATAGAATCATCCTTAGTATTCAATCAAAATGGAACAATGAGATCATTTTAGAGTGAATTGAAGAAAATAAGTAGAGATGAGGAATAGAAACACTTTAAACCCTCTCAAGAAAGCAATTAGGCTCGAAATAGCTCACTAGGGTAGTCTCTACTATTATCCTTCAAGAACCTGAGCATGGTACTTTAGCCACCAGAATTCTAAGAGCAAAAGCTTTGTGAAGTGTAAAATGTTTGATATGAAAATCTCAATGGCAGCTCCATAGCATTGGTTGTATGACATTCTAAAAAAATTAGTAACAAGTGAACGAAAATTGGAAACATAAATGAACAAAAATTGAAAATTGAAAACACAAATTAACAAAAAATTGAAATACAAGTAAACAAAAATTGAAAATTGAAAACACAAATTAACAAAAAATTGAAATACAAATAAACAAAAATTGAAAACCTCCATTGATACCCCCAGACCTGAATTGGACATTGTCCCCAATGTGAAAGCATATAAGAAAACAGAAAACATGGATTAAGGGTAACCTTGGCACTACACGGTTCATCCTTCAAACATAGCATTTCTCAAAATGCTATCGATGGCTGAGCTCACCCATGCTCTTCTTCTGACTCACTTTCCGAAGGGTCTGAAACAGACGAATCATATGGCTCCATCTATCATCAACTCATCCATCTGCTCCACGAAGTCTCGGAACCTTGTGGTCATGTACACTAATTGGAAGTGAAACTCGTCAAGCACACTTAAGTAAATGCCAAACTCGTCTCGAATGTTACCTGTACAGTACATGTGACTGCTCACGACAACAGTTCTTGCCACAAACCTCCGATCTAGCAGATATTCCCTCCAAGTATCTAGACAATGTGCCAGCGCTGCAATCTGCATCTCTTCCAATCCACAATCCAGATCCCAATTTGGAACCATGTCTTCAATTGCCTCTATCACCCTACCTCTTTGAAACAGAAAGGCATCTATGGTAACTGCTGAGGGATCCATGGCAAACACAACCACGAGCACCTCAATCACCTCAAACACCCGTTGCATAATGGTGTCCTCTCCCTTAGGATCTTCTGGTGGGATAGCTGGCAGTGAGCTCAACAAAACCATTGGGCGAGGCACCTTCACCATGCTCAATTTGGACTCCTCCTCCTTGAGCTTTCCACCGACGGCCTCCTGGAGTTTCTCCATTGACAAGATCTACAATAAACAACAATTTGGAGAATGTTTGGTTCGGGAGGAAGAGGAAGCTGAGATGTTCAGGGTTAGAGGGCGGCTAGATCAAATGAACGAAAGAGAGTTTATTTTTAGGGTTAATGTAGGTAGTGTTTCAGAGAAAGAGAAGGTTTTTTTTTTTTTTTTAAATTTAAAATTTTAATTTAATTTTTAATTTTATAAATTTAATTATTATTATATATATATATATTTTTTTTGAATAAAACACACGAATATACAAGTGACTCATGGATTACCAGTTAAGAACCTCAGAAAACACAGCCAGGGGATCCGGGAAGTTTGGAGAGGTCACAATGGTCCCGCTTAAAACCCAAACTTCTTAGACACCCAAGGTGTCGCCTATAGAACTCCTAGACACTGTATTAACAGAGGTGCTCATTGGAGTTACCATAAGTCAACTCATATGAAAAAATTTTTTTTTTTTTTTTTTTTTTTTGGTAAAAAGAAACATAAACTTAAAATAATAAGAAAACAAATTAAGGGAAAGGATTAGAATGCTCCCCCTTGAAGCAATTAGGTCGAGCATAGATGTAATTGAATGGGCTGCAAAATAGAAAAAAAATTGCACGGGGTAAGCTCATAAGAATTTACGAAAAATAAATTTATAAATAAATAAATAAAGAAAATTAAACATTGGGTTGCCTCCCAATAAGCGCTTGGTTTATAGTCGTTAGCCAGACTATTGGACTCTCATGCAATGTACTGAACAGGTTGGAGAGTCACATCCTCCTCTCTATGCTCAAAGCTCATCTCAATATAAGGCTTTACTCTATTCCCATTCACCATGAATGTCTGATTCTTCTCTTTGCTATGAACCTCCAAAGCCCCATGAGGGAAAACCTTTGTAACACGTAAGGACCATACCACCTAGACTTGAGCTTACAGGGAAAAGTCTCAATTTTGAATTGTAGATCAACACCTTCTGTCCCACATGAAACTCCTTCCTAACTAGCTGCTTATCATGATACGCCTTGGTCCGCTCCTTATACAACTTAGCATTCTCATATGCATCATACCTCAACTCTTCTAGCTCATTCAGCTGTAACTTCCTCTTGTCACCTGCTTGTTGCATATCAAAATTGAATTTTTTAATAGCCCAATATGCTCTATGCTCCAACTCCACTGGTAGGTGACATGCCTTTCCAAAGACTAAACGATATGGGGACATGCCAATTGGGCTTTTGTACGCAGTCCGATATGCCCATAAGGCATCATTCAAGCGTAGAG
The DNA here is from genome assembly GCA_020226455.1 of Prunus salicina. Lineage (NCBI taxonomy): Eukaryota > Viridiplantae > Streptophyta > Magnoliopsida > Rosales > Rosaceae > Prunus > Prunus salicina. Next base: position 30,233,826 of record CM035341.1, read on the forward strand.
ACCAATCCTTCCTTATAGTATTCACTGTCTTCTCTAGGATGCTTTTGATCTCTTTATTGCTTATCTCTACTTGACCACTGGTTTGAGGATGATATTGAGTGCCAACCTTATGTGTGATCCCATATTTCTTCATTAAGGAAGCAAAAACTTGGTTATTGAAATGGCTACCTCCATCACTAATTATCGCCCTTGGTGTCCCAAACCTAGTAAAGATGTTATCCTGCAAGAATTTCACAACAACTTTGTGATCATTAGTTTTTGAGGGGACAGCCTCAACCCATTTAGATACATAATCCACACCCACAAGAATATATAAATAACCAAAGGAGTTAGGAAATGGACCCATGAAGTCGATACCCCACACATCAAAGAGCTCCACCACTTGAATGTTTTGCAATGACATTTGATTTCTAGAAGAGATATTCCCTGTCCGTTGGCATCTATCACAAGCCCTGCAAAACCAAAAAGAATCTTTAAACACATTAGGCCAATAGAACCCAGATTGTAATACCTTAAGTGATGTTCTCTTCGCTCCAAAGTGTCCTCCACATGCAAATTGATGACAATGTTGGAGAATGCTCATATGCTCCTCCTCTGAAACACATCTTCTGATAATTTGATCTGGACAAAATTTGAACAAGTAGGGCTCGTCCCAATAATAATGCCTAGACATAGACACTAATCGTTTCCTTTCTTGGCTAGACATACCTGGAGGAAAAACCTTAGTAGTTATATAATTAACAATATCTGCATACCATGGAAGTTGTAAATCAATTGCAAATAACTGCTCATCTGGAAAGTTTTCACTCAAGGGAAGCTTGTTTTCTTCCTCATCATGAAGTAACCTGGACAAGTGATCTGCAACCACATTCTCACTACCCTTCTTGTCCTTAATCTCAAGATCAAATTCTTGCAGTAAGAGCACCCATCTAATCAACCTAGGCTTAGCATCTTTCTTTGTAAAACAGGCCCTAGGCTCTAAAAGCCTACAGAGGGGGGGTGAAGTAGGCTATATGGTAATAACCTATCTTTTTAAATTTTAAGCCCAGCTAAGAATTAATAAGCGGAAACATAAACACATGCACAACCATGGTGTTTAATTACTTAGCATATGCAGTGAGTAAACAGAACTGACTGCATAAAACTAGATTGATACAACGACACCACGTATTAATACAAACGGAAACCCTTGTGATTTTTGGATCAATACAATGCAACGCCGATTGATCCATGTCAGGGTATGATGTCATTTGAAAGAATGCAGCAAGTACAACTAATGACAACAAGAATATAAACATACACAAAGATTTGTTAACCCAGAAACCCAACAAGGGGAAAAACTGGGGGACCAAGCCAGTAAGAGAATCCACTATCAATGAGAAGTACAAGATACAAAAGGAGTTGAGCTCCATCTACACTCAGTAGGCAGCTAACTTTCTAACCTTCTAGCAAAGCACAATATTAGCTCATCTACACACAATAGGCAGCTAACTATCTAACCTTCCAGAAAAGCACAATCTTTACTTCTCAGCAGCAAGTTCTCTTCCAGTCTTTGCATGAGCATTCAGCTCCAATTGCAACAGACAAATCTTCATGGTTTGCAACAGCACGAAGCTCTAAGTTGCAGAAAGTATAATGATATGAAGTGAGTTGTGGTTTCAGATTTTCATCTCTCTTAATCACAAAGGATGATTAAGCTAGACAAATGAAACCAAGTGTTGTGATGATTAAACTAGAAGTAATGAACTTGAAGCATATAGTTTAAATCAACATAACAACAATGAAACAAAAGACTCAGCCGGAATCAATGTGAATATACTTGGAGGAAGTTTATGTGTATGCAATCATACTCATACTCTCAAGTAATTAACAATGGCTGAAATAATAAAATAGTTTTTGAATGCTCAAGAGCATATATAAAATGATTTCAAAAACATAATTGTGGTTTCAGATTTTCATCTTTCTTAATCACAAAGAATGATTAAGTTAGACAAATGAAACCAAGTGTTGTGATGATTAAACTAGAAGTAATGAACTTGAAGCATATAGTTTAAATCAACATAACAACAATGAAACAAAAGACTCAGCCGGAATCAATGTGAATATACTTGGAGGAAGTTTATGTGTATGCAATCATACTCATACTCTCAAGTAATTAACAATGGCTGAAATAATAAAATAGTTTTTGAATGCTCAAGAGCATATATAAAATGATTTCAAAAACATAATTGTGGTTTCAGATTTTCATCTTTCTTAATCACAAAGAATGATTAAGTTAGACAAATGAAACCAAGTGTTGTGATGATTAAACTAGAAGTAATGAACTTGAAGCATATAGTTTAAATCAACATAACAACAATGAAACAAAAGCAGTCATTTAATCAAAGTGAGAATAAACTTGGAGTAAGCTTTATGTGTATGCAATCATACTCATAACTCTCAAGAATTCAAGATGACTGAAATAAGTTTTTGAATGTTCTAAAAACTGATATGATGATCTTTCAAAAACATAAATATGGAAGCATAGCAAAAGCTAAGTTTAAAACGTGATGCCAAATGCTCAATGATGCTTACCTCTTCATCAAAACTAAGTTCAGTATTTATAGAGAAATGAAGAGTAAGTTTCAATAAAGAGGAGTTAAATAACCAAGAACTAGGTTCAGTCAGGAACCTGGTTTCAAGAAGAATATTTCCAGCTTTGAAGAAAAAACAATAGTTTCAATGAAGTGGAACTGTTTTGAAACTATTGATTCCATGATGAACAATAGTTTCAAGAAGCATATGTCTGAACGAAAAGAGAATGAAGATGCAGAGGATATTTGTTTTTTAATCATTTTCAGAAACCAAGTGCAGAGAAGATATTTCTAATAAACTATCAGTTGATTTCTGCGATGAATGGATTAAAACATATATAGGATGGATTGATACAAAATGAAACAGAAAACGATTTTAAAGTTGTATCAATCCAAGTGTAACAATCCTAGTGAATGTATGCAATGAAATTAACTATTTGGATTGCAAAAGATGACACTTTTGAATCTAGCATGTGCATTCAAACAGACTTAACCAATATTTATACTCTAGCAAAATACATTGGTTTTGTCATAAGAGAAGAGCCAAAATATAATCCTTACAATCTCTCCCTTTGGCCTTTTCTTAAACAAAACCACAAGGACCAAAGAAACCACAAAGAGTATTTTGATAATCTGTTTGGAGTTTATGTATTGATCAGAAGTATGGTTCTTGTATTACAGATCAATACAACACATTCCAAATATTAAACAAATCACACACATGAGATAAACATTTAGAAGGTGTGAATTAGTTTGAGTGTATGCATGATGATTCATGAGTGAATGCATGATTTAGACTTACCTTGAGCAGCAATGAAGACTTGTAAAGATCACTGATAAATTCTGTCTTCACCAGTAGACCTAAACTAGTTAGGAAAACTATGCAGACTCCTAATCAACATACATTGGTTTTGATCTTAAGAGAAGAGCCAACTACAATTTGTTACGATCCTTACAATCTCTCCCTTTGGCCTTTTCTTAAGCAAAACCACATTTGAACAATAAGAATTAATACCTAGAACAAAGAGAACTTTAGAACTGAACCTGCACATTCTCCACAAGATTTTATCAATAGATTTCAAACAGTATAAGCAGATACTATTCAAGGAATCAATATCGACCAAACTAGAATGAGCAATCAATCAAAAGACAAGTTCACAAAGTTCAGCAATTGCAGAAAATATTGTTCACAAATACACACAAACTCTCCCCCTTTTTGTCTAGAAAAGACAAAGGCAGAAACAACCAATAAACTAAGTAAGATCTCAACAAAAGATCTCCCCCTTAAATGAAGCATCTTCCTCTTGTCAAAGCAACATCAAATATGCAATAATAGAAGATAACAACAGCAAAGAGTTCAGGCTCAACAACAGAAGAAAATCATATGGAAGAGCATGCAACCAAAGATTTGAGAAAATTAACATCATGTCAAGTATGAAGTTGAAGGTTGCAAATCAAAAGGCTTAAGAACTTTATGGAAATAATGTTTTCAATGAAGTAACCACAAAGTCTTAGCACAACAAAGTAACATTAATTTACTTCACACTTCCTAGATACCCAAGAAGTTGTTCAAAGATAACTTTGACACATGTAAAGCAAATTAGATATAATAACCTACACAAGATTGTATTAGACAATTTCAAGCATGAGGAGCAGATTATAATTGCCATAGATAAATAGATAACAACTAAAATTAACTTAAATGTTATCAGTGAAATATAGCCAAAAGAACAAAATTCTAAGATCCAAAAAAAACTTCTTTTTTTCTCATTTTTTTCATTTAGTCTTATAAAGATAAATGGTTCACAAAAAAAAGACCAAAATAAATCAGCAAGGTAAAATTAAAACACAAGCAGCAATTACAAAACAAGTAGTTGCTCTCCCTCAAAACAGTCACTTGGAGCTCTCCCTCAAACTGAGCATAGCTACAGTGTAATATTTAAGGCATGGAGAGCATATTCTAATCCAAAACAGTGAGAGTCGAACATATAAAAATCTGACAGTATCAATCTGAGGAATGCAACTATCACAGAGATTAGTGTGGTGGCAGATTATAGAATTGTTCTATAATAATGGAATTCAAGAGTGAAGTTTTGCACCTTACACTACACAGAGAGGGTTTTAGACTTAATCACAAACAAACCAACATAGTTTTGTTTTTGGTACACCAATCAATGCATGTTGAAACGATATCAGTGAGTGTATTGGTATAAGGTCACCAGATTTACCAATCCTTGTAAATAGTTTTTATACAGACAGCATGTGTATAAAACAGATAAACTCTAAGGATTGATTTACTTTTCAAAGCTTGTTCAAAAGTAAAACTTAAGAACATGAATTTCTTGGTAACAGATTTAAAGGAATTAAAACTCCATCTCAACACAACATGATGAATGAACATGCAAACACACAATGTGAAAAAAAAAATTATCGAGTATAAGATGAATCATGAGAGTTTCAAGATAAAAATCTTATGAACAATAGAGATTTAGAAAAGTATTTAAGCATGAATTCACAAACTTATATCACAACAAAGTTAACACGAAATCTCTTTTGATTTTCATTTCCTAGAAACTCATGAAGGTGTTCAGGTAAATCCATTTTTGATCCCAACAAAAGATTATGTTTCACATTTTCTTTATTTTCTGGATCTCTCTTCTTTTTTTTTTTTTATTTCTTTTTTTTTTTTATTTGCTTTGCAAATAACATATGCACACTAGACATTGCTAGAAAGGCAGCAATTTCCAAGCAAGTCAAGTATATACACCTTTTCCTGTTGGGTGCTACACCTATGCATAACCAGACTTTAAATTTTCAATTTCTTTTTATCACATAAAGTCTTTTTGAAATCTGAACAGATTATCTGAAGTAATTCATGAGAAATCTTGTACTTAAAGTTTGTTCATGAAGACAAGTTGATCTAAGCAAGAAACCAGCAAAATATTACAATCCTAAATCAAAAAGTTCAAGATATTTTTCTCATTGAAACTCATCAGATGCAAAGGTAACAAGATTAATGCACATGATCATGCAATCACACAATGTTATGCAATAATGTAAGTTGAGAAGAGATGCAGCATTAACCCTTAAGTCTAATACCAGGTCATTTCCTTAAGAACTCAAATCTGAAAAAAATATGAAGTGGTAAGACAACCACTACAAACAAACTTGGGAAAGCATTTGACAACTCACGTATAAAGTAAGCCACAACCATAAGTTCTTCATATTTTTCAATTAACTCTTCTGCACTAACAATTTGTTCAACATCATTTTCAATTTCTTTTTCAAAGTGCTTCCAAGCTCAACAACAATAAGACATTACTAGCACAATGATACCAAATGATTGACCCTCTAGTTCTATTTCTTCATTGACACTGGTCAAGACAATGGTCTTGCCTTTCTTAGAACCATTAATGTCCATTGCCATTTCATACGTTCTGAAAGAATCTATTACATGATGAAACTTCACAGTTTTGAATGTAAACAAAATGTTCAAGGCAAGAACAACAAACATAGCAATCAAAGCTCTCCTATTTGAGTAAGCAAGGAAATGTTCTTGAACAGTCCATCCATCCTTAATCTTTTTCTTTTTGGTTCATGCTATTCAAAGGGATTAATCTTGGTTGGTGGAGTCCAACCATCAACAGCTTCTATCAAAGCTCAGAAGTATTCACCATTAAATAATGGTGTATTGAGCCATAGAGCAGTGAGCTCTATCTCTTCCATAGAGATGAATTGAAGCAGGATCTACACTAATTAAAATGTAGTGCCTGCTCTGATACCAATTGTAAAACAGGCCCTAGGCTCTAAAAGCCTACAGAGGGGGGGTGAAGTAGGCTATATGGTAATAACCTATCTTTTTAAATTTTAAGCCCAGCTAAGAATTAATAAGCGGAAACATAAACACATGCACAACCATGGTGTTTAATTACTTAGCATATGCAGTGAGTAAACAGAACTGACTGCATAAAACTAGATTGATACAAACGACACCACGTATTAATACAAACGGAAACCCTTGTGATTTTGGATCATACAATGCAACGCGTATTGAATCCATGTCAGGGTATGATGTATTTGACAGAATGCAGCAAGTACAACTAATGACAACAAGAATATAAACATACACAAAGATTTGTTAACCCAGAAACCCAACAAGGGGAAAAACTGGGGGACCAAGCCAGTAAGAGAATCCACTATCAATGAGAAGTACAAGATACAAAAGGAGTTGAGCTCCATCTACACTCAGTAGGCAGCTAACTTTCTAACCTTCTAGCAAAGCACAATATTAGCTCATCTACACACAATAGGCAGCTAACTATCTAACCTTCCAGAAAAGCACAATCTTTACTTCTCAGCAGCAAGTTCTCTTCCAGTCTTTGCATGAGCATTCAGCTCCAATTGCAACAGACAAATCTTCATGGTTTGCAACAGCACGAAGCTCTAAGTTGCAGAAAGTATAATGATATGAAGTGAGTTGTGGTTTCAGATTTTCATCTCTCTTAATCACAAAGGATGATTAAGCTAGACAAATGAAACCAAGTGTTGTGATGATTAAACTAGAAGTAATGAACTTGAAGCATATAGTTTAAATCAACATAACAACAATGAAACAAAAGACTCAGCCGGAATCAATGTGAATATACTTGGAGGAAGTTTATGTGTATGCAATCATACTCATACTCTCAAGTAATTAACAATGGCTGAAATAATAAAATAGTTTTTGAATGCTCAAGAGCATATATAAAATGATTTCAAAAACATAATTGTGGTTTCAGATTTTCATCTTTCTTAATCACAAAGAATGATTAAGTTAGACAAATGAAACCAAGTGTTGTGATGATTAAACTAGAAGTAATGAACTTGAAGCATATAGTTTAAATCAACATAACAACAATGAAACAAAAGACTCAGCCGGAATCAATGTGAATATACTTGGAGGAAGTTTATGTGTATGCAATCATACTCATACTCTCAAGTAATTAACAATGGCTGAAATAATAAAATAGTTTTTGAATGCTCAAGAGCATATATAAAATGATTTCAAAAACATAATTGTGGTTTCAGATTTTCATCTTTCTTAATCACAAAGAATGATTAAGTTAGACAAATGAAACCAAGTGTTGTGATGATTAAACTAGAAGTAATGAACTTGAAGCATATAGTTTAAATCAACATAACAACAATGAAACAAAAGCAGTCATTTAATCAAAGTGAGAATAAACTTGGAGTAAGCTTTATGTGTATGCAATCATACTCATAACTCTCAAGAATTCAAGATGACTGAAATAAGTTTTTGAATGTTCTAAAAACTGATATGATGATCTTTCAAAAACATAAATATGGAAGCATAGCAAAAGCTAAGTTTAAAACGTGATGCCAAATGCTCAATGATGCTTACCTCTTCATCAAAACTAAGTTCAGTATTTATAGAGAAATGAAGAGTAAGTTTCAATAAAGAGGAGTTAAATAACCAAGAACTAGGTTCAGTCAGGAACCTGGTTTCAAGAAGAATATTTCCAGCTTTGAAGAAAAAACAATAGTTTCAATGAAGTGGAACTGTTTTGAAACTATTGATTCCATGATGAACAATAGTTTCAAGAAGCATATGTCTGAACGAAAAGAGAATGAAGATGCAGAGGATATTTGTTTTTTAATCATTTTCAGAAACCAAGTGCAGAGAAGATATTTCTAATAAACTATCAGTTGATTTCTGCGATGAATGGATTAAAACATATATAGGATGGATTGATACAAAATGAAACAGAAAACGATTTTAAAGTTGTATCAATCCAAGTGTAACAATCCTAGTGAATGTATGCAATGAAATTAACTATTTGGATTGCAAAAGATGACACTTTTGAATCTAGCATGTGCATTCAAACAGACTTAACCAATATTTATACTCTAGCAAAATACATTGGTTTTGTCATAAGAGAAGAGCCAAAATATAATCCTTACATTCTTACTAAACAAAAATCTCAAAGCAGCATGATCAGTGAAAACAATAACTTGGGAACCAATCAAGTAGGACCTAAACTTCTCTAAAGCAAATATAACAGCTAACAATTCTTTTTCAGTAGTAGAATAATTAAGCTGAGCATCATTTAAAGTTCTAGAAGCATAAAAAATAGCATGAGGTACCTTCTTAACTCTCTGACCCAGAACAGCTCCCAGAGCATAATCAATGGCATCACACATAAGCTCGAATGGGAGGTTCCAATCAGGTGCCATCATAATGGGTGCAGATGTGAGTAGCTCTTTCAATGTATTAAAGGCTTTCATGCACCCTTCTGTCCACATGAACTCAACATCTTTAGACAATAATGCACAAAGAGGTCTAGAAATTTTAGAGAAATCTTTTATGAATCTTCTGTAAAACCCTGCATGCCCTAGAAAACTTCTCACACCCTTCACAGATGTAGGAGGAGGCAATTTTGATATGATGTCAATCTTTACCTTGTCCACCTCAATGCCCCTGCTAGAAATTACATGACCTAAAACAAGACCTTGTTGTACCATGAAATGGCACTTTTCCCAATTCAGCACTAGGTTGCATTCTTCACATCTCTTTAGAACAAGCTGCAAATGGTTAAGACAATTATCAAAGTTAGAACCAAAAACACTGAAATCATCCATAAATACCTCTATAAATCTCTCCACCATGTCTGAAAATACGCTCATCATGCACCTTTGGAATGTGGCAGGTGCATTACACAAACCGAATGACATCCTTCTGTATGCAAATGTGCCAAAGGGGCAAGTGAATGTGGTCTTCTCCTGGTCTTCTGGTGCTATAGCAATCTGATTATAACCACTATAACCATCTAGAAAACAATAATGACTATGACCTGCTAACCTTTCTAACATCTGATCAATAAAGGGAAGAGGAAAATGATCTTTCCTGGTTTCATTATTGAGCTTTCTGTAATCAATACAGACTCTCCAACCTGTGGTGAGCCTGGTAGGAACAAGCTCATTCTCTTCATTCTTTATTACTGTGATTCCACTCTTCTTAGGCACAACATGAACTGGACTCACCCATTTGCTATCTGAGATGGGGTAGATAATGCCAACATCCAAGAGCTTAAGAACTTCTGTTCTCACTACTTCCTTCATGTGTGGGTTAAGCCGTCTCTGAGCATCTCTGTTAGGCTTTGCATTATCTTCAAGGAGGATCCTGTGCATGCACTTGGATGGACTTATGCCTTTGATATCGGCAATGGTCCACCCTAATGCAGTCTTGTGCTCCCTAAGAACTCTCAATAGCTTCTCTTATTCCACCAAACTCAAGTTTGCAGCAACTATCACTGGTAATGTCTGGTTCTCTCCCAAGTAAGCATACTTCAGTTGTTCAGGTAGTTGCTTCAATTCTAGATCTGGTGCCCTGACAATGGAAGGGACAAGAGTAGTATTAGTAGACACAAGAGTTTCAAAGCGAGGTACATACTTACTTGGATAAGGCATAGAAGCCTCAAGAGAATGCACAGCTTCGTGGAGGTCTATCTCTGTAACATCACATCCACGTTCATAATTCATCCTTGTGAGGCTGTGGGCTATGCATGCCTCCAATGGTTCAATGCTATGTACCTGAAACACTTGCTCCACAACACTTCCTACCACATCAATCTTGAAACAATCATGGTTATCATGTGGCAATTTGATAGTGTCAGACAACATGAATTCTATCTTCTTACCATCAACTTTCATGCGTATAGTACCCTTTTTTACACTTATCTTTGTATCAGCAGTTATCATAAAGGGCCTACCAAGAATAATAGGTAATGAAGATGGCATAGGAGAATCTTCCATATCCAGAACAACAAAATCAGCAGGCAAAATAAATTCATTTACCTGAACCAAAACATCCTCTAAAATACCTCTAGGTCTTCTGATGCTTCTATCTGCCAATTGCAATGTAATTGAGGTTGGTTTGAGCTCCCCCAACCTCAACTCCTCATAAACTGTATAAGGCATCAGATTGATGCTTGCTCCTAAATCAAGCAAAGCACGTTCAAATAGACGGTCACCAACCCTGCAAGGAATTGTAAAACTACCTGGATCTTTTAGTTTATGTGGTAATTTTCTCAATAAAACCGCACTTACCTCCTCAGTTAATGCAACTTTCTCATGTTCCTGAAACTGTCTTTTGTGTGTGCAACAATCCTTTAAAAACTTAGCATAAGAAGGAATTTGCTTAATTGCATCAAGTAAAGGAATGTTGATTTCTACTTTTCTCAAAGTTTCAAAAATATCAAGAAGATGTTTTTCTTTCTTTTGCTTAACTAACCTTTGAGGGAAGGGTGGAAATATCACCTTCTCCTTCTCACTTACCTTTGTGGCTGGAGAAGATTCAACATTTTCTTGTTCTTTCTTATCTGTCCCCACCTTGTTGTCAACTACCTTGCCACTTCTAAGGACTGTCACAGCCTTGAGCTGCTCCTGGCCCCCTGGATTAGGTATGGTTTGTGATGGAAACTCTCCTTTCTTCCTCTCACTCAACTCCTTTGCCAATTGCCCTACTTGTGCCTCCAATCTCTGAATAGCTTGGCTAGTTGTTGCTTCTAGTTTCTGAATGTTCTGACTAGTTAGAGCATTTGTCTGTTGCTGTGCAGTCAAGAATTGGAGTATGGCACCTTCAAGATTATTATTCTTCTTCTGGTCAGTATTTGGTTGTGCCACCTGTGATGAAGTATGATAATTACTTCCCTGTTGGAAGTTCTTCTGTTGCCCTTGTGGATTAAGCACATTTTGATTGTTGCTCCAAGAAAAATTTGGGTGGTCTTTCCATCCTGGATTATATGTGTTCGAATATGGATTGTTCTTGGGATGATAATTGTTTTGCCCCACATAATTAGCTTGCTCATGATCTGTAAAACAAGACATAGGACAAGTCTCAGTAGTATGATTAGAATGAGAACATATAGCACATACCTCGATTTTAGCAACTTGTTGAACTTGAGAGATGTTCTGAGCTGACATTGCTTTCACTAGTATATCTAACTTCTTCTCCATTGCTGCCATTTGACTCTGGACTCCATCATTTGTGCTAACTTCATATACACCTTTACCTTTCACTCCTTGTCTCCCTCTTGATGAGAATTGCTGAGAATTTTCACTTAGGGTCTCAAATAGCACAATGGCTTCATCACTACTCTTTTCCATAAGCACACCTCCACAACCTGAATCAACAAGACTTTTGTTAGTATCATTTAAACCTTCATAAAAAGCTTGTACCTGATCATCTTGAGATATGTGTGTGGACACTTGAGAAGCAACTCCTTGAAATGCTCCCATGCCTCAAAGAAAAGATCTCCATCCTTCTGTTGGAAGGTTTGAATCTCCCTTTTAAGTTGTCTTGTCTTTGGGCTGGGAAAAACTTCTTCAAAAATTGTGGCCAATTGTTCCCAAGTAGTAATGGAACCGCAGCCAGAGAATTCAACCACAACTTAGCATTATCTTTTAAGGAGAAAGGAAAAAGAATTAACCTGATTCCTTCTGTTGTCAAGCTTTGTATGTTTTGAGTCTTGCAGAGATCAAAGAAATCCCTAATGTGTAAGTATGGATCTTCAGAAGGTGTGCCTCTATAGTGTGGCACCATGTTAAGCAATTGAGGTGATAAATTGAAGCTGCCTTGCACATTGGGTTGGTAGGCAATGCATGATGGTTGATTAAGGTTTTGAGGGACAAAAGAGTCCTTCATTGGCCTTCGAACATGTTCATCCCCCATTTCGTTCACAGTTTCCCTCTCAGCTTGCTTACGAAGACGTGTAAGAGTTCGTTCAATCTCAGGATTGTAGACAAACACCTAAATTTTGGGATCGGCGACCTTGCATAAACAAAATTCAACCTGTAAAAGAAAACAAATAAAAAAAAACAAAATTCAGCACAAACTAGTTACACAATCCGCGGCAGCGGCGCCAAAAACTTGTTGAACAAATAGTAACCTAAAAATTAAGCAACTATATGCACGTTTTAACTCGCAAGTGCACAAGATCAGATAAATAGTATAGAAAGCAAATACGAGATCGTTCCCACGAGGATTGGATTAATTTGTGCTTAATTTATTTTCCTTAAACTAAATGGCATTCGGTGTAGACAAAGTGTTAAAAAATGATGATTTTCTTATGATGGTATTGAAAACTGAAAATTTAAATACTAAATATTGAAAACAGCGTTTGATTAAAAATAGAATTGGATTGAGGTTAAAACAATGAGAAAACTAGTTAGGGATTCGATGTTCACCACTAATCTTTTTCCTTAAGCAAACGACATGCACAATGCTACAAAACAGATTTTGGATGCTTATGTTTGTCAACCTAAAGGCATGATATCTACTCTTTAAGTTATTGATTTCCCTAAACAACAAGTTAGGCATGGGTATCTACTCTAACTCTTTTCATTCTTAAAGTGTTTAGCATGGTATCTACTAAGTTGTACTTTAAGAATGCATAACACAATGGAAATCGACAAACACACAAATTCTAGAACATGGTATCTATTCTAGTTATTCATGATGATTAATTTCAAGAACTTAGAACTAGTTCTTTTGTTACTTTCATAGGTACAAGACTCGGTCATCTAAATTTACCTATGTAACAAACTCAATACATAGCATGCATATGATGATCAAGCATAACATAACGTATGTAAAGAGTAAAATATAATCTGAAATTAATCAATAAGCATCACAAAAGTAGTTTATAGCAAAGACATATCGAAATCCTTAAAGAAACATGATTAGGGCTTCAATCGAGCCCTAACTAAAATATTTAGCTATCCATAATTTGAATGGATAGCAAGAACATACAAAACAGAAAATAAAAAGAGAAATAAGAAGAAGATAGCTCTTTAATAAAGAAGACAACTCTTTGATGGTGTAAACAACTCTTTGATGGTAGACAACTCTTTGATGGTGTAGACAAATCTTTGATGGTGTACAATGGAAATGTAATTTATGGAATGATATCCTCCTTTGAATGAGCTGAAACTCTCTATTTATAGGCTTCAAATTCGTCCTCCCCCTTGGCTGGTCTCTTAGCTGCCCATGTGTGGCAGCTCATGCTTTGTCTCCCATGTGCTTTGTCTCCCATGTGTGGTAGCTCATGCTTTGCAGCTGCCACAAGCTTTGCCTCCATGTGTGGTTGCTTTAATCACATGGATCAACAGCTGCCCATGATTTGCCTCCATGTGTGGCTGCTTTAAGAACATGGCTCAATAGCTGCCCATGCTTTGCTCCATGTGTGGCTGCTTTAAGCACATGTGACAGCAAAGGTTTGTCTGTGAACCAGATTCGGTTTTTGACATGCTGAGGGCTCCAAACTTATCCAATTGGGCTGAAATTTGGATATGTTATAGTAGACACCCATTGGAACAACTTCTATCAAGGGTGTCGCCCCATCTGACTTGTGCAAGTAGCTGAACTGAGGCCTGCAAACTGACCCATGAAAACTGGACTGAGGCCTGGATTGTCTGTGAACCAGGTTCGGTATTTGACATGCTGAGGGCTCCAGACTTATCCAATGGGGCTGTAATTTGGATATGTTATAGTAGACACCCATTGGAACAACTTCTATCAAGGGTGTCACCCCATTTGACCTGGGAAAGTAGCTGAACGGAGGCCTGCAAAGTGACCTACGGAAACTGGACTGAGGCCCGAATGTTTGACCTTAAGCTACTAAATCATGTATAACTTCCTCTAGAAGACTCCAAATCATGCACCGTAAAATGCTACGGAAACTAGACTTCCGTATCTTTCCAATGATGTATGACGCATTTTCTGGTTCTTTTTGAGCAAGTACAGGTTAATCCGTAAATATGACTGATCTGCAGACATTGTTTTGAGCTAACTTGTCTTCACAATGTAAATAATGAGTCTCAACCTTATTATACTGAAACATACACAAAACTTTATTAAAAGCACAAGTTTAACTCAAAAACATACCAAATCATAAGTTTGAATGGTACAAAAAAGATATGGTAATTATGCACCGATCAGAGGGTAACCCCCAATGTTCAAAGAATCTTGAGCAAAGCCAATATGATATATGTATACTACATGTTGACTTAAAAGTAACTCAAACCACAATATAACAGTGTGTTTGGATGCGGTAAAATAACTCGAGATTTTAATAAAAGTTGGGATTTGGAGCGTGGAAAAGGGAAAGTTCAGCGTTTGGCAAAATCAACTCAGGATTTGCCAAATTACACGTAGAAAATATCGTGGGAATTGCACATCTAAAATCTCGAGTTGAAATTCCATGGTAATAGGTGGAATTGTACAATTCCCAACAGAGAGGGAATTTTCATCTTCTGCCCGCTCGATAACCCATCTTCTACCGGCCAAAATTTTCATCTTCTGCCTACCAAAATTTCATGAATAACTTATCTTCTTCAAAGAGAACCAGCCTGCGCACCATGGGTATTCTCTTGATGGTGTTTTGCTAAGTTTTCTGGTGAGTTTCAGTTTTCAATTTTTTTCCTTGTCGTTGGCCTCTTTTTTGTTTGCTATATTGATTCTTTTCATCTGTGGAACAAGGGTTTTGCTTTTATTTTATTTCTCCTTTCTATCTTTCAATCTGACAAGAATATTTGCTCTTCCAATCAAGGTAAGAGTCTCAACTATCCATACTCATCTTTCTCTATTCTTCCCAGACTCATCTTTCTCTGCTCTTCCCATTGTTGTACTTGCTAATTTTGAGTTGTCTATTTTTCCTTTTTCAGTTAATTGAATTTTATTTACAAGATAATAATTCTTTGTTCTTCTCCTTGTGCTTGCCCTTGTATTCATTGTATTGTTGATTAGTTGGAATGGAAAGCAGTTGCTATCACGTTCTAGGATGGAATAACAAGCCATGTACTTAAGTTTCATCAAGTCTCCTTATTAGAAATATTGATATATGCTCCTTTTACAAAGCCAATGAAAAAGACGAATCAGATGATCACATTCATAACAAGTTGATGAAATTAAGGTTGGTCTCTAGGTAGGACCAGGAACAATGTAGAGGTATACTTGTGGGAAATCAGTCTAAAGCATAAACCCAAGGGAGAAAACTAACTAAGGAAAAAACTCTCCAGGATATATGCTAAATATTAGAACTTGAAGGAGATTTCAAACTGTTTTCAAGAGTTTGCATTTGCTGTTTAGTTTTAATTTCCTATTAGAAATATTAGCCTTCTATTTGTATCTCTATCCCCTGTTTTGGGGTTTTTTGAATACAACATGAATTTCATACCCAAAAAAGAAGAAGGAGATTTCAAACACTTGAATGAAGTGAACTTAAACATAATTATAACCTTGACAGTTCAAAATTGTTAAAGCAAGAGATGTTACATGTATAACCAATTCAGAAAATACCCTGTATATGCTTTAAAGATTTTTTTTTTTTGGGGGTAACGATGAAGTCATTAATTTTCATAATCTAATATTTCATTGTTCCTTAATGCCTATAAGTTAAGTTAACTTGATTGTGGACTATATACTAGTAATTGAGATTGATAGTTTCATGATGAGAAGTGAAAGGAACATAGTTCTAATTATCACTTAGGCTTCTGATAATGGAGCCTGTTTGTTTGGAGCTTGTCAGGAGTTCATGATCCAATAAAATGTGAATGAAAATGTACTGCTGCTGATGAACCTGGATATATCTTTTTGTAGTGCAACATTCCTCTTCTTGAGACCTGTTTCAGCATCATTAGGCATATCCTTTCTGAGTTGTCTTATGTTTAGGACACAATTCATTGCATAGTGTTAATCATAGGAGCTGCACTGTGATTTGGACATCCTGGTAACTGTGAATAATTGTTTCCCTAAACATATATTGTTGTTGTCGTATTTATGGGTTGAGAGCTTAAATTGTGCATAGTAACAAGTGTGGAAGAATGATATCTTAGTTTTAAATTTTCTCCACAAATGCCACTGAATTCATCCTCCAATATTTATTGGAACCTAATGTTCCTCAAAGCAGAGAGTTTCTAATCATATAGTGCTTGACACCCATACCTAGCAAATCAGTCTTCCCACAAATTTGAGCAATGGAAAATGGACAAAGGATAGCCTAAGAGACCCATATTGGAATAGAAAATCCAAATGGCAGAGGCAATTGCACACTACCTTCTTCCCAAATTTATTTTAAAAAACTCTTCTATTTCTTTATGGATGCACCTCTGCACACCCTTATTCACTTTACAATTGTGTATGTGTAAGGACATTTTTCGTTCCTTCTTGGTATCTTGTTGGCCTCTTTTTTTATGTGTGTTGATGTCGAGTCATATTTTTTTAGGTGAAGTAGATTACTTACATAATAAAATTATAAACATATAAAAATAGGCATGGCTAGTGATGATGTAGATGACTTTTTGGCCCATTTAATTCGCAAGCGTGCTAGAGACGAAGAAGAAAATAAGAAGAAAATGACAATTATTCTTAGTACCATTACATGTATCATTGCCATTGTTGGAGCATGGTATAATGAAAATTATTTGGTTAAATAGCCCTCACGTGATTGGGATGAAGAAAGGCGATGTCGCTTGAATCGTTTGTATAATGGGAAGGAAGTTGATTGTATTGAACAACTACGAGTTAGTAAGAAAGCATTTCAAAGTTTGTGCACTATTTTGCATGAAAAGGGTGGATTGGCTCGGACAAGAATTGTTTCAATTGAAGAATCCGTTGCTACCTTTTTAAATATACTTGCTCATAACTTGAAGTTTAGGGTCATTGGTTTTGACTATTATCGTTCTAAGGAAACAATTAGCCGGCAATTTAATAGTGTGTTGCTTGCAATGATGAGAATTAGTCAAGAATATTTGAAACTTCAGCCATGTGATATTGGTGGTTCAGAAAGAGACAAGTGGAAGTGGTTTGAGATAATCTTATAACTTTAGGAAAATATGTTCTTGTTATAATGTTACCACTTATCTTAAAATTATTTTTGTTTTTTCTTCTTCTATGTCATTAGAATTGTATTGGAGCACTTGATGGAACTCACATTCCAGTAACAGTGTCTGTTGAGGATAGACCAAGATATCGAAATAGAAAGGGCGATATTTCCACCAATGTTTTAGGACTTTGTGATCCATATCTAAAATTCATCTATGTACTATCTGGATGGGAGGGTTATGCTTCTGATTCTCGTGTTCTGGGAGATGCTTTGGCCAAGGATAATTCGTTTCAAGTTCCAAGTGGTAATTTTTTATACTAGTTGTTAAATAATAAAAAACTTAGGTATAAATAACTAACTTTTCTTTTAAACGTTTTATATTGTAGATAAGTACTATCTTGTGGATGTCAGCTATGCTAATGGACCTGATTTTTTAGCACCTTATCGAGGAACTAGATATCACTTAAATGAATGGACTGGAAACAATCATCCTGAAAATTACAAAGAGTTATTTAACTTGCGTCATTCAATTGCAAGGAACGTAATTGAAAGGTCATTTGGGTTGTTGAAAAAGCGATGAAGTATACAACGTACACCTTCATTTTTCAACATAAAAATACAAACTCGGATTATAAATGCATGCTTTGTGTTGCATAACTTCATTCGAATCGAGCAACACAATGACCATGTGTTACAAGATCAAGATCTGGAGTTTTTAGCTTTTGTGGATCATGAGATATCAAATCATTCTAAAGTAGAGGGTAACACAAATAGGATTACAAGTGTTCAAGTCACTGATCAATGGACTACTTTCCGTGACACATTAGCAATGCAGGTATTTCTTGATTATCAAGCACGAGGCATCACTAATTCATGATTTTCAGTCATTATATATTAATTGAGTTGAAACTGTCTCAAGTTAAATTTATGTATGGAGTTCTAAACATTTGAATCATGTTTTTTCTTATCAGTTTTAATAAATGTGTACTCTTCTTTATTGATCTTTTTTTCTTCTTCTTATTATTCAGCTTTATGTGTCTATTTTGTTATATATGTTGATCATTTTTTTATGCAAATATATGTTGATCATATTTATTAATATTGGTGTTATAATCATTTTAAATACATAAGATGGCAGCAAAAGTAAACAAAATAAAGCAAAGGAGAAGAAAAGACAAGCAAATTAATGACGCTGAAGGAAATGACAAAGCCTATTTTCGATGGAATATACAAATGGAGTGTTCATTAGCGAATATACTTAGAGAAGAACGTCAGATCGGTCACAAAGGAGATGGTGGTTGGAAAGCAATTGCTTATAACACAGCTGCTGCCATATTTTCTGCACAATTTGATATTGAAGTAAGTGCTGATAACATAAGAAATCGTGTTAAAACCTGAAAAAGGTTTTATGGTATAGTCAGTGATATATTAAGTCAGAGTGGATTCAATTGGGATGCAACAAAGAAGATGATCAATGTAGATGAAGACAATGTTTGGGATGAGTACGTGAAGGTAATTTATAATGCAATTATATCTTTTTGAATGACTAAAATTGTGGTAAATAAATGGTTAACTTTGATTTTCTGCTTGATAGTCTCATGAATATGCTAGAACTTTTCGATTTAAAGTGATTGAAAACTAAGATGATATAGTGGATTTATGTGGCAAAGATAGAGAACATGTGCAGAAGCTGCTGAGGTTATGACTCCTGAGAGTGATCCCAATAATATTGTTGATTTGGAAAGTGATACTCAAGGTTTTGAGAGCTGTCAGGTTGATGATGTTTCACCCAGCTCTAGTTGTCCAAAGAGAAGAAATCAAAATCCTTCTGATATTCCCCCACAAAAAAAAAAAAAAAAAAGAGGTACAACTAATATTCTTGCTGATTCAGTGGCTAAGATGGCTTCATCTTTGGAACACTTTATCAATTCTACTACACAAAAGCTTGATCCAACAGAAGTATATAATGAAGTCATTGCAATTCCAGATCTTAGTCCAGATGAACAACTGAAGGCAATGTCTTGGTTTATAGAAAATGAGAAACAGTTTCTCATGTTAAAGACAATTCCAACTGAGAGAAAGAAGGGAATGATGTTGATGTTTATTTCACCAAGAGCATAGACACATTTTATATTCAGTTGACATCTTTAATTTTTACTATTTTGTTGAAACATTGGTTGGGATGATTAGCTTCATTTTTTTAATTACGTGATTTATGTTTTTTTAAATTAGACAAGCTACAATTGCAATTCTTTACATTAGTAACAATTGAGGTATGTGCTGTTAGACAATTTTTGTACTGCACAAGTCTTTCTAATTATATATATAATAATAATAATAATGTGTTGAACTATGCTAATTATTCCTATCCAGATTTTATATACAAGATTGTTGTAAAAAAAAATGTTGTTAGTAATAAGTAAATTCTAATTCTATAATGTTTGGAATTCTGTGATGACTATCCAAACAGGTGAAATTGTAATCTCTGTCATTTCTTAAATTCCGCATATATGACATCTAAACGTTGAAATTTGCAACTGACGGAATTTTTAAATGATGTAATTGGAAATTCCGTCATTTACAATTTCCATGGAAATTAGAATTACTTCATCCAAACACACCATATTATAATAATCCAATAAACCAAAACTCATGGAACAGTCTCGAAAACTTAAAAAGTAAAGACATGTGGGAATATGGTGCAAAAGAGTCGGTTCGTGGCGTGTGCGGGCTGTGTGACCGCACAGGGCCCCCAAAATTTAGGGGCCTCCAAATGTTTTTAAAAGCCCAATATTATATTATATTTGTGGGTATGTGTAGTGTTTTTGTATGTAAAAGAAAATTGAATGGATGTGAGTATGTGAAAATAGACTTAGGATGATCTTGATTCTATTTGTGGGTTCTAACGTAACTGATACCACATATTTTGGTTTAATTTATGATTTATAAATTTGAAAAATTGAAAAATTGTTAATTTACTTATACATATAGGGCATCATCAGCTTTCTTCGCACATAGCCTCCATATCTAATGAACCGGCTCTGAATCATCACCTTTTTCTTTGTTAATGGATAAAGTATCTGAAAATGTAAAGCAGGTTGCTGTCCCTGATAGCAAAAGGGTTATTGTCATAGAAAATTTGTATCTTTAGGGTTTTGTTTGAAAAACTGAAAATTGATTAATAAAAAATGGAACGATTCTAGATTGCAGCAAAATGTTAATGGAGTTAAAAGTTACTGCAATTTTAAGGCTAAAAATAAATTATTTCACATGTCTCATTTCTATTAGCGGGTACACCAATACCTACAAAAATTGTGTGTGTGAGAAATCCTTCTCTCCAATTTTAGAATATCGTTTGTACTAAAAAAAAGAAGAAGTTTAGATTAGCTAAATAATAAAGATAAACTTCATATGATATTAGTCAAATGTAATACAATTTGAGATGATTGTAGCTAGGCTTAATTGTTACGGTGCACCTTGAAACATTGGTCAATTCATACTTTACCCCCTTAAAGTTAAAGTGACCCACTTTACCCCCTTGATCAAGGTTTGATGTTCCACAATGCCCTCTACCGTAAATTCCATCCCAAAATTTGTAAGTTTGATGACATGGCATGTGTGTTTTAGTAATTTTGTGCACCTTAATTTTTTATTCATAAATTTGAGTGGGTAATGTGGCAAAGTGGAGCCCACCTCCAGCATGGATTAAAAAAATTAATAAAAAATTAATTACTTAAAAAAATTAAAATACAAACATAAATTTTTTTTCTTTCTCTCCCTCTCTGCGCAAATTTTTCTTAAGCACATTCAACCATTGGCACAACGTCTTGGATACCCATTCTACTTACCTAACTAGGAACATGCCTTCAATTCCGGGTATAAAACGAAACAAAATTTTAATGGTTTCTTCAGCACTGTATAATGAATGCAAAATCTCCACTGAGAAGAATTTCAAGCAAAGCAACACCATCAATATAGAACTCAGAAAGGCGACGGCTCTAGTATATTAACAAACCATTCGCAGCAGCGTTCATGAATGTGAACAAAGCAACTGGGTAAGGAGGCTGGGGATCTGATCTGCTGGTTTCTTCAATTTTATCATTTTTGTTTGATTGGGTTTCGATAATTGAAAAGGAGAAATTGAGTTTGATGAGTAGAAGAAATATAATTATTTTTTTTTTTTTTTGGGGTTTGGTTAATTGAAAGAGAAGAAAAGTTGTCTGGCTAAGGATTGATTCAATTAATGGGTTTGGGTTAGTGGCTGTTGGAGAGAGGGAAGGGATGAAGTGGGCGGGGTCACTGGCTGTCAAATAGAGAAGATGAGAGAAAAGCAAAGCTGCTCCAAACTGTGGGAGTTGGGTAGAAAAAAAGCAGAGGGAGGGGGCGATGGGTCTCGTTGGGGAAATGGGGGAGCATAGAAGAAATTGAGGGAGGTGTAAGAAATCAAAGGGGGTGGGAGGGGAGGGGGGCGATGGGCTTCTAGGTTTTGCGCAGGGAGGGGGTGTGTTGCAGGTTGGGGGGGAGGAGGGGGTGCGCAGGGAGGGGTGGGTTACAGGTGGGGGAGCGATGGCTTTCCGGCATCTGCACAGGGAGAGGGGTGGGTTGTAGGTTGCAAGTGGGGGAGCGATGCGAATCTGGTTGGTGGGTGGATTTGGTGCGACTGGGAAGGGATGGGTAGTTTTTTTTTTTTTTAAAACAATTTTATGTTAATATTTTAATTTTTTAAAGTAATTAAAAAATCTATATGCACAAAATTACTAAAACACCCCTGCCACATCATCAAATTTAACGGACTTTTGGATGGAGTTAA
The DNA here is from genome assembly GCA_020226455.1 of Prunus salicina. Lineage (NCBI taxonomy): Eukaryota > Viridiplantae > Streptophyta > Magnoliopsida > Rosales > Rosaceae > Prunus > Prunus salicina. Next base: position 30,256,091 of record CM035341.1, read on the forward strand.
CGGAATGGGCAATGGAACATCAAACTTTGGTTAAGGGGGTAAAGTGGGTCACTTTAACTTTGAGGGGGTGAAGTGAGAATTGACCAATATTTCAAGGTGTACTATAACACTTAAGTCTTATAGTTGTATATAGTATACTATCAGATGAGCGGGCTGTGGATTAAAGAATAAGTAATCTTATTACCAACCAACAAAAAAAAAAGAATAAGTAATCTTAAATACTTGAATTACGAGGACTTATTATGGTAATTTATTAATTCTTCCAATCTAAAATCAAACAGAAAAAAAGAAAAAAAAAAAAAAAAGGAAGACCAATTCCATATCTGCAATCAACCTCAATTTATATGAACTACCCACTTGATCAATCCCCAAAACACCACACAACCCCTTCCCCCGTCATTTCAAGCCATTACCTCAAGTTCTCAAACAACCACCTGCAAATTGATAAGTCATTATATTCTAAAAGCCGGAAATGTTTAACCAGATTTCTACCAAACTCAAGTTTTAGGGCTTTCGACAGCTATGAGTCCTTAATCAACAAACTCATGTTTTGGGCCTTTTGATTAAAGTTGGAATCAAAGTCATTTTATAGTGAGGTCTTATATATGACCCTTAAGTGAGGTTCTGAATCTTAATCATTGGATCAATCTAACTAATTTGATTTGACAATTAAAAAATATAACATCAACTAAGAGCGCTATATAAGGCCCTCATTATAGAATTCTTGTTAAAATGCACTTGTTCGGGCTCGGATATTTGTTTTCCACAAGAGTGAAGGAATGACTTCAAACGTGTGAAAGCCTTGAAAAGTTTTTAGGCCTCAGTCAAGAGTATGGTGGGATGAGACAGAGTTGGGCCTCCATCATGTTCAAATTTGAATAATATAAAATGGGTAATGCTAGACTTATCACAATTTTATACCATATTGTGTACCACATTTCTAATAGAGATGGAGCCCACCAATACAATGGAGCCCATCTCTATTAGAAATGTTGGTATAAAAATGTGGCATACCTAGCATTTTCCATATAAAAGTACTGTGGCAAAAGTTTCAATATATGCAAAAATTAAAATAAAAATAAATTTCAGATTAATTTAAAAATTAAAAATCTTCGAGGTTTTTGGGTTGTTTAGGATAAATTATAGAATACTACCTTAACAAATATCTTGGGCTCTCGATATGCATGATTTTTTGTGTTCTAACCCAACAACTTTAAAGTTCAAATTTGAAACTGAGAGTAAGTCGTGTATTGCTATGCATCTGTTTCTGTAATTTTGTATTTTTTTTGTACCCAGTGATTGTATTTAGGTCACGAATCTTTTAATTAAGATTCTACTTTTATTCTTGATTGCCACTTTTGAATTGTGAATTAACTATTATAATTATCCATTAACATTATACACTTTTTATGAAATTTGTTCAATACAATATATTTTCCAACAAGAAAAAAAAGTTCAAATTTGAAACCGCTATTTCTCTGAAGGTTCTGAAAGCTTGACTGGAAATAGTCATAAGCCTTATGCGGAAGCTTCTCTAGTTATAATGACCTATTAGCTTGTAGTCAAGTAATAAAAGTACTTGACCATTCTTCATATAAATTTTGCTCACCAAATGATTCGGTTTTCATTTAAATTTAGCTCGGAGTCTCAATCTCATTTATTTATTTTTTTAAAGCAATTCACAAATTTCATGATCTGAGCACTGTTGTTATAATGAAAAGTGCTAGATGATCCTTTAAATAAATAAAAAAACCAGATAAATAACGATGTATAAGTGACTAGGGCTGCGTGGTAAGAATTTCATTTTGGACGTGAATGTGCAGAGAGACATGCATGCAATTCATGTCAACCCTAGTTTAACTTCAAGATTAATTAAAATGAAATTAGCCTCAACGTACGCATGCTACTTGCTGGATTTAACTTCAAATTTATGGTTCATTACTTTGATTAGAAAAAAGTAATCAAAATTAAGGAAGCACCAATTGATTTACAACAATGGTTAGCTTCATTAGCAGCCTAGATATTATGGTTGGGGTCACGTAATTAAACATCAGATAGCATCATTTGATGCGTAGGCCATGACGTCCGTTGATAATGCCATAAGAATATACATGGATGTAATTTGTTGACCAGATGATATAACATTATGTCTATGCTAAATTTGCGTAAAATCTTTATTTATTTTTAATTATAAAATAAAAAGGAACTCACGTGCAGTGATCTGTGCATAATTTAATTTGATTGAGAAGTGTAAAGGGACTACAAAGAAAAAAATGAGAACGTTTGAATCCTATTTTGTCATTGATGTTGATATATAACCTCTAAATAATAGAGAATTCGCCAGATATGGTAGAAAATGACTTATCTAGAATTTTAGAACTCGTCAATTCAAAGGAGAAAACTACTCTGTACACACACATATCATATTTTATGTTAAGCAAATATTATAAATACATGAAGATGTACGGACACCGATCATGCAAGTCAGGAGGATATGTACTCACAATACATGGGTAACTAAGTTTGTGTACAAATTCTTACATTGGTATGGTAAGCAGTTTTATGCATCATTTAGGGAAGTTTGTTTAAGGACTTTTATAGGAGCATACATGATGAAACCCTTGATCCTCATGGATGGATCACTACTCGCCTAGTCACTATCCGTTGTCGTTAGGCTTTCCTCAAAAGTTACTTTAGTTATTCTATCCTTATGGATTAGCTGTATACCTTTTCTTACGTGGCAGCTTACAGGCTGGCCCTAACAAACTTTTGTATAAATTACTACAGCATCAATGAGAAAGCGGGATAGAACTTTGTCTGTTTCGTATTTGTCTCTTCTATTTTCTTTGTTTTCAATACTCTGTACTGGTACCTATCATTGGTATCAAAGCAGCCATGACAATGGGCAGTCCTGTGGCTAGCTCCTCTCCTTCCATCCCTGCCATCAAATTATAGGTGGATTTACATAAAGAGCAAATTCTTGAGGTTCAATAGACCATCTCCTCTCTTACTGCTCAACACACCGCCCTCCAGGCATCCCTTGGCAAGGCTCTTGAGACTCTTACCCTTCAACAATCCTCCTTCCAGCAAACCTTCTTGGATGTTGTTCATCGTCTTCCACCATCCTCCCAACCTCTTCCCACCACCGCTCCCCCAATTTCCTTCGGCTCCATTCGATTACCTCCCCCGCCTTACCAACTCAATCCCCAGGTTTCTTCTCACACTTCATTCTCTTCCCAGCCCTTCCAACCTCACATCTTTCCCCCTCATACCACCTTTCTTTCTGCCATTTATACCACACCACCCCCTGTACACTAGCACATACACTACCCAACCCCTTATTCCCACATCCCCATTACTTAGCTTGTTCCCCTACCTATCCTCACCCACAACCCCCCATACACCCCTACCACATCTCCCAGACCACCACCCCACTTTCCCCAAAAACCCCCCAAAAATTGAACTCTACCATTTTACCAGAAGGGACCCTTACGCTTGGTTGGCCACTGCGGAGCGTTACTTGGACCTCCATGAGATTCCCCTTCATTCACAGCTTAAAGTAGCAGATGTACACTTGATTGACGACGCCGCGCTCTACATGCAATGGTTCAAGACCCAATTTTCAAATCCTTCTTAGACTTCGTTCTCAGAGGCCTTACTGGCTCACTTTGGTTATGGTGACTCCTTGAATTTTAACTCCGCTATTTCCCACGTATAACAGACTCGCACTCTTGACGATTACAACGCCAAATTTATGAAGCTTTCATGTCGCGCCCTTAATTGGTCTGATGAACAACTTAAGGGTGTTTATGTGGGCGACTTGACCACTGACCTCCATGACAATGTTCTGATTCACCATCCGGTGAATCTCAATACAGCCAAACGGTTGGCCCGGGCTTTTGATAACCGTCAGAAGTTGACGTGCATCCAGTCCCGCCCATTTCATGTTCGTTTCTCCCTTGGTTCAGGCTCTCACCCTCCAGGTTTGCCACCGACCTCAGTGCCTCCATCTGTTGTCTCTCGCCAACCACCCATTCACCTGCTTACACAAGCAAAGGTTCAAGACCGTCGTGAAAAAAATCTTTGCTTCAACTGTGATGAGATCATTGCTGCAAACGACCTCAACTTCTCATGATTGACGCGGATTAGGACGTTTCTGACGAATCGTTTGAGAATGCCATTACCCAAGAAGTTGTACATGGTACACCCACGAATTTCCCCTGCCACGAGGAGTCTGAACCTTCTCTTACCATTTACGCCCTCACAGGCTCTCCTTGTTCACGTACAATGCACCTTCAGGGGTCCATTGGCAAATTGGGCCTTATGGTTTTCATCAATACAGGCTCCACCCACAATTTGTTAAACCCAATCGCCAAGCGATTGGGCCTTACTATTGACTATTCTCAACCACCCAAGCAGATCCAAGTTGCCAATAATGATATCATTGAGACAAAGGGCTTTATTTCTCAGGTCCAGGTATCTCTGCAGGGTTATACCCTTGTTACTGATTGTTATTTACATGTCGTTTCAGGATGCAATCTCATTCTCGATGCCGACTAGCTCGATACATTGGGTTTTATTGGTTGGAATTTCCAGAAAAAGGTCATGGTTTTCAAAGTGGGTGGCGAGATACATATATTGGTGGGCTAAACCGAAATTGAGGCTTCCTTGGTACATTGCCATGTGATGACCCAGCTGCTAGCTTAGGAGAAACTTGGCATTCTCGCTCAATTAGTCTCTATCGAGGAAACCTTGACTTCTTCCTCACCCCCTGCTTTGGTTCTCCCATTTTTATCGCAATATGCTGATCTCTTTACTACACCTATTGAATCATGCAATTATTAAGCATCGGTTTCCCATCCTTGTCGTCGACAAACTTTTGGATGAAATTCATGGCGCTACAGTTTTTTCTAAATTGGATTTGCGCTTGGGTTATCACCAAATTTGAATGCATTCGGATGATGTTCCAAAGACTACCTTTTGCACACATGAGGGCCACTACGAGTTCCTCGTAATTACTTTTGGCCTCTCCAACGCACCGTCAACTTTTCAATATTTGATGAACAATATTTTTCGGCCCTTCCTTCTCCAATTCATGTTGGTATTTTTTGACGACATCCTCCTTTATAGTACTTCCATGACTAATCATTTGACACATTTAACTACAGCCTTCTCTGTGTTGTGTGACCATGGCCTCAAATTGAAGCTCTCCAAGTGTGAGTTTGCTCAACCTTCCATGAGCTATTTAGGTCACGTGCTATTCTCTGCAGGTGTTGTGGTCGATCCCCAAAAGATTTGTTGCATTCAGAATTGGCCCAAACCCAAGACCCTTAAAGCTCTGTGCGGCTTCTTGGGCATCATGGGTTATTATCATAAGTTTGTCTGCCATTATGGACTCCTCACCAAACCCATCATCGATATGCTGAAGCGTGATGGTTTCATCTGGTATATAAGCTCTGCTCAAGCCTTTACCTCCCTCAAGCAGTCCCTAGCCACAACCCTAGTCCTTGCCTTGTCGGATTTCACACAGCCATTTATTTTGGAATGTGATGCTTCTTGAAGGAAACATACATCTAATGCTTAGGAAATAAACTTAACCACAACCTATACAACAAAAATATTCTAAATGGTTGATTCATTTTGTTTATACTAGTTTAGCTAAACATTTTTCATTTTAAACCAAGTATTTTAGCCTAGTGATCGGTGCATAATTACATATCTTTTTATACCCTTCTAACTTATGATTTGGTTATGTTTTTGAGTTAAACTTGTGCTTTTAATAAAGTTTGTGTATGTTTCAGTGTAATAAGGTTGAGACTCATTACATGCATTTTGAAGACAATTTGGCTTAAAACAGTGTCTGCAGATCATTCAATTTCACGGATTAACCTGTACTTGCTCAAGAAGAACCAGATAATGAGCCATACATCATTGGAAAGATACGGAAGTCTAGTTTCCGTAGCATTTTACGGTTCATGATTCGGAGTCTTCTAGAGGAAGTTATACATGATTTAGTAGATCAAGGTCAAAATTCGGCAGCATCTGCGTTACCGGGCCATAAATGACATTTGAAGGTCTTTCCGATTTTTCCTTGAGTTGGGCTGCATATGCTTGGAAAGATAAGACAAAGGGCTTGAAGATCCATATTTTTCCAGAATTTTATGAATGTATTAACAAGCCCAAAACGAACCCAAAAGAAGAGTGCAATGCATTGTCATGCATGACATATGCATGATGAAATGCACTATCTAGTGGGAATTGTTGGTGAAGTGCACTATCTTGTGGGAAGGTTAGATGAAGCATATTCAAGTCTTATAATTGAAGTGAGAGTTGCAACACTAAGTTTAAAGAAAGAAAAATTGTTTTCAAATGTAATGGTGTGTCACACCCCAAGGGGGGGAGCTCTCAAACATTTCTCTAGAGCTCCCCTCCCTTCTCTCCCTCAAATTCTCTTAGTTTTCCTTTCTAGTTCTCAATTGTTGTAATAAATTCCTTTTGCTAAGTTTTTCTAAGTTCTTCTTAATTTTCCATTGTAATGTAAATTCTTTTCTTTAGCAATTCAAGTTTGAGTAGTTTCCAAGTTTCAATTATGGTTTTTGTTCTTATTCATTATGCTTATAAGTTAATATGCTAGTTTGAATGATTGATCACCATTAAGGCTTGCATGTTAGCTATCTTGGTTTGAATTAAGAATAGACACCATGCTTTAATTCGAATTGAACTATGAATAGGAAGAGTATGTATGGACATTCGACAACAGGGATTAGATACATGCTTGGTTGTTTAAAATGTTCTTCTATGCTTAATGGGTTCCTAATGCTTAATTTAGGTTAGACAACAAATGATCAAGTTAGGGAATTAGGAACACAAGGTTAGGACCAGACACCATGGCTTAATCATACTTTAGCTAGAATCAATCCGTTAATCTAAATTGAACTTGGGAACTTATTCGCTTGAGTTAATTTCTTTTCTTTCTTTCTTGTTTGATTTATTTTCTTTCTTTTTTTCATTTTTGTTTTTTTACAGGGAATTGAATTCAATTAATCTATCACCAATCCTCGTGGGATCGACCTCGCACTTACATATGCTAAACTACCAACGGCTCGTGCACTTGCGAGTATCACAAGTTGAGGATGCAGCTGAATCTATTTTGGTGCAGCTGAATCGACGCAACACCTTGTCTCTTTGAACACAAATAAAAAGGAAAAAAGGAATAGATCCTTTACCCTTGATGACCTTTTCTTGATTTCTCAAGAATGAACACCTTTGTTGGAAAAGCCTTTTGTTTCTCTTGATTTTGACTCCTTCACCTTAAGGCTCCAAGATTGGAGTCATTTACCTCACCATACAAAATGCTCCTAGAGATGAAGAAAAGGCAATCAAGAAGTATGGATGCTAGTTTACTTCTTGATTGGACCAATTTTTGGTTTATGGAAGATGAGATACAAATACGATCACTCATCAACCAAAGTAGGAAACCAAAAACCATAGCTAGGTTTTCTCCAACACTTAGCTTATATAGGACAACACAAAAGGCAATTGGGTGGGTATTTGGGGCTCCATTTGGTCCATGGGTCATGTCATCTTTTGCCACTTATCCCTTGGGCTATTTTGTCTCTTTCCTTTTAAATCATATTTAAAATCCTAATCCAATATTTCTATATGTCAATATTAATTCCATAATTAATATTTTAATTATAATTTAACTATTAAATTATAATTATAGTCTTACTTAATTGACCCAATCGAACTATTTGACTTTGGTCAATTGATCCAGTTAACATGTTGACTTTGACATTTGATTATCAACCATTGACTTGTGTCTCCTCATTTCATTTCTTCTCATTTGTACCTCTAATCACATTCTTTGGGTGTGCAAATCAGTAGGTTCCCTTTAGCAAGATAGTGGGTTGACTCAACTCCTCAAAGATGATATACGAATTAAATTCCACAATTTAATTCTTCCTATTAATAAAGGTTAATTGAAACATTTTAAGACATCCACAAACCATGGTTGTTGCCTAGCAGTAAGTCACGGTTGTGAAAGACCCTATTCAAATTGGAATGACCATTGCAATTGAATCCTTCTCTTATGTCAATACTCCTTATTCACATTATTAGATCATGGAATCCGATTTTCAATATCCTAATGTGAATCATTTCTTTTATATGATTATCTTGGTAAGATTTGAAGACTTTTTCTTTCAAGTCTTATCCACTACTCTGTGCAAAGATTTGACAAATCATATCTTGGAGTATTCACTCTCATTTACTGAGAGTAGAGATTCATTGTTGTACATTCATTTGCTTCCATGACTCTATTGAGAATCCTGATGAGCACTTTAAGCTATGCCTAATTCAGCATGACCGTATAATGCCCTAAAAGATTAACCAACATAGCCACAAAACATCTATGATGCCTCAGGTCTAAAGATTAGTTTGCATCATTGCAATTTATGAGTTCCAACTTGACATGTGAGTAAAGACTTCCATGCTGTAACTCATGTGTTGGATCATGTTCAATGTACTCGTTCTTCTACAGACACATACACACATATTGGTGTGTCTCCACACTTAATGACTTGAGACCTTGCCATTCCTTACATATAGAAACAATATTGTGTGTATTGGTTTTTGCGGAATATTGATGCCCCAATCCATATTCTTATGGCCAGGAACATATTCAGGATTTAGGGATGATGAGAAGTCTTTATGTATGCAATCTCATTACATAGCTCTCATATCCATTTGTGTATTCCTTGGACTATGGTTGTTTTACATATTGAAAGATAATATATGATGATTTAATGTATAAAACAACATTTCTTACCCATTGATAACATAATTTGTCTTTTATCAAAGATGTCCTTAACTTTAACTATTACATAATTAGTTGGCTTTAAAGGTATATTTCTAACATTTCTAACACGGGCATTGGTGATGTATTGTCCCAAAATCATCATTCCATCGCTTATTGTCGCATCGATTCAGCTGCACCAAAATAGATTCAGTTGCATCCTCAACTTGTGATACTTGCAAGTGCACGAGCCGTTGGTAGTTTAGCATATGTAAGTGCGAGGTCGATCCCATGAGGATTGATGATAGATTGATTTAATTCAATTCCCTGTACAAAACAGAAATAAAAAAAAGAAAGAAAATAAATCAAATAAGGAAGAAAGAAAAGAAATTAACTCAAGCGAATAAGTTCCCAAGTTCAATTTAGATTAACGGATTGATTCTAGCTAAAGTATGATTAAGCCATGGTGTCTGGTCCTAACCTTGTGTTCCTAATTCCCTAACTTGATCATTTGTTGTCTAACCTAAATTAAGCATTCGGAACCCATTAAGCATAGAAGAACATTTTAAACAACCAAGTATGTATCTAATCCCTGTTGTCGAATGTCCATACATACTCTTCCTATTCATAGTTCAATTCGAATTAAAGCATGATGTCTACTCTTAATTCAAACCAAGATAGCTAACATGCAAGCCTTAATGGTGATCAATCATTCAAACTAGCATATTAACTTATAAGCATAATGAATAAGAACAAAAATCATAATTGAAACTTGGAAACTACTCAAACTTGAATACTAAAGAAAAGAATTTACATTACAAAAAATAAATTACAACTAAGAAGCAAAAGGAAAACGGGAATTGAGAACTAGAAAGGAAAACTAAGAGAATTTGAGGGAGAGAAGGGAGGGGAGCTCTAGAGAAATGTTTGAGAGCTCCCCCCCTTGGGGTGTGTTTAAAAGTTTGGGAAACCTCACTATTTATAGGCCTAAGGAAGTTGAAAATCTAAATTAAATATTGCTTTCCACTCACTTCATCAACTTCACCTAACACACCATTACATTTGAAAACAATTTTTCTTTCTTTAAAATTAGTGTTGCAGCTCCCACTTCAATTATAAGACTTGAATATGCTTCACCTAACCTTCCCACAATCAACAATACATCATGCATGACATTGCATTGCAGTCAGATTGTGGGCAGGTTTTGGGCTTGGTATTTGCTCCGAACAAATCTGGAAAAATATGGATCTTCAAGCCCTTTGTCTTATCTTTCCAAGCATATGCAGCCCAACTCAAGGAAAAATTGGGAAGACCTTCAAATGTCATTTGTGGCCTAGTAACGCAAATGCTGCCGAATTTTGACCTTGAGCTACTAAATTATGTATAACTTCCTCTAGAAGACTCAGAATCATGAACCGTAAAATGCTACGGAAATTAGACTTCCGTATCTTTCCAATGATGTATGGCCAATTATTTGGTTCTTCTTGAGCAAGTACAGGTTAATCCGTGAAATTGAATGATCTGCAGACACTGTTTTGAGCTAACTTGTCTTCAAAATGCATGTAATGAGTCTCAACCTTATTACACTGAAACATACACAAACTTTATTAAAAGCACAAGTTTAACTCAAAAACATAACCAAATCATAAGTTAGAAGGGTACAAAAAGATATGTAATTATGCACCGATCACTTATCTCAGCAAGCCTCTTTCTTTGAGGAATCAATCCTTGTCCACATACGAAAAGGAAATGTTGGCCATCATTTTTGTGGTGGAGTAATGGTGGTCGTACCTCGTCGAATCCCACTTCAAAATCATCACCGATCACCAGACATTGCGCCACCTCCATGATCAGGGTATTACTACATCGACATAACACAAATGGCTCGCCAAGTTGCTTGGCTACAATTACACCCTAGAATACAGAGCAAGGAGTCTAAATAAAGCTGCTGATGCTCTGTCTCGTCAGTCCGAAGATGTTTCCCGTCTTGCAATTTTTTGCCCCAGTATTTGATGGCATTGCTGACATTCAAGCCCTCTATACTTCTGATCTAGATACCATAGCCATTATTCATGCTTTCAGTACCAACACCACAGTACCCGATGGCTTCTCTTTTCAGAATAAGCTCTTGTTGTATCGAAATCGCATCTTTGTGCCACACACGTCAGATTGGCATCTTAAGATTCGCACAGAATTTCACTGTTTTCTTGCGGCAGGCCACTCCGAGTTTCTACGCACTTACAAACATCTTGCTTGTTCGTTTCTATGGCCTGGAATTAAACGCAACGTCAAACTCTTTGTTGCCTTTTGTGATGTCTTCCTGCGAAACAACTATGAAGCTATTAGACCTCTTGGTCTCCTGCAACCTCTTCCCATCATTCACAGCTTGTGGCAGGACATTTCCTTTGATTTTGTTGAGGGTCTCCCAAAATCTGCTGGCAAGAATGCCTTATTAGTCGTTGTTGATCGACTAACAAAATATGGCCATTTTGTTCCTCTCACTCATCCCTTTACAGCTGCTAAATTTTTTGACATCTTCATCAAAGAGATTTTTCGACTCCATGGCATGCGGAAGACTATCGTAAGTGATTATGTGTTCATTTCCAATTTTTGGGACTCTTTCGTCACAGCTCAGGGAACACAACTCTGTCACAACTCCTCATATCATCCACAGAGTGATGGTCAAACTGAAGTTCTTAATCGCACGGTGGAACATTACTTACGTTGCTTTGTCGACAACAAATCCTCCACTTGGGTACATTGGCTTCTGTGGATTGAGTGGTGGTACAACTCCACCTTCCAAGCTGCCATTAAAATGAGTCCTTACGAAGCTCTCTACGGTGTTCCTCCCCCAATTGTCCACCAATACCTTCAAGGCACAAGCTTGGTTCAAGCAGTTGACCAAACCTTACAGCAGCAAGACCAACTCCTTGCTTCCCTTCGCACCAACATGCTCCAAGCTCAGAACTACATGAAGCTCTATGCTGATCGACATCGCACATAATGTGAATTCAACATTGGTGATTGGGTTTATTTGCACATTTTAACCTTACCGCCAGACCTCTGTTGCTACCCCAAAAAATTTCAAGTTATCCCACAAATACTATGGCCCATATCAGGTTGAAGCTTGCGTTGGCAAAACTGCTTATCGCCTTCGCTTGCCACCTTCTGCAAAAATTCACCCTGTCTTTCATGTACACTCTTAAAGCTCAAATTAGGTCAACACATTCTTCCCTCTCCTAACCTTCTGACTTAGATTGCCGGCAAGGAATTCCAATGGCTGCTCGAAGCAGTCATTGACCGTCGCCTCCTCAAACATAACAATTCTCCAGTTGTTCAATGGCTTATCAAATGGGTTTGTCTGCCCAAAGCCGACACTATCTGGGAAGTAGCAGATAATATCCTTGCTTGCTTTCCTTCATTTGTCGCATGAGGACATGCTTCTTCTCAAGAGGGTAGGAATTGATGAAACCCCTTATCCTCATGGATGGATCACTACTCGCCTAGTCACTACCCGTTTCCGTTAGGCTTTACTCAAAGGCTACTTTAGCCATTCTATCCTTATGGATTAGCTGTTTACCTTTTCTTACGTGGCAGCTTACGGGCTGGCCCTAACAAACTTTTGTATAAATTGCTACAACATCAATGAGAAAGCAGGATAGAACTTTGTTTGTTTCTTATTTGTCTCTTCCATTTTATTTGTTTTCAATACTCTGTACTGGTACCTATCAATACATGGGCTTAGCCAAGTTGGCTAAAGTAGATGTACTCCCCACTCTTAACCCGAGTTTGAATTTATCTCCTTGTAGGCGAGGACTAATCCCTCGAGCCGGGTCGGACCCCATTTGAGGGGCAAGCTCTCCCAATGATGGGAGCTCCATTCACAAGGCTCGAACTCGAGACCTTGCTTAAGGGGAACAAGCTCCTTACCACTTGAACCACCAAGCATTGGTAGAAAATAAAAAGAAATTATATATATATATATAAAGGACTTCTACAGAGGGGTGGTAACCTAATTAACCCTAACCTAACATCAACGAATAATAGACACACTCAATTAACTATCCTAAAGCCTATACTATTGGGGATTACATTAATGGCCTCCTTAAGCATGGGGCCGGTTGTAGGTCAGCACTTTCACTTGGGTGTTTACTTGATTGGTAGGTTTGCAGCATATAATTTGACACCTCACCTTTATTAGCATTATTATTTTTTTAAACCCGTTAAAAGAAGTTGGGCATGCTCTGGGGTCATGGAAGTACAGTAAGCTTAATTATACAAGTGGGTATCATATTCTAGTAGGCTAATTAAGATCTGTTGAGAGTTGGATGATATATAGAATCATAGATTTATAGATTCTATTAAAGCAGACCTAATCTCGTATTATTCATGCCAAACACCTATATATATATATGATATATAAATATACACAATTTTTTTTATTGAGGGATCCCTCAAATAAATTATTTGAGGAACGCCCTTTAGGGTACTGTACGGATATTTTTTCAACGATCCAGAGATCTATATTTTAGGTCTGCATTCATAGATCATTTTTGCAAAAAATTAGATAAATCAAAAACCGTTTAGACATCTAATTGTGTCCTACAAAATCGATGAACACGGTGCTTCAAGAAATTACTAACATTTCAATAATTTAATTGAATGGTCAAATGATATCGGATTCAAGTGATTTTTTTATAGAAATGATCTTTGAATGAATATCTCCTAAATAGATAGTTTATATTAGTGAAATACAATGTGGAGTAGGCCCTACAAGTGTGTCCCTCGAATAAGTAGGCCCTACAAAATGCCCCTCAAATAAACTTACTTGAGGAATCCCTCAATAAAAGCTTTATCTATATATATAAATCAAAAGGCAGCGAATTGTGAAACATTCAAAATACCAAAAATTACCATTGGTTAATGCAAACATTAAAAATTGAAATTATTAATTAAATGAGGATAATATGGTAAATTCACACTTTTTTATATTTATAAAATTAAAATTAAAAGAAAAATCATATAATGGATCTTATTTTTATGGAACACAAGTACCTATTATCTTTTTTAATTCTAAAATAAATTTTAATTAAAAAAAAAAAAAAAAGCTTCTCACGGGCGCTGAAGATATATATATATATATATATATATAATGTTTTATACTTTGATTAATTGCGCCAATTAGCTAAATACTAGCCAAAATGGTTGAAAGGTCAACTTTTTCTGTTTAATTATAGTGTTCATTTTTTAATCTAACAAATAAAAACCAAATATATATATATATATATATATGTGTGTGTGTCTATGTAAATATGTGCAAGGAGAGTGGAACACACTACCTTAACCAATTGTTCTAACTTATATTCATCCGCTCTAATTGGAACACACAACCATCTTTAGTAAATAGTATGATTTTCGTTGCCGTGAAAGAATTAAAACCCATAACTACGTATATTGGTGGACAAAATTGCTATAACCCACATTTTCCACATCCTACGTGAAAAAGAGGAGGGGAAGGAAGGAGTGAGTGACCACCATTTAATCAATGGTCACACGGCCAAAATGGTTGAAAGGTCAACTTTTTCTGTTTAATTATAGTGTTCATTTTTTAATCTAACAAATAAAAATCATATATATATATATATCTATGTAAATATGTGCGAGGAGAATGGAACACACTACCTTAACCAATTGGCCTAACTTATATTCATCCGCTCTAGTTGGAACATGGAAAGTCAGCTAGCTAGTGTGTTTAATTAATTGGCCTAAGTTTATCAACTATGCTAAAAGCTTTTGATGAATTAATTCAGTTACTTTCTTGGACAGGAGAGGCTGTGGTGATGTAGTGACCACCACCAACCGTAATATATATAACCTTAAATAAAAACTCAGCCCGCCATCGTTAGCTTGTGACTTTCCTTGAGACTTTCCTTTCGTTGCCAGAGGGAGAATATATTGATTCAAACCCACGTGTCCATTGAGGTTTCGCTCTCGTATTTTTCTTTCTCTTGTAGTCTTGTTACATATGAAAAGTAAAACAATAATAATGTTAGGAAGACTTCAATTTTAGAGCATATAAGTGATCTCACAAACCACACATTATTTGTCAATTCAATCTGACGAAAACAAATTTATGTTTATCTCTACTAATTCTCATCAGTTTTCAACCGATGTGAAGCTATCATTTTCTATCTGCTGCATTGGTCAAAACGAGTGGACACAGTAGGCCCTTTTTTTTTCTTTTCACACTTTCCACATCCATTGAATAATCACCCGCCAACTGTTGTTGGTTCAATGTGTACAGGACATTTGCACCTTTTCTTGAACCAATAGCATTAGCATACATCGGTCAGTTTTCAACGTCCTGTATACTTTGAGATAATATGTTTTAAAGTTTCAGCATCAGCATGCATACATCTTCTCTCCTACACTGCCCATCTTATTTGAACATAGTACCAATTACAAAAGAAAGAATTTTCTAATTACATGGCTTTTCCTCTATATCTTTAGGTTACTTCCTCGAAACCGAGTTTTTAGGCTAAATAGTTTCCCAACAAATATATCATATGTATCCGTATATCCAGCGCGGGGTGTGGAAGATTTTGATCCTTTCGTTCCAGGGGGAATAGCCTCTCATCATATATATTGCAGCAGGAAGTCTAGATTTTGACGTGTTAAATAGTATAAAATAGAAAATCTTAGGAAGTCTAGATTTTGACCACAAAACAAATAAATAATCTTAAGAAGTCTAGATGATTTGATCAAATCTATTTTGCACAAGGTTGTCTCATCACCAACTTCTATATAAGTTGTCTGACTTTTTCATTGCATGCAATACATAGAACATGTGGATATAATTTTCAGATGCATCCATATATGTATATGGCGGCCATGATATACCACCAGGCAAGGCACAATATGATACCGAAAGGATACTTAAAAAGGAGAAAAAGAATATTTGAGTCGCCAGAAAAAGAACTCAGTAGGAAGCAACAGATTCAAGAATAAGGAAAACACATGTTCTGACTGAAGAAACTGCGGCTCCGCTACCAGACAGAATTGCAGGGCCCTCTATTCGTGGGGGCGCCTACTTCAATTATTTAACCCATGGATATATACATATATACATGTGAATCAGCTTAATTTATTTATAAAGTATTATTTGTTAAAAATAAATATAGGATTACACATACAGTACACACATAGTTCAAATTTCAAAGAAAAGTATACCCGTACGAAATCTGGGTTAAATTTGGTCAAAACCAACCAACTGATGAAATTACATTATTAAAACGAATGCGATTATGTTAACAGGGCTTACATTTCCACTCTTAATCATGAATTATCTTTGTGGAAATGACCATTTCTTTACAAGTATATATTATTGATACTTGCGTGCCGTTTACGACATCAAACATAGGACAAATTATTAAGAAGTTCCAAAGGTTAGCCATCGATGAGCCGCCTCACTGCCTTTAATAATTCCAATCAGAAAAGAAAAGTAGAAACCCCACCTTTTTATAAACCACACATAACTTAAACCAGTCCATATAAATTAATCAATCTTATCACTAACCTCTCTCTCTCTCTCTCTCTCCTCTCTCTCTCTCTCTCTGATGGAAAATTACCAAACATTTTTTTCCTCGGCAGCAACACCACCAGCTTCTTCTTCCTTGTCATTGAACATGGGGAACCCTCATGGCGCTTACAGTACTACTGATCATCTTCAATTCCAAAATAACAAGTCACCACCACCAGGAAATGGGTTCTTGGGGCTGATGTCAGATATGGAGGTTTCAAACAATATTAATTCTTCTCAGAGCAAAAGCTTTGGGGGGCCTGAAGGTGCTGTGAGGTTAGGGACGAAGAAGGGGGAGAAGAAGATAAGAAAACCCAGATATGCTTTTCAAACGAGGAGCCAAGTTGATATCCTTGATGATGGATATCGATGGAGGAAGTATGGTCAAAAAGCGGTGAAGAACAACAAGTTTCCAAGGTATGTGTAGCTCCTTATAGTTAGTTCTATGGCACCGATCTATAAGTCGACCACGATCAATTATTTCATATACATGCGTTACATCAAGCATTCTAGGCTTATTCGACCTCTGCATACAAAATATGTAAAAATATGGTTATGCTTTTCTGAAAAATATGTAAAAAATACCTCTGTGAGCAGATATGCTCCCCACTCTGCACCCGAATTCAAATCTCCCTTCCTGTAGTTTAGAGTAGAATAGAGCATGTATAAAATAAATATTAAAAAAAAAAATTAGGCTTATTATTTCATGTTGAACTAATCATGGTTGCAAATCTGATTATACTTTTCTGTGGTGGCTGAAAATGCAAACCAGTCACTCTTCTTTACGGAGACAACCATCTCACACTTAAAGACCTAAAAAATTTAGAACAATCGCTCAAGTAATGAAAGTTAAGCAGCTTATTAATATGGAGTTTTCATAGTCAAGCATGACATATTGGTCATGAGGTTGCCGAGCAACATTTGATATTTGTTGTAATTCAAAAGAAGTATAATTAACAAATTGAGATATTTATCAGGGGAAAGAACAGGTCTGTCCTTGTATATCTGCTCCATTTTATAATATTCTAGTTCATATGTTTCTGATATATTAATTATATAGTTCTACAATATACATGCAGCGAAATGGGATATTGGATTCTCAATGTGTACAATTATTAATATTCAAGCAGCATGGGAAGATTAATCGTTGACAGAATACTGATTCTTCAACTGCTCTAGAACTAATGCAAGTTAATTAGATTAAATATATTAGTATAGTTAGTACATTAATTCAAACATGCATAGAAAATATATATATAATTTTTTGAATACAAGCGATAGTCTAAATTACAAAGGTGCCGTAGGGGCAGTGGCGGAGCCAATGCATGCGGGCATGTGCCCCTCCTCAAATATTGTTGTATGAATATTTAGTTATAGTAATATTATACAAATATTATGAAATTCCTCTTAAATTCTTAAATTTCCCCCTTTTTTTTGTTTTCTCTTTTATTATCGTGTCTAAATTTCTTTTGAGTTGCATATATTTTGTTATTATAAAAATAATACAAATTTATAAAAAAAACCCAAAATGGGTGTTGAAATTATAAAAAAAACCCAAGTACTATTTAAACTTAGAAACACACCCAAAAAGTGTATTAAAATAGTATTTTTTGGGTGTACTTTTTGGGGGTTTTGAATGTGTGTAATAGTACTTTTTGGGTGTGTTTCTAAGTTTAAATAGTACTTGGGTTTTTTTATAATTTCAACACCCATTTTGGGTTTTTTTATAAAAGCCCCAATAAATAAATATTAGATTATTCATACAAAAAGTAACAATAGAGAAAGTGAAAAGAGTTTCAATTTTTAAATGTGCCCTCTCTCATTTAAATTTCTGGCTCCGTCACTGCATAAGGGTTCAAATCACGGGTCCACAAATTAAGACCTTTTTTCGTAAGACCCTTTTCTAGTGCACTACATAGAAAAAATATATACTTTAAGTTAATTATCTATGGTGACGTACGACCATGCATATTGAGTTAACTTGTGAGTTTGTTTATTATATACAGAAGCTACTACCGGTGCACGCATCAGGGGTGCAATGTGAAGAAGCAAGTTCAGAGGCTAACGAAAGATGAAGGCATTGTTGTGACAACTTATGAAGGCATGCACTCTCATCCCATCGAGAAATCTACCGATAACTTTGAGCATATTTTGAGCCAGATGCAAATCTACACTTCAATTTAATTATGCCCCTCAGAGACAATATTTTACATGTAAAACCTCTACTTTGTAAATTATTGTGTAGTTTCGGAATTAATTAACAAAAATAAAATGTACTGCGGCAGGGATTGAGATCCTAGTCTATCTGTTGAATTGTTTTATTATTTTATATTTAATATTTAATTTATCTATATTTGACACCATGTGATTATGTGTATGTAATATGCAGCATGGTGACGATATTATGTGTGTATATATATATATTTTTTAATTTTTTTTTTCTTGGGGGTTTTGACCAAGACTTGATTATGGTGTAAAGTAAAGAAAATGGCTTCTTTTGCCACAAGTTAAAAGCTAGAATGCAGTAGGGAATTTGTTTCTTTCTCTTGTGAAACTGTATGAATTTGTAATAATCTAAAGCCTTTCATAGTAATATTATATATACGTTGCTACATTACATAGCCAAAACACTAATTAATTTGTCAACGGGTCTAAGCTAATGGAAAAAGTCTTGACTTGCAGACTAGAGATCTCAAGTTACCTCCATAACATTTTAGTTGCATGTGTGAGAAATCTCATCCTCTGTAGTTTAGACTATCCCTTGTACTTAAAAAACAGTAATATAAATTTTAATCTTGAAGGAATAGTAGAAAGAAACCCTAGCCCCCTCTCTCCCAAAAAACCCCTAGAGCCATTTTCACTTTGAGGGGGGAGGAAACCATTGTTCTTCCTCCAATCTCCCCTCTTTTCTTCATTACTCTCTTCTCCTCTCATTTTTAGAGACGAAAGGTTTTCCATATTTGTCTTTGATTTGTTATGATTTTCCTCCAATCATCACAGGTGGTTGCATCTCAGTGTCGGATCTCCACCTGCGTTGCGGCATTAGATCTCCACCACCATCCTATTTGTAGCTTCTATATGTTCGGAATAAGTCACTAGACTTTTTGGGTTCTCTGTGTAGTTTTCACCTATTCTTTTATGAGAGCTTTTCACCTCTCCTTTGTGAGAGATTTTCATCTCTCATTTGTGAGAGTTTTATTTGTATTGTTATGACTTGGTTTTTCAAGCTTTATCTCTTTTTGATTATTCTGAGTTTGCAATTTTAGTTAGGATGACTATGCTAGAGTTTCTTCGATCCTACATGATCGTTAGTGGAGACGCACTGTTGGAGAAGGATTTCTTTCAAGAAGAAATGCCTCCACAGATTCTTGACTAAAATCCGCACGTTTTCTTAATTGGAAAGGACTCCAAATCGCTTCTCCAAAAGTGAACGATGTAAGTGGGAGGAGTACCTGCAAAGGACAATTCGACGCTCAAGTCAGAGTTTGTGCAGTGATCTCTTAGTGCTCGATTGAATTTCTCATACCTTTGGTTGAGGCTCCATTGGGCTTTTATAGCTCTCCAAGGCTCGACCCCTCTAGGTTTGCGCGTCCCATCCTCCATTCCATAATTGTGGGGAGTTTGATCAGGTTACGCCTTCCTTTGGTTGACTATGCCAGAGTTTCTTCGATCCTATGTGATCGTTAGTGGAGATGCACTGTTGGAGCAGGATTTCTTTCAAGAAGAAATGCCTCCACAGACTCTTAACTAAAATCCGCACGTTTTCTTAATTGGAAAGGACTCCAAATCGCTTCTCCAAAAGTGAACGATGTAAGTGGGAGGAGTACCTGCAAAAGACACTTCGATGCTCAAGTCAGAGTTTGTGCGGTGATCTCTTAGTGCTCGATTGAATTTCTCATACCTTTGGTTGAGGCTTCATTGGGCTTTTATAGCTCTCCAAGGCTCGACCCCTTTAGGTTTGCGCGTCCCATCCTCCATTCCATAATCATGGGGAGTTTGATCAGGTGCCTTGCTACGTGGGATATGGTTTTTGGTCCATATAGTGCCCCATTTTTTTCCTTGTAACAAACTTCGTGAGTAGAGAGAGGGAAAAATAATTTTAGATTTAATCCTTCGGATTAAAACCATAGGGGACCCATGGGAGAACCCGTTGACCATGATCCAATCCAACTAAATAATTCATATTATAACGTTGCCAAACTCATCATGCAAGCAATACCTATTGGGATATCATCATGCTCATGTGAACAATTCTTGTTGAGATGCTGCCAAACTCATACCCATAATCCTTGAATTCTTGTTGAACCCATATATAAGTATGGTGGAACTCATGCATGTCGTTGGTCCAATGTGTCCAATTTCAGCATCTCAATCCTATATAAGTGTTAGTGAACCCAACACTTGGTGGGGGTTAATTGGATTCGTGGAGAACCCAACTAAATAATTCTTATTATAACATTGTCAAACTCAATCCATGCACATTTCTCTTAGCCCGCCAATGTCTATTGTTAGCTTCTCAACTGAACCTATGCGTGGTGGACCCCAAACTGATGGAGTAGGATTTTTTTCAAGAAGAAATGCCTTCACAGGTCCCCAACCATTAAACCAGGCCACTCGTACAATCAAACAGGTTGAGTGTGAAGAAAATATGTGTTTCGTTAATCATTCAACGAACGATGGACGACTTAGGGAAAGTTCCAAAATGAGTAAAAATACGAAATCAGCAAGCAACAAAGAAATTAAAACTATAAAATCAAATGTAATACTTCCTCAAATGAGTCGCGTTCCAAGGGCTTGGTACGTATTGACAGCTCTTGATATGCCTCAGCATATAGGCCCATTTTTCCATAGGCTTCCGTACAAATTTTCTTGTGTTTAGATCCTTGGTGTTCTCCATGACCTTCCGGAGCACCCGTTCGCTCACTTTGAATCTTCTTTGTCAGACTCATTTATTGAAATAATTGGCCGCCTAGTTTAGGGTTAGGGGTAAAATAAAAAATAAAAAAAGAGAAAACCAAAAATTGATGGAATATAATGTGCCGAAATGAGAGTAGAGAAGTAAAGAAAAGCAGCGAATCGACCCCAAATCTGTAACACCCCAACTCCAATCGATTGTCTTTATATAGTTTTGTGCATGGATGAGGCGCTTTGCTTCTCTCTATAAACTCTTCCCCTCTGGTGTTGTAAGGGAAAAATTCGGCCACATCTGGGGTTGAGTGAAGAATGTGTCGATAACAATGCCTAATGTGGTCGCTGCTGCTGGGGTTGGAGGTTCAATTCTTGACTACTTCAATATGAGGAAAGCAAAGTAGCAGTAGAAACAACTGGATGAGAATGTGAAATCTTTAACCCTGGTTATAGAAGAGCTGAGAAATGTAAGTTTGTTCTAATTAATTTAATTTAATTTATTTGTTTGTGAATTTCTATTTCATTTCATCTTGTTAGGAAATAGGTCACTGGGGAGTTTAACCAATTAACACAGGTGTTGCAAAGCAAAGTGGATGTCATTCAAGCTCCCTCCCAGTCTCCATGGCCTTTTTCCTCATTCTGGTAAGCTTATTTCCTATGAAAGCAAGACTAAAGATTGATATATATATATATATATATCTTGGTATTTGATTATCTATATCTAGTTGTTCATGACCAGAAACTAATCAAAAAAACTTTTCTATCATCTCGATTTGATTGTTCATGACTAAGGCACTATAGAGAAGAGGTAGGATAATATAATGTAATAGTGCTCTTAGGCTAGCTTTGTTTTCGGAACATTGAGTAGAGTAGTAAATAATGACTTGTTCATGAAATTAGAACTATACGATGTTGAAATGGAATAGTGACAAATTTTCAGAGTTAGAAATAGAATAATTTTCTATTGATTAAGGGGTTATGGGTAAAATAAAGAAAACAAAAAACAAAAAATTGACAAAATATAATGTGCCAAAACTAGAGTAGAGAAGTAGAGAAGAGCAGCGAATCGACCCCAAATCCTTAACACCCGAAACCCTAAATCCCTAACACCCCAACTCCAACCGACTGTCTTTGTATAGTTTTATGTGTGGATGAGGCGCTTTGTTTCTCTCTAAACTCTTCCCCTCTAGCGTTGTAAGGGAAAAATTCGTATAGTTTTGTGAGAGTTTTATTTGTATTGTCATGACCTTTTTTTCTTCAAGCTTTATCTTTTTTTTATTATTCTGAGTTTGCAATCTTAGTTGGGATGCCTTTGTCAGAGTTTCTTCGATCTTGTGTGATCGTTAGTGGAAGCGCATTGTTGGAGCAGGATTTCTTTCAAGAAGAAATGCCTCCACATATTCTTGACTAAAATCCACATGTTTTCCTAATTGGAAAGGACTCCAAATCTCTTCTCCGAAAGTGAACAATGTAAATGGAAGAAGTACCTGCAATAGGCACTTCGATGCTCAAGTCAGTGTTTGTGCAGCGATCTCTTAGTGCTCAATTGAATTTCTCATACATTTGGTTGAGGCTCTGTTAGGCTTTTATAGCTCTCCAAGGGTCGACCCCTCTAGGTTTACGTTTCCCATCCACCATTCCATAATCGTGGGGAGTTTGATTGGGTTACACCTTCCTTGCTTTGCACTTCTCTAATGTAAGGGAGGTCCACTAACCCACATCTTCACTTGCTTGTAATCGTGACATATTAGTTGGGCCTTCCTACGTGGGATATGATTTTTGGTCCCCATAATGGCCCCTTTTTTTCCTCGTTACATGCTTTGCGAGTAAAGGGAGGGAAAAATAATTTTACTTAGATTTAATCCTTTGGATTAAACCCATAGGGGGGACCCATGGTAGAACCCGTTGACCATGGCCGAATCCAACTAAATAATTCTTATTATAACATTGCCAAACTCATTATGCAAGCAATACCTGTTGAGATATCGTCATGCCCATGTGAACAATCACTACAAGAAAAATAGGCTAATGTGACCAAAAAACTTCCTCATATTAGGCAAAATTTCCTCGCAGTTACATTTAAGTGACCATATTCTGGCGTCACAAGGGTCGTCACATTAGGCCCTTCACCCTATGTCAAATGTGACGACTATAACTTAGTGTCACATATAATACACTGTGACGATGTATGAATTTGTCACTGTTTACAATATGTGACTTCTCGTGTTTTGTCACATTGTCTCTTTTGTGACACGTAACAATAGGTCACCTAATTCATTTTTTGATGATTGGCAAGTGGTCACATGATATCTAATATGACGACAGACAAGTTGTCACAGCGTTCAATTTGTGATGCTTTATAAATTGTCACTTTATTTAAAATATGATATATAACAAATTGTCATATTGTATAATTTGTTATGCCTAAAAAACTCATCACAATTGATAATACGTGTGAATGATTTCATGACAGTGATCCTAATAAATATAATAGATTAATAATATCCAAAATAGCATATCAAAGTTAATCATATATCCAAGGTTTTAAACACGCTTAATATCCAAAATAACATAATATAAACATGTAAATCTCATCCTAGGTTGTTGCCGACGGCATCAAAGCTGCACGCAACATTGACATCAACTGTGCATTATCCAACCCACCATTGTTGGATGCCTCTAGAGCTACCACCAAATTAGCCCTTAAATTTGAATAATCTTCCTGCACACTTTGCATATTTGTGGCAAGCATCTGTAGTGTATCTTGTAACTTGCTAAGCTCAGAATTAGAAGCTCCAGAAAAAACCAGTGGTTGAGATATTGGCTTCCCCCCACGCTGTAGCGTATCTCAGATTGCTGTCATCTCTCTTGGATTGTTTTTCTGAAACAATTAGATCAATAATAGCAGCAGTTGCTGCCAGACGAACTGCATCTTCTCATCTAAACATCGCCTAACGCATTACCAAAATTGTATAATCCTGCATTGAATTAAACAAGAAAATAAAAAGACTTTGTTTATTAACAACTTCAACAAAAAATTTCACTTCTACAATAGCATACTTTGTGCGCAAAACATGACTGTATCAGAGTGATTCAGAACTTCATACCCCACAATTCAAATTTCCTTTCCAGGCTGCATTGAATATAACATATTGTTTCTAGAACTTTTCAATGTTAAAAAACTGTGGATTCTGTGCATATTCCAGCAGTAGTGTATTAAATTCAGACATTAGAGCAAGAACTTTTTAAAAGGAAAGAAAACTTAGGAAAGTACTAGTACAGATATTGTCCCAATATCTGACTAACTATTCTTGGCTCAGAATTGGGTTTTAAGTTGTCACGTTATAGACAACCAGAGTTTTTCTGACATGTTCAGATTTTAAAGACTGGTACTGCAACCAAACTTAAAAAGAGAACCTATACCAAACTTAAAAATACACCCAAGCTTGATAAATCCAATTCAAACTCTTGGCATGTGCTTGTGAAAACAAGGTAAGCACAAACTCTTGGCATCAGCTACTGTGTATTAAACTTTGAACTCAGAATTAAACACCCTAAACTCAATAAAAATCTACCAGATTACATGCATCCTGAAGCTGATTAAATAAATTTTGAAACCATATAAAATTTGACTGAAATGGTGCTCTAATTTATAAGCTAAGGCAGTCCAAATAAGTTTTTCAAAACTGAAACTGCAGCCCCTGTTTTTGACAGCTTTTGTAGTCATAAGCTGCACAAAAACCAGATTTATACAACTAAGTCGCAAAGCACAATCCAATCAGTCTACAATTATAACTTCATGACCCTCCAAAAGTTCTCTAAGGCCATATCAACTTCTAAAAAATCAGCTTTTTCAAAGAAGATCTTGTATGACCATAAGCGGCACAAAAACCAGATCATCTCCTACAGCAATTGATAACTAGCAAGTAATCAGATCATCTCCTACAATTGGAAGAGAATCGCATATGTGCTGCTTCTTGTATCTTTCAAAAGTGTCTAAAGATGCATGCTTGTGCCATCTACAAACTCATATAAATTTGTTTCAATTCCCCTTTATACTTTCAATTAGATCTATAAACTCCTCTACTCAATGCTAAAGTAAGTCTCAAACATAGCAAAACGGGTGGCAGCAAAAGACTTTACCTTTAACCAACAGATAAATAATAAATCATATATCACAAATCACAAATCAACCCAAAAACTGAATTAATTCAGATACATACACAGGTATTAATACATTTACAATAAAATGAGAATCAAAGGGGAAAAGAAAACAAAGAAAAAGACTACAAATCTGACCTTTCCAGAGATTATGATCCAGCAATCTTTCTTGTGGTTGTGCTTGGCCACCTCATCGAAATGATAAACTTGAGAATCTGAAGCCATTCCTGCAGCTGCCTCTGTTCATCACAAAGTCAAACCCCATCAACGCCAAACCAAAAAATGGAGAAAACCCAACAAAAATAATTAAAAAGACAGAAACTTAAAGCTAGATTTGATCCATAAGTTACCAAAGTAAAAAGCTTGATGAGGAAATCAACAAAAAAGTGATAGAGAAGTCATGCTTCTTTTCTTACATAGGAGTGAAGAAGAAGTTGTTGGGCTTTGAAGCACAGCTCCTCTTTGAGTGAGTAACTTGTCTTACTCCATCTCTTTGGGGTTTCTCATCATCAATCACTTGTTGTCTTGTCGTCTGTGATAATAGAAGTGTGAGAAATTGGGGTTTAAACCTGTAAATACCTTCTTCAATCTTTCTCCTTTTTTACTTCCCCCAATTGAAAAGAAAGCCAAGAACAGAGGGATGGTTTATGGAGAATTTGGTGAGAAAGAGCCAGAGAAACAAGAGTAATATGAGAGAGAGAGAGAGAGAGAGAGAGAGAGAGAGAGAGAGAGTCGCAGTCTCAGAAGAGATGAGAGAGGATTTGGGGTTAAGTGTGGGTTAGGGTTGGAGAGAGTATATGAGGGTTTCTGGAAGGAATAACACGCACCAAACTTAAATTTGGTGAAAAAAAAAAGAGCGGCACGCAAAAAATGTTGGTTTTAAAACATTTTTAAGAAGTTCATTTGAATATTAAACTTGCATTTAATCAAATTAATCGCAGCGGAAGAATATGGTGGTTATTTAAATTCAAAAACAAAACTTCTTCCAAGTATCTTAAGCCATGAACATTGATATGATTTCATAGAGGAAAGCACAAGAGAAAAGGATAAGTCTTAATTACCCTTGATGCTATAATATGAACCAAGTTGTGTTTTGGTCTTCTCTTGATGATTTCCCTTTGTTGATCTTCTCTTTGATCTTTCTCCTCCTTGTGAGCCACAAAAGGATATGGCCTCTAAGTCTCGACACCAATGGAACCTTGAGATGTGAAGGAGTATCTTGAGAATACAAGAATGCTAGTTCAAGAATCTCAAGATTGGTTTCAATCTAAACCACTTTGAAAGATGAAAGTGTTTCACTCTTGAAAACTCTCTTTTATCTCTCTTTGATCTCCCAAACCTTTTTGGTTGATGTTGGATTGTGTTTGTGTGTTAATTAGCTTATTAGCTTGCTTATGGAAACAATTCCCATACATATCTACATATGCATTTTCGGACAAACCCCATTGGGCTTCCAAAATTGGGCCTTATGACACTTAAACCATAATCTTTAAGTGTATAATGCCCTTGGGCTTGATACCCAACCATTTGGGCTTCTCATTAACCACTACGGAGGCCCAAATACCATTTTACACGTAGTAAATCATCCACATCAAATCAATCAAATTGATTTCCTCATTCTCATTTATATTACTCAAAGTTAACCATTTAAGGTGTGCGATCCATTAGGTTCTAATTTAGCAAGGCAGTGGGAAAACAATTAGAACTCTTTCTAACCAACTGGAATCAAAACCCCCTTTTAATTCTTCCTTTATTCGGATTGATCACAATCAATCCTAGGACTTCCACAAGCCAAGAGTGACATCTAACAACATATCATGGCTACCCAAGCTAATCAGAATAGACAAAGAACCTATTCAGTTGGAATTGCAATGCAATACGGTCCTTCTCTTATACAATGTTTCCAATCATATCACTACTACAAAAAAGCAAAAAGACGACGGTAAATCACCGTCGTGTATTCGGTTTTTCAATGGTCGTGGAATCCACCGTCATCTTTTCCCTAACAAACCACGACGCTAATTCACCGTCGTTGTTTATCAATAAAGACGACGGTTTTTAAACAAAATCGTCGTTGTTTAGAGGTAAAGATCGTTCATTATAGGAGGAAAGACGACGGTTTTTAAAAAAAAACCATCGTGTATTGTTTGTAAAGATGACGGTTTTTTAATAAAACCGTTGTGTATTGTATGTAAAGATGACGGTTTTTTAATAAAATCGTCGTGTATTGTATGTAAAGATGACGGTTTTTTATAAAAACCGTCGTAGAGTATTTATAAAGACGACGGTTTTAAAAAAAAACCGTCGTCTTTATATAAAATAGACGACCCTTTTCTAAAAAAAAGGTCATCTTTACCTATAATAGACGACACTTTTTTATAAAAACCGTCGTTAATTATCTATAAAGACCATGATTTATTATAAAAACCGTCGTCTAATAAGTTTCCAAACTCCTACATTTTAGTTCTTTTTGATTTCCTATGATGCTATACAACGATTTTAACTAGAAAACCAACCATAATGCTTTATTAATGAATATATACACAAATAGTTTCTTTCATAAAACTTGAAGATTCAATAGTTATTACATAGTTAACCAATCTTTATTCTACAACAAACATAATTCCAAACAAGACCTAAGTACTCCTAATCCAAGCATTCCTCATCCAAACATACAAATGATGCACAACTGAAGTCTCCTCCATCATCCCTGTACATAAATCAAAATGACAAAGAGAGAGAAAAAGCTAAGATTATAAACATAAAAAATTAGGTGGAAGAGAAATTTTACCATTGGTCCATATTTCCATAGAAAACTTGTAAAATGAGCATAAAAAAGACCATCGAGAACCTGCAAAAGGAAAAATATATCAATAAAATTATGGTGAAAGAGAAGGTAACAAATTTTCAACAACAAAAAAACATACGACTCACATAGAAAACTTGCAAAAGAAAAAGTTATAAATCTACAAGCTTCCTCATCATCTCCTAATAACCAAATCAGAAAATCTAAAAAGAAACCAGAAATATAAAAAAAAATATATATATATATATATATGTAAACAAATCAGACAAATCAAGAGAGAAAAAATCTGAAATTAGGGAGACAAAGAACATACCAGAAACGCAAAAAGACTAATCCAGAATTCACTAGCAAGATATAGAAGGGTATTTTAGAGAGTGCAGGAGGGTTTCAAGGAGGGAGAGATAAGGTTTTCAGAGACGGGGGAAAATATGAAAATTTGTCGAGCGCGAATTCACTTAAGTAGCCTTTTTTCAGCGTGTTTTAAAAGACGACGCTTGTTAATGAGAGATAAGGTTTTCAAAGACGGGTGAAAATTTGAAAATTTGTCGAGCGCGAATTCACTTAGGCGGCCATTTTTAGCGTGTTTTAAAAGACGACGCTTTTTAAAAAAAGATCGTCATATTTACGTATAATAGACGACCCTTTTTTTTAAAAAAAAAATCGTCGTCTTTACTTCATAAAACAGTGAAAGCAGAAGGGACGTAGTGGGAATTTGTAATTTTATCGTTCGAGCTCTCATTGAGGTCCATAATACCTTTCTGAAAAGGGAATAAAGCCAGGAATCAGACTCAGTGCTTTGCAATGACATATGGTGGTTGTTAGCCATTTGAGGTCGTTTAGCCTTCCAAAAATGCATTTAAAGAGTTGAAAGTAATAGACGACGGTTTTTAAAAAAAAACGTAGTCTATTATAGGTATAGACGACGGTTTTTAAAAAAAGCGTCGTCTAAACCTATAATAGACGACGCTTTTTTTAAATGCGGTTTTGGAAGGCTAAACGACCTCAAATGGCCAAAAACCACCATATGTCATAGCAAAGCGCTGAGTATGATTCCTGGCTTCATTCCCTTATCAGAAAGGTATCATGGACCTCAATCAGAGCTCGGACGACAAAATTGCAACTTCCCGCTACGTCCCTTCTGCTTCCACTGTTTTTATGAAGTAAAGACGACCGTTTTTTTTTAAAAAGGTCGTCTATTATTTGTAAAGATGACGATCTTTTTTTAAAAAGCGTCGTCTTTTAAAACACGCTAAAAAATGGCCGCTTAAGTGAATTCGCGCTCGGCAAATTTTCAAATTTTCACCCGTCCTTGAAAGGACACTTGATTTTTAAAAGACGACGCTTGTCATACCTGTTGTCGTTGTTTTTTTGTCAGATTTTAACTCTAAAAAGGACCTTTTTAATAAGACGACGCTTGTCATACCTGTTGTCGTTGTTTGTTGGTTAGATTTTAACTCTGAAAAAGACCTTTTTAATAAGACGACGCTTGTTTATTTGTGTGCGTCGTTATAAAAAATTTGGAAACAATACACGTCGGTTTTTTGCTCTACCGTCGTCTTTGTTTGGTCGTCTTTTTCACTTTTTGTAGTAGTGTATTTTCAGGGTACGAATTGATAATGTCAAACCCTTAATAAGATTATCCTCATGTGATTCAATAGAACATGACTAAAACACTTTCTAAATCATGTTCAAATACTTCGGCCGAAGATTTGCTGAATCACATCTTGAAACATTATCTTTCTATATCAAAAGTAGAGATTCCTTATTATACATTCACATGCCCCTATGATGAATTAAGAGATCCCAACAACACTTTAGACAAATCTTTTACCACTTGCCTTTAAGAGCTATCAAAGATCAATAACGCATTACAGGACAACCATGATGCCTCAGGTCTAAGGACTAATTTGCATTATTGCAACTATGAGTTCTCATTTGACATATAGATAAATACTCCATACGAGAACTACGATTGATCGCGTTCAGTGAACTCATTCACTAATGAGCACCCACATACTTGTATTAGTGTCAACTACACAAATGGTTTGAGACTAACCATCCTCCCAATTGAGCATACATAATATGTGCTAATCTTGACGGTTTATCAATGCCCATTTGATAACCTATGATCAGGAACATTTTGGGGTACTACAGTTAGAGATTAAAGGTCTCATGAATCTAAACTTCTTTAGATTACTTTATCTCTTATATAGCATACCCTGGACATTTGTTTCTTTACACGATGTAATAGATAACAAAATAAGTTTGCCCTTTATTTACGAAATGTATTCTAAGGAGATTACATCAAATGTATTGGCTCTTAGGGCACATTTCTAACAAAAAAATTGAGGGAAAAAATTTGTGACGCCCTAAAATATTATTTGTGACCCCCCAAGCCTCACAAATAACTAGTGGTCTCTCCCGCCCAAAACAGCCAGACTATTTGTGAGGGATTTGGCCTTCCTCCAAAATGCCAGATGTTTTTGTTGTCTTATGAGTGACGACTTGATAAATTCGTCACAAATACCTATTATATGTGACGACTTTACAAGCCTCACTTTTTATTTGGTCACATTAGCCTTTTTTTCTTGTAGTAAATTCTTGTTGAGATGCTGCCAAACTCATACCCATAATCCTTGAATTCTTTCTGAACCCATATATAAGTATTGTGGAACTCATGCATGTCGTTGGTCCTACGTGTCCAATTTCAGCATCTCAATCCCATATAAGAATGTGTTGATAACAATGCCTAATGTAGTCGCTACTGCTGGGGTTGAAGGTTCAATTCTTAACTTCTTCAACATGAGTAAAGCTAAAGAGCAGTAGAAACAGCTTGATGAGAATGTCAAAACGTCAACCCTGGTTACAGAAGAGCTGAGAAATGTAAGTTTGTTCTAATTAATTTCATAAAATTTATTTGTTTGTAAATTTCTATTTCATTTCATCTTGTTAGGAAATAGGTCACTTAGGAGCTTAACAAATCAACACAGGTGTTGCGAAGCAAAGTGGATGTCATTCAAGCTCCCTCCTAGCCTCCATGGCCTCTTTCCTCGTTCGGTTAAACTTATTTCCGATGAAAGCAAGACTAAAGATTGATTTTCACATTTAGGGTTGAGTGAAGAATATGTCAATAACAATGCCTAATGTAGTCATTGCTGCAGGGGTTGGAGGTTCAATTTTTGACTTCTTAAAACATAAGGAAAGCTAAAGAGCAACAGAAACAGCTGGATAACAATGTGAAATCGTCAACCCTAGTTACAGAAGAGTTGAGAAATGTAAGTTTGTTCTAATTAATTTAATTTAATTTATTTGTTTGTGAATTTCTATTTCATTTCATCTTGTTAGGAAATAGGTCACTTGGGAGCTTAACAAATCAACACAAGTGTTGCAAAGCAAAGTGGATGCCATTCAAGCTCCCTCTCAGCCTCCATGGTCTCTTTCCTCATTCGGGTAAACTTATTTCCTATAATAGCAAGACTTAATATTTATTTTCACATCTAGGGTTGAGTAAAGAATGTGTCGATAAGAACACCTAATGTAGTCGCTGCTTCTAGGGTTGGAGGTTCAATTCTTGACTTCTTCAAGCAGGAGGAAAGTTAAAAAGCAGCAAAAACAACCGGATGAGAATATGAAATAGTTAACCTTAGTTACAGAAGAGCTCAGAAATGTAAGTTTGTTCTAATTAATTTATTTCTTTGTAAATTTGTATTTTATTTCATCTTGTTGGGAAGTAGGTCATTGGGGAGCTTAACAAATCAACACAGATGTTGCAAAGCAAAGTGGATGTCATTCAAGCTGTCTCTTGGCCTTCATGGCTTCTTTCCTCGTTCAGGTAAACTTTTTCCTATGAAAGCAAAACTAAATATTAATTTTCATATATGGGGTTGAGTGAAGTTTGTGTCGATAACGCCTAATGTAGTCGCTGCGGCTGGGGTTGGAGGTTCAATTCCTGACTTCTTCAAACACGAGGAAAGCTAAAGTGCGGCAGAAACAGCTAGATGAGAATGTGAAATCATTAACCCTATTTATAGAAGAGCTGATAAATATAAGATTGTTCTAATTAATGTAATTTTATTTATTTGTTTGTGAATTTTTATTTCATTTCATCTTGTTAGGAAATAGGTCACTGAAGAGCTTAACAAATTAACATAGATGCTGCAAAGCAAAGTGGATGCCATTTAAGCTCCCTCCCGTTCCCATGGCCCATTTCCTCGTTCGAGTAAACTTATTTCCTATGAAAGCAAGACTAAAGATTGATTTCCACATTTGGGGTTGAGTGAAGAATGTGTCGATAACAAAGCCTAATGTAGTCGCTACTGCTGTGGTTGTAGGTTCAATTCTTGACTTCTTCAAATAGGGGAAAAGCTAAATAGCAGCAGAAACAGCTGGATGAGAACGTGAAATCGTGAACCCTAGTTACAGAAGAGCTGAGAAATGTAAGTTTGTTCTAATTAATTTAATTTAATTTATTTGTTTGTGAATTTCTATTTCATTTCATCTTATTGGTATATAAGTCACTAGGGAGCTTAACAAATCAACACAACTGTTGCATAGAAAAATGGATGTCATTCAAGCTCCCTCCCGACCTCCATGGCCTCTTTCTTCGTTCAGGTAAACTTATTTCCTATGAAAGCAAGACTAAACATTGATTTTCACATCTAGAGTTGAGTGAAGAATGTGTTGAAAACAACGCCTAATGTAGCCCTGTTGCTTCGATTGGAGGTTCGATTCTTGATTTTTTCGACATGAGAAAAGCTAAAGAGTAGCAGAAACAGTTGGTTGAGAATGTCAAATCGTTAACACTAGTTAAAGAAGAGTTGAGAAATTTAAGTTTATTCTAATTAATTTAATTTAATTTATTTGTTTGAGAATTTCTATTTCATTTTATCTTGTTAGAAAATAGGTCACTGGAGAGCTTAACAAATCAACACAAGTGTTGCAAAGCAAAGTGGATGTCATTCAAGCTCCCTCCCGGTCTTCATGGCCTCTTTCCTCATTCGGGTAAACTTTTTTTCCTATGAAAGCAAGACTAAAGATTGATTTTCACATATGGGATTAAGTGAAGAATGTATCGATAACAACACCTAATGCAGTCGTTGCTGCTGAGGTTAGAGGTTCAATTCTTGACTTCTTCAACAGGAGGAAAGCTGAATAGCAGCATAAACAGCTGGATGAGAATGTGAAATCGTTAACCCTGGTTACAGAAGAGCTGAGAAATGTAAGTTTGTTTAATTAATTTAATTTAATTTATTTGTTTGTGAATTTCTATTTCATTTCATCTTGTTGGGAAATAGGTCACTGGGGAGCTTAACAAATCAACACAGGTGTTGCAAAGCAAAGTGGATGTCATTCATGCTCCATCCCGGCCTCCATGGCCCCTTTCCTCATTCGGGTAAACTTATTTCCAATGAAAGCAAGACTAAAGATTGATTTTCATATATGTTTTGGTATTTGATTATTTACATCTGGTTGTTCATGACCAGAAACTAACCAAAAATTTTTCTTTCTATCATCTATATTTGATTGTTCATGACTAAGGCACTATAGAGAAGATGTAGGATAATATAATGTAGGAGTACTCTTAGGCTGACCTTGTTTTTAAAACATTGAGTAAAGTAGTAAAGAATGACTTGTTCAAGAAATTAGGACTATACGATGTTGAAGAGGAATAGTGACAAATTTGCAGAGTTAGAAATAGAATAATTTTCTTTTAATTAAGGGGTTATGGGTAAAATAAAGAGAGAAAAAAACCAAAAATTGACTAAATATAATGTGCCGAAATGAGAGTAAAGAAGTAGAGAAGAGCAGCAAATCGACCCCAAATCCGTAACACCCCAAACCCTAAATCCCTAATACCCCAACTCCAATCGACTGTCTCTGTATTTTGTGCGTGGATGAGGTGTTTTGCTTCTCTCTCTAAACTCTTCCCCTCTGGTGTTGTTAGGGAAAAATTTGGCCACATCTGGGGTTGAGTGAAGAATGTGTCGATAACAACGCCTAATGTAGTCGCTGCTGCTGGGGTTGGAGGTTCAATTCTTGACTTCTTCAACATGAGAAAAGTTAAAGAGCAGCAGAAACAACTAGATGAGAATGTGAAATTGTTAACCCTAGTTACATGTGAGCTAAGAAATGTAAGTTTGTTCTAATTAATTTAATTTAATTTATTTATTTTTGAATTTCTATTTTATTTCATCTTGTTGGGAAATAGGTCACTAGGGAGCTTAAGAAATCAACCAGGTGTTGCAAAGTAAAGTGGATGTCATTCAAGCTCTCTCCTGGCCTTTATGACCTCTTTCCTCGTTCAGTTAAACTTATTTCTTATGAAAGTAAGACTAAAGATTGATTTTCATTTATGTCTTTGTATTTGATTATTTACATCTGGTTGTTCATGACTAGAAACTGATCAAAAAAAACTTTTCTATCGTCTAGATTTGATTGTTCATGACTAAGATGCTATAAAGATGAGGTAGGATAATATAACGTAGGAGTGCTATTAGGCTGAACTTGTTTTCAGAACATTGAGTAGAGTAGTAAAGAATGACTTGTTCATGAAATTAGAACTATACGATGTTGAAATGGAATAGTGACAAATTTGCAGAGTTAGAAATAGAATAATTTTCTATTAATTAAGGGGTTATGAGTATGAGAAAGAAAAGAAAAAAAACTAAAAATTGACGGAATATAATGTGCCAAAACGAGACTAGAGAAGTAGAGAAGAACAACGAATCGACCCCAAATCCGTAACACCCCAAACCCTAAATCCCCACCACCCCAACTCCAACCGACCGTCTTTGTATAGTTTTGTGAGTGGATGAGGCGCTTTGCTTCTCTCTAAACTCTTCCCCTCTAGTGTTGTAAGGGAAAAATTCATATATTTTTGTGAGAGTTTTATTTGTATTGTTATGGCTTGGTTTTTTTCAAGCTTTATCTCTTTTTGATTATTCTAAGTTTGCAATCTTAGTTGGGATGCCTATGCCAGAGTTTCTTCGATCCTATGTGATCATTAGTGGAGGCGCATTGTTGGAGTAGGATTTCTTTCGAGAAGAAATGCCTCCACAAATTCTTGATTAAAATCCGCACATTTTCTTAGTTAGAAACGACTCCAAATCGCTTCTTCGAAAGTGAACGATGTAAGTGGGAGGAATTTGAAATACAATCCTAAAAAAGATTTACGAAAGAGTGCGTCATCTATAATGTCATATCTTGTGGCCTTTATTCCCAATTTTCTTGCCTCGATCGGGTCGTCGAGTTAGATTTCCTTCGTGAGATAGTTCGTAACCGGAGTCATCCATGTTTCTTCTTTGATTTCAATATGCATAACTCCAGGTATAATTGGTATGCTGGAATTCGATAAAAGTTCCACCGAGGTGACCCTCATGTCCTTTATCGATGTCAACGAGGCGTAAGCCAAGTTATCTACTCGATTGTTCATCTCTCTTTGCATGAATGAGATGACCCTAACCATTTCCAAGGCTTTGGTGAATTCGGAAGCTGATGTGATCCCATTTATGCGTCTCACCTTTTCTGCTTGTCTTTTTTCAGACTGGGATCGAGCCTCTTCTCCCTCTGTGGGATTTGGTCAACCGTGGATGGTGTTGATATCCAATAGTTCTATATTCACGATATTCCCAGTCATTGTTTTTGATCCATCTTCTTTACTAGCCTTATACTCAAGTTCAGCGCGGTATTAGGATAACATTCCTTTTCCAAGCATTGCCTGTTGGTTTTAAAACATTTTTAAGAAGTTCATTTGAATATTAAACTTGCATTTAATCAAATTAATCGCAGTGGAAGAATATGGTGGTTATTTAAATTCAAAAACAAAACTTCTTCCAAGTATCTTAAGCCATGAGCATTGATATGATTTCATAAAGGAAAGCACAAAAGAAAAGGATAAGTCTTAATTACCCTTGATGCTATAATATGAACCAAGTTGTGTTTTGGTCTTCTCTTGATGATTTCCCTTTGTTGATCTCCTTTTTGATCTTTCTCCTCCTTGTGAGCCACAAAAAGATATGGCCTCTAAGTCTCGACACCAATGGAACCTTGAGATGAGAAGGAGTATCTTGAGAGTACAAGAATGTTAGTTCAAGAATCTCAAGATTGGTTCCAATCTAAACCACTTTGAAAGATGAAAGTGTTTCACTCTTGAAAACTCTCTTTTATCTCCCTTTGATCTCCCAAACCCCTTTGGTTGATGTTGGATTGTGTTTTTGTGTTCATTAGCTTATTCCTCTGCTTGTGGAAACAATTCCCATACATATCTACATATGCATTTTCGGACAAACTGATCGGTGCATAATTACATATCTTTTTATACCCTTCTAACTTATGATTTGGTTATGTTTTTGAGTTAAACTTGTGCTTTTAATAAAGTTTGTGTATGTTTCAGTGTAATAAGGTTGAGACTCATTAAATGCATTTTGAAGACAAATTATCTCAAAACAGTGTCTGCATATCATTCAATTTCACGGATTAACCTGTACTTGCTCAAGAAGAACCAGATAATGAGCCATACATCATTGGAAAGATACGGAAGTCTAGTTTCCGTAGCATTTTACGGTTCATGATTCTGAGTCTTCTAGAGGAAGTTATACATGATTTAGTAGATCAAGGTCAAAATTCGGCAGCATCTGCGTTACTGGGCCACAAATGACATTTGAAGATCTTCCCAATTTTTCCTTGAGTTGGGCTGCATATGCTTGGAAAGATAAGACAAAGGGCTTGAAGATCCATATTTTTCCAGAATTTTATGAATGTATTAACAAGCCCAAAACGAACCCAAAAGAAGAGTGCAATGCATTGTCATGCATGACATATGCATGATGAAATGCACTATCTAGTGGGAATTGTTGGTGAAGTGCACTATCTTGTGGGAAGGTTAGGTGAAGCATATTCAAGTCTTATAATTGAAGTGGGAGCTGCAACACTAAGTTTAAAGAAAGAAAAATTGTTTTCAAATGTAATGGTGTGTTAGGTGAAGTTGATGAAGTGAGTGGAAAGCAATATTTAATTTAGATTTTCAACTTCCTTAGGCCTATAAATAGTGAGGTTTCCCAAGCTTGTAAACACACCCCAAGGGGGGGAGCTCTCAAACATTTCTCTAGAGCTCCCCTCCCTTCTCTCCCTCAAATTCTCTTAGTTTTCCTTTCTAGTTCTCAATTGTTGTAATAAAATCCTTTTGCTTCTTAGTTGTAATTTATTTTTTGTAATGTAAATTCTTTTTTTTAGCATTCAAGCTTGAGTGGTTTCCAAGTTTCAATTATGGTTTTTGTTCTTATTCATTATGCTTATAAGTTAATATGCTAGTTTGAATGATTGATCACCATTAAGGCTTGCATGTTAACTATCTTGGTTTGAATTAAGAGTAGACACCATGCTTTAATTCGAATTGAACTATGAATAGGAAGAGTATGTATGGACATTCGACAACAGGGATTAGATACATGCTTGGTTGTTTAAAATGTTCTTCTATGCTTAATGGGTTCCTAATGCTTAATTTAGGTTAGACAACAGATGATCAAATTAGGGAATTAGGAACACAAGGTTAGGACCAGACACCATGGCTTAATCATACTTTAGCTAGAATCAATCCGTTAATCTAAATTGAACTTGGGAACTTACTCGCTCGAATTAATTTCTTTTCCTTCTTTCTTGTTTGATTTATTTTCTTTCTTTTTTTCATTTCTGTTTTGTACAGGGAATTGAATTAAATCAATCTATCATCAATCCTCGTGGGATCGACCTCGCACTTACATATGCTAAACTACCAACGGCTCGTGCACTTGCGAGTATCACAAGTTGAGGATGCAGCTGAATCTATTTTGGTGCAGCTGAATCGACGCAACAAGTTTTTGGCGCTGTTGCCGGTGATTGGCAACATAGTTTGGTTATATTTCTTTTCCCTCCTTGTTTTATTTTTATTTTTTCTCCTTTTCATGTCTTCCTAGGCACTTTCATGTTTTAAAATTAATGATGTTAATTGACAAGTTGTGTTTGTAGTCCAACGGAACAGGACAATTGCCTAACAAGCAAGAGAACTGGGTTTAAGTCCCGGCTTACACAACACCAAAAAAAAAAAAAAATACTTTGAAGCATGGAAATTAGATGTGTGTTGTTTTTTTTTCCTTTTCATTTTAGTTTTTATGTCCTAATCCTTTTAATTCTCTTTCAAGTTTTTGTTTGTGTTTGTTTTAGCAATTTAGATAGCTAAATAAAAAAGGAGAGAAAATGCAACTCCAATCATGATGAGAAGTGTGGAGTAGTAGGAGAAGTCACGACCTCCAAATACATCTATACTCGACCTAATTGTTTCAAGGGGGAGCATTCTAATCTTTTCTCTTAATTTGTTTTCTTATTATTTTAAGTTTATGTTTCTTTTTATACAAAATTTTAAAATTAAAAAAAAAAAATTTTTCATATGAGTTGACTTATGGTAACTCCAATGAGCATCTCTGTTAATACAGTGTCTAGGAGTTCTATAGGCGACACCTTCGGTGTCTAAGAAGTTTGGGTTTTAAGTGGGACCATTGTGACCTCTCCAAACTTCCCGGATCCCCTGGCTGTGTTTTCTGAGGTTCTTAACTGGTAATTCATGAGTCACTTGTATATTCGTGTGTTTTATTCAAAAATATATATATATATATATATATATAATAATTTAAAAAATTAAAAAATTAAAAATTAAAAAAATAAATATAAAAAAAACCTTCTCTTTTTTTTCTTATTATTTGAAATTTATTTTTTTTATTTATTTATTATTTTTTTTATTAGTGTTTTTTTTTTATATTTAAATACTAATTTTTGTAAATGTTTATTAGTGGCTGGATTTTAAGTTATTGTGGACTGCCAAACACTGAATCAATCCGTGGGTTCCTAATGCTTAATTTAGGTTAGATACATGCTTGGTTGTTTAAAATGTTCTTCTATGCTTAATGGGTTCCTAATGCTTAATTTAGGTTAGACAACAGATGATCAAATTAGGGAATTAGGAACACAAGGTTAGGACCAGACACCATGGCTTAATCATACTTTAGCTAGAATCAATCTGTTAATCTAAATTGAACTTGGGAACTTATTCGCTTGAGTTAATTTCTTTTCCTTCTTTCTTGTTTGATTTATTTTCTTTCTTTTTTTCATTTCTGTTTTGTACAGGGAATTGAATTAAATCAATCTATCATCAATCCTCGTGGGATCGACCTCGCACTTACATATGCTAAACTACCAACGGCTCGTGCACTTGCGAGTATCACAAGTTGAGGATGCAGCTGAATCTATTTTGGTGCAGCTGAATCGACGCAACACATGCTTTAATTCAAATTGAACTATGAATAGGAAGAGTATGTATGGACATTCGACAACAGGGATTAGATACATGCTTGGTTGTTTAAAATGTTCTTCTATGCTTAATGGGTTCCTAATGCTTAATTTAGGTTAGACAACAAATGATCAAGTTAGGGAATTAGGAACACAAGGTTATGACCAGACACCATGGCTTAATCATACTTTAGCTAGAATCAATCCGTTAATCTAAATTGAACTTGGGAACTTATTCGCTTGAGTTAATTTCTTTTCTTTCTTTCTTGTTTGATTTATTTTCTTTCTTTTTTTCATTTTTGTTTTTTTACAGGGAATTGAATTCAATCAATCTATCATCAATCCTCGTGGGATCGACCTCGCACTTACATATGCTAAACTACCAACGGCTCGTGCACTTACGAGTATCACAAGTTGAGGATGTAGCTGAATCTATTTTGGTGCAGCTGAATCTACGCAGCACAAACCCCATTGGGCTTCCAAAATTGGGCCTTATGACACTTAAACCATAATCTTTAAGTGTATAAAGCCCTTGGGCTTGATACCCAACTATTTGGGCTTCTCATTAAGCATTATGGAGGCCCAAATACCATTTTACACGTAGTAAATCATCCACATCAAATCAATCAAATTGATTTCCTCATTCTCATTTGTATTACTCAAAGTTAACCATTTAAGGTATGCGATCCATTAGGTTCTAATTTAGCAAGGCAGTGGGAAAACAATTAGAACTCTTTCTAACCAACTGGAATTAAAACCCCCTTTTAATTCTTCCTTTATTCGGATCGATCACAATCAATCCTAGGACTTCCACAAGCCAAGAGTGACATCTAGCAACATATCATGGCTACCCAAGCTAATCAGAATAAACAAAGAACCTATTCAATTAGAATTGCAACGCAATACGGTCCTTCTCTTATACAATGTTTCCAATCATATTTTCAGGGTACGGATTGATAATGTCAAACCCCTAATATGATTAACCTCATGTGATTCAATAGAACATGACTAAAACACTTTCTAAATCATGTTCAAATACTTCGGCCGAAGATTTGCTGAATCACATCTTGAAACATTCTCTTTCTATATCAAAAGTAGAGATTCCTTATTGTACATTCACATGCCCCCATGATGAATTAAGAGATCCCAACAACACTTTAGACAAATCTTTTACGACTTGCCTTTAAGAGCTATCAAAGATCAATAACGCATTACAGGACAACCATGATGCCTCAGGTCTAAGGACTAATTTGTATTATTGCAACTATGAGTTCTCGTTTGACATATAGATAAATACTCCATACGAGAACTACAATTGATCGCGTTCAGTGAACTCATTCACTAATGAGCACCCACATACTTGTATTAGTGTCAACTACACAAATGGTTTGAGACTAACCATCCTCCCAAT
Organism: Prunus salicina; assembly: GCA_020226455.1. NCBI lineage: Eukaryota > Viridiplantae > Streptophyta > Magnoliopsida > Rosales > Rosaceae > Prunus > Prunus salicina. The sequence goes on from CM035341.1 coordinate 30,297,069, forward strand.
TGAGCATACATAATATGTGCTAATCTTGACGGTTTGCATACCCTGGACATTTGTTTCTTTACACGATGTAATAGATAACAAAATAAGTTTGCCCTTTATTTACGAAATGTATTCTAAGGAGATTACATCAAATGTATTGGCTCTTAGGGCACATTTCTAACATTGCCTCCACCTAATATATGAGACTTCGACACTCATTGGTAGTGTGCCCAAAATGATGCAAGCACGTCTTGTTTCTATCTTGCTTTTTTAGGGATTCACGGATTATGGATGGTGTTCAAAATATGTCTTTTCCTTTATTCTCGTGAAAAAGTTTGGCCAGACTCACCATGAGTTTGGTGAAGGGTCAAGTACTAGCTTCTTATCTTGAAAAATATCGATTTGCCTCTGCTTTTTGTTCTGGTGGAGGCTTTGAGACTGCAATGGTTGACGTGGCGCATTTTGACTAGGTGAGCTCTTCTTCCTATAATTTGATGATTCTATCTGCCCGAGCCATCGCTTTCCTCATGTCTACTAGTGGGGTCTTGACTAAAGATCTATGCATCTTTGTCCCGATATTACCCCCTCACGAAATGCCAGCGAAGTAGTATGAGAATCGCATTCCTCAAGGGTAGACATTTCCTCCGTAAAACACATCAAATAGTCTTTAAGGCTTTCTCCAATACTTTGCTTCGTGCGGAATAAGATCATGACATCATTCCTCCTCTTCTTATTACAGATGTACTGAGATATGAACATTTTACAGAGTTGGGTGAAACTACCGATAGACCTTTGGTTTCAGCAGTCTAAACCATATCAGGGCCTATTCTTAACAACTAAAATGAGTTATTAAAAACAGCAACTTTAATTCTCGCAAGTGCACGAACCATTTATAGTATAGCTTATGTAAATACGAGGTTGATCCCACGGAGAATGGTAACTTGGTTCCAAGTTAAATTACTTAGAATGCTAGAAAAAACATAGAACAAAGAAACTGACTAATTAGCTAAAGGCAAGGTCAAATTCAACAATGCCTCTTGCTAATTACTCAAGGTCTAGGACAGAATCCTAGCACCACACACGCACTCGAAATGAGGAGTTTTGTTGTTGAAATGAAAAGACGAACGTGAAATGAAAGTGTTCGAAAGTAAACACTGGAAACAATCAACAAGTTGTGAAACAAAGATTGAGAGGTGTTAGAGCCTTGGAATCTACCACTAGTCTTCCTATCCAAGTTATGAATGCATAGAAATTGACTCAAGTTTCATCAACAATAGATTATCGCATACAAGCCTATGGTATCTAGGTGCAGGATGCATGATTCTCCTAAGGAATGTGATTATGCATGGTATCTACACAACACGTGATCTCTAATATGCAACCTAAGCATGGTATCTACTTAGAGTAAAGCATACAACAGTCATTAAGCTCCTTGAGAATATGATAATCACACAAGTCCTAGAGCATGGTATCTGTCCTAGTCAACCTATGGTTATTAACCCCTTGAATGATTCTTAGGCCATTCATGTGTTGCTTGTGAAAGGAGAGTAGAATTGGTGAATCTAAACCCCTTCCCAACCTGTGCTAGATGCATAAAATCTTAGTTAGCTACTCCAAGAAAACATACATCAAGCACATAATAAACTAGAGATTAACAACTTGATAATGAAAGCAAGGAAATCAATTAACTATAAAATCATCCATAACATTGAATATTCATGACTAGGGCTTCATCCTAAGCCCTAAGTAAATGGATTAGTTAGACATAACTATGAGTACAGAAAATAAGAAATACATAGATAGGATAAAGAGAGGAGAAGAACTAGATGATGGCAGCAAGGAATTCCCAGGACAGCTCCAGCTCTCTTCTCTCTTTGTGGTGAATCTAAATGTGTGTTTGAGAGTAATGGATGAAGTGAATGTGTGTGTCTGCCTATCTCCCTTGAATGAGTGAGCAGCTCTCTATTTATAGAGAGAAATTTCGTCCTCCCCTTTGGCTGGTGAAGCACACCTCTCTTAGCTGCTCCTAACTGCTCCCTTCTGCCCATACATGCCACTTGCTCCAGCTGCCCATACTTGTCAACTGCTCCAGCTGCCAAATACATGCTTTGGCATGGTTTCTTTATGGAAAGCTTGAATTTTGTTCATCTTTCTGAGTTCCTGAGCTAATTTCACTCCCATGTATGGCTACCCATGCTTAGCACATGGCTCTAGGGATGTAGATGTGATGGCAGCCAATCATGATATTTCTGTGAACTTGGTTCAGTCTTTGACATGCTGAGGGCTCCAGATTTATCCAATTGAGCTGAAATTTGGATATGTTATAATAGACACCCATTGGAACAACTTCTATCAAGGATGTCTCCTCATCCGACCTGTGTAAGTTGCTGAAATGAGGACTGCAAGATGACCCACGAAATTGGACTGACAAAGAGTGTGGCCCAAATTGGGTTTGTCCTTAAGCTCATATTCCTCTTATCCCAATCAGCCTTTATCAAGCATGGATTGCATCAAATGTGATCTTTTGTTGTCTTAACCTACAAAACACACAAACATAGGTAAGAAACTCAAAATAAAGAGAAGCTAAACAAAATTACTAAACAAAGAAGGCATGCAAATGTGTGAAATTATGACCTTATCAAAAGCCTCATCATCTGTTTCGAGCACCATATGCTCAATGGGATCAGTTGTGCCCTCATATAACTTAAATTTAGGCTGAGTGAACTTGGTGAGCTTTTTGGTTTTCAAGATGTCCTCTATGAATGGTGACTTGTAGATTCCCTTCGTCGCTTCTAAAGAGAGTTCCACAGGTGTTTGCAATTTGTACCCTTTGACATTATTCTCGTTCTGATTGCGCAAATCAGTGTCCATCGCCCTATTCGCTATTTTCTGTAGGTCGAGATCTCTGTCTTGATCTTCGATCGTGGCCTTATCGAGGCTACTCGAATGCGTGCTGCTGGAGGAGTCTCCCTTAGTGACCTCACGTCTCTGCTTCCTCTTACCTTCTTTTGAGCCTTCGTGGCAAGCCAGGCTCTGCCTTTCAGCCTTCTCCAAAGCTTTCTAGGCCACCTTTCTAGTCTCGCGCAATTCTTTCATGATTTTCTTCAACTGGGTAACAACAAGGCTTGTTTCTCCATCTTGAGCACTAGACCTTGTGCTTCCGGGCCGAAGGGTGGACATTGCATTTTCAAGGATGGATGTGTTTGTAGTTCCCTGTGCAGGTCTTTATGATTGATTTTGCGAGATTACCATAGACGACACCAATTGTTGGAGCAGGATTTCTTTCAAGAAGAAATGCTTCCACAAGTTCTCCGAAAGTGAACGATGTAAGTGGCGGGAGTACTTGCAAAAGATACTCTGACGCTCAAGTTAGTATTTGTGCAACAATCCTTTAGTGCTCGATTAAATTTCTCATACCTTTGGTTGAGGCTCCGTTGGGCTTTTATAGCGCTCCAAGGCACCAACCCCCTAGGTTTGTGCATCCTATCCTCCATTCCATTATCATGGGGAGTTTGATCGAGTTACGACTTCCTTACTCCACACTTCTCTAGTGTGAGGGAGGTCCAACTAACCCACGTCTTCACTTGCTTGTAATCGTGACATATTAGTTAGGCCTTGCTTCGTGGGATACAATTTTTGATCCCCACACGCACCAGATTGTCTTAATTTTGATATTAGACCGCTCCATTATTGTAATAGCCCTTTGTGATTACTTTGTATTGGCCATTTATGGCTAGTGTCTTTTTGGCTGAATTACGAATGCAATCCTAGAATTTCTCAACATCAAAAAAACTTCATCTCATCTATAATTCGATCATTTACGGCTAGTGGCTTTTTAGTGACAGTTCTTTTATATTTCGATACTTTTTACTTCTTTAAAATTCAATCATCCCTTAAATGTTGGATTAAAGTAAATCCCAATCCTATATCGGATTGCAAAATCTAACAAAACAATTAATATTTTGCCAAACTTAACAGTTTGAAAATTCAAAACAATGAACCCCCTAGAACTTGACATAGAGTACGTGTGACATTATTAAGGGGCTTTTGGATTATTACGTACTCTCAGCAAGTGCAAATATAAGCTCTTATTTTCTTTCCTCGTTTTAAATTATAATCCACTTCACATTTGGGGGAGAAAATTGACTAGAAAAAGTAATCAATTTTTGCTAGGGGACTGCTCTCGGTGACCATGCTTGAAAGGAGAATATGCTTCTTGAATGCTAGACGTATCATGTTTTCTCTTACTAAACGCCCAATCGTCCATTTCCTTATAAGATAAAAATGTAAATTTTTTTTATACACAAAAAACAAAAACAAAATTGGGTTGATTCTTAAATTTCCCTTCTTCTTTTTTTTTTCTTCTAATTCATATATAGGGATATGAATTATGGATGATGTTGCATTTGAATAACTTGTGTGATATTATTATGTCATATGCCTCTATTATTGAGGAAAGGATATGAAGTCAGGAAATCTACTTGAAAAGGTAATTATCACTAGATCAATTTGTAATGTTTTGCATAAGTAATATAATACATGGTGTTAAGCATCATTTTTCCATAATTAATCCAAAAAAATTGAGCATCACGTTTTCCGTAATTAATCCAAAAAATTGGCGTCATTGGGAGGCATTAGTACTGTGCTCAGATTATCCTTTGAATTAGATTAGATTACATTTTTAGGAAGTTAGCAATTTAGAAATTAGAATTGGGTATGTAATGTTGGCTTTTACATGTGCTTGAAATCGTTATGATTGCTAGGTTGCCAGTTTTGATTTCCTAAGAGCACTTCCACCCATTTGCCATGGCAAAGGGCAAGGGCAAGGCGAATGGTTGTTACTATTCATATGAATAGTGGCAATTACAAAAGGCTTCTTATGTTTCTACCCATTGCCATGTCAACCCAAGAGCAACCACTATTCACATGAGATATGATAAGAGGAATTTGTATAGAGTTTTAGTGTGGGAAGTGAATAATATGGCTAAGTATTTATTTTTTTAAAATTCTAAAATTTTTTGTTTTTTTTAATTAAAAATTTTCGTTGTTGATGTCATCATTGACTTCAGAAGCCCCCAGGCATGAGCTTGGGCTCGTTTTGCCTTTAGACTTGCCCGATTTGCTGGGATCCACTTCTTATAGGCTACTAAAGCCCGCTGAAAGCGCGACATGGGGCTTAGGTCCCCTCCTACTCAAGCCAAACTGCATAGATGGAAGTGCTCTAAGATTATAAGAAATATGAAATATTTTATATATCTTTTTAGGAAGTTAGCCATTTAAATTAGAATTGTATATGTAATGTTGGTCTTTATATGTGCTTGAAATTGTTAAGATTGCTACGTTGTCAGTATTGGTTTCGTAAAATTTTAAAAAGTTTGAAGTATTTGATGTGTTTGTTTTAATATTATAATATAAAATTATTGCACTTTATTAGAAATTATGTGGATGGAAAATTTTGATTGGTTTTTCTTTTTTTCCAAGATAGCCAATAAAGGTTGAATTTTTGGAACTTTGTAACCTAATTGACCTCAATGACTAAGGTTTGGGCCGCAATTTAACTAAAAATAAATAACAATAGAACGTATTTAAAAGGGCATTTACGTAACTTACAACCACCGAAGCCCAAGGTAATTTTGCTTGCACAGTCGGAAATAGGGTTGTCGCGGTAGCTACAGAAATAGTCGATTCCCAGTTTTCTCAGTAGCAACGAGAGAGAGAGAGAGAGAGAGAGAGAGAGACAAAACGCCCAGGGAAGAGAGAGAAAGGCCATTACAAATTCTGTGATCGCCAAAGGGGCTTCAATGCCTCGTCGCTGCGCAGATTAGTCTCCACGAGCAGATACCTATAGATACAAATTTTCAGAGTCGATGGCTCTCACTGCGGGCAAGCTCACCATTCTGGTTGGTGCAGGTCCGTACAATCCCTCCACATCTATTCGCTCCTTCAATTTCTATAAAACTCAAACCTCATAGTAATATATTATGGCACCTTCTCCAAATCCCTCACAATTTTGTCCCCAAATTGGCGTCTGATTTTTAATTCTTATTTCGGGCATAGTACTGGTGGAGAAAAGTTAGGGTTTCGGACAAACCCTAGATCCTAATATATGGAAACACTAACTGGATGCGAAATTATTGACAGGAGAAAATACCTTCTGTTGGTTTCTGCATTGATTAAAAATGTGCACTATTTGGTGTTTCTTAATTAGTTTAATTTCTGCTTCAACTGTCCTAGCCTGTTTCGTATCATATGGTTCAAGTGAGTGAATCTGATTGTAAGCTTCTCAACTTGAAACGAAGGTCATTAAAAATTGGGTGGAAAGTGGTTGCTCTTGTGTTAGTCACTTGCTTTCATTCTCAGTTTTCATGTCTCCCTTTGTCACCTGTACAGCCCCATCTGCTTAGTAGCTTCTGACCTCATATAAAGGGTTCTTATCAATCTGGGTTGGTCGCCTATCTGTTAGTTTATCATGGTCTGTGCACCTACATATTGCAATTGTGGGTTGGCTATAAAATTATTATTTTCTATTGTGTTAATGAAAGAATATGTTTTTATAATCAATCCATTTATCCTATTCGTTTTTAGGCATTCTTGGTTCAGTTCTTGCAAAAGAAGGACGCGTATCTGATCTTGTCTCTGGTGCATTCAAGGTAGTTCCTCATGTTATTTGTTTTATCTTCTATATGTGTAAAATTACACTTCAAATTTGCTGTTTTAACGTATGTATGTGTGGCATCCAAAGTTACATACTGATCTTGCTGCCAGTTGGTGATGTTGTATCGTAGGAATGGGTATTTTATATTAATTAGGAAAGGAGGGTAAAGGTTCAATGTCCTGGATGGCTTTTGAGACGGCATTCTGTGATCTTATACAACATGCATATTTAGTTGGCCTTGGATGTATGCTTTAAAGTATATTTTAGAAAATATATTTTCAGTGACTGCTATTGTTTTGTTTGTGTTTTTAAACATGTTAATGTCCTTCAGGGTTTTGTTTAAATTCTATAAATTCTGATGCGTATCAGTACGACTATAAGATTTTGCTAATTTTTGGCCTTTTACCACAGATTGCCTGGAAGCAAATTATACGAAATGATCAGACTCCATCGGTTAAGAAACCACACAACGACTCTTTGATGGCCCAGGTTTCATATTGTCTTATAGAGTTTTATTACTCATAATTGCATTTAAAGTGGTTGGGTATTATAAGGGGTGCCTGGAGAAGCACGTCGAGTCATCATGATTCAATTGTTCTAAGTCAGCATCTGTGTGGATTCTTATTGGAGCTTCATATTCCCAAGGATGGATAATGTGATTACGTAATTAAATTTTACAGATGAACAACCTACGGCAGGAGCTGCAAATAATGGCATCAAGTCGACCCGTTACAATTGTTACTACAAGTCGAACAGGTTTCACCTACCTTTTCTTGCACTTTAAAGATATTTTTATGTGTATTGATTATTTATTAGTAACCACACGAGTTAGCGAAACCTTAATTCTATGCAGTGTTTGTATCTTATATTTGCATCCATTATGAAAACATCTTATGGCACAGATTTATGGAGATGAATATGGTGTTTTTAAATTAGTTCGATTTTTCATAATTTCTTGTTTTGATTTGCAATAAGGTCTCTTCATGAGTATTCTGTGACCTGTCTTTGTTTATTGCAGGTACTAGATATGGTATAATTATTGTTGTAGTGGTGGTAGGAGCTGGCTACATTTGGTGGAAGGTAAAAGGTTTTATTTTATACAAGATAATAAAATAGGCTTAAAGTACTTCTCTCTTGACAAGGTTGTTATTCTATATGTGCATCTTGTGTATGTTTTCAGGGGTGGAAGCTTCCTGATATGATGTTTGCAACAAGACGTAGCTTATCCGATGCTTGCAGTTCTGTTGGTGGTCAGCTTGAAAGTGTTTATTCGTCAGTTGCGGCAAGTCTCTCTCTCTCTCTCTCTCTCTCTCTCTCTCTCTCTGTTATTTCTTTTTCTTTTTTACCTCAAACTAGGAGATGAATTGTTCTTCTGCATTAAATTTTGGATAAAACAATGCCTTTATAAACAACCCTCCTGAAGGACATGTTTTATATCATTCTTTATTATTCTGTGTTAAAGTTGTGACATTGTCTTGTTTTTTATGTTGTTGTTACTGTTTTTATTATCATGTGAGAACTTGTCTCTTGGATCCATGGTGGAATAGAGATAGGAAACTATGCACTATGTAGGTCATTATGTTGTTTCGTGATGCGTTGAGTTCTCTCTCGAGAGTGAGGGGAGCTCTATCTTTTTCCTTTCCTCTTTGATGCCATTCAATTAGACATGGGCTCTGTATGACAGCACCATGAATACTCTGGTCTGAGTCAAGTATTACCTTTTCTCTCTCTTTCAAATGTTGTTGTTATGAGGTACTTGATTTATTCCCAAAAGGCATTGGCTGTGGTTGAAAGGATTTGTGGTTTAGTTGAAGTAATCTATTTTCGATGTAATGTATTTTCAAACCACTGGCTTTCATATCAAAACAAGTTATTGGAGTTATTGGATGGTTGCAACCTCCCTCTACATGTTTGTATTTTGAGGTGGGAGTCCCGATGTGGGCACTTGTGGTTGGCTGGTATTTTATCTGCATTTTTTAAATTCAGAAAAATACGAAAAATGGGGAGAAAGTGCCCCTTTTTTCTCCTTTACTAAATATTTATAAAATTTACAAAACCTTTTGGTCGTTGTTTCTGATTGATCAATAAATCTCTGCACTTTTGTCAAGGAAATTTTCTGAACCTGGTGTGCTTGTCTTCCTCATGGATTGATTTTTTATTTTGAGAAATGAAAAATAACAACATAAAAAGATTTCTTACTTTGTAGATATTTCATCTCATTTTCAGGCCACTAAACGGGCATTATCTTCACAAATGGATGGTGCGGAACGTTCTTTGGAGGAATCTATAGAATTTAATACTAGGACACAACAAGAGGTGGGCCACCATGTTAGATATTAAAGAGTAATTTAGTTTTTTGTATATTTCTGTTTCACGTTCATTGACGAAAAATATTTTGAGCCATTTATAGGCTATTGAAGTACGAGAAAGAGCGAATGCTGTTTGTGAGAATATTAGAGAATTTCAACACGCAGTGCAGACTCTGGTAACTCATTGTTTATATATTCATTTCCTTTCATTTCTCTCCTACAAGAAATCAAATACTGATAATTTTTTTGTCTCAGGAAACAAAAATTAATGTAATAGAAGGGAATCAGGTATTATAGCATTACGCCAAAAGACTTGTGGCAATTTTTACACTTGTGATTTATGAGGAATTATTTTCTCCTGCAGAATACCGTTTTAATCTGATTGTCTGGCCTTTGACATATTCCTAGGATGTGACTGCTAATGGAGTATGGAAGTTATGTGACTATGCCCTGAACATTGAAAAGGGTGGAACTGCAGAACGTATTCAGGCATGTACAGACTATTTCATCCATACATGTCAGATGGTTTTTCATGTCTGATTCAACGGTCATCTTATGTTACTTTCTTTTGACTATTGATCAGTTGTGCTGCTTTTTGTAACAAATTCGACCATGCCTAGCCTTAAATTTTATATTTGTAATGTTAGTTCTCAGTCTGAATTTTCACATCTCTGGTTTTGTACCTTTATGTTATCAGGCATGAGTTTCAATTGATATTATTCCTTTGGTATCATACTGACTCTAATTTCCATGGTCTTCAGGCATCACCATCCAGTTTTTCTGGGCCAGTCCGTGAACTACCACCCACCTCCCCGTCATCTTCGGTAAAAATTATCATCAGTTCCAGTAAATAGATTTACGCTAACAGTTCCAATTAAAAAAATTATGCATGTCAGTTTTAATTTTTTTAAAAAAATTATGTCCATTTCGTTCTAACAATTGTCTCCCATTTAAAAAATTTTATTTATTTATTTTTTTTTTAATAACTAGTGTAAGGGTTTAGCATGCATGTGCACAAACAAAATGGAGTGAATCCGGAAAGATTGCCTTAGTTCGGCCAAATATCTGATTCACGGGTTTTTGTAGGTGACACCACTTCAGCCCTTGAGGCCAGCACTCGAGCTACCCCCATCTTCATCCTCGAGGGTAAGTTTTATCTTTGAAGTAGAGTGTACTGTTGATCAATCTTAGTAAGATAGTACACTGATTTGGTTGAGGGTTTAAAACAAATACCTGTGGGTCTTATTGCTTTGAAGTAGTTTGATATCGTGCATATATGTTACAGAATTCTAGATATGTACCATCATGATGCCATAGCTAGATCAACAAAATATGTTTTATCTAAAGAATAATTATATCACCATTCCCTTTCTGTTTTCTGGGCCATTATTATACTTATGGGCTATTTTTAGTGGTTGCATTGCATCCATAGACTCATTCATCTCCAGTTGTTTCAGGAGAACAGAGGCATCTTGGAAGCAGCTGAGGCGTCAAATCGCGGTGAGGTTTCTAATGGGTTTCGTGCTCTGGAGGGCACAAACAAAGCGGCTTCCAGTTCTCGGTGGTTTGGGTTTGGGTTTCCAACCTCTAATACTTCGACAATCCTAAGGACGCGAAGTGCTACAAGTGGGATGGTGCAACAGAAACGATCAACTAGTCAGCAATTATGAGGATCTCTGTATAGATCTGCCATTTAGAATGTATTTGTGATAAATCATTTGGACGACTCTCTTGTGGGCGAAAGCCTTCAGCGGTTTAGACTGGTTAGTTTTAGAGAGCCAACCTCAGATGTAGTTGGTGCCTAGTCCCCTATTCAAATTCCATTGGAACGGGACCGGTATTGAATTTTGTAGAGCAGTTGTTCTGTCATAATATAATATGGTTATCTAAGATGACTTTTTTTTGTGTTTACATTGGGAGGAAATAAACCCTGGTGTTTCGATCCTCGATCCTAGGTGCCGAGCAGGGGGAAGGCCCATTGTAGTATGACATAATATATGTAATAACGATTTTTAGTATTTATGTTTGTATATTATAAAATATCACAGGTGGGAAAGGGGAAGAGAATCAAGAGGAGGTTTTGGATACCAACTCATAATATATATGGTCTACGAGAGCATCATTTTCCAATGTTAGAAGAGGTGCTAAGTTGGAATTCTCACCAAAATGAGAACAAAATTTAAATGCAATTCATAGGCAAAGGCGCCATGTGTGTTTATTTAACTTCTGCTAATAATAGCGTCACCACTGATTGAGTTACGATTTAGAAAAATTACAAAACCTTCCACTTAAGTCAGACTACGTTATATTAGTTTAGTTTAGACCATGGCTCGTATCTTTTAAATCATATACAAGGCTACAAGTTCAGGTGGTATTTATGTAAATTTATATTTTAAAAAATAATAAATAAAAATCGTACGGATCCTTAGGCAGCCCAAGCCCAATTCTTTTGTGTCCATTTGTATACCTTTACGAGAAAGCCCAACCGGAGTGTCCATTTATTTCCCGCCATTTTTCTGTTTTTGGCTTCTTTGGCGCGCAAGTATAAAATAATGAACTGACGCAACTGTGTGGCCCACTAGACTAGAGATACTCTCTCTTCTGAGCTCGCTCATCGGACGGAGAAAAGAGAGAAGCCAAAATGGAACCCGTTCGGTCTCAGAGGAAATTGATCGTCAACGACGTCGTCTCGACCCTCCCTCTCTACCGCTCTGCTCCCGCCCTTGAAGTTCGTCTCGAAGAGTTCGAGCTTTTCGCCCTCGATCGCCTCCGAGGTAATTCCTACCTTCTCGATAACTTTTGCAAATTTCGTTTCCGAGCAAGAGTATTTTTGGTCCAAAAATTCGGGCAGTTTTTGCTTTAATTTTTGTTTGGTTCCTCAGAAAATGTTGGAAAGGTGAACGCATTTTCTGATGCTAAGTTAAATATATTATACCAGATCTTTCACCGTTTAGGGCTCCAAAATTAACCGAAAAGAAAGAGCTAACAAGTATGGGGCTGAGACTCAATGAGATCATAGTGGTAGACGGTCTCGTATGTTGTATTGTATTGTCCGGATTTGTTCTTTCATAAACTTCTTAGTAAGGTAGAAAATACTGAAAAAGTAGAGTTTTGAGCATAGTTAAAATTCAACATTTGACTGTCGCTGTTGTTGGTTTGGAAGTAAATGCAGGAAAAGATTTGTTATTTGCCTGCTAGTGTGACTGTTTGGGAGCTGAGAAATAGAAATGCTTTCTGAAATAGTAATTGATGGCAATTACTGCTTTTTATGCAGTGCTTAAAGGGATTTCTGATGCATTATCACGAGGAAGGAAACCTGAAGAAATGGAGAAATTGGTAAAACCATAATTCCAGGTTGAATATCTTTCAATTTCCCTTATTACATGCTTTTCGCAAGTTAATGTTTAGGCCTTTTACAGGCAATTGATCTATGGAAGACAAATATGAGGCATCCTCAGGTATCCGAGGTCATCAACAAGGACATAATATCACACTTTGTTCTGCGTCTAGTTTATTGCAGAACGTAAGAACTCAATGCTTTTTGTTATAAATGTTTGTGCCATAAAGATTTCCTCATTTTATCTTATTCTATTATTCTTAACTTTTAATCCGTGTCTTAGGGAGGACCTGAGGAAATGGTTTCTTTCCATGGAGACTGCCCTATTTCGTTACCGGTTTAAACGGGAAAAGCAAGAAGCTCAGGTAATATATATGCATAGTGATTGGTCCATTTGTTAGTCAGTTTCTGATGATGTGAATATTCTGCTTTTGGGAATTCAGAGAGCACTCATGGCAGAATTTGATCTTCCATACAAGGCAGTTAGTAGTTCAGAATTCGAGGTAATTATATGCCTCATACTTATGATATCATGAACTCAATATATACAAATGTGTATCTGAAACTAAGACCATTTCAGCATTTTGTATCAGTCTCATACTTTTTCAAGCCTTTAATGTCTTGGTATGTGTTGCAATCACTATATTATTTTATCTTCCTGTACAGAGTGTAAAAGAGAAATTGGTTCTGGTTTCACGTTCCCTCGGTCAATCTTCACCAACTGGTAGGACAGAGTATCGATTTTATTGGCTATTGTATCTGAATACTTGAGTCAGTAAATTTTGCATCACTTTTATAATTGTGGTTTTTGTTAATTCCACTCAGATGCACTGTTAAGATATCCTAATTTCTATGTATGTTCAATAGTGTGGTGTCTGCCTATGTTGTTAGGTCTTGCATTCAGCATGTTCATTTACCTTTTTAAAAGGAATTGCAATTTGTTGCTCACGTCCCAAAAAAAAAAGTGATTATCTACATTTTCCTTCATAGTTATCTATATTCTAATTTGCTCCTTTTATTGCTTTCTTTCTTTTGCAGCTGATGACATCTTCTTCAAGGTGTGTTTATCTTTGCTTTATGCTACTCTTCAACCGTATATTCTTTTCCTTATTATTTGTTTAAGACAGTTTATCTAGTTATTGGAGTATAGGTATGAGTCTCCCAACTTCTGTTCATGTGGAAGTATGGACAAAAACCATGTCTGATGTTCTTGTTGGTCCAATGTGGTCCTATGGAACAAAACTGACATATTCAGTTGGTTCTATTTATTGCTTGTGTTGTTTTATGGATGAAATCAATTATTAAGAAAAGTAAATTATTGAACGCATCTAAATTCTAACTTGCTTTAAGCTCTCCAGCCCTTGCTAGATTTTCCACCATCATTGTTTGCAAATTTTGGGAAGAAGGAGCTTCCTGATCTTGTAGTCTTCAAATTAATAAGTCACCTTATGTCAGTAACATTTGTATTTTTCTCTTTGTTTTCCTTCTGTTTTTTTTTCTTATTATCCCACTCCTTCATGAAGGTACCATTTGAAGAAGTTCCAGAACTTGTAGCTGGTCGTAGAGTCTTCATCAGTAAGGGGCATGCATATATAGCTATGAGTCAGGTTAAATTTGATGCTTTCTATTAGTTCTTGCACATATCCATAAAATGACGATCATCCTTGATATCATTTTACGTTTATTTACTCCTCTCTCTCTCTCTCTTCCCCAAAACAATAGGTGGTTTCCCTTGTTGCCACACAATTCCGCAGTCATCTGTCAAAGGCACTTATTTTGACAAACAGGTTATTGTTGGCTATTTGTAATTCAAAAAGTGTTGGTAGTTTAAAACTCATTGATTATACTTGATATTACTTGGTATTATTTCTTTCCTCTGTATTGTCTGGAAAATCTAAGTGGTTTTGGGTTTTTCTAAATATCTGAAGTTGCATTTTCTTCTTGCAGAAAATGGACTACAACCATAGCAGAACAAGAGAAGGATCGGTTGACTCCGGTGAGTATCGGATCGTGAACCTAATATGTTGAAATAGGCATATATTTTCAAGTTAGCTTATTGACAATTTTTTCCCCTTTAATTTCCATTCAGATTGTTGAAGCCCTATCCTCAAGTTACCTGGGACCTGACTATTCTCAGGTAGGTCTACTTGTATTAACACATCTATTACCCATACGTATCAATTATAAGTTGAAGTTGTTTAGTCTATGTTGACTGCCTTTGTAGCCAAAAGAATTTGCTCAGATTTCCTTAAAAGACATTGATGATGTAGCTAAGAGCTCCTTTCCTCTGTGCATGCGTCACCTGTTTGAAAAGGTATAAAAATTGGATAAAGAACTGCGCTTCTTTGTTTTTCTGGCTTTGTTATTCACATCTGTCTATTTTATTTGCTAATTTTTCTTCTCAGGTTCTTTTGAAGTTTTTATATTTCACTGTTCTCTTGTTCATTCGTTCTGCTTATTTGCAGTTGAGAGAGGATCATCATTTAAAGCATGGAGGTAGAATGCAACTAGGTCTCTTCCTCAAGGTTAGCATTTCAATGAGTCGCATCAGTCTGGTTTCTGTCCTGTCTTTACGTGGGTATAGATTAGCATTTCAATGAGGCGAGACACATGTGGTGGAAAACTCCTTGATAACATGTTATTCCATGATTACACCTACTATTGCCATATGTGCTATTTGGTTCAATTTAGCTTTTCCACATCCTTTCCAAACACATACTTCTCAGTTTCTCTTTTTTATTCATACACATCATGCATAGTTACATAGACATCGGATACTGATCACTGACATATACCACTGCTTGGGTTGAAGTGGTGCTTTTTTTTTGTCTTGATATGTATGTTAGTGACAAGAGTGATCAAAATTATTGAAAGTCATTCACCCTTTTTGTGTTTGTGCTGTAAAAAGTTGCATTACCTGTTTATAGGAAATGTAAAGATTTGCATTAGTTGACGTTTATTTTGGAGAATTCAGATATATTATTAATCTTCAAGTTTTGCTGCACATTTTGATGCATGAAAAGTGTCAGTTGACGTTTATAAATACCACCTTGCTATGACAAATTGCATAATTTGTCAAAAGAATCATGAATCTGCCTTTCTAGCGCCTTCTTTTCCCATTGGTTATTTTTTCACAAATTTTGTTGATTAACCTCTATGTGTAGGGTGTTGGCTTGAAGCTGGATGATGCCCTTGCGTTTTGGAAAGCTGAGTTCTCGCGAAAGGTGAGTGGTGTTTTTGAAGTCTTTCATCTACCAAATCTTCATCATCGTAAAGGCACAAAGTTTTCATCTAACATTTCATGGCACATGCTATGTGCTATCAAGATAGCAATCCAGCTTATTTGTCCACATATGGTAGAAGGATGAGGCGTATTTTTATTGAAAAATGTCAGTAAGATGCTTTTCTTTCCTGGTCCTTCTGACTTGCCTTGATTCGATGCTTTGTGCTTGATCTTTGTCATAGGTTGGTGCTGAAAGGTTTGACAAAGAATATTCATATGGCATACGCCACAATTACGGAAGAGAAGGGAAAAGAACGGTAAGACATCAAACTCAGGACCAGATACTTGGATGTACCTGTAAAGGAATACTTAATATGATGCTGTGCGTTATGATCACAATCAAATATGTTTACTTTTGGACATTGCAGGATTACACACCTTATTCCTGTCAAAAAATCATCTCTTCTACTCCTGGTGTAGGAGATCATCATGGATGCCCGTATCGAAATTTCAGGTAATTACTATTATAAATTTTTTAATTATGCATCTGGATGATGTTTAACTTGGCATAAAGAGATTTAACCTCTGAACTTGG
The DNA here is from genome assembly GCA_020226455.1 of Prunus salicina. Lineage (NCBI taxonomy): Eukaryota > Viridiplantae > Streptophyta > Magnoliopsida > Rosales > Rosaceae > Prunus > Prunus salicina. Next base: position 30,313,167 of record CM035341.1, read on the forward strand.
CCTGTGTGACATTACTGGATGCGTTGTATTGGATAGAACTGCCACAGCTATATATATATATATTAGTGCCTCATGGAAATAATTCAATTGTTTTTTAGCTAAAGTATACATTGTTGATCAACACCATCGAACAGGGAAGTTATAGTTTAGTGTCAAATGACCTCAGTATACCTTATCAACTTCAACCATTTTCTTTTAGTCCTCACACTTTAATCGCATCTCCTCGCCCTGGAAAACAGTACTTGCTCATCATGGCTTCTTTATTTTATTTTTTTGGAAACACTTGTTTGATAACTTGAGCAAATTATACTCATTGGCTCTTATTTTTCTGTGACAGTGAAGAGAATTTGAGAGCAGCTCTCAATAAAATGGGAGTTACCGGCCGTGCAGTTGGAGATGTCATGGACAAAGTGCGAAACAGACATTATCAGGTGAAAATTTTACTATATGCATAAAAAATTGTTCCAGGCTCATCTTTTTTCGTTCTAACACGAAGTTAATACACGTGGACTACTTGGTAATGTATGCATCAGCTGGCATGCACCTTGACGTTTGAAGCTGTTCATGGGTCATCATGCGATGCTGGGATTAACCATCCAAATCAATACTTTTCTGACAGCCAAAAGATTATGCAGTCCAAGGTAAATTATGTTTTTATTATACTATCAAAGACCCCAAAAAAAATATATATTTTAAAAAAAATTGTCACTGAAAACTCAACGAAATTCGGTTTTTCGGGAGTGTACCTAATTGATGCATATAAGCATGCAGTAAAAAAGATGCTGAAGTTACGTTTTGAAAGCTTGCCTAAGGTTCCCAAAACCTTGATCTGTTTGTTTGAGGCCTTAAAAAGGGTGAAGTTGTACCATGCGCTTATCCAAATTATTCTCTTGCAGAACCAGTCTGCAGCTTAAGGAGAGCTTTTGGGCATTGTCATTTCAGACAGAGGTACTTCTCTCTAAATAGTCTACTTAAGTTAGTGCAGTTTGTGCAAGTGAAGGATACACCCAACTCAAGTGCAAATAACAGAGCATCGAGCCAAAGTGGACCCAAAATTTTGATTGTTCTATCCACATCTTTCCACTCAAGGAAAGCCTTTAAAGTCGGTTCTCTGCCCTAAAGTAGGCCATGCATTGTGGCTTTTTCCTTTCCTGGCATAAAGGTTGGGTTCTGCTTTACATTGAAAAATATGTAATTTATTATTATTTAGAATCGCATCTTCATGTGAAAATTCGGACCTCTTGATAAGAATAGTGCATGGTGTGGCATATTCTCTGTTTTCATTCGTCTGATTTTGGGTGCTCAAAGTGGAAATAGCATCACCTGGATCAGATTAAACGTAATCTTGTTGCCGAGAAAGGGGTTGGTTCTATTCTAGGAAGTGTTGCAAACATGGCTCCAGCACAAATTTGGTGTATAGGTTTGATTGATCAGATTGACTGATCACGAAGCACATGATAAAATATAATGTTAAATGTTCCTTTTGAGGATATACTATCAATGTTCTATGAAAGATTTTCGTTTATAATTTGAATAATGCTCTCGTAATTTCCAATTCGAATTATGATATTCTACATCGGTTTTTGTGTAATATTTGATTTTATTTTTTTTTCATTATGTACCAACAATAGTATAGTTCTTAGATATGACTGCATTTGAGTGAACAAAGTATATTGTCAATGGCTTTTATTACTTCTTATTCGTTTGCCAAGAGCGATTTTCTTTATTTATTTTTAATACAATCGATGGTTTAAATTATAAGGGAATGTATTATCGTGTATCTAATGTCCATTGACCCACCTTCAAATTGGGTAGGAGATATGAGGCCTAAAGGCTAAAAAGGCACTCATTAATCAGCTCGACCCCTTTCCTATTAAGCTTTGCCATCTTACCTTAAAGTCTCATTTGTTTCATGGAACAAATTTGAGAGGAAATCATTTTCCATGTTATTTCTCAAGGGATGAGAAATGGAAGATTCTTTTCCCACGTTTGGTAATGCTGGGAAAGTAATTGGGAAATATCACTTTATTTCTTTTCTCATGTTTGTTTTGAGTAGGAATGGAAAAAAAAGTTCTTATAAATTTTCAATTATACCCATATTAAATCAAATAAAAAAATAATGCATTTAATAATATATTGTAATTCTAAATTGCTAATGGGGACAAAATGGTCATGAAAAATGTTTATTTAATATTGTCTCATTTTCCCAAACTTTTCCATGATGAGGGAAAACAAAACCCAAGTTGGGAGGATGGCTTCACTTTCCCCCCTACTTTCTCATCGACCAGACAATGATTTCTCATGCATGAACTTACCAAATATGAGAAAGCAATTGATTTCACATCCCTAAGTCTCTTTTTCCGTGAACCAAATGGGACCTAAGAGAATATCTCTTAGGTCCCGTTCAAGCGCTCCTGCTTTATCATCTATAGCTGCCACGCTTGGTATTGTAAACACATATCTATTGCTTGCTACCCTTGAAAGTCCCAAAACAACTTATTTTAGACCCTAATTTAATGTTGTGCCGAGTGTTATCGTTAATTCTAATGGCAAGGTGCTTCCTGTCAGGAGAATTAGAGTGAAGGGTTTCTCACACACTACTAAGGTGTTATGAGAGTTTGAACCTGAGACAATTAGTCTGTAAGACAATGCTTTTTTTTCCAATAGACTAACTCTGTTTGCACATATTTTTTTATTTCGTTAAACATCAATCACCACTTTATTCAAGTTATATTATATAAATGTATATTAATGTTTACATTGAATTACCAACTAACTTTTAATTTAGTGGTATTTCATTTCCTATGTTAGAATAAGTCGCAAGTTCGAATTTCCTACTCCCATGAATAAGAAAAAGAAGGGAACCTAAACCGACGGTGAGACTATAACATTGCTTTTTCTTCTTTTTGGTGAGGAAGACTATAATATTGTTGGTAAAGTATCCTTAAGAAAACATATGAACATCATAATGGGCAACATGTGAACGTTGAGAAAAATAAACCTAGCGGAGTAGCGGGGGGGACCATCACCTTTTAGAGGGGATGAAGGAGTCTCTCTCTTTAGAGAGTTGGGGTTTGCACAAGCGTGCAAAGATCTGTTTTCTATTTTACTTGTTTTAATTTGAACAAAAGGGCTTTGCCTTCCAAACCCCAAGGTTTTCGGGTCGTCAAAATTGAGCAGAGCTCCTCCTCCCCTGCAAGTTTACAAGTGAGAATAATAGGAAGAAGAAGAAAGAAGTACCCTTCTTTTTATGACCTAGTGGGAGTGCACAGTGGCTTTGCTTTGCTTGCTATGCGCCACCATTATTGTGTTTCCATTTCCGTAAGCAAATTCATATTTTAAACTATGAGTCATAATATGGTTCCTCTCTTTAGCTCACGTAAACTATCATTACAATTTAGTGCTCAAAATTAAACTAACATAAAATTGATATATATATATATTCATATTTCTTAATTACATGAGCTTTTTTTTTTTAAATCAAAGTTAAGGAGTGAGAGGAAAATTTACACACGAGTACTACGGAAAGTTAAATTCAGGACCATTTAAAGCGCTAAATGGCAACTAACACCTTATTGGTAATTACATGAACTTGATCCACTTCCTCTTCCAACCCGATAGCTCTCACAATATTGGTTTCAACTTTTGTGCACATGCCGTTGTCCTCCTCCTCACCTGCTGCTTTTCTGGTTTTGATTTTGGTTAGTGGATATGGGTTAAAACTCCAAGTCAAATAGAGCTCAGAACCCAAGAAGGAACATCATGGAATGTGAGCTATGGAACACAAGATTAATTCCTTTTTTTTCATGTCCCTCTGACCTTTCCACTCTTTTCCACTTTTGGTACTTCACTTTCTCTCACAAAGTTGAAAGCAACTACGCTCTGTCCCTTTCCCTTCCACACGTTTTTTTGCATTTATTTATTTTTTTCAGTTTTCACTCTTTATTAATCTTTGTGCATTTTATTTATTTTATTGTCGGCCTTGTTAGAAAATGGCTGCAGGCCTAAAATGGTAAGGAGGAGACTTACCAAAAGATGAGCCTTCGAGTTATTGTGGTCTCTTTCTTTCCCTTTATAACTCTCTTTTTTTTTCCTCTCTGTAGTTATCCATACAACAAGCTGCTCTCTCTGTTTCCTGCTCTGTCCTGCTTGCTAGCTACTAGTAGGCATCTCTCTTTTCATAAACTTTTACTCCAATTTTCTGTCAGACAACTGATGCCTCAAAACTCCAAACCAGGCTTCTTATTATTGTTTACCTTTTGCAGAATGGCCACAAGTTCTTCTACATCGATTTGTTTTTTCAGTTTTCACGCTTAATTACACTTGCAGCGGTTGTTGTTTTTTTCCTTGTTTTACTTCCTCTTTTCAGGGTTTCTCTATAATTTGGACGGCGGGGATCAAACTAAAGCAAGTTTTGTGCTTCACTTTTGCCTGATTTCCAGGCTTCCCTGAGAGGCTGAGGTACCCATCATTCTATCTTTTAATCCTTTTCCTCATCATGTTCTTGTTGTGATTTTAGGGAATTGTACTTGAAAAATGATTTCCTTTAAAAAAAAATAAAAGGCTTAAAACAGTAAAAACTGTAGTGTACATGTGGTTCTCATTAGTCAATATTGGTGGGCTAGCTACTAGATTTGCTTTTAATGCCTTCAAGGTGATCCAAAATTTACTGCTTGAGAGAGTTTAGGGAAGAAAATTTTTAAGGCACACTTATGAAGAAATAATGAAAGGATTCAAGACTGTTTGTGATACAGATGATAGTGCTAGCTAGCTCATGTGTCATACTGACACTTATATAATTATAGCTTTTGAATAACCAAAAAAGTTGTTTTCCAAAATGCATCTCCAGACTGATAGTTTCTTACAAAATTATATGTAACTTGGAGGAAATATTTTTCATCTGATTGGAAATTTCAAGAGAGATTCACTATAATACCTAATATAGGAGCCCAAATTTTATTTTTTTTTATTTTTAAAAAAAAATATATGAAATGAACTTTAGAAACACACCCAACGCCCATTTACAACATAATAAAAAGATTTTTAACTTCTTTTAAATTACAAAACTGCCATTGATTTCTTAAAACAAATCCAACCCCAAAACCTCATTAAAAAAAACTCAAAACACTCAATAAGGCATCAAAGTAATTTAATAATCAAATGAAATTCAATATGGTCAGCTGTCATTTTTTGAGTTTGTTTATAGAAATTAAATGGTGTAGGGTTTATCTAAATTATTAGTGCTAAGAGTGGGTATATGATTAAATATCTCAAATTTCAAATTGTTGGGAAAAAGAGAAATAGATAATGATACTACTTGCCTTCTTACTAGTCAAGAGATATTCCGAATCACAGTTTGACACATATGCAAAAATAATTCATCAAAAATACAAAAAGAAAAACTTTTGAACACATGTCACACTGCTATTGGCAGGAATGTAGGAGCTCTTACTTACGTAAGGAGGGAAGTATTTTCCATTAAGTGGATAACAACTTCTCATTTAAAGTTCTCTCTCGCTCTCTTCCCAGTTGGAAGGCAAAATTTATGTTGAACAAAGGAAGACAGGGAACCCAATTCTATGCAGCAGTACTTTTGGATTTTGGTGATGCGTAAAAGAACAAATGTATTTTAGGGGAAAAGAAAGTGTTCATTCCAAAGAGTCTTTTTCTTTTGGCTATTACTGAGGACATTTTGGAAACTGGTTGCCCTGGAGAGAAGGCATATTAAAGATTGTTCCAATTTCATGCTGCTTCTGGCTTAGGACTGCATACATAAAACTAGAGGATATCTCTTGATAAAGTTTGAAACTTGTGAACTTGGGCAATATGGAGAACGGATCAAGGGGCAAGTTGAAGGATCCAGGGGTCTCTATGATGAAGTCATCTTCAAGTGCTGCATCTTTGAAAAGACCGCGAAGAACCAATAATGGAGCCCAAATTACATCATGCTTGGTTGATGGGTGCAATTCAGACCTTAGTGAATGCAGGGATTATCATCGACGCCATAAAGTATGTGAGCTCCATTCAAAGACCTCAAAAGTTACAATCAAAGGCCAGGAACAGCGGTTCTGCCAGCAATGCAGCAGGTAAAGGGGGAAGAAATAATCTTATGTTATAACTACTGTGACGAAAATGTATATCTGATGACAACAAAAACTTGTGCAAGCTATAAGGTCAAGTTGTTGAAATTAGAACTAAGGGACCAGAAGTATAATTCAACTTATTTATGTTCATAAGTTGCTCTGCCCAATAACATGTATTTGTTGGTTTGCCCCATGTATAATCCAACTGTCGTGCATTCAAAAAATAGAGCATCTTGAACTAGCATATGAGAGTTGGACGCATTCTCTTACAAACTAGTCTTACGTGGACTTGGTGACCTCAAAACCCGATTAGATGTCTTAGTCTTTATGTATAGGCATAATGCTCAGTCATTGAAAAAAGATGGCTACCATATGGCAAGTTTTACTTGTGGGTTAATTAAGACTCTTCTTTCCACATATCCTGGTTGCCTTCTTTATATGTATTGACATTCTTCATCACATTACCAAGGTTCCATTCATTGGAGGAGTTTGATGAAGGAAAAAGAAGCTGCAGAAGACGTCTTGATGGACACAACAAACGCCGAAGGAAGCCTCAATTAGAACCCATGTCCACAAATTTGGGAAGATTCCTTTCCAGTTACCAAGGTTTGGATTTTTAATTGGGAAGGTTGTGTTCATGGACAGTGTATTTCACATTTTCCATAGTCCTGATGAGATATCTACAATTGTTTTCATTACCATAACTTGAAGTACAATGCGTTCATATACAGGCACAAGATTCTTACAATTTGGTAGTCCACAAGTGTGTCCAACAAATGCTGTAATGAACTCTGCGTGGGGTGGGGCTATGAAAGCAGAGAATGATGTGCTTCTTCATAACCACTCGCAGTTAAGTGAGACGAGAAGAAACTTATTTCCGGGATCTTTGTCGTGTCAACAGAGCATTGAGTCCATGCTCTCTCAAGCTTCTGCCTGCCAACAACTTGTTGGTACCAACTTTGCATTGGGAAATTCAGGCAACAGCCACAAGATGTTCGCCAATGGATTATACTGCGATGTTGAATCCAATCGTGCTCTCTCTCTTCTGTCATCGACACCAGCGTCCCGGGGGGAGATTGGTTTGAGCCACGCAGGGCAGTCCAGTTCAATCTGGCCAGCTCAGCCCCTGATCCCTAGACTGCGCTACAATGTTTTGGGAATGGAGGATAACGCTGCCATTTCCAATTTGGTTGCTGATGGCAGCAGCAATGCCAATAATATGCCTTTACAGGGCATGTTTCAGATTATATGATGGCTCAACTGCTGGTGCCCCACACTAGAAACCCTATCCACTGGTGGGGGTAATTTTATCTGCATAGATTTAGCTCTCCTTTGTGATTAAACATGAAGGAGTTGACTGCCCTTCTAAAATTGAGAGAGATCAAAATGTCTTGGTTGTATTTTTCTCGTACCCCTGGAGAGAAATAAACATGCTGCTATATGGAAGTATTTTCTATTTTCACGATGTAACCATTTTATAAGTTGTTCACTCTGATATTCTGAATCATATTTGTCTGAGCTGATGACACTTTTTCTATTTCAACACAATACATGAAATGATTGACCAAATAGCATCGTATGCAATTATCTTTGAGTTTTGTGAAACTAGAGACCACTGATCTTAGGGGTAGGAAGGAAGGAGGGGAATTTCGAACTTGAGCTTAGGGGTTTCGAACTTGAGACCGTTAATCATACTTTTCCATTATGGTATGACCCCAAACATGCTTTGAGTTTTCATTTTCTTTTTTTTAGTATGAACATGCCTCATATTTGATCCCGGTGGTTGAAGGGCCTGTATGGGCTCTAGCCTCTCGTGGAGCCCAAGTTTTCTTTTTCAAAGTTTATTCAGTTAGCCCAGCTTATTCTCAACTCCAGCCCAATTTGAAATCTTAGCTTCTCCTCTGTTTGAGCCTCACATTTATAGTGAGGGTTAACTACCTATTTTATTAACCTCGTATTCTCCTTTGTTTTCATTTTCTTAATTAGTCCATTTTTAATAATAATAAAAATTAATGGGAAACAAGGGTTCAAACTTGGGACCTTTAGAAAGGAAAGTGCAACTAGACTAAGAGTTAGATAGTAATTATGTGAGAAAAAAAAATGCACTTAATTAAACCAACTTGAAACATAAATTTCTTAAAAGTGTGTTTTAACCTTTGAGCTCGTTTGATAACCATTTCAATTTTAGTTTTTTATTTTTATTTTTTGTGCTAGATTATAAAGGAAAATGAAAGTGAGAATGGAGTGATGATGAGATTGATTGAGAGAGAGGATGAGAGAGAGAGATGAGATCGATTGAGAGGGAGGAGAAACAAAAGTAAAAACAAAAACTTGAAAGTGAAAACAATTTCAAGTAGTTTTCAGTTTTTAGTTTTGGTTTTCATTTTTGTTACTCCTCCCTCCTATCCTCTCTTCTCATCTTCCCTCTCAATCTCATCTCCACTCTCATTCTCACTTCTATTCTCCTTCTTTTTTCCTCTATACTCTAGCACAAAAAAGAAAAACTAAAACTTTAAAATGGTTATCAAACGAGCCTTTTTTTATTATCAGTGTAAGAACATAACACATTTTGCTTTCCCAAATAATTGACATAATTTAATGGGGGGATAGATATTTGGGTCGCTGTTGGCTTACTGCTCTGCCTGTCCATTTGTGGTGGTTGAAGATGACCTAAAGTAGACAAAAGGCAAACCAAATTAAGTTACTTTCCTTTTCATAAGTGAAGACCTCCAGTTCGTTAGCCCTACACTGCAATGGCCCCTCCTCTGCAAAGGCCCATTACCGCACATGCTCCCACACACAACATTGCTTTCTTCACAATTATTAATATTATTATGATGGAGATATCAAATTAAACTAATTGTGGTTTTAAATTAATCTCCAAATTAACAACCACATGAATCATGATGAGACGATCAAACATGATGTTTATTTTTTGGATTTATAATTATAAGTAGGTTAGTTCATGTGTTAATTTACAGCTTTGGGCAGCATGCACTTCTAAAAAATATACTAGCTAGTCTTGCTGCCTTCTCTAGTAGCCACAGTTTTGTCTTGCTTATGAACCATCAAATTTGTGGAGGAAAAAGGGAAAAGTCTTTTTGGAAATTAGGGTTTTTGATGTTGAAAAATCACTAATTTTCCAAGATTGGTTAATCACACACGAGTTGCCTCAAAGCAAAAGTGAGAGTTTGGGTTTCATATATGTATCTTTGTGTTGTGTTTTTTTTATAGATAAGATTAGGGTTGCAAGCCATGTGCATACATTATAAGTTGTTAGTGTCTCCACATTGAGTAGTTTTTGAGATGGTTATGCCTTTTAAGATCAAGTTACTAGGTTAATTAAGTAAATGATTATGCCTAATTAACCCATCTTTGAGTACATAGCTCGTGTCCTTAGCCAATTACCTAACATGGATTTGACTAATCACACACAAAACACGTAATTGTTATTGGAATTTCTTGTTAGGCTTTAGTTTGAATATTGAATTCCCAATAAATTCTCCAAATTTAACAAAATGGAAAACTAATGATTACTAACACACTCATTTTTATAGTTAGCCATATGTTATAGTTAGTCAAACACTGTAGTTGGTTAATTCTGACCAACTTACGGGTGGGCGATTGATTCTAACACGCTCATTCTTCTTCTTTTTCTTTTTAAAGTGATGATATGATAACATTCTTAAACAGAAGCATATAGTTCGTTCTTTATTTCTTCCTTGTTGCTTTTACCAAAGCTTGTTGATCACAAGAGCAAAGAAAGACTCAAAGATAAAGAGACTTTGAATTATTAATGGGTGCACTGAGAGACAAAAAAAAAGAATAGTGACGTCTTTGAAAGGAGAGTGAAAAAAAAACCGGCCAGCAAAGAAACTGGATCAGTGTTTTTGAAAATGAAGATGAATTAGAAGAGGAACCCACTTGCGACGTGACTTCCTTAAAGACATGTGCCCAAATGGGAAAGAGGTCCGCGTATCATTCTGGTTGACGTTGATGGTGTTCGCCCTAAAATGGAAATAAATCTGACAGGTGGGGACCCACTCTCTGTTCAACCGTGTCCATTGGATTTCCTCCTCCTCCTCCTTTTTATCAAATGTGCTTGCTGGTCCCCACCCTCCACCGCATTCAGAGCTTCATAAAACCCTAGATTGGGAATTATAATTGAAAGTGACAAGATTTACAATCTTACACACATACAAGCTATTAAGCTAAGCTGGCTGTGACATCAAATTCCTCTATCGACTACTTCTAGGCCTCAGACATGCTTTCTAATCTGGGCATTGAAAATCTGACCATTTTTTCTGTGCTTTGCTCCCTCATTTTCAAAGGGATAAAATGTCAAGAGTGGTTTGGTTTAATGACAAGTACAAGAGTGTAGGTTTTTGGTTTAGAAATTACTGAAGAGATCTTAATATCAAGTTTTAAACCCGATTTGAATATAAAACGATTCGTAAACATGTCGAGTTAGTGTTAAGTATTCTACGACGATAATTGAATAGTTCGAATTAGGGCTGGAAACGACATGTTTAGATTATTAGGCATGAACCCGAAAGCCCTAGTGCAAGCAAAACGCAAAACTGTGAGTATAATTCATGATTTTCACCGAAGAAGCAAAAGCATACCTGAGGAGTAACATCGGAAGAAGCATACTTTTCCACCATCACCACATTCTTAAAAACCCTTTTTTCATGATTTCATCATGAAACCAAGTCCATTACAAATGTACCACATCACAAACTGGAGAGCAACCAATTTGGTTATAAATAAAAAATTCCAATGAGGGTTATGAAATGGAAACTATTCCAAAATTGACAACACAAAGAGCCCCCCGTGGGCTGCTGATGAACAACTGCTAGCAGCTACAGATGTTGATTTCTTTTTTCTTTTTCTCACCTACAAGTTTGACAGGTTGAGAAAAGCCATCTGCGTTTTTTTTTTTGGGCCTAAAATAAAAAAGAAGGAAAAAAAACACAGAAACAGAAAAGCTAGCTAGCTAGGTAGCCATCTGTGTTTAGTGGTCCACTAGGATTGATGATGGGAGAGATGAGTATGAAGGCACGATGGTGGTGGTGGTGGTCGGTGGTCACAATCAAATAGTTGTGATCCAAATGCAGGCCTCTGTCACTTTGTGTTCCATTTTTTTATCCTTGGCTGCGTTTCCATGTTTTATAACTGGAGAGGGTAATTTTAAAGACGCGGTAAAAGAGTAGAATTCTTAGTTTTTTTTTTTAACACTTTCCATCATGGTGTATGGAGATAGAGGACATAGACCATACCTTAAGAAAATAAGGTACTATTTCCGTCCTTCAAGGTTATTTAGGTGAAACCCAGAAACCCAGTTGATTGGCTAAATTCAAAACTTTACCCTACCTTCCAAGTCCTGTAGCATTGGACCACTCCACAGTGTTTAAAACACATCGTTTAGAATTTGGGGTATTTCAGTTGGTCTTCATTTTGTCTCAACTCACTGCTTGATATATTATCGGCCCCCACCACACCAATGTTTCTGAGTTGGATTCTAGCTACTTGTCTTCTCTTATCTTTGCCTCAAATGCATCAAAATTTAAACCTTGATTCAATCATATCATAGCTGTTGGATATGAAGCATAAGAAATGTTCATGGTAAAAATCTAACTCTCAAATATGAGATGAAAATTAATTTTGCATACATTGTATCAGCCTTGTCGTCTACCTCCATATTATAACAAGTGTACAAGTTATACTACATAGCTATACTCCAGTATGATTCTATAATTTCTCCTACGCTAGAATAACAAAAAATTCCTGAGTTAAGATGTTTAATCATAGAACTGGCTGACTCCACATCCACTTCAGGTTTGATGTATACATTCTTTTATTTCAAGTAAGATTTCAGATTATTAAGAAATGTATTTTAGATTAAGACATAAATCAATTTAAATGGTCACATTTGCTTGTTTGATATGACTTCTTGGAGTTCACTTTAGAGTAGATATGCATTGCAAATATGTAAAGATATAAAGAAGTTGTAAGATTTCACATATTTACAAGTCGACTTTTTCAGTACATGCATGATGGCCATGTTCACGAAAAAGGTACAGTTGTCTAATGGAGTTTGACCTGAAAAAAGTAGAAGCACAAAGACACTTTGTGCTCCAACCTTAAAATTTGTAAGATAAGAACAAACTTAGTTTCATATAGTTTACTTCTTTTTTAATTTTTTTTTACTTTTTTGCTGTCTGACCAAACACGAATTTTCCTTTTGGTTTTTAATCTTAGTTTCTAATATTGGTTTGTTCTCACATGAGAAATTCACTACTCAATTAGCCAAGACAACGTTCAAACCCTAGGCCCCCAATAGGTTACTATATACATTGTTATACGGATGTTACAATAATGTAATTAACATTCAATTTGTAAGATTAACATATGGGAAAAATTGCCTTTGCCAAGAAATTAAACAACCTGCATATGATCAAATGTATTAATTTCGGACTAATTAAATGTATCTCTAATTAAACATTACACAACTCAACTCGTTTAATACAATAATTTCGAGTCATTAGGACATATCTACTTATTATTCAATTTTATCAGTAACACATAAAAATGAGAATTTCTTTCAAATTTATGGCATGTTTAGTTATCTGAAATGAGAATTTGAATTATTCTTATTGTTAACTTCCCCTGTGTTTACTAATACATAAAAATGTTAAAATTACGTGAGTTTTACGTTAAAACTTTATTCTTATTATTCAATTCTATGAGTGGCACTTTCAACCACCAATTGGGAATTTCTTTGAAACTTAATTTTTCTGAAAACCTGGACCAATACGTATTCTAACCTACTTTGCAATCCGCCACCAAATTAAATAGTGGACTGACTCGAAGTCTTAGTACTATCAAAAAGAGATGACTATTAGAATACCAAATATAATTATGAAAACACCATAGCTTTGCAAAATCAAAAACTGTTTATTTTGTGAGCTTTTGGAAAAAGATAGAAATAAAAAGTTGGATTTGTGACGTGTCGATCACCATTAATTAGTAGCTAGGACACCAACTTAAACTTATGCCATGGACCACTAATTAATTAGGACCATGTGAATTTAAACTTTTCTTTATCCAAAAATGTTTCAATGCCTTTTTTTATTTGTATGATTTTTTCTATTGAGAGGGGCGATATCATACTAAACTCACACACAAAGCACGAATGCTAGAATTTGAACTCAAGACCTTGCTTGGGGGAGCAATTACTCCAAAAATGTTTCACTGCCTTTTAATTTTTCTTTAATGAATTGCAAAATTAAATTAATACTTTATCTCTAGATATTTTTCAGTGATGGATATATTGTATAGCATGTGCTAAGGTAACTAAAATGTACGAAATTCTTGTAATTAATTAAGAAGAAGAAAAAAAATACTCCATCTAACAATTTGCCGGCACCGGACAAGGACGTGAATGATGCGACGTTGGTTGGTTGGTTTGGCCTTCCTTATTTTGAACAAATTCTTCACTGATAACATACCAATATATACTTTCCATTATCAACATATATGATCACTTGCTCTCTTAGACTTAATTTCTAGATAACTTAAACTACCACCTTATAAAAATAAAAACACTCAAACAACTGAATTCTCACACGGTGATTAAGTTGGCGACAATACTTATGCATTGAGGTCGTAAAACATGAATTGGTAACCGTGATGCCGATGTAATAATTGAGTGAAATCTGAAAAAGAAAACAAAAAATAACTAATGGGGAAAAAAGTTGGTTGGGTTGAATATGGTTAGACATTAAACATCTGGTTTTGCTTTAACTTGTAAATCGTTGTGTACTTTGCGTCACTCCCTACGCAAAACCTTGCTTCAGCCACCTTCTTTCTTTGATCCACGAGTCCTCTCCTTAAATCTCTTCTTTTATGTATAAAATTTCCTCTCACTTCTGTTTCTATAAATTGTACAAGATTTTTCACATGGAAATGTCCTTGCAGGGATTAATTTGTCTACCCCATTATTAATAATTACACGTTTCGCTGTTTAATTTGTCTTTATATATACTTGGGACACACTTGTATTTGGTAAGTGGCAGACCTCAAATCACTACTAAACCATGTTTAATTAGCACACAACACACTCGAAAACCCAGATGTTAAGGTCTAATCGAAGTAGAACCATCGTTTTATTTGGAGCAATGTTTCGACTCCATGCATATGTCTAGACAGTTTGGGTAAACATGTTTTATTTCTTAAAATAATAATTTCACTTTCTGAGCTGAAAAGAAAACAACAGATGTAAATTTGAACTAATTGGTTTCAACTTATATAAACACACAGGCAAACAAAAAAACATATAGCATATCAAAACATGTTCAACCTGAGGTTAGAAATATTGAATCTCTAGATGTTGCTGTAACCTACCACTTAATCCAGTAAAAACCAGCAGCCTTAAAAGAAGATGTACAAAATTAACGGAGTAATTTTAGCAACTGAAAAATTAAGACACACGCTACACTACCACGGTCCTTTTCTTTTAGTACAAAAAGTCAAATCAATATCATTTTTCACTCAGCTAGACTTCCGTTGGAATGACTTATTATTTTTCTTAATTAATTAAAATGGCAATGAGGTGAATGAGCCAATGGGGGTAGAGACAAAAAGGAGGGGTATTTAGGTAAAAGGAGGGGACATACGAAGGCTCACCTTCTTAAGGTTAGGTCACATGATTGCCCGAGGCCGAAAATGGTCAGGTGGATATCAGACGTTGTTGGGTTCATCTTTCGACACGTAGCATCCCTCGGGACCTTTGCATTGATTGCCAGTTGCCAGCCAAGCCAAAGCCATCATCACCTCCTGCTCCTCCTCCTCCTCCTCCTCCCATTTTAAGGTTTTCTCCCATTTCTCTCGCTTTTCCCCTATTGGTCTAAGTCACCTGCGACTCACGTGCCCAACCGTCCTCTCCTCTGCACCGTCGGATCCACACATCAGATATTTCCCTGTCACTTCGTACTATTTATTATTTAATTTGATTCCTTCTGCTTAGACTGTCTTTATCATCGTTAGCTTAATTAGCCACTCTCTTAACCCTAAGCAAAACCAGAGAACCTGGTAATGGTTTTAAGGACCTGGAAATAATAATATAAGAGAGGGCTTGAGGCAATAGAAACAGAAAAATAGAAAAAAATTAAAAATATATTTATATATAAAAGAGGCAGGCAGCTTAGCTTTGTTTCCTCTATTGTTCTTGTTCTTGTTTGCTGTGGTATAGTGAGGGAGGGAAATAAATAATAATAATAATAAGAAGAAGAAGAAGAAAATTAAATAGTTTTGGGGAGAGAGAGAGAGATGGGGAGAGGGAGAGTGGAGCTGAAGAGGATTGAGAACAAGATCAACAGGCAGGTGACCTTTGCGAAGCGAAGGAACGGGCTTTTGAAGAAAGCCTACGAGCTTTCCGTTCTTTGCGAGGCTGAGGTTGCTCTCATCATCTTCTCCAATAGAGGAAAGCTGTACGAGTTTTGCAGTAGCTCAAGGTATTTTTTTTATTTATTTAAATTATTTTGTTTTCACCAAAACAACTAAACCCGCTTTTTTCCACGCTCCAATTTTATACAAATCAGGCAATCTCTCTCTTCACCCGCACTTTTGCTTCTCTTATAAAACGAAAATCAATTAATTCATTAATCAATTCGTTTCTTTCTTCTATATATCATCTGTTTCTGTTTAGCTGTCTGCTCTTTTAGATCTCCAACGCGTTGCCTTGCGTGGCCCTTTTTTGCTGTTTTCAGTTCTCGTCGTGGTCATCTGCTAGCTAGCGTTTTGGCCAAGGCTCCCTCGTGAAGATTTTGTTGTGTTTTGCTTTTGTGGTTTTGTTGAATTTTCGTGGTGTTTTTTTTTTCTTTTTTGATTTTTATTGCCGCTTTGGTGAATGTCTCGGTGTTTTTAGCAGGTTGAGTGTTTCTGCGTTGGCATTGCTGTTAGATCTGCAACTGGAAAAAATGAAAACGCCATCAAAAGAAGATACATAGATATAGAGAGAGATAGATCTCTCTCTCATCTACTGTTTCATTTCTTAACACTCTTAACATAATTGCTAGTTATACCTAGCTTCTCTCTCTCTCTCTCTCTGAAAGTGCGAAGTGCGTTTTGGTTTTCCCAAAACCCTTCCTCGCCTTTTTCTCTCTTAATTTGCTCTCCCTTCCTTTCATTCAATTATCTCTCAATTTTTGCCATCATGAAAGCGATCTGATCGATCCAAAGCATTTCAAGCTTAATTATTCTCAGGTTTTCGGTTTCCTTTTCTTCTTCATCTCATGGTGGCTCTTTTTCGATTTTCAGCTCTCACTTCACTTCACTTTCTTTTTAACCTGCAATTTGATCCAACAACTCTGCGATTCACAGGATCGCTCCTTCTCTCTCTCTCTCTCTCTCTCTCTCTAAAAGCCTAGCTGAATTGATTAGCTAGGGTTTTGTTTTACCTTATTTTCTCTCCTTTTTTGGTTACAAAAATTTACTATGATTTTTCTCCTTCTTATTCTCTTCTGCTCCTGCAAATCTTTGTTGTTTTATTTAATTCTTCTTCTTTTTCTCTTGGTCTTGTACGATTAAGCATTCAGACTCCCAGGTTTATCTCAGTTGTTCGACCGGATATTTGAGGCGAGCAATTTTTGAATTTGCCAAAAAAACAAATGAGTAAATTACCCGGTTTCTTCAGTTCCTCATTTTGGTCCTTTAAATATAACAAGTTTTCCTTCATTTTCCATTGGATTAAATCCAGCCCTCTGTCTCTCTCTCTCTGAAAGACAGACGCAGATGTTTTTCAATCACATTTAGTACTATCTGCTTCAGATGACTTTAGGTTTTTCTTGTTCACTGTTTGTGATCTGACTTCTTCTTGTCAAGAATAACTTGCTTTCAAGTATAGTACTTTTAATTTAAGAGCTTTTTGCCAGTGATCTATCTAATCTCAGTAAAATCTCTCTCTATTTTTACCAAATTATATATCTTTGCTCTTGTTATATTCTGTTTCTCATATAAATTGCAAAATCTAACAGGCTTTGCTTTTGTTTTTTGGTTTCACAACTGTATCTAAGATAATGGTGAAGTAAATCCATCTTAGATCCTGTATGTACCAACTGAATTATAATATTTGTTTAAATTTATTTATAGATTTATGTTTAAAGTTATGAGATATGAAATTAAATGAAAATTAAGCTGGAGAGTATTTTATTCATTTATTTATTTATTATATAAGGTTTAAAGGTTTTATAATGAAGATATAGGCTCTCATGAATAATCATCTCATTCAGGATTCAGCTAACAATAAATTAAAATGACAAGGTATTTCGTACTTGTTTGCTTTTATATATGTTTTAATTATTTGTTTAATGCATATCTCACTCTCCCAGGCTTGTGATATCTCTGTATTTTATTCCCTAATCCATCATTCACACTTGGTATTTTGTATGCCCTTGTAATTAATTAAGTTTCAAAGGAAGATTTTACATGTTTCTTTGTGTTACTATTATACAGCATGCTCAAAACTCTTGAGAGGTACCAGAAGTGCAACTATGGAGCACCAGAGACAAATGTATCTGCAAGGGAGGCTTTGGTAATACAGTGTTATTATTTAATTAGTCGCGATGGAATTATGCTTAGTAGTGTACATAATAAAGAATATTAATGGGAAACAAAAATAAACAACTGAAAAATATTATGACAATGGGTTTTAATTAAACTTATGGAGAGAATTTGTTGATGGTAACACTCCCTCTCAGTTTATTCCTTCAAATTTCAAACAATTCTTAATCTTAATCCAACCAAGAAATCTTATATTGTTGTGTCTCATGGGGAAATATGTTGAATTCGAATCTTTCACCCAATTTATCTTTGAGCTGAATACATCTTATCTTTCTGCTGCTCTGATCGTAGGAATTGAGTAGCCAGCAGGAGTATTTGAAGCTCAAGGCACGTTATGAAGCCCTACAACGAAACCAAAGGTTATTGTCCTTCCTATCTTCAGTTATACAAAATTGTTTGAAAGGCTAAAAATTAGGTTTTACCAAATATGAAATTTCTTGTTACTACCTTAGGAATCTTCTTGGAGAAGATCTTGGCCCTTTAAGCAGCAAAGAGCTTGAATCACTTGAAAGGCAGCTGGATATGTCACTGAAGCAGATCAGATCGACACGGGTACCCAACCTGACCATCTTACCATTTGTATACTGTACATCTAGTGTGTAATTCTCAACAATTCCCTGCATACTTGACTGCATGCTTAAGGATTGTTAGCATTTTATGCTCATGGTTGGATTTTCCAAGTATACTTCTCAGCCGACTGCGAATCAAAAACTAATCTGATTTTCCAAATTTCCTCCAAGTAAAACCTGCATGACTTAAAACAATATATCTGTAACTTAGTATATTCTTACTTTACAGACCCAATGCATGCTGGATCAGCTCACAGATCTCCAGCGAAAGGTACGTATGAGGACACATCTATCTTTATGTATTTCGTGTTGAGTTTATTGTACTTCCATTTCCACCAAAAAAGAAAAATGTATACTTTTCCAGTATATTTATTCAATGGTTTTTATTGGCGCACAGGAGCACATGCTAAATGAAGCAAATAAGACCCTGAAACAAAGGGTAGGCAATGTTTCCAGCCATTCTAGTTTTAAATGATTATGAATAGAAAACTATAATTCCCAAGTGCAGCACACAGTAACTTGATTTTATATTTCATAATACTTTTACTGATTAAGATATTTTAGAATATATAGAATGCATAGCAAAAATTTCAAATAGTTGTTGACTACGTGACTTTATTTTGGTTTGCAGTTGTTTGAGGGATACCATGTAAATTCACTCCAAATGAATCCAAATGCTGACGAGTACGGCCGGCAACAAGCTCAAGCTCATGGCGATGGCTTCTTCCATCCCTTAGACTGCGAGCCGACGTTACAGATTGGGTATGTACCAGTTATGGATTTATGATAAGCTCTCTAAATTACATGAGGCAGCCAAAACCTGCTGATCAGAGAAAACCTACTTTCAAAATAATGACAGTTGAATTGTTGGGGGAATTAGGAAGGTTTCTTGATATTAAACAAGACCTGAAATTTCAAAGCGCATGGATGAATCTTTTCATTGAGTCATCATTCTCATCGAATGTATTTGTTAATAATTTTGCAGATACCAGAACGATCCAATATCAGTGGTCACAGCAGGTCCAAGCGTGAGTAATTACATGGCAGGATGGTTGCCATGATAATAAAAAGTGTGTAATGAGAGCAGCCAGCCATGAATGGTGATGCATATTTTCTTTTGATAAGAAGATACAGTATGTTCCTTTATGTTTCTTCTTTTTTTCTTTTTTTAAATTTGACCAAAAAAGGACCATATTGTAGTTGTATGGACTTATGCCATAACTCTGGACCTGAAGAGTTGTGTGTGCATGCTCTCAAGCAACTGTGCTTTCTTTCTTTTAGCTTCGCAAGCTTTGCTTTGGAATTAATAATATATCTTTCCAAGATTAGACTCTATGATTTCGGTGTGTGTAATATATGCCTTTCGGCCCTTGGCCATCTTATCTACAATATTGTAAGGTAGGCATTTTTATAAGTTGCCCTGTGCATGGCCAAATAACCAGCTTCTGTAATGAGGGGTTATAATATTGATGGGTTCAACCAACAGTTCAATAATAACTCTATATTAGATTTGACAGCTATTAAGGACCTCTTCATTAGTCTCCTTAAATTTTGCTAAACAAGATCAGCTAGGCAATAAACAACACAGGCCAAAGGCCCAAGGAGCTCAATACTTGTAGTTGTGGAGGCATGCGAGGCCCATTCCCTCAATCTTGAAGATCACGAGGGTTGTCTAATTTCGAAAGCAAAAGAGAAAGGGATGGTTGCATTTGTTGCTTGTGAGATTTAAATAAAGAAACAAGACTTTGAACAACCAATTGATATTTATTTCCTTGGACTTACAGGAAAAACATGGTGATGTATTAGGCGTAGAGAGCTCTCTCTCTCTCTCTCTCTCTCTCTCTCTCTCTCTCTCTCTCTCTATGTATATAGACAACAAGGAACATGTGTGAGTCAAGAATGGTTTGGGTTTTGCTTCAATCTTCAAAACTCTTAAATTGTCTCATGTCATGGTTTCTAGCTCCGCTACCAGACGACGAGCTTGTAGCCACATGAGTTATAATATCAATGCTTGCAATGTCATAATATTGCATACATTTACAGATGGCATATATTCATATCCAAGAAGATGCATGAAAATCCATTATTGTTTAAATATTAGCACGTGAGACACAACAAAAACGTTTCACATCAAAGCTATAACTTTTCATTGCCTTGAAGAAGACAATGGAACAAATTTGTCAATCTATGCGGGCCCAACGTAAGCGTGAAATCGGTGAAGGAGGATCATGTCGGGAATAAAACCAAACTTCTCATTTGAAACTACAAATTAATTATTCTTCATTCAAGGTAAAACTTTATAGGGATTATATTAAGAGAGATTCACTATTATATCTAATATAGGGGTCTAAATTATAAATAAATAAATAAAAATTATATATGAAATGGACTTTAAAAACACACTCAAAACCCATTTATAACATAACAAAGAAGCTTCGAACTTCCTATAAATTACAAAACTATTTTTCTTAAAACAAGTCCAACCCCAAAACCTCATAAATAAATAAAAACCTAAAACACTCAATAGGGCATCAAAGTAATTTAATAATCAAAATTAAATTCAATAGGGTCAGCTGTCATTTTTTGGGTTTGTTTATAGAAATTAAAGTGTAGGGTTTATCTATATCACTAATGCTAAAAATGGATATATAACTAAATATCTCTTATATTAATTCTTCCTAGCTAGGTTTTAGAGTTTAATTAGTCAATTAGTTTTAATGAATTGTTGAATTAGAGAATAATAAATTAAGTAGTTGGTGCTAGTTGGTAGGTAGGTGGTATTGTGGTAGGAACACTTGCGGACCCAAGAATTTTTTAGCAAAGGTGCAATTTTGAAAGACTAAAAGTTTTATTATTAAAATAATAAAAAATACATATCATGAATAGGTTTGAATTACATTCAAACTTGCTTTGAAAGCTTTGATCAATACAAAATTTCTTCCTTGGCACAAGACTTGATTGATAATCAGTTTTTATAAAAGAAGAGTTCTCTCAAAATAAAAGTTATAAATTTATAAATAAATAAAATAAAATAAAATAAAAGGAAAAACACAGACATGGTGATGAGGATGTAAAACAAGTTATGAATTTTCTGATCTTTTATAAGGAATTGGTGGTTGTGACGTAAGGAACTCTTTCTTAAAAAACAAAAAACAAAGTCTCTTCATTTGAGAAAAAAAGAAAAGAAAAAAAGAGCAAAATATCCTAATTACTGAAGGAATTCCTTTTCCGTCTATAGTGCGGTTAATTATTATTATTATTATTTGTTTCTCCTAGTTCAAAACGACATCATTTTGACGAGGGATTTTAAAACAAAAAAACAAAAAAAAACTCATGTTTCGCACAGCGAATAGCATAGAGCAGTGCAGCAAATGAGGGTTCGAAGAAGACTTTTGTCAAACAGGTGGCGTGTGCCTGAGCAAAGGGGCAATATTATAAAAGTATAACCTATTAAATAATATATACAAGACAAATATGTCAACAACTAATTAATTCATTAAATCTCACTGATCGATAATTCATTGTTCATATAAGCAAGAACACCAAAATTATTATAATATTTTTCTCTATTTCATGACAATAAAAGCCTTTGACTAGTTTTCTCATAGGAACTCTATGACAAAATGTAATGGAAGTAATTCTTTTAGCTATAGTATGAAGAAAAGGAAAGCTAGTGATATTTATGTTTTTCCAAAAAATCTAAAAATAGTTGATCAAGTGTTTATCAACTCAGAATTGATGGAGAACCTAATCAGTCCAAAGTAAAGTTTCTAATGTTTTCAAAAAGAAAAAGATAGTTTTCAATATTAGCTAACATTAATTTCACACTAATCGGGGAAAAATTTATTATGTTTACACTTTTGTCTTTGCAAAGATTTGCAAGTTAACATCCTAGCTTGCACAGGTGGGCTAAATGTAATTTTGAGTTGAAAGACAAGAAAAGCCACATGGGCTAGCCTAGGTAAGTACCTTGCTAGGTTAGTCTCTAGCCTCTGCCTGCAACGTTTTCTCTGGTGAGAGAAAGCGCAGTTACACCTCCTTACGCCTTTATAGGTCCACCATTGAGTAAGAAGTCATAATTAGATGTCAAAATTAATATCGCTGCTATGAGTAATTCCCGAAATACGATCATATGATATAACTCATCTTCATGACATTAGTGAATATTGACACTATATCCTAAAAACGAGAAATGTTAACTCTGTCATCTAAATTATAACTCTGTCTACGTGTTTCAATACCACACAACCATTTCTCCCACTCCAATTGGGATAACCAATCTTCCCATCAAAAGATATTCAAGAACATGTGTTTTAAAATTTTTTAACCTATTCGAACATGACAAGTCTAATTATTTGTTAGATTCTTCCCACTATGCTAGCCTCTCTTGGGATAAGCTAAAATAATGAATCACGACAAGGCATCATCGGCGACCATCAACTGTATATTCAATATTTGCAGGCCCTGCAAATGCCACGTATCTGGATCAACTCAATTATATCTGTCTCCAACCACCTTGCATTCAACCAAATCTAACACGTTTTGATTAAAAGATTTCTCAAATTATTGGTGAATTACTTCATAATCCTAATTTCATTAGCTTGCCTAATAATGAGTAAAACAATTAATTTCTCGATAATTTCATCAAACTCACACCAATAATTAAGAAATTATCGACAATTTTAGGCAAGCTAATGAAATTAGGATTAGGAGGTAATTATAACTGTTTTTATCGACAATTTTACAAGACTATTTATATATTAATTAGTATGTAATTATAATTGTCTTCTATCAATTTTTAGGCTTTTTCCTGTAAATTAATTATAAAAAGTAGTTTACTTTTGCGCCGAATATAAATTTTCTTAGTAAAGAATAGGATTTTTCGCAGCTATGGTCCCTCAATTATATCCGTACTTGCATTTGGGTCACTGAACTCAATTATTAGTTGCAGAGGTCACTCAACTATGTGTTTCATTGCACCAGCAGTCCTTCCGTCAAGTCCGTTAGTTTTTTCCTTTTAAAATGATGACGTTGCAAGATCTATCCAATTATTGATGGGCAAATGTGACTTTTCAGTTAGGATTATTTGTAGCAATGATTTCTCAACTATACTCGGAGTTACATTTTGATCACTTAACTCTAAAAAATAGTTATAGAGGTCACTCAATTAGGTGTTGTGTTGCACCATTAGTCCCTTCCGTTAGAAAGACTTGACGGTTTCGACTAACGGTGCAACAAAACACATAGTTGAGTGACCTCTGCAACTAATAATTGACTTCAGTGACCCAAATGCAATTACGGGTATAATTGAGGGACCATAACTGCGAAAAACCCTAAAGAATAAGGGCCCGTTCGTTATCATTTTCTAACCCCGTTTTCTGTTTTCCGAGAATAAAAACAACCAAAAATGCGTTCGGTGCAATTAAGTTAGAAAACACGGAAAACGAAGAATTGAAAACGATCTCAACTTTCTTCATAAAACGAGAAAACAACTTTTAAACGTTTTCGTTTTCATCATTTTCAGAGGGAAGTGAAAACAAGGGAATAGTTTCAGCTGGAACAAGACATCATCATGTTATATTCCATTCTCATATTTCTCAAATCCCATACCCAAAAATTAAACACTCTACTGTCTCTTCCTTTCTCTCTTTGCCTTCTTTTGTGAGACCCACTCAGACTCCAAGGCGACAGCCTTCACCACAATCAAATCCTTGGCTTGAATCAAACTCCTCAACGCCATAGCCTTCGCCACAGCCTCCCTCCACCATCACCACCCAATCACTCAAACCGTAACAGCCACCGCTAACCCAATTGGACAAATCAAGGGTGATAGTTATTGTGGTGGTTTGAATTATGTGTTTCAGTGTGATTTTGTTGCTGTTTTCACATGGGATATATAAACCCAAACAACACTAGCACTCATGGGAGGAGAGGATGTATGAAGAGAGATGAGAGAGTTAGAGTGAAAAAAGAAGGGAGGTGGGTGGTGGGGAGTCTGTGAGTTGGGAGAAGAAAAGTCAAGAAGAATGAGAAAGGAAAAGCGTGCTAACATTTTTATTTTATTTTATAATCTTGTTTTAACATTAGTTTCAGGTAATTTTAGATTTTTTTTTGTTATAATAAACATTTAAAAAATATTAATGAAAAAATAAAAGTTGAAAAGAAATGACACTTCATTGTTTATTTTATTCTCATATCCTACTACAAGAAGTTCTTTACTCAATAATCTGTATTTATTTTGGGAAATTTTTTTTTGTATGTATAAGAAACTATTCTTAGATGCATACTTGTTCAGTTTATCAATTAACCAACAAAATTCAACTTTTTTATTTATCATTTTCACTTGTTATTAAAGATAATTCTAGGTTTTTCTAACATTAGAATTTTATTTATTTTTTATTTTTTATTTTTGAACATGCATTATCAAAAATACACTTGAAAAATAGCTCATATATTATTATTCTCAAATTGTACTACCAGACACGTTTTCATTATTTTTGTTTTCTGAAGATGTTTTCTAATTAATCTACCAGACGCATTTTCATATTGAAAATGCATTTTCATTTTCTCGTTTTCATTCTATGAAAACATTCTCTGAAAATGCTCTCTGAAAACGTTACCAGACGGGTCCTAATATTCTTGATCAAAAAAGAAAGAATAATATTTGATTTTTTTTATTTGCCAAAAAAGAATAATAATATCTGGAGGCGGTTGTTTGTGGGAGAAGATAAGGTCCCACGTCATCTGGTTCCCGCCACTCATCACTGACTGCACTTCCACTCCAATCCACATCGCGTGTGCCACATGCGCACAGCTTTCGTGTCTTCCTATCCAAACTTCCTTTTGATCCCCTTTTTTGTTTTTGTATATTTTATTTCCGGATAAACCGCGCAAAGAGCTTCCATTTATAGCCGACTTTTCTTTTTCCCGTTGTTCGTTTTTCCTTTTCCTACGAACCAAACAGAAGATTTCCGAGAGAGAGAAAAGAAAAGAAGAGAAAATCGGCTCTCAGAGATCTTGATAGACAAACAAACAAACAAACCTCGGCCTCTCAAAACTCACCACCTGTATTATTACCAAGGTCAAGAAGAAAAGAGCCCAATCCAATCATACTAACGCTGTAGATAGACTTCTCCAATTTCTTTTATCCATTTGCCTCGTTTCTAGCAAAATTCAGGAATTTCGATTTTCTCTCAAAGAATTTTAGGTTTTAAACATTGTTGACCTCAGTCCCCTAATTTTCTCGGGCGGAAGAAAGATGATGCGAAGGCAAGACCAGCAAGACCAGCAATCGAGGGTTTTCTACGAGCTATCGGCTCTGGTTCTCAACCTCCTCCGATCTCCTCCCACGCCGATTCAGTTCTCCGATCACTCACCGGTGGTGCCCTCGTCGCCGTCTTCATCGAGGCGGCCGCCTCCCGCGGCGACGCAGATTTCGCCGGCGGGGTTCGCCTCGCTGATGCTGGGGATTTCCATGGCTCTGATGCTCTGTGGATCGGTGACTTTCTTCATTGGTTTCATATTGATGCCTTGGGTTCTCGGATTGGTTATGGTCTTCTACGTGGCTGGAATCGTCTCCAGCCTCTCTGTTTTGGGAAAGTCGATTCTTTGTTACGCGTCAGCTCCGTCATCACCGCGAAAGGAGATTCCTGGTAGAGATTATAGCTTTTGCTTTTAATTATCTGTTTATTGATAGTAATTAATGTTTGTGTTATCCTTTTCCTGGACCTGGAGTAATCTGTGTCTGGTTTCCATGGTTTATGGATTTTCTTTGCGGTGTGGAATCTTGGTATTAAATGGTTTGTCTGTTTTTCATATTTACTATATCATTTGTTTCCATTTGCTTCTTGAAAAGAACCAGGAAAACATGTATGAAAGATTAAATTTTTTAGTCAGAACAGAAAGTGGTAATATTTGGAATTATAATCAAATCAGTTAACATTTATTTAGAATAGCTCGTGATTGAGAAGAACTAAACAATTATATTTGCCATCATGTATCTGAGAGAGAAGTAACACCAACTACAACTTTAGCCTTGCATTTTTTAGAGCACCGATCCATGTGTTGCATATGGCTCACCAAATAAAACTTTAGTATTCGGCCTTGCCCTTGGATCTGCACTTCTTCATTGGAATTGTGTATTGTTATGATATTTTTCCAAAGGAAAAGTAAGGATGAAGCAATTTTGTTTTCTTTCTTTCTTCATGTATTCTTGATGCTTCTAATAGTCAGTAATAGGGGAGGTTTTGGATTGATTCTTTGGAGTTCTCATCTGTGTAGGGTTGTAGCCATGAAGCAGACTCAAAATTAGAAATAAAGCAATTGCGATGTAATGAATTTTGAAATTGCAATTACTTTCCATAATTGTTTCTTTCCCTAAATTCAATAATTATTGATGTGCTTGGCCAAAGTACCATGATTTGCACACATTTAAAGTGCCACCTCTTTATTTTTCCTTATTTCCACTTTGATTGCCTCCACAATTTCGTCAAATTTCCAGCCTTTAATTGCCTCCACATATTATGTATCTTATATGCAAAATCTCATTGTCGAAAAACTTCAAAATTTTGTTTTTCCTCTTGAAAGTGAAGAAAAATGACTTGGGCATGTTTGTTTTATGTTTGATTGAATATTTGTCAAATTTCTTATATATCATGATGTGGGGTTCCTTTTCCTTTGTGTGTAACTAGGAATAGTTTTTCGTTTATATTTCTGATCTGTTAATTTGGGTAGTCCTACAATCTTGAAGTTCCTAGAACAGAAACAAACTGGAAGGTTTTGTTTTACTGTGTGAGGCTGCTCAGGAAGATAAACACTTCTGTTGAATATGCTACCAGGATATATGCCAAAAGTGCTGGTTTGACATTTGAGTGGATTGAGAGAACAAATTCTTAGATTAGATTAAGTTAGAACTCTGCTTGGATCGAAAGTAGCTCCAATTAGCTGAGCATTAAGAGTTCTGGCTTGTTGATGTGATGCTTAGGTATTGAAAGTGATATATGGCGGATAATTAGTTGGGGATATATTCTCTGATCAAGTCAATCCAGGAAAGATGCTGGGAAGGTAAGGCCTATAGTCGCATGTTTGACATATATTTGTTTCTGGGCCATCATCCCTGATCTTTCTCTAAGTCAATCAGATGCATTTTCCCCTGCCACAAGGTTAATAGTGTACTTGGGGTATCTGTCCTTCTGTTCCTTATGCACAGGAAGTATTGTTTGCTGTCTTGGTTGGTACTTCTAGTTGGAAATTTCATTTAAAATGTAAAGTAATCATGCTGGGAAGATTGTTTAATAACCATCTGTATAAATTTTCTATTGCTGCAGCATGGAAGTTATTGTGAAGAAGAGGAGGGTGGTTCAAGAGAGTGGAAATGTTCATTGAAGGAGTATGGAGCAGCACAAATGTCCTGGTGAGGGGTGTGCTGCATATAGCGATGTATAGGGCAAGGCCGAAATTAATCGAGAGGGCTTCTTGAAGTATTGATGCATGAACAGTAGATAAAATGTTTATTAATGTTCTACTGAATATGTGGAAGTGGCTTCTAATAGTGAATTGTTGAAGGATGATTTTAAAGTACTTCCATCCAATGAATTCCTGCCTTTGAGGAGATGGAGGGGATGTTGCTTGCTAAGCCTCTTTTAATTCTATTTTGCTGTTGTTCCGTACATATCATATCTCTTGTTCTCAAATTTGTAAAAGTTATATGGCCCAGCTGGTTACATTATTTTGTGCTTTTCTTAAGCAAAATAAGAAATGGAGTAAGGTCTGTCACACTGTTATTTTATTTTTCGTTGGAGCTAATTTTTATGATAAGATAGAAAAAAGTTATTAATGAGAAAGCACAATTTTATATGTTGTGCTTTTTCTTAGAGCATTCACAATCATGCTCATTATTTTTGTAGTTAAAATTTGGCTAAAAACACTAGAAATTTATTTTAGGAGCTCTTTATAAAATTTCAACTCCAACCTTGCTTCCTAGTTTAGTTAATCATAAATTATTTATTTATTTTCTAAGTTTAGCGTAAATGCTCTCTCTTCATATGAAATTTAAAAACAAAAAAGTATTAAATAAATACTTAAAATAATTAAAGTAAAGCAACATTTAATTATAGGGAGCCAGTGGAAATCCTTTTGCTCTCATATTTAAGAGCTTTAAGAGGTCTCTCTTTTTAGGGGTTGAATAGAAAGCATGATTGGGGGTGGATTTTCTCACTTTCTCCCTAAATTTTATCTAAGAATATGATTTATAGAGTTCATTGTGGATGCTCATCATCTTTTCGAATGTCCCAGTTATTGTTCATTTCCATTCCCCTATCGAAAGAAACACTGTGGGACAGGTCTTGTTTTTAGGTTTTTCAACGAATAGGTTGGTAATTGACTTTTGGGATAGGGATGGGAATTGTTGAGTGTCCTGATCTCAACGTGCTCTTTTTTCTTTTTTGTTTCTAATTTCAAACGAATGGATATGGATGGCTTCACTTTCAGGGCCAGCAAAGCAACCCATCCAGGTGGGGATGAAAAGCCATGGGATTGATTCTCTAGAAATCGTTGTCCCCATAACCAAGTATTTTGGTCAAATGTCGTTTTTGGAGAGAGAGAGAGAGAGAGAGAGAGAGAGAGAGAGAGGCAATAGTACAACCCTAAACAAGTCATGTCGTTTTAGGGGAGGGGGCATTAGAATTAGAGGTAAAACACCAGCATGAACACTTTGCATACCATCCTAAATAATTCAAGATGATGATGTAACTTAAAGAAAAATTGATTGTTTGGCAAGAGGAAAGCAAAAGCGTGCAGCGATGTTCAACTATGTGAAAAAGTCAGTTGAGTGAAGTGGAGTACCAAATGGAGGATAAAATTGCGTAGGAAATTGTCAAAAAATATTAAGTAGATGAGATCAAAGTATGCTAGGTGTTTTAAAGATATTCGGAGCGGTCTCTGTCTACATATATCAAGCATGTCTGACTGAATTATATTTGATTGGCTTCTTTACCCTGCAATAGTTGGAACATCTCATTGGCCATTGGGTCAATTGAGCTTAAGTACGAGGGAAAGAGGCAAATAGTGTTGTACGTGTCAAAAGTGTTTGTGGGCTTCTGGATAACATTGCGATGCTCCAGATTTTTTGCAGGCTATATTTTAGTTGTAATGTGTTGCTGTTGGTTCAAAAAGGCTAGTTTGGGCTCAATGCTGATGTTTTCTCTATATGCATTAGGCGTGTCATTACTAGTGTTTTACTCTTCTAGTAGGAAGAGAAGATGAATGATTAGGTAATATGAAGATGGTGTTGCACTCGTTGATCTTATGTTGCACTCATTGATCTTAACCTTTAACCAAATTCATTGTGCTCCAAGTGGGGAATCTAGCTTGGATAAGTTCTTTTCAATGCTTCAATTAAGAGGATTTCAACATTTCACTTGCTATGGAATGGAACTTGGAAGAAATAACAACTTTAAATTGATATTGGACAAAAAGTACAATACAAGTTCATAGATAAAAGTATCCGAAAGACATAATATTATTACAAGAAAGTAAACGCAAATCCATGTGGACCAAAATACACTTAATTAACACAATAAGTAGTCTAACAAAGCCTAAGGGAGCCTTATCGGACAGAAACAACACTCCTCGAATTTTTAAATCTGAAAGACATAATATTATGTCTCTGCAATGGGTCCGATGAAGGTTGAGACAACACTCCTTAGACACATGATAATCTATTTGAGATATGAGACAGTACAATGAGTCCGATAAAGGTTGTTCACATTATCTGCAATGCTCAGAAAGGCTTGCAGATACAAATTTGGTCTTAGGTGAGCTAGAACAAGTAGTTAACTTATAAAATCATACCAAGCACTGATGTTGGTAGAGCATTAAGGCAAACAATAGCAACGTAATTACAATCAGGAGTTGTCAACTGGGAATTAGATAAAGTATGTGTTTGGGAAAAGAGAGAATTCCAATGAGGAGTTGTCAACTAGGAACTCAAGATTAGGAGAGGATTTGATTCAAGTCTTGGCCTTTGGTCTATTATGAGACGCATTTGACAAGTTGTTTGAGTTGAGTGTATTTGAAGTTTGTTCAAATAAGTTGTTTGTTCTTGAGAGAGATTGATTGTCCCTTGAATCAAATCTCTTTCGGTTGTTTATAACCTTTCTGGTTCCTTGGTTTTGTACGCTTGGCAAAGGAGTGTTCTGACTAAGTATGGATTTTTTCCCTGCAAGTGAGTTTGACAGACCTCTAATTTTTTCTTAGTTCTCGTGATTTAGCTGGTTTAAGCAAGTTGCGTGGCTAATCTTCATGGTTCAAATCACATTTAATGCGGTTGTCATCCTTCCTTATGCCGTTTGACTTTCATCTGTAGGGGTCTTTTTTCCTCGGGCAGCTACAGATGGGCTGGGCTGCTGTGAGGAGCAAACTGAAGAAAAATATCCCCTGTGTCTGGGTTCAAAGATCAAGCCCCAAAATGTTTCGAAAGGGTGGCAAAGCCTTAGGAAACACCTTGGTTACCTTCACCAATAGGAAATAATGGCTGCTTTCAGATAAATTCTCAATGCTTACAGATAAATCTTAGCTTGGCATGAGAGGCTTGTGGTATGGGAGCAAAGTTGCCATGAGTTTAGCACTAAGATGAAGATTATAATGTTCCTAGGGGAAAGATAGGGTATTAAGGTAGGTTTTGCATAGAGGTTTAGTTGAGAGAGAAGGACAAGAGAGAAGAAGACAGCTTCAGTACTTCTTCCGGCAGCTTGACGAAATTTCTGTCAAGTGTTAGAATAGCTTGTCAAGAAGGAAACTAAAGAAAAAGGAGATAAACTAAGCACGAAAATTGCTGGTTTTGAGAGTAAGAGAGAAGCTTGCTCTCTGGTTGTGGATATATTCATTGGGTAGAAGAGGCCCTATTTATAGCAGCTGGGAGCCATTCTTTTTCCAAGAAACCCTAATGGCTTCTATCCCATTTTGCCAAGTCTTTTCCTTCCTTTCTCTCTTATCCCTTCAATCATCCTATTTTGGTAAAATCTATTCTGCTCCTTTGCACAAAATCAAGGGTTTTGGGGGCTCAAGGTCCCTGCCCTGAAGAATTCCTATTTTTAGACATCGCTTCCTTTTCCTTCTTTCCTTCATCCATGGCAAGCCTGGTGAGGGCAAGAAACGGGCATACCTGCTGGTTTGAAAGATGACTCCCACTTTGCGCGCCAACATCCTACGGTTCGATGGGTGTTTCTTGCTTGAAACCCGTTCTTTCCCACGTGATGGAGCCTTCCAGCAACTTTGCGTGCGTGGACACGTTTGCTCCTTTCGTGGCTTTTGTTTCTCAGCCAAGTGCTGATGGCTTGCAGGTCTTTGTTTTAGTTATATGGGCCTTCTAGAATAATGGGTTGACTTATCAAATAAATGGGCCAACTTCACTAAGTTTTGACTTATTTTGTGAGGTGTTGGGCTAATTTTGGTTAAGCTAATGGGCTATTTCCTCTCTTGTGCTTACCCACGTTTGAGCCTAAGAAAATTGGCTTGAGTCCCGAGGCCCCCAAGCGACCCGAGACTTCCATTTCTCGGCCCATCAATGGGCCCCATGACAATTCGTTACCATCCATACCACAACCCACTCAAGCAAGCCCCGGGTCATTTGAGTGGCTTGGGCCCACTTAGACTTGTAGCGTGGTTGGGTGCGAAATAACGATTTCGTGCTTGGCATGGCATATCGCTTGACATGCTTTTAAATATGGCGCTTGATAGGATAATTGGCATGGATTTGCAGAGCTAAATGCATTTTATAATTTTAATCTCAATTCCTAGCTTCATGGACTTTTTATTTAGCATGGCGTGTGGAGTATGACTCGCGTATGTCATACTTTCATGTGCTCCAAATCGGATCTTTTTCCAATAATATATTGTCTTGGGCTAGAAATTTATTCGGGCCCAACCATGGATTTTTTGGGCCTCAACACAATCAATTGTCGAGGTCAACTTTGAGTTCAAAATTGGATGTTCGCACCTTTAACCAAATAAAAGCAACGGTCTTATGAGATTAGCTAAAAATCTTTAAATAAACAAATCCTCTGATCTTTGTTTATTTAACCCAATAATTTCTTTTGGGAACCAATTATGAAACGCTACGTATTGGCAGAAACCTTGATTTTCCTTTTAATTATTCATAATTAACATTGTCTGTTAAATTTATGAATTTTAAGAAAAGCAATAGAGATTTTCTATTTAAACCCCACACTTCTCTTTGTTCATCCCATGTTCTAAGTTCACCCCAACTTCTAATTTAATTTTTCACAATTTCTAATAAAACCTCAATATCTTCCCAAACTACCCTTAAATACACCCCAAGCTGAAGAAAAAAAAAAGAAATAAAAGAGTTTTTCTATTTAAACCCCACACTTTTCTTTGTTCACCCCAATACTTAAATCATTAAACAATATTTGTAGTATACATGAGATTTTGTTGTTTTCACAAGGCTGTTTTTATCTTGTGATTAAATCCTATGGGAAATTGTAGTTTGTTTGGTTTCGCTTTATGATGATAGTGAAAACCAATGACCACAACATTAGCAATAAGACTATGTATAGGTAGGAACATGGTTCATGTGCCCTTCATCATACTTTACTTGAAGAGATTTGCATCTTTCCTTGCTGGAAAGAACAAGGCCGCAGCTCAGTTCCTTAACTTACTGTTTGTGAGAGCCAAAGAGAAAGCTGGTCCTGTAGAGGAGTTCCAATGGCTTGGTCTGATGCTGTTTGCGTCTGTGCCTTTCCCTGGAACAGAAGCATGGACAGGAGCCATCATAGCTTCCATTCTTGATATGCCATTTTGGGCAGCAATGTTGCAAATTTCTTTGGTGTTGTATTGGCTGGGCTTCTAGTAAATTTGTTGGTGAACCTTGGTCTCAAATATGCAATTATCACTGGTATTATCCTCTTCATTATATCCACATTCATGTGGAGCATCCATCTGAACCTTAAGTCTTTAAGCTCATCAAGTTGATATGACATTGGAAATTCTTAAAGTAATCCAATCCCTCACAAGGGTTAACTGATGATCCTTGAAGAGTGGTGGGGTGTGTGTATAGATAGATGTATTATGGTTAAATATTAAGTCGAATGACTTTTTTTGTCTTTTTACATAATAATAAAACTGACCGCTTAATAATTTAAGTATTGGTTAATAAAAAGAAGTGCAGGTTTAAATAGAAAATCTCAAATTTGTTATTTTGGAGGATTCAATCATTATTTGTTTTTAACAGCCATTTAATTTGGCTTTATAGACATGAATTGATTTCTATAATCTTTATCAAACATACTTTATCCGATGACTCCTAGTCTTTTCTGGTTGAACAATCGTTGGCCAATGTTTCTTTAACATCCAGCGCTGTCCGATGCTTTTGGCCTTTGGACATGAATTGTTAAGTTTTGGCCATTTTATTGCTGGTTTTGAAATTGGGCTTTATTGACTAACCACAAAATCAGCCCATTGATGGTAGAAATTAGGTTGTGCTAATTTTGGTACAAACAAGTGTTTTGTTTTTCCACGCTATGCATAATATGTATACGGACGCTTATGAACAAAAGTGCTGTACATAAACATTTCCGAACTAGCAATAAATTATAAAACACAATTTCTATTTTGATAAACATAAAATACGATCCCATTGATTAACCATTATTTGTTTCATTGCTTCATCTTCTTAAAAAACTAGAATTCCACACAGTGTTGAAAACAAACAAAACAATCTGAACAAGTCAAAGCAGTAGTAAAATCCTGTCAAACAAGCATTTAAAAAATGAAAATGGGAAAGCAAATCCTAAAACCAAATCGGTCGCTAAATAGGCATATGGTCTCATCCAGTGTAGATGTGAACGCCAACAGCGATGAGGAAGATGGTGAGGAGGCCAAAGAAGATGATGGTGTGGACGAGGATGGAAATCCCACTAGTATGCATGCTCCCGAACTCCACCACTCTTCCCCTCCCAGGCAGCTGGAACAACAGCCCTGGACTTAGCAGCACGAACAGCACCACTGCTATCACCACCGGCCCCCAATCCGCCATTGTTATCTTCTTCTTCTTACTTCTTTCGTTTACTTCTCTGTGTTTGTGTTTTGACTGTCACCAAGATTTTCTGTGAGCCCTTCTTTTAAAAGGGAGGGAAGAAAAGAATCAAAGAGTAATTGAGCAACTGAAGAAAGGAATGACCAAAAGAAGGAGAATCAGTGTGGAAGAAGAAATCTTCTGCCAGCTTATCTTTATATATATATATATATAAGACCTCAACTTTTGTTTATTTCTTAAAGATTGATTGAGGTGGGTGCCTTGTGGAGGATGCTAATTAGACACATGGCAATGGAGCAACGTCATGAGCAAAACCCTTTTAACAGGTGTGCTATATGATCTTCCTCCTTAATCCTTTTGATTATGACACCCTAATATCATATTCAAGATAATCATATTCTTTACTTTAATTAACTCCTTGTCTTCACTCACAAGTCTCTTCTTCTTCAGTGTTCACTGTACAAATAAAGAACCAATTATAGTCCTCAAAATTCCCGCAGAGTTCCAATCAGGCCCTTCAAATTTTTTTTCTTTTGCTCTCTTCCTCTGTTTCATTGCACCCAATTCTAACTAACTTTTGACCCATGAGAAATTATAAAATACTACGGTAATATGATCATGTAGTATATTTTACACGTGTTATACATTTACCTTTATTTACTAGTTAGGGATATATAAATCAGTATTTGGTATTATATATTTGTGGATAGATGGGTAATTTCTGAAACTATGAGATGAGAAGAATATCGTCATTCTGCAAGTTCTGCAACATTCACATGATGTAGGCTATTGGACACTGTTTTAATTGAAACAATATTGAACCCACATTTCCGAATTTGTATTAATTTGTTGTGCCCATCCAATCCAATCCAACTCTATGAAAAACTAGTGGTTGGTTATGGATCATCATCATCAACATTTCTAGATTGTCTGCAATTGATTGTGGTTCAAGTGATTCTCTAACTCTCTCTCATCACAGTGTTGCTTTTACCTCAGTAAGATGAATTTTGTCCAATAATTTATATATATACACACATAGAGCTTCTGGTGAGAGATCTTTCAAATAAACTTATTCAAGGGACACTCTCGTAGGGCCCAGCATGCATTGTATTTCAATGATCCGAACTATCTAGTTTTTAAATAATCCCTCAAAGATTATCTCTACAAAAAAACCACTTGAATCCAAAACCATTTGACAACTCAATTAAATGCTTGTTATTATAATATTTTCTTGAAGTACCATATGTGTCTATTTTGTTGGTCTCAATTAGACACCTTATTAATTTTCAATTTGCATGATTTTTTGCAAGGATAATCTATGAATGAAGATTTAAAATATAGATGGGTTGGGTTGTTAGAAGAAAAAAAAAGTACGGGAAAAGGGCATCCCTCAAATAAAAGGGGATTTTGTGTGTGTGTGTATATATATATATATATATCAATGAACACGGTGGTTGAACAAAGTACTAAAATTTCAATAATTTAATTGAGTGGTCAAATGATATCGGATTCATGTGATTTTTTTTTTTTTTTATAGAGATGATCTTTGAATGAATATATATAAAATAGACAGTT
Source organism: Prunus salicina (assembly GCA_020226455.1). Classification (NCBI taxonomy): domain Eukaryota; kingdom Viridiplantae; phylum Streptophyta; class Magnoliopsida; order Rosales; family Rosaceae; genus Prunus; species Prunus salicina. Next base: position 30,349,070 of record CM035341.1, read on the forward strand.
TGGATTAGTGAAATACAATCCAGAGTATGCCCTATAAGGGTATTCCTCAAATAAGTTTGAGGGATCTCTTAATGGAAGCTCTGTGTGTGTATATATATATGTTTTTTTTTTGGGGAAATCTTAAGGTTTACAATAATACATGGACCACCTCCACTCTCATTGGAGGCTGCTGCTTTATCCATGAGTGAGCTAAGCCACTCAGCAATGAAATAGGCATATCCAGTGATCCAAAATCCATACTACAATCATCCAAGTCGTTACCACTAGTTTAATTTCACAACCTAAAACCAGTAAATCTAATTTCATTCAGCAAGAACATAACTTGGTGATCAAGAAGTTTGTAGCTCTTAAGCAGTAACCAGAAGCCAATGAAAACATGGCACAAAGAACACAAATTTTTCAATTGATCAAGCCTCACTTAGATATTATTACTAAACAATCTTTAGTTCACAAACACAACATTAACTGTAATTAACAAGTTACAATGGAAGCCAAACAGAATAATTATTCCTCGGACTCTGTTCTGTTCAAAACAGAGTTGGTCACATTTTCTTCTTGTTTCCTTGGTGTCCCATTTTCACCACAAAAACAGAGGAGCTGGTAAAGAGTTAACCAAGGTAAAAATGGACCTTGATGGCCAACAAGAAGACGCAAATGAGAGCAAAGTAGAGGAGGGAGTGAACCATGATGGCTGCACCACTTGTTTGAAATCCCCCAAACTCCACGCAGCCATGGCGCCCAGGCAACTGGAAAAGCAGACCTGGAGACAACAGCACAAACAGAACCACTGCCACGAACACTGGGCCCCAATCAGACATCCTTAAAACTCTCTCTCTCTCTCTCTCTCTCTCTCTTCTCTCTCTCTCTCTCTCTCTATGTTCTGCTGGAACAGAGGAAGTTAAGCTGGTACCAAAAATGCTGCAATGAGAAATGGTAGGTTTGGAATTGGGGGTCGTAAGTTTATATATGGAGAAGAGAAGAAGACTTTGAGTGGAAGAAAACAAACACTGACTGGCTGACTGGAAGTGAATTGGAAATGAGATAAAGAGAGAAGAGAGTGTGTGGGGCGGAGGCTTGGGAAAACAAGTCACTTGGATTCACTCTCCGCCGTCCCATTTGTGTTTGTGTGTTTCTTTCTAGTCTCTCTGTTTTCGCCATGTGACAAGGAATAAGAGCCACTGAGCCAAGTATTTCTTGCTTGTTAGGCTTCTTTCCCATTTAATGCTGCTGGGCCATCACTAATACAATTATACAAGAGCTCCTCCTCCTCCAGTTTTTTTTCTTTCTATTTTTTGTTTATTATTATCTTTTTTCATTGGGTTGGGCTCACACTGAGGAAATGGAGATGACAGTCCAATAATATTCACCATGGGTTAATTGGGTTTGGTTTCCCTTTTTCTGCCTTTGTTGGTTTAACCTTTTGATAGGCGATTGGGAGCTCCTATAATAAGGGAGCGTGTTGAAGGGTTCAATCTGGTTTCTCAATAATAGCTCTGTAATTAATCTGATGACTATTAAAGTCCCCCTCGTTATAACCCCTCGTTACACTCAGGAACTAGCTGAAACAATTTACAATGTTTGCTTAATCAAGTTCAACTTACTTAATCACTTTGTGACAAGAACTTTTCAGGAAAGATTGAAAGAGCCGACAAAAACAGATGAATTTCATCTGATCAATTTCAGCAAAAGGTCCCAAGAGGATGAACTGTGAACATCAACCTTCTTAATACGTTATAGACTTTTTTGAACACCAACTAATACGTTATAGACTATGGTGTCCCAATAGTTTCTGTACGGAGTGGACACCAGCTTCTGGTCATAATTATGGGATTTTGTTTTATTTTTTCTTCTTCCTTTTAATAAGTACCACTTGCATTTGACCAGTTGTCACCATGGAAATGCTACCTAGTACCAAAGCCAACGGTTTTCATTTGCACAGGATAACCCCGATCACAGAAAGTCATTTTGTCACCGGTCAACAAATCGACCTCTTCTGATTCTCAAGACTCTCCATGATAATGCTACCTTATAATAATATTTTGGTATCATGTCTTTTGTTTTTCTTCTTTTCTGTAAAAGTGTTGTAGCATGATTCAATTGGACCACCACTTGGTTGTTGGTATGTCATTTTGCAAATGTCAAAATCGCAGCTAACTAACCCCAAAGATATTCATCCTTTGTGAATTACAGTTTAACATATATATATATAAATAATTCATTAAAAACACAAAAAGAAAAACTTCTGCAAATATATCACACTGCTATTATCATAAATATAGGACCTTCTACTTACCTGATAAAGAGGGAAGTATTTTCCTTTTTCTCCCATTAGGAAGAGCTCTAACCTACATGGCTAATATTTTGTACATCAATAAATAAGAAGAATACGTCAAGTAAATACTCTACCACTAAAACAAGTCTCCATCGATACAAAACAAATGGAATGAAATGCATGTATGCCAAGGGCCCAATTCTCTTTTCCTATCTCAACCAATATCCAAAACCATCCAAGGCAGCCGCCTCACAATTTAATCTCAACCACACATACAAGTTACAACCCCACTTCTTTATATCCATAACCTCTTTCTCCGTCTCTTGGCTGCATTATGTACCTGCCGCTTGCTTGCTTCCCTGAGCTATTTCATTCTCAGTCAAAATATGCGCCGCCGCGCACACAAAACAAATGAAAAATGTGGGTGATATTTTATGCACTCAACTCAACGAACGAAAGGCAGGGGAGGAATATGCGAGCACGGCATCTTTTCCACGTTTTCTATTTTATCAATTACAAATATCTCGTCGTGACCAAAAAAAATAAAAAATTATTAACGCAGCTGAAATTGCTGTCACCTATCTTAGTACTACTATGTTAAATGACGAAAACAACCCTCCCTTCCACAGTAGGAAGGAACCTTGTCCCCACCTACCCATCTATTCCTCTGCTTCGCGGTATATGCCGCGGTTGTTCTGGTCTGTCCATCATACTCGGTAAGTACACCATCAGCGGTCTAGACATAGGCACTCACGACTCACGACCCGTACCGTGAAGTTTCCAACTTTGAAGCAATGGCAAGATTTTCAGCTGGCCAATTAGTTTTGCCACGTCATCGGAGCACGAAGCTTCGTAGAGGCAGGAAGCACAGGATAGTAATTCGCTCCTTATTTGCTTACCCCCCTTCGTCCTGCACCTCCTGGTGGTCGTTTCGTTTACGAATACACTTGGTCTTGGTCGCGCTGTCTCTGTCGATTATTTTGCTTTTGAAGCCGAAGCTCCAAGCTCCAGCCCTACACTCCGCGAACAACGGGCTCACCTGTGATCCGGTTCAGGTATATTTAACCGTCAGCCCGACCCGGATTTCGTCCCTTTCCGAAGCTCAACTCTGTAATTTGCTTCTTGTAGATTTGAGTGAAGTGTCGTCCTCGTCGACGCAAATGAGCACAAGTCAAACGCTTTTTCTGCAGTTCGTGGTCAAGTTTTGATTTTTCGACAATCACTGAATATGATGCAATCAGGTACGTAGGATCGCGAGCTTGTTCACTTACAGTCAGAAAGAAAAGAAAATTACAAAATTACTAGTTTTTTGGTTGAATTTGAGTCTGAAAATGCACTGTTTATATAGATAGATTGGGAAATTTTCTGACCCCGTTCATGTTTATAATCAGGGCATTTGAGCCTGTTGACTGGTTTTTTAATTTAAAGATTGTTTACAACCATCAAAATTTGCACTTTGTCTTAGTTAATTTCTTTCTGCATGAAATGAAGTAACGGTTCAAATGTGATTCGGCTGTGTTTGGTTTATCTTGTAGTTAATCTAATTTGGAACATCAGTTTTAAGTCTATCCTGCTGCAAATAATTTCATTTTTGTTTTAAATTGGGTCTTAATGTCTGATAGCTCTGTTTTCCTGGGATTCTATGATCTTATATAAAGCCTGTGCTACGTTGCAATCACAGCCTTTGTAAACTATGGTTCACGGCCATTATAAGTTGTCAATTGGAAACTGTTTGACATGTGTACTATTATGCGTATGTTCTCAGGGTACAATATTAATGATTTGTTTCAAGAAGCTCAAACCCGTTGGCTGAAGCCTGCGGAAGTGCTCTACATATTACAGAACAATGAAAAGTTCAAGCTCGCCCCAGAGCCCCCTCAACAGCCTAGTAGTAAGTCTCCTTTTGGTATTGTAGTAGGGTGCCATATTGGTATCCCTATCCTTGTTGTTACATCCACTGCGTATAAATTCATATGCCCTACCTTTTTGTGGTTTTGTAACAGGTGGATCTTTGTTTCTTTTTAACAAGAGGGTCCTTCGGTTCTTCCGTAGAGACGGGCACCATTGGCGTAAAAAGAAGGATGGAAGAACTGTTGGCGAAGCACATGAACGACTTAAGGTTTGTTGAAGCAGTCTATTCTGTTATCCTAAATGCTTTCTTTTGTGAAAAAGGTCCTTCCTTATTACACTGAACAGTATTTTTTTTGGTGTGGGTAGTTATAAAATGAGTAAGGTATTTGTTAGAATGGTTCAGCGGCTCGATGAAGTTTTTTTCTATTCTGAAAAAGTTCCTACTTTATTTTGCTCTGTTTATGTTTTTGCACTAAGCTAATGGGGTTAGTACTGAGGTCAATTTTGTTCCCATATATCAGTTTGATTAATGACATTTCTTATGCATGATTAGGTCGGAAATGCTGAAACTTTAAATTGTTATTACGCACATGGAGAGGACAACCCAAATTTTCAGAGACGTAGCTACTGGATGCTAGATCCGTGAGTACCTTTATAATTATCATCGAGTTCATTTCCTTATATAATTAAGTTTTTTGTAAAATGTCTGCTTTTGACATAATTATTATGCACATGTATTTAATTTACATCTAACTTCCATTGAGATAAAAGTAGGAATATGGTTTTGTCATAACATGTCGCAGACTCCATGTTGTTTCCCTCCATTTATATTCGTATCGGTTAGGCTTTAGCATATGTTAGGAATAACATATATGGAAAAGATTTTTGACAAGTTATTATCATCCTTTTGGCAGGGCATATGAGCACATTGTTCTTGTGCATTATAGAGAAATTAGCGAGGTGAGTCTTTAGGACCTGATTATAAACAAGCATATCTCACTACTTCACACCGTGTGTAGAATTTTTTTAAAGCAAAGACGCACAAGCAGTCTGTGGTCTGTCGCTTTAGTTTTGAATTGACATCCCTGCTTGCAATGCTGCATTTCAGGGAAAGTCCAGTACTGGAACTTTTGCACAATCACCAGTATCCTCTTCTTCCTTCAGCCATAGTCCGAGCAATAAGACTACTCAAAATAAGGGCTCTATCTCCATGATTAGTGATTTACGTGAACCTGATCAGAATTTATCAAGTCCAGGTTCTGTAGAAGTTAATTCAGATGTAGCCATCAAGAAAAATGGAAGGGAGAACCCAGATAAGTTATATGGAACTGGAGAGTCAGATAGTTCAGCTAAGTTTGATGTTAGTCAAGCTTTGCGACGGCTCGAGGAGCAGTTAAGTTTGAATGAGGACAGCTTCAATGAATTTGTCGATGATAATCCAAATTCAGATATCATGGACAGGTTCAATGAATTTTTGGATGATACAAATGGTTCGGATATCCTGGAAGACCATAGCGATATGACCAATCAGGATCAGTTTACTGCCTTCCATGGACCAGAATATGTTGTACATGATCAGTTCTATGGTGGACGTGCTCAGATGCTAGGTAATGCAAACAATAGTGGTGAACATAGTCAATTCATTGGTCAGGAATTTGCAGATAGAAACAAAGAATCTGCACCTTGGAAAGAGGTTCTGGATTCATGTAAGCCTTCATCAGTTGTAGAGCCCAAGGAGAAATGCTTATACGAATTGGACACAAATGTGAGTATTATCAAGAATTACATACCGTTCTTTGTTTTTGGCCCCATTTATTACACTTTTACTCAGATATATTCCTAGAGATTGTTAATGGATTTTGGCTGCTTAAATTTTGTATGTCTTTTATCAATGGCTTTGTCCCATGTGTCTGAGATAGCATTAACCTCTTTATGTTAATTGCAACAGGAAAAGTTGCCATCTTCTTTCAGGAGTGGACCAACTGAAGGTCAGGAGCATTGTGAGTGGTTAAATTCAGACGGAACTAATGTTAAAAACTGTATGATTTCCTTTTCTCATTAGGAAAATTGGTTTAACACGTCTTTTAGCACCTACTAAATATTTTTCAGACTCTGACAAGTTTCACGTGTTATCAGTTTCTTTGTCACTGCCTGAAGAAGTTGACAGTTTCAAGCTTTCTTCATGTTCTTCTGCGATGGGAACACATTCAGACTATTATACATCGTTGTTTGAGCAAAGCCAGACTGGAACTCTTGATTCAGATATCAGTTTGACTGTTGCACAAAAGCAAAAGTTTACAATTCGGGAAATATCTCCAGAATGGGGTTATGCCACTGAGGCTACAAAGGTATGTTTCGCGTCATACTATGTCTGGTAATGCTCCTTAGAATAATCATTCGGCTAAAATGGAAGTAGTACTCCCATAATGTTCCCCTTGCTTGTTTTATAATTTTCTGGAGCATTTCTGAATCAATCTTCATGTCTCTGCTCCTTAATGGAGTCCTTATCTAAACAGTTCATTCTCTGCTTCACCTTTTTTCATATGATCATTATACTAAAAATCAGTAAGGAAAAGTTGGATATGCTAACCTGAACTAAATCGCCAAATAAAGCCTGTCACTATCAGATTATCCCTAGCGAATATTTTCCACCAAGTGCTTCTTATGCTACTAAAAGTTTATTAGTCCAGATCTTGATGACCAGATATCAGAATTACGAATAATCCAGTACAACAATCTGTCTAATCTAAACTGTTTCAGAAACCAAATACCCTGGTCTTGTAAGGGTTCAGACCAAAATGAACTCTACAAAAATCAACTTGGAATGTTGATCTTACATTGTCTGTAAGAAAATAATGAGTTAATACTGTAATTTTGTTTTAAGCTGCAATCAACGTATGATCTGATCAGTATAAAAAACAATAATTAAAACCAGTCATGTTCATGGGTACTGTCTTGTGTGCATTTTAGGCCAAGCAGTCTTTTTCTTTTTTAATGTGATATTTACTCTTCTTTTTAATTTAAAATTTTGGCCAAGTGACAATGCAGAGAACTGTTGAGTATCCACCTTGTAACAAAGTCCTAATACGATAGATTCTCCCTTGGATTTGTTTTTCCCAAAAAAAATAGGTTCCTTTGTGGAGCTTTTGTTTTTTGTAGTTTAAGATTAAACTTAAAGCCCACGTTGCTCGATGCAGGTCATCATTGTTGGATCTTTTCTGTGTGATCCATCAGAATCTGCATGGAGTTGTATGTTTGGTGACGTTGAAGTCCCTGCTCAGATCATTCAGGACGGTGTACTCCGTTGTGAAGCTCCTCCTCACCTTTTTGGGAAGGTGACTATCTGCATTACTTCAAGCAACCGGGTGTCCTGCAGTGAAGTCAGAGAGTTTGAGTATCGAGTTAAGAGCAGTAGTGGTACTAATAACTCGCCTCCAACAGAAACTACCAAGAGTGCTGAAGAGCTGTTATTACTTGTCAGGTTCGTTCAAATGCTCATGTCTGATTCATCAATGCAGAACAGAGATAGTGTTGAACCTGAGACCCTGAGGAGATTGAAAGCTGACGATGATTCATGGGATAGTATCATTGAGGCTTTATTACTTGGCAATGGAAGTGCATCTAGTAACATATATTGGCTTTTGGAAGAGCTTTTGAAAGACAAGTTTCAGCAATGGCTTTCTTCCAGATCCCATGGACTTGACCAGACAGGTTGTTCCTTGTCCAAGAAAGAGCAAGGGATAATACACATGGTTGCTGGTTTGGGCTTTGAGTGGGCCTTAAACTCAATACTAAGTTGTGGAGTCAATATTAATTTCCGTGACATAAATGGATGGACTGCTCTGCATTGGGCCGCTCGTTTTGGAAGGTAATAAAGCTTTCCTTTTTTTCTCTGGGGTTATTCCTTGTCCAAAAGAGCAAAGGAGTGATACACATGGGTTGTTGGGATATTTAGTGAATGTGTTTCATTTCACTTGCATAACACGTTTATATTTGAACAAAACTAGGACAAAGGGTTACACTTACATATTTCAAATACTTGTTTCATCAATCCAAAATTAGGCAAGGAAATAGCCAAGACAAAAAAATCTCATATAGGCTAGCTCTTGTGGTGCATCATTCAAATTTTCTTATTTTAACAGGGAAAAGATGGTTGCTGTACTTATAGCTTCCGGTGCATCAGCTGGAGCAGTGACGGATCCCAATTCCCAAGATCCAATTGGCAAAACTCCGGCATCTATTGCAGCCATCAGTGGGCATAAGGGACTTGCAGGCTATCTTTCAGAGGTCTCATTAACTAGCCATCTGTCATCCCTTACACTGGAAGAAAGTGAGCTTTCTAAAGGCTCTGCTGAGGTGGAAGCAGAAATAACTGTAAACAGCATCTCAAACAGAAGCCTTCAGGGCAATGAGGATCAGGCCTCACTTAAAAACACCTTGGCCGCTGTCCGGAATTCAGCTCAGGCTGCGGCACGCATACAATCTGCTTTTCGAGCACATTCTTTCAGAAAACGACAACAGAAAGAAGCTGGTGTTAGTATAGATGATTATGGTATCAGTTCAGATGACATTCAAGGGCTTTCAGCGATGTCAAAGCTAGCCTTTCGTAACCCACGTGATTACAATTCAGCTGCAGTATCTATTCAGAAGAAATATCGAGGCTGGAAAGGTCGCAAGGATTTCCTGGCTTTGCGCCAGAAAGTTGTAAAGATACAGGTACCTCAGTTTTTTTGCAGAATCGATTTACCATTAATTCATCCTGCACCACATATTTTGAAGTTAGGATTTGCTGTGTGCTTTTAGCATTTACCATATGCAGAGCTTACTCGATTGTTGAATCAAGTTGCATAATGGATGAATTGAGAGTCAAAAGGAAACCTCATCTTTGGTTTTTTTTTCTTTTTAAATCAAATGCACTGCGTGGATATAAATTCAGGATGTTGAAATTATTCTACTTAGTAAAATACTATATACTAAATTGGATTATATACTTTTCTTTCTTGACAGGCGCATGTGAGAGGGTATCAGGTCAGGAAGCACTACAAGGTAATTTGCTGGGCTGTTGGAATCCTGGACAAAGTTGTACTAAGATGGCGAAGGAAAGGAGTTGGTTTGCGTGGTTTTCGGCATGAAACACAGTCCAGTGAAGAAAGTGAAGATGAAGATATTCTCAAGGTGTTCCGCAAACAGAAAGTGGATGGAGCCGTTGAAGAGGCTGTCTCGCGGGTACTGTCCATGGTTGAGTCTCCAGAGGCACGCCAGCAGTATCATCGCATGCTGGAGAGGTACCATCAAGCTAAGGTAAGCAAGCAAGTCACAGATTTTGATGAAACAACATTCCATGGACTTAGATTTAACTCATGTAAAACGTCTATTCAATTTAATCTTGCAGGCTGAACTAGGTGGCACTAGTGGTGAAGCAGATGTACCGAATTCCCTTGATGATACATTCAATGTAGAAGACATTGATATGTATCAGTTTCCCTAGAAGCAAACATCAAAATTTTCTAACTTATGTTGCTCATTGGTTTACCTAAGTTTCACTAATCACATAGTAGATGTATGTTGTTAGTATGGGTTCAGTTTGTACATAATGATCTTGGTTAATGATGTAAAGAGATGTTGATCGATGAGTTTTCATATATATTATATCGTTGCTGTTAATGCTTGCTGTTATTGTGGTTGTCAATGTCGTTTTTCGTTTGTTCTACTACAATCGCCCATTGGTCTCATGGATATCACTCTGATATTATTATAGACGGCGGTGGCTCATCCCGAGTGCCGAACCATGAACTCACGACAATAATCTTTTTGTCGTAATCGTCGATATTTAATTATAATTGGCCTCGTTTAGCATGCAGATTCTGATCAATCAGTCAGTAGACCGACCAGATTCTTATCAGACAGTCGACCGACCAGATTCTTATCGTAGATAAAAAAAAATAAAAATAATAAAGAGCGCTGATCGTATCACTAACTATTAGCCATTCATATGGCCAAAAGGCCAATACTTTTACGCCACGTCAGGTGCAAGTGCTACGTGTCATGCCAAGATGATATGACAAGCTTGGCAATCGGTGTTTGCTCGCTTGTTAGTAGAATCTGGAATGAGAGAGGGGTTTTGTTTTGTTTTGAGTCTGACTTCTCTCTGTGTTGTATGAGATCTCAGAGTGACCCAACAACAACAACTCAGCCATGGATTCGAAAGATGAAAACGTGGAGCTGATTAAGGAGGCCATCAAGAGGCTCTTGGAGGAGAGGAAAAACAGAGATGCCTCAGCTGATGATGATGACGACCGCCTCCTCCTCTCCCGATTGATCTCTCAGGTTAGTTAATCACCCATCTCAACTCTCTCTCTCTCTCTCTCTCTAATTAAGCTATGCATGTATGTAAACAAAAGAACCATACTTCCGATTTCTTTTTCCTTTTTATGAACGAGAGAGGCAGGAGGGATTCGAACACGGACCTTTTACAATCGGCTCTGACCTACTCTATTTGCCTTGTTTCGATATATTTCTTCAGTTCTTGTGCAGTATATATATACTGCAGGGTTGGCAATAAAATTCATGAATCCTGTTAATATTTTTTGCCCACTGGTTGGATACTATTATTGACAGGTAGAGTCGTTAGAAGGCAACGAGCGGCTTCAGAAACCCGAAGCTTTAACGAAACCGGGAGAGTTAACTTCCTCTGCAGATGGGGATCAATCGAAGCCGAAAAGCGAGAGTGGTGGTGACAAAGCAGACGGAGATGACGGTGGCTCCGATGAAATTGATAAAGAAGAGATAATCAAAGAACTTAACAAGGTGAAGAGACAGAACACGATCACCCACTGGCTTCTTTCCGTTATGATTGTGCTCACTGTTGCTTGGCAAGCCTCTGAGGTGACCCTTCTCTGGAAATTTAAAGATGGGTTCAGCCACCCGTTTAAATACATTGGAGACATGCTCACAGGGAAAGGGACAGGCAAGGACTCAGAAGAACACACAAGAGGTTCCTTCTCTCCCTTGTCTCCAAATTCCTGAGCTGCCAGATATGAGTCTAACTGGTGAACAGCATTGAGCAAATTGCTTGCTTTTCATCTGCTCTGGCTCAAAGATTCAATATTAAGAGTGAAGAAGAGACTTTCGATTTTATGGGTTGACATTTTTGAAACCCTTAGATTTAATCATGGGATTCTTGAGAGGAGAGTGTGAATATTGCTACTTGATAAAGTTTATTCAGCAAATAGTCAATAAGCAGAATAGGAGTGGCCGTATTTGCCCAAGCCTCTTCTGATGAATATTGTCTTTGAACCGTGCTTGTGATTTTTGATTCAATGCAAGATTGAAAGTTATGGAAACGAACACAAAAGATTGTTTTACTCCATCCATAGCTTCACTATCACTCACCGACCAATCGATTTGATTCATATCGATTCATCCATTATGAATGTATTTATGATCCCAAATCGCCATCAGATGGAATTACCAGCCGGATCACTAGACAAATCATATGATTAGTTTAAATGCCACGTCACACACAGAACACAAGGGGCAAAAGAGTAATTGGATCAAGGAAACATTCTTCAATCTTCAAACCTCCAATACCGTATTCATTTTAGACAATTACCCAGAGCAATGTAAATTTCCAATTCAACCAATAACAATCATAAGAATCTCTAAATTCTGGTGACAGAAAAAAACACAACGAACACTAAACACCCAACCAAAAGAAAGTTCATACTTTCCATTTGAGATCCCTACAACTAAAGAGTAATAGGCAGGGAAGAGAGCACACATATTCCCACCCATTGTTGAATGTGAGTGATGATCTTGTCTTCATGCATAGTTCAACCGGAAAATGTCATTGAACACATAGAAGCTTCCCTGTGGAGTAGGCATCAAATGGAACATCTGAAAACGAAAACCATAAAAAGAACTATGATTAGGTAAAAGCAACATATGGAAACAAAAAATTACAATAATAAGGATCATGATGCTCAAATGCCTACATAATTGGTAAATCATAAATAAATTTGATTCAACAAAGGAAGACGGTCAACACTCAGAATCTAGAATGAGTTAACGAAGGAGTTGATTATATACACCTAAACATAAAAAAAATTTGAAAACAATTTTGAGAAATTGGATGTTTAATTAGTTATCTGAGATATATACAGCCTACTAAAATTTTGAAAAGATGCACCAGTACACATGTACTGATTTCCAAAAGTGAAAAACTGTTGAGCTCCTGATGAGGCAAAGAAATAATGATATGCGCTCGGCACAGCTTATATTGTTAATTCAAGAGACAGGTAGCTTAAATTAGTAAAATATGGAACTCATAGAAACTCCATGGCTATAATTATAAACAGGGCGTGCAAGCCAAGAAGAAGAATAAGAATGGAGCTCTTGTCCTTTTGGGGCACAAACATACACACACTACATTTGCCAAAGGAGGAGGGAGGGGGAGAGGCAAAGAGAGAGAGAGAGAAAGAGAGAAGACGAAGAATCTTTTTAAATCACTTCACTTCGGGTCAGCAATAAGGTTTTTCCTCAATAGCGCAGGGCAAGAAGGCTATTTTCTTTTTTACAATAATGAAATTTTCTGGAGAGAGATGCTTAATGCTAGAATTCTCTTGCAGCGTGTCAGTCCTGATATGAATGGAAGTAAACGTAGCCAAATTAACATGCCAAATCAACTTTAAACAACCATATATATCAACACAATCATGAACAGCTAGTCAATCACACATCACGACCAAAGCAGAAAACAAAAGGAATCCAGCTGAGTAGCATCCTCGCGTAAAGTAAAACCATCCCAAGTTTTGAGCTGATTTACAACAAACACTGTTGAAACGAATAGCAAATCAATCAGTTTTGAATTGTTATCTTCTACACGATGTCTAAGGACCCCTGTAAAAAGGTGGTGGCCATAAAGAAAAAGGTAATACAAGATCGTTATACAACCTACAAAGCAATTAAAGGCAAGAGAGAACGGATAGGCATAAATCGATCCGACCAATGATTAACAATCAATGAAACAGAGTTATATAACAAGAATGAAGGTTTCTATAACGTGAAATTAGAACATCCAGATTTCGTGGACTTATTGCCATAATTTAGGCCCAATGAAATTGAAACTATGATTTAGTCAAAACTACGATTTCAATAGCGGATTCCTTCACAACAGAGAGAAAACAGCAGTTTTATGCAGACATTCATACATTATCCACTAAAACCTCAATTTGTTTCTCCCTTCTAGAAAAGTGGACCGCATAGTAAACCGCTGGTTGATTTAATAGCAAACAAGATTATTAAAGCAATTCAATCTTCTATTGAAGTATCGAAAATGAGCACAATATTGACAATTGACATATGTCAGCAGCAGAAATCGAAAAGAAACAAAGTAAGAAATATTCAAATCCACACAAGTATCCTTCTTTGGTAGTTGTCAGCATAAGAAATGCTGTATCGCGGCAAGTAGAACCTGCATATAAGCACACGCGGCCAAATCGGACTGAAACTAAAATTTACAGAAGCGCGAAATAATACACATAGATCCAATCACGACAAAAATCAAATCCGATACAGAAAAACACCTCATAAATCTAACAAAACCAGTCAATCGAACATAGCAATTCCACTATCGTATATGCACACTAAAGTTTTAAATAGATCGAGGCCAAAACCTCGACAAAAACCCCTCCAATCTTACCCTAAAAGATTCATAATTCTAATTCTGGCCAGCAGAACCAACGATCGCACAACAGATTAGCAGCAGATCAGCCAAACAGCCACAACTTAAACCCTAAAACCGCCGCAGATAAATAGAAGACATGAAATCGGAAAAGCAGGTATATACCTGGCTGAACTTGAGAGCATGCTGCTCACCGGCGAGCTGGAGATTGCCGCTGACAAAGACGAGCATGCCACCGGCAGGGCCAGAGGGCTGGCAATCGACGGTGGTGATGCTGTGCTGGCACTGCTGGAAAGGGAGGCTTGTGAGCTTGGCCACGATGTTTTGTGACCCTTGGATCTTCTGACCTTCGAAGGTCAACATCGAACCTTCCTGGTACAAGTTCGCCAAGGCCCCGCGATTCGCGTCGAACAACGTATAGTAATGCTCAACGAATGCTTTGGCCAACGAATCTGGATCCATCCCCGCCGCACCTGATCACCGCCCCCGCGAAAGAGACTCAAAAGACTCTGAAACAGAGAAGGGACTTACTGCAAACAAAGAAGAAACGGTAGGCACGAATAGAAGAGGAGAGCTGAGACAGTCTGCGACCGAGTGACTAGGTTTTTATATATGTTCTGTTTATTTATTTTATTTTATTTTATAATTGTAATTTTCCAAGTTTTAACCGATATTTAGAGGAAGATATCGCGATGAGATTTACCGGATCGGCCCACCGTATCGCTCCTATTTGCGTGGGTCTGACGCTGGTTATTATTTTCTTTTAAAGCAAGTTTTCTTTATCTATGCATGAGATTTTATTTTCCTCTTAACTAGCCACTTGGCATGCCCGATCGCAGGAAATTTTATTTTTCTTTTATCTACCATAGTATTTTATAATTTCTTCTCTTAGCACACGCTTGAGCATGTCAATTGTCTTTTATATAACAATTTAAATTTATAGATACTAGCCTCTCCACACGCACTTCTGCGCCAACGATGAGAAATTATAGAATGATATTGTACTACCATGTCAGCTAATAGTACTTCCATTCAAAATATGTTATGTGTTATTTTTTTAAAATTTATAGTGTTTTATCTTACAGCTGGACTTTTGCCCTCTAGAATAATATTTAAAAAACAAAAAAACCAAAGACACCGGAAACCAACTCCCATGGCAACCCAAATCTTCCTACCTTGCACTACCAACCACCCAACCCAATCACCCGAGGGTTTTGGTTGGCCACCTAGTTAATCTACAACAAGAACCACAAAAAGAAATCACTGGAAATAACAAAAACTGATTATTTCATTTGTGGTTTCTGTAGAAATGATTATCAACAAACCCAAAAAGAAATAACCAGCGCATTACAGAAACCTGTCGAGTCCCATGGACTATTGGGTTGGGTGGAAGAAGTGCAAGGATGGGGATTGGGTTGTGGTGGGAGGTGGTTTCCGGCGGCTTCTTTGGGTTCTTTCTTTTTTAAAATAAAAAAAATCTTATTCTAAAGTTAAAATGAAAGTATTAATGTAAAAAAAATTATAATTTAAAAAAAAATGACATATGACATATTTTGAATGGAAGTACCACCAGCTGACATGGTAGTACAGTATCATTATATAATCCTACGAGAGGCTTTTTTTTTTAAAATGAAATTTATTTTAGAATTACAAAAGATAATGGGTAGTTGTGTTCCATAAAAATAGGATTCATAATTTGATTTTTCTTTTAACTTTAATTTTTTTTTAATATGAAAAAATATGAATTTACCATATTATCCTCATTTAATTAATAATTTTAACTCTTAAAGTTTGGATTAACCAAGAGCATTTTATGATATTTTGAATGTTTCACAATTCTCTGCCTTTTGCTTTATATATATATATATATATATAGGAGCTGATTTCCCCACTCCCTTTTGCTTTTTAAAATTTTTTAATCAATTTTGTTTTGTTTTTATTCTTCTCCTTCCTACTTTACCCTTACCATACTTAGGAGAAGTTAAATAATAAATCAAAAAATCAAAAATGAAAAGAAAAAAAATATATATCTCCCTCTATTGCCTCCTAGCCTCCTCCAGCCCGACTGCTTCCTTCAAGGCACCACCAACTCAGCCACCCAGCCATCCTAACCATCAACCAAGCCACCCAAACTTGACACCAATTCACCCCCACCCACACCCACCTTCCCAGACCCCCAATCTTGCAACTAAACTAGTGCGATCCTAGCCCCACAGCCCAATCTTGCTCACATCACTCAAACTCAAAACAAATAATCAAACCTACAACTAGAAAAATTCATAAGAAACAAAATTAAATCGAACCCAACCCATCCATATTTGAATGACTTCTGAAAGTGAGAGAGCGACATAGACGGGGAGAGAGAGTCTCCAATAGCTCGTCGGTGTTGAAGGCCAGATCTGATGAGGTCGGGGTTTAGAGTGACATGCTGGATTTTGGGTTGGATATGGTATTGCGGGTCGTATCAGGTGATGTGAAGGTGACGGTGGTATTGCTGCTGGGTTTGCCGAAGGAGGAGGGGGTGGGGTGTCTTGATAAGTTTTGGGAGGAGGAGAGAGAGAGAGAGAGAGAGAGATTGCTGCTGGGTTTGCCAAAGGAGGAGGGGGTGGGGTGTCTTGATAAGTTTTGGAAGGAGAGAGAGAGAGAGAGGGTTAGATGGATGGGGGAGGTTGGCCAGTGCAGCTGGGTTTTGGGGTGGGGGTGGTGATTGCTTGGGATGGGAATAGTGTCGGGATTAATGGGTGGGCTTGGGTTTTTTTTGTTTTTTGTTTTATTTAACTTTTCTTCATTTTAGTTATCAAAATCTTAATATAGGAGGGTAGAGTAGGAAAAACAAAAAACAAAACAAAACAAAATTGATTAAAAAATATTAAAAAGTAAAAGGGATTGTAAGTGGAGAAAAAGCGAGTGGGGAAATCAGCTCCCTATATATATAGATTAAGAAATTTTATGTAAAATATTTCAAGTAGAATAGGAGATCCATTTTATTTTTATATGAAAAAATATTAATTTACTATTCCATGTTAATTTAATAAATAGTTTTCATTCATCCTTGTTAATTAGGGGTAGTTCTTGAAATTATGAATATTTCCACCATTTGATGCGATTTTTAAAAAAGAAGTATTGAAGAGGGAGAAAAAGATAATTTAAAAAAAATACAAGTTCATATAACATCAATAATCGCTTCACAATCTAATAAGAGAATATTTATGTTTGTTTTTTTGTCACAGAGAATATTTATGTTTTGACACTTATATATTTACGAATGAGGAAAATACTTTATTATAATTTCATATTTTTGGATTTATATCCAAAGACACTCATAACATCCCAAAAGGAAGAATCTAGATTCCTACAGTTTATTAGAAAAATACTTTTTTGTGAATTAGGATAACGTAGAGCCATTATTTCAACATTTTGAAGTTTTTATTTTTTAATTAATCGGAAGGGAGGATTCCACCTTCAAACCTTTTGCAATATAAGAAAGAGAAATGTCATCAAACTAGAAACCATTTGGTAACACTTGGTGATTAGTAAAAATTCTTCCAGCTTACACTTCACCAAATCACTTGGGGCTCATTTGGGAGTGATTCTCGGAGGACTAGAATCACTTGACTGAGCTTAGGTGATTTTTGGTCTATCCAGAATCACTCCCAAACATGCCCTTAATCGAAAGACCAAAAATAATAATAATAAATTTTAAAAAGAAAGTCACTTGACTCGATACATATTATTTTCCAATAGAAATACTCCCAACACCTTGGTGATTAGTAAGTTGCATATAAGAAGTCATAATGACTCTTTGAAATGTACAAACCAGACAAGAATCATGAGATTTTCTCAAATTATCAACATTGTTGTACAGTTACATCACTGCTACACTGAATCAAAATTTACATCAAACCTAAGTTGAATCAAACTTGAACTGTTAGGGAGCAAACCAAAATGAAAAAGAAAGGCTGGCTACAAATCTTTATTAACTTTGTTGTAATATACAAGGGCCATTCTCCACCAGTTTCCAAGTAAGTTAGAATTCCTTCTTTCTGCCAAATCAAATCCGTCTCTATGATACTACAACTGACTGATACTGAGTAATGGTTGACCTATCTCTTCAATGATTGCAACTTTTATTAGTACATTTGGGATGGCAATGCAAACCCAGGGCTTCCCATGAAGGCATTGTATTTCTCTCACTTTGAAGTAGCTCTTGCTGGAACTTAACATTCCAGGTTACCAACTTCAGTGAAAAGGGCTTGCAGATGGATCAACTTTACAGGGAAGAATGAACCAGCTTTGATGTCTGGCTCGGAAAAAAAAGAAAAACTAACACTCAAATATGAATATCCCATGTAATCAAGCAGGGCTCCTATATACACTTTCTGAAACAAAAAGAATTGTTCTCCTGAAAAAGGTCAACCAATGGGCAGTGTATTGTCAGTTCTTGATGGCACACGAGATGTTTTTTCATCTAATTTTTCATAATGAACAAGTATAGAACACGAACTAAATCTTCGTCAATAAAGAACTTACTACTGGGAAAACTCTGAATCCATTTAAAGCGTCCCGGAGAAAGAGCGCCTGTGCTTATGTCAGCTGCAAGTCTTCAATTCAAGTCCTCTACAAATTCCCCTTTGAAGTTGATTGGAAAAAACGTGAAACTTCACGATAGAGCTGTTCAGCTTCAAATGGTTTGGAAACATATCCATCCATTCCAAACTTTGTGCATTCTTCATGGGTGGCCTGAATTACATCCGCAGTCATGGCCAGAATTGGGACATGCCATGTTAAAATATTTCCATAATCCTCCGCAGAAACTTTGCCATTTTGAATACTGTTGCTGATATTGCGTTCCATATCACGTATTCGTCCTGTAGCTTCAAACCTGCAGGGGGAAAATTGATGTTATAGGTGTAGTACTAGTGACCAAATATTAACCCATGATAACTAAACTGGAACAAAATTACCAACAAATAGCCTAGCATGCCACATTTATGAATTATCTATGACAGCAAATTAGATGCAAACGGCTGTCATTACATATAAAGTGACTTGTAGGACAGCCCAACAGTGTTCTTTTCTATTTTTGTTGAAGTAAACAAGCAGGGATCTTGCAAAGCAGTAAGCCTCATGCATTTAATGCTATTCAGATCTTAATAAGAAAATGGGGAATGAGGGGAAAAAGAAGTTTTCTGACATTTCAGCAAGATTTTCAAATTTAATCTTGAAAAAATGATTCCTTACATCAAAAGCTTTTAAAGTTAGAAGCACCACATACCCATCCATCTCTGGCATTTGGATATCCATGAAGCAGGCATCAAAATGGTGGGGCGGTGTAAGCAGTGAGATTGCCTTTCTACCACTGTCTGCACAGACCACTTCAGCCCCATACTTTTTCAAAGCACCAGCAGCTACTCTTAGATTGACATCATTATCATCTATAATAAGAATTTTTCTCCCAAGTAGAAGTTTGCGGAGAGTCAAACTTGGGAGCTCCCCATTTCGAGGATTACCCTTGTTGCCAACTCCCATGGCTCTTTGTAGTGAGGCAGCAAGCATACTTGCCCTGAGAGGCTTCATGATGACAATTGGGTTAGAGACAACTGAAGTTGCAGAGTTTATTCTGCAAGAGCTACTAGAATTAGTAAGAATGAACAGTTTCGGTGGAACCCGGCAATCAATTTTCTTTAAATTATAGATGAAGAGAGCTGAAGTGCCTGAATCTTTATCCCAAACTTCCTGTTCAACAAGGACCATCTTGACAGTTGTATTCCCACAGCACAAACTGGATAAACCCTGATCCAAATCAGAAACTACTTCAACACGAATTCCAAGCCGTTGGATATGATATCTTGACATCTTGGCCCTAACAGGTCTTTGGTCCACAACTAATGCTGTCATGCCATGAAATTCTGAGGATGGAGCATTTGATTGGCTGTTGATTTGCTGGATCTTAAAATCATCTGAATTACAGAAGGCCTTGGTGAAAACAGCAGTAAATGTAAATGTGGAACCAATCTTTGGAATGCTCACAAATCCGATTTCCCCTTTCATGAGGCCAACCAAACACTTGCTTATGCTTAGCCCAATTCCTGTTCCTCCATGTGTACGTGAGATGGATGGTCCAACCTGCATAAAAGGAGTGAAAACGCGAGATTGGGCTTCTAGAGGGATTCCTACTCCCGTGTCCTCAACAGATACAATAACATTAATGAGATCAGAGGACGATGCGATATGGCTTGCAGATCCCTCTTGACTGAAACACCTAAATCCTCCCCAGCTACGGCGTCTATCTGCAACAGGGAAACCACTCAAAGTGTTCTTCGATGATGATTCAGTCTCAACATCTATTAAGCCGATCAGCTCGTTGACAAGATGAACCGTCACAAAGATGTGTCCTTTCTCTGTAAACTGTAAATTAAATAATCAATTTAGCTACTATTTATATGCAGGAATTGGACAACAAAGCTAAGTTTTTTTTCTTCCCCTAAGTTTTTTTAGCTGCTAAAATACAGTATGACTTGAACAAAAATCACAAGGTGATATCCAGGGCAATGAATACGTTCATTCTCACCATGTCACTCTTTTTCTCTGATTAAGGGAAGAAAATTTCATCCAGAAGGCACATTATTTAAATATATTTGGAGGCAAAAGGAAGATGATCTTTTGGAGTCCTCCATTTTTTTCCACTATGTTTAACTAGACTTGAGAACCCACTAGAAACTTACTTTGATTGAGTTCCCCATGAGGTTGGTGATAATCTGCCGAAACCTTCCGGGATCGCCAATAAGCATTTCAGGAACCTGATCTGAGATGTATACTGCCAACTGCTCTCCACAAATTTGATCATGCAAATTCCAGAAATTTAGTTATTAGACATTGAAAACCATGAGTAGAAAAGCAGAGGTAAAAAAGCGGAAGATTTTTTTTTCTTCTTGGGGTGGGGGGGGGAGGATGGTGGAAACATCATTTACCTCTACTCCTTTTTCTTGAGACTTCCCAGAAAAGAGTGATAAAACATCATCCAGAATTGCCCGCAGATCAAAACGCACTGCCTCGAGCTCCAGCTTACCAGATTCAATCTTTGCTTGGTCCAAGACCTCATTTATAAGTGCGACTAGTGCTTTTCCGCTGGCCTGGGCAGTTTTAACATAATCTTGTTGGGTTACATCCAGGTCTGTGTCCATTAGCATGTGTAACATTCCTGAAAAATGAACAGAATTGTCAAGCTTCAACAAGCTTCTTTTTGGCCTGTACTTTTTTTTTCTAAATATTTGGGCAATGCAGAGACGTGACTTGAACAAATAAAGGGGGCAGTCTCACAAACTCACCTAGGACACCATTCATTGGCGTTCTGATCTCATGGGAAACAGTTGCAAGGAACTACAGATGATTGAGATCTGATTAGGCACAAGCATAGTAGAATCCTAAATAAACTTTTAACTGCATTAACCAAAATCATGAAGTACCTGAGATTTGGCAACATCAGCTGCCTCAGCCTGTTTCTTGAGCTCCATCATCTTATGGAAATCATCCTCCACTTTGGCAATCCTATTTACAGTTGCATGAAATATATGCCCAACAAGCAATGCAATAATGAGGATCCCAATTGAAGTTGTAATGGCTAACCACGGCCATGGTGGCCTGTGCTTGAACCTGTGTAAAGACGAAATTTGGCTTCTGAATACAGTTTTAAAAGACTTTCTAGATGCTTAGGTGCCTCAGAAACAACCAGGGAGAGGACTATAGAACATGGAAATTCAACACTAAAAGTATAAAGCACAAGACTTATTTATTACCTGCAGCGCATCTCATGGATCCTTAAGGGATCTCCAAAACTTAAAGTGCTAATATGCAGCATTCCATCATCTGAAACATTTGAACCGTACATGCTGATTGGATGCGAATGATTGGTAATGTCATATACATTCACTAAGATGGTTTGCTTGCTTGCGAGTTGTTGAAGTAACTTCTCCACAAGTGACTCAATATGAAAGACTCCACCAAGATACCTGGTTGGCGGAAACAACAACCTTAATAAAGCTTCTTCTGAATTATAACCAGGGTGAATCTTCTATATTTTCTAGCATTTAATAGCAAGCCTTGCGGATAAAACAAAGGTGAATATGCTACTTATCTACAGAAAATTACAATATACTTTTCTTAATAGCATGTTGTCATTAAAAAAAAACATACCCATCAGTAGCTTGAATTCTTTCATTTGGAGTTGCATTTGAAGGCAGATCTCTTTTGTAGACAGCAAACGTCAATATTACTCCAAGGCGCTTTGTTTTAAGCAGCCGAAAAGGAGCAGTTAGAACCCCCTTTCCCGATTCTCTTGCGCGCAGCACATTTTCTCGATCTTCCTGTTGGAACACAAAGGAATTAAACTTGACGATTGAGGATCACAAATCAGGAAATCGACTTTTTTCTTATATAGCATGAAACAATGTTTGAAATGTTGGAAATGTTGAAGAGCTTTCTATACTGTAATCTATGAGTTGAAAGGCCAGTTCAGCTAAAAAATTATCAGGCTAGTAACAAAGATAAAGGTTCTACCATCCATGTTTTGGATAGATCACCCCTACAAAATAAAAAGAAAAATTCTTGAATAACTACTAGATGACATGCTGTTTTAATCAAGATGACACAGTTTTCAGTCAGATCTACCAATAAAGTTGAAGAATGAATTACAACAAGTTGACAACAAAACACAGAATCTAGATAAGGAAATACCTTCCCCGACAGCATATCAAAAGAGATGATGTGTGAGACGGTATCCTGTGCAAAGATGACAGGAGCATATTCTTCCTGAACTGGGGATGGTTCCAAGGCTTCTGGGGAATAGTCATTCTTATGATCTGGGTTTTGTTCGAGGGTATCCATTCTCTTGATAGTCCAGCCCTGCTGCTTCTCAAATTGTTCCTTTTCCGAGTGGAGCACCCTTACAGCATATGCCACACCACTCGTGAGGGGCCTCTCAAAAGCAGTTCTTTCAGTGTACCTCGCAAAAGTTTCCTATAGGTTCAGAAGGTTAGGATGTTCTGCTGACTAGATGCTAGTTACCATAGCTAAAGAAAACTCATATCTGACTAACATATCAAATTAACATTTGGTCAAGAAACCACTACTAAATTCTTCGAATTTCATGTCCTCGAGTAAATCCTCACATGACAAAAAATGCATCAACTAAGAGTCTAAGACCAACTATAAAACAATATAGTTAATTAACAGACGGGTACTTGATCAATTACTTGCAATTTGAGTAAACATACACTCAAGTCTGATAGTGAATCAAGCCATATATACCATTCTAGGCTCAGGACAAACGACAAAACAAGGACACAAAAAGCACTGAAGCAGTGAAGCACTGACTGGTTGGTGGATGAATATAAATGCCAACAGATTTGGCATCCTGAAATTGCTCAGAGATGAAAGATGATCTAGTTACCTGGTCAATAGCAGATGGGTACTTGGCATGGTGGAAAGTCGAGATCAGCATGGACATGGCCTGAATATGGTTCATGCTCACATTAAATTGATCCTGCAACATCCTTGCCCTCTCATCACACATACTTGCAAGAGTTTCTTTCCTCTTCTCATTAGCCTGTGAGCTCATGTACCAGAAGATCCATAGGCTCCCAATCGTCCAACCAACCACCCATGAAACCAAAAGCCTTTTCCACCAAGTTTTGCGGACTCTCTTGGACCCAATATACTGGTAGTAATGATGACGGATCTTACTAATATTCATTGGGATCTTCTCCCACCATTTGAGGCACATCTTTCCACCATCACCAAGCAAACCAGCCTTGGTGTCCATAATCCCACCAGTAAGGTACCAGTTCATGGAAATCACTGATACAATCCAGCAACATAGCATCCAAAGTAGATGCCCCACCTTTAAACCAAACCCAAAGACATGGAAAAAACTCATCCACAGCAGTAAACAAGGGAAGTTAACTAACAACAGTGCCAAGATGAAGTGACTCTGACTTCTTGTTGATTCCAGGTGGAAATGAAATGCGAGAGAGAGAGAGAGAGAGAGAGAGAGAGAGAGAGAGCCAATCAAATCTACAGGAACTGTCAAGCTAAACCCAACATTAGAAAGAAAAATCCAAACTTGGAAAAACAAATCCACCGACCTCCAATTCACTAAACCAGGCAGATAGATTGCAAAGGATGTGTGGGTGTGGGAAGATGTTGAAAATGTTACCTTATCCACCCACCAAATAACTTCCAATTGGAGAGTGCAAGCAAAACCAGGTCCCAAAATTAGGAAAGACAACAAATTTACAGCACTCCCAATCCCAAGAAGAACCAAAGAATCCCAAGATTCTGGTTTCTATTATAAGAAGAATTTGATTATCCTCTTGAGCTACCAACCAAAGCCCAAAACAAGCAATGGGGCCAAACTGGGCAACAAAGATTCCAAATTTAGTTATCAAATCAGAAACAAACAGCTCCCCAACAAAGAATCTGGAAGGAAATCTAGTCTAGGAGACTCCTTAAATTCCTGAAATCAAAGCAGAGCAAGTTGAAGCATGTGGGTGTTGCTAAGGTTTGACTATTGAGTAAGGCAAGCTGAAGAGATGTATTATTATGCAGTGGAGCAACACCAACACTATAAGGAATAAAGATAATGGTGGAAGAAGCAGTTTTGGGAGAGAAGGAAGAAGCTAACAAGTGTGGATTCATGGACACTAAGAATGAAGAAGAATCTGTGACTGTGAGAGATAATTTAGAAGAATATGATGGTAGAAATGTCTGCTAGCTTCACAGGGCCATTATCTCTATCCAAAAACATCCACCCAAGCGAACAAATAAAAATTAAAAATTAAAATGATTAAATAATTTGTTTATAGAGTTACTTACAAATAATGTCATAAAAATATTTAGAAATTAAGGGCAGTAAGGTATACTTCCCTCCCCACTCAGCAGAAATCCCTGCTTTTTTTCCAACTTTCCCTTGCGTTCACATCCCTATCCATCCAATGCCCAGTAGACAAATTCTACACGCTAAAGGAAGGCGCCAAGTCGTTAACTCTATGTGTTTGTATGGCTGTACTTTGATTGACAAAAGTACCCTCTGCATGGAAATCAAATTTCACCGATGCCCATCTCTTGCCTTTGGTCCTTTCTACCAAATGGCATTAGATACCCCGTACTTTTCCGAAATTGCCATGAGAGGACCAATAGTCAAAAGAGTAGGTAAAGTGAGAAGGCCCCAATGATAGGAACTTCTAAGAGGTGCCATTATGCTGCTATCATCCTCCTCATCCCCTGTTTTGTTCTCGAATCTAAACCCACTGTTTGCTTGCAGGCTCAGTGTTTTTTTTATTCTCTTGTTTTTGGATTTTAGATTGGGTTGATAGGGTAACTTTTGTTCTATCTTACATTTTTATAATGATGTTCACAACTTACCATTGGGCATGAGAAAAATGCCATCTTTAGTTAACTGGTTCATTGTTCTAAGACAAAAGTCAAGTGCTAAATATGTTAAATATGATGCAAGATTCCATCACTGTTAATATGATGCCTCATTTCAAAGGCTCAAGCTCGGAATTGTGGGTTAGGCCAGTTGATAAGAATGGTGTGAACATCATCTTACACTTGAGTTTGAAAATCCCTCTTTTGTAAATTATTTTTTTATACAAGAAACATCATAGATGAGAATTTTATATAATAAAATAATGGTTAAAAATAAAGTTAAAACCAACCCCACCAATGATAAAGGAGTTTTGTTAATACATTTGTAGTTGTAAGCAATCTTCCTCCAACCTAAGCGCAATAGGGTAGGCATCTTTATAGCTTTTATTTTTATTTTTCCAAAACTTGTTTACCATATAGGAAGCAAACAAAGAAACAAAAGTTGGACAAGGAACAAGGCATGAAGCAAATAGAACCCAAATGCATGGGCAAAGTTTGTGAACAAGAAGATAAGCAGCTACAGAGAGAACTGGTTAGACGACAACAGTGGCAGAAGAGTAAATTTGTGATAAAGCAGGGGTAAGAACGCAAGGGCACTTTAATCAAGGCTTGTCACGAAGTGATTAGGCCATCACTACCACTACCCACTTCCTTTTTTTGGGTCCTCCTCTCTGGGTGAGCTCTTTCTGAAAGCGACCCTCCCATCCCACGTCAGCGCACCGGTTCTCCAGCGCCGGCCAATCAGAATGTCCAATATGTAATGTCCATAATGACCCTTGCTTGCTACGTGTCAATTGTGGGGGAGAGGATGGCAAATGAGAGCATCTCTCTCCCACGTGTACTAAAAGCCTCTCTCTCTGCTCCGCTTCGACAAACCTTGTCGGGGCCTGCTGTTCAGCATCGTGTTCAGGTTCGGGTTCGATCGACTTTTGTAACTGTAAAAATTGCTTCTTCACTTCACCGCAGCTTTTGGTGAGCAATAATAGTTTTTTAATTTCTTTCTTCATATAAAATATTTAGATCATTTCTTGATTTTATTATGCGCTATTTCTTATGCATGATTTGCATTACTTATTTTTGTATTGACCACATTGCATCAAATGTTCAATAGCTCCTCTATTCAATCATTTTCCTTTTTCTTGTTGTTGGATATCTTATACTTACACATTCGATACAATATCACATTGATATCATCGGAAACAGTTAAAAAAAGAGTTTTTAAATGTGGATTTTATGTCCAATGGATCACACCCACTAAGAAA
Source organism: Prunus salicina (assembly GCA_020226455.1). Classification (NCBI taxonomy): domain Eukaryota; kingdom Viridiplantae; phylum Streptophyta; class Magnoliopsida; order Rosales; family Rosaceae; genus Prunus; species Prunus salicina. Next base: position 30,375,564 of record CM035341.1, read on the forward strand.
AAGTATTTTATTGTAGTTCAACCTGTAATCATATGAAAGAATGACGATATAATTCAGAAACATTTTTTCCCCATGATTCATTGCGTAAAATTGATATAATCTACTACTTAGAGTTGTAAAGCATCACTCATAAAACAAGTGGTTATGTATGATAGGTATGAGTCGGAGGTTTTGAATTCAAGAATTCTTTGGAATCATAGCTCTGATACTATGCTAAACAATTACTAATTAAGTTCCAAAAGTTTAGGGTTTGTTTGATAACAATTGCAATTTTAATTTTTAGTTTTCCTTTATTGTGCTAGAGTATAAAGGAAAATGAGAGTGAGAATGGGAGTAAGGATGAGATTGAGAGAGGGGATGAGAGGGGAGGATGGAAGGGATGAGTAACAAAAGTGAAAACAAAAACTTGAAAGTGAAAATAATTTCAAATAGATTTCAATTTTTAGTTTTCACTTGTTACTCTTCCCTCCCATCTTCCCCTCTCATATTCCCTCTTAATCCCATCTCCACTCTCGTTCTCACTTCCATTCTTCATCTTTTTCCTCAACGCTCTAGCACAAAAAAATGAGAACTAAAAACTAAAATTGAAATTGTGATCAAATGGGCCCTTAAATTACAACCAACAAAAAAAACATTGATTTAATTTAAGTGTCATTCTAAGTGTATCAATCACATGTAATGTATTCTAAGGAATCAAAGTATGATGATCTACAATGGGTAGTAGTTAGTTGAGGAAGGCATGGTGTTGTTTTCCTTAGCCAAGAAAGAACACTGAAAACCTATGACTGTTTCCCAAATTGAGGCATTCACTAAACCAGAATCAGATAGACAGAGTTAGATAGTAGCCACACCTAAAAGTAGAAATAGTAGCCACACCCGCACCACACATACTAAATATATACTTAATTACTGGGGAGTTTAATTGTAGTAAATATGATGCGTGCGAGCAATACAAGGCTTTTCAGGCGTTATTAATTGTACCGTACCAACTGTGAATTAATAAGATTATATTATTGTGTCTTTGTGTTAAATGGTGTAAATAAATTGCCTCAACAGGTAGATTTCGCAGTTCTTTTTCCATTGGATCCACAAATTGTACTTGGTTTGTAAGGATGGATACAGTTTTGTCCTCTCAGAGGAAAAATTTATTTTTATGCCAGCTCATTGAAGTAACATGCAGGGCCTAATTGAATTTTATCCTTTCAACTGGTTTTGGTTTTTATTTTTATTTTTAATAATAGAATAAAACAACACAAATATATATATATAAATTATGGAGACAAGGAAACAAGGTAGCCAGCTTATTTCTTCATCTGCAAAAACCTGCTTCCGATAAAAATGGTGGCTGTCCAAGACTCTTAACCCTTTTCCTATTTTGCTTTTTCATTTTTGGTCTGGTTAGGTTAGGTATTGTTCAACTTATAAAGTCCAAATGCTTAGAACATAAGATCAACATCACCGTCATAGCAAAGGACATAATTACCCACCTCATCAAAGATTGAAGAATTTTGATACTCATTCTCTCATGCACGCGTGAGTTATAATAATTGTTGATTAATGTGAATTTCATAATAAGTCCATTGTATATGATTAATATAACTATCAATCGATCACGTACACGTGACAATTATTCACATTGGCCGGAGCTCTACATCCAAATATACAGAAAGAATTGTGTTATCTCTTTCTTTATTTATTTATATAATGTAATCCATCAAAAATTACTTTGATAGTACATATTTGGAAGCTTCGATCAAATAAAATATAGAGCTTGAAGAAGGGTATGTCCAAACCGAATAACATAATAAAATTGAAAGGTGAAAGGTGAAAGACAGGACAAGTTTCAATATCGATACCCACCTAATTTACAAAAACAAAATTAATTAATTAATAATAAAACGTACTTAGGTCACTCTCAACAAAGCTCCCTTTCAATTCATTAACAAACAAACTAGGTGTCAGAGATTACGGCATCCCACCCGCCCAGAAAAGAATCAGCTTGTTACAAAGAGAGAGAATAAAGGGTTAAAGCTGTCTATGAAGCATCTCTAAACCCTACTTAATTATTAATCTCATGATCGATCAAGAGAAAGTAATTTGTGTTAATTACGTTATAATATTATTAATATTATATAGCTGTTTCGTTCTTGCAAGCCATGTTAGGATGCTGCCTGCTGGCGGCCACCGCCGAGGACTATCCCACGCGGCATGTTATGGACGGTTGGATTGTCATTGGTGGGACCTAGAAAGTTCTCAAGGACTCTGATCCAAGGAAATTTCGCATGTGTTGGTTGGTTTAAGTGTTTTAAAACACTGCACTAATCAAATTGATTAGAATAATTAATTGAGATTATTGTTGGAGGTGGACCAACCAGTCCATTTAGTGTGTCTGTGTGTGATAGGGATGTGTCCACATGCTCGCTCGACGGTGGGAATTTGCCAAATTTTATTGCTTCCCAACCTAACATCTCATCAGACCAAGAATAAATTGGAACTGAAAAGGTATAGGTTTAATTAGGCATGGAAGTTTAGACAAAATGAGGATATGCATGCAAAAATTAAGTGCGTATTACACGAAGAGATTATTATTGTGGGGTACTGAAACTCGATCAGTTTTTTAATATATTATATAAGTAACAGTCTAAATTATTATTTTAAATTAATTTAATATGCGGTGGTTTTAATTTAGGTACAAGGTAACGGATTCACTGCCATTACCAACTTACTTAATCTATATCTGCAAACTCGAACATATTAAAACAATGAGCAATGATGTGGCATAGTTGTTTATCCTTATTTTTTGATGACGAGCGAATGCAATAACCTCCTACCTAGTTACAGGCCAGAGTTAATCTAACAATAAAAAGGAATTGGATTCCAAAATTATTTGAGTTTGAGAATTGGAGCACTAGATGATTGCAACCCTTAATTAAACTCGAGAAAGCAAGTAGTAGTATTGATTATAGCATTAATTATGATCTCAGAAACAAAACTATTTCAGAACAATAAAAAGCACATTTAGGGACAATGTGGATTATTTATTGCTGATTAAATTTATTACTTCGGTGAGTAGTGTTGAAACACTGTTGGAGGAATCGATGGCTTGGCACTTATTAATGTTCCAATAATTCTCTGGAATATTCAGAAACATTTTTTAAAGAAAAGAAAAATTATTGTCCTGACTGGTACGTCACAAATGATGCTGCTACATTTCGAACCAAAAAAGGAAAATTTATGCAGCTCCCCGCCATCAATTTCAACTCAGGCAGGCCAGGCAAGTACTTCAATAGCAAATCATTTAATTGTATATTTCCCTAAAATACAAGAAGCAATAAAAATTGAGAGAACTTTTTCCAGGCTCCAGCACTATATGTGTCTTCGATTTGCATTGGGAATTAATTTAGTAAAAAACAAATTCCTTTTACTTTTAGAATGGAGTGTTTGGAGATGCATGTAGTGGCAGTGGGTATGGGGGTCCAACAAGCAGAAGCTGGTCACAATCACCAGCAGGCTTGCAAAATGGTTGCTTCAATCATTGTAGTTTTAGCACAAAAGATAACTTATATACATCATCACCCACCAGTTTAAACGATCATATTTTCATTTCAGTTTTGTCTATAGAAATGATTTGAGCATTTTATTTTTCGAGTATAAGTAATAGTCTAAATCATATGGGAGGGGGTTTCTCACACTCGCACACACAACTAAAATGTTATGAGAGTTCGAACTTGAGACACTTGGTTTGTAAATCAATGCCATTTTTCCCTGAACTAGATCCTGTTGGCTCTTATTATTCTTTATAATAAGGCATTCTTAAGGTAAAAAAATTCTGCAAAATGTATGTGCAGTATATGGAATATGATGAAAGCCTACCAAACGTGGATACGTGGAATTAATGTCAAAATCCAACGGCAGAGGATTCACCAAGAGTTCAAGTTTGTTGAGGTATCATTTCGGCAGCTTGATGGGTCTTGATGGATCCTATCCTAGTAAGTTCTCTGTATCAGCAAAAGCGGCGAGAGCAAAACTTTCCATCTCATCGCCCAAATAGCCGTCTCATCATTGACCACAGTGGCAATCATCTGCAGTCCTCAAATTTGGAAGGCCAATATGCAACTGCCTGTCGCAATATTGGAAATAGGATAAAGTTAATTTGACTCATGTTCAACATTATTTGAGGGTCCAAAAATCGCACAAGCTTCCTCCAGATTTTTATAACTTTATGTTAGATAAACTTCACAATCATCAACTTTCTTGTAACTTTTCTTCTTCTTCTTTCTTTCCTTGAAAACAAAACATTAATTAATTTTTAATGTTTTTGCCCTTGAAACTTGGATTTCTTGGGTACAAGACCCTAAAGCCCATAACTTATGATTTGTGTCCTCATTAAAGGGTCCACTTTTCCCCCAAAAAAATTTGGCCATCAAGTTGGGCCTATTATTAATCTCAAAGCTTACACGACCCAATAAATTATCCACTACTTCTGGGTTGAGGGGTCGAAACATCATAATCAAAGTTTTGGGTTATGGGTTATGGAGGAGGCAATCTTGTTTTTAGCTACTTTTATTGTTCAATTAGAAAAAAACACGGGCTTTACTCTAGTTGGCTAGAGCAGATGCGCTCCCTATTCTGCACCAGTACTTTCGTTTTTGTTTTTTGTCGTAATCCCTTTTCATAATTTAGATGAGATTAAAGTAAAATATTACTTGTATAAAAAAATAAATAATAATTTTATCCCTAAATACTAATACTAATAGTGGTTATGCAAGTACAGGGTTGTTTTATATTAAGTTGAGCACACGTTAATTTTTGGTGTTTGTGCTAAACTCAAAAATTATATGTCAATTTCATAAAACATAATGTCATTTCGTAGAAAATCAAACATCTCATGGTTTTACATATTGAACTAACTAACTCCTTGGCACACACATTTTTTTTATTATTTTATTTTTAGAATTAAGAAAAGATAATATGAGTAGTTATATTCCATAAAAGTATGACCTATTATCTAATTTTATTTTTAATTTTAATTTTTTTAATATTAAAAAAATAAATTTATCATATTATCCTCATTTAATTAATAATTTTAATTCTTAATATTTAAATTAACCAAAACATTTTCTGATATTTTGAATGTTTCACCATTTTCTACCTTTTATTTTATATATATGGATAAGCACTCTCCTAGCAACGCCCGTTTCACTGTAACATGGACCCTCACGAGTTTGGTTGCTTTTGGATTTTGGCATGTTGCCCCTTAACGTCCGTTACAACTCTCGCAAAAAGGAGAGGCTGTTGCCATGGGCCACGTGGTCGGCATGCCTCTTGTATTTTTATTATTTTGGGTCTTGGTTTTTCATTTTTAAGACATTGGACCATATCTCCGTATCCCATTAGATTAGAGTTGCATTAAGAATATAAGTTTTGGAGTGGCTAAACCCAAAGCAACGCTATGACCGCCAACTAAAGTACTCATTTTGACTTGCTTCAATTATCGTCTTATAAAGTTATTCTTTTTGAAGGGTATGAAATTTCCATCTCCATCTGGTCTTCAAAATAGCAGAAAAACTTATATGAAACAAGGTAACACTGTTTTGTTATTTTCGACCAATTACAAATTATCACGTGGAAAAGTTATTACGCGTGGCATATCATGATTGGTTAAAGATAACAAAATAGTGTTATTCCCGTATTATGTAAGTGTTTCTCAATACAATAGTAAGTCAAAATTTTATTTGCATGTAATTTCCCATATTGCCCATTTTGTTTAACTCTAAACAATTTTAAAGTTAAATTATATTATATTAATTTAGAGTTGTTAATTATCGCTTGTAAAAAAAAGTTTAATTATTTTTTCTTTACATTTCAACTAGGTATTATTGTTATTACTTTATTTTGTCAAAATTAAATTTTTTTTCCTTATGAAAATTTAAAGAATTAATAATTAGCTCTTAGCCTAGCAGTAATTCTTTTAAAGAAAACTTAACAATTAAAAATATCTTTTAATAAAATATGGAGAGGCTGAGGATGATGATATATGAAATGGGTCAACTAGAAAATTCATTTTCTTTTATTTGTGATTAAACAATAATTATCGTCATTTGAACTCGTAACGTTTTCAATAAAGTGAAGACTTGGTGACACTAAGTGTCAGTTTGGCATTGCTTATTTGGGGTGATAAGTGATTTTTAAAAAAATTTGAGAAGCCCAACCCGTTTGGTAAACTGTGAGAAAATCACTTATTGTTAAAAATTGTTGTGAGAGAAAGTTATAAAGGAAAGCAACTAATGAGGTGCTTTCATTTTCTGATTATTCAGGAATCAGTTTCGAAGAGGCACTGGGTTTAATGATTATGCGGCAATCATTTTCTGATTATGCGTAAAATAAATACCAACAACACTTTTAACAAAAATTTTACCAAACGCCAAACTGCTTTCTCTCACAGCTGATTTCTCTCACAGCAAATCTGACAGCGATTATTTTCACAGCACAGCAATGTCAAACTAGCCCTAAATCAAATAGTCATTGACTTCAAAATTCTCTTTTGAAAATTGATCAATGTCAAGTGAAAAATAAGAAATCAAGTGGGCGACTGTGTGTTAGTTTTTATACAATTAAAAGAGATAACTGAAAGTTGGAATATTATTGTGAAAAATAAAAAAATATATAGAATATTATGAGCATATGTTGTTTGGAAACAGTCAAGTAAAAGGTTTTTTTTTTGTACATATTCGGTAATTTGACACTTTGTAAAAATTTTAACTCAACCTAAAATGTAAAAATAATATTTTTTTTAGTATAAGCGATAGTCTAAATTATTCTAACTTAATTTAATCTACGAAGAACTCAAACTTGAGTGAAGGGGGGCGGCACACTGCCCTAACTAACTTGCCTAACCCACACATGCTATATTATATTTTTTAAAATAGACGGGCCAATATGATGATTAAAGCTTTATAAAAAGTAAATAATGGTGAGGTCCACCATGAGTAAATATCTAAATAATATTTAGCTAAAGCTTGAAGTGATGTCAATTTGATATTAATTTTACTGCCTTAAATCCATATACAATTTGACTACTCAATCAAAATAAAATTTTCCTTTAATTGTTGTCATCTAATTGTTCACATAGTAATTTGACACATCGGTTCAAGATGGTTTTGCACATACTTTGGTTTGTATTTGATTAGAGATTCTAGAATCGTCGAATCCGTATATCAAATGACGTGTCAGTACACGTATCAATACATTACTTCGTAAATGAGACCCAAACGTGAACCAATCAAACACTGCCACATCATTTGTTGAATAGACACAAATACACACACCAAAAAAATTTCTACTCATTGCAATTCAAGGGTTAAAATTTAACCATGGTTAGGATGAGAATAAATGTTGGGTTTGGTTAAGAATTAAGAATAAATACTTTGGAGAGGAAGGCACATGCCCTTGTTCTATTTTATAATTTGCTATTTGGGATACCTGTCTAGGTTGTGAGAAGTTTTTTTGAGAAAGGGACCAGTTTTGGGGATTTTTTAGATTTGGGTTAGAAAGAGGGGCAAAAAAAAGAAAAAAACTGGTGAAGGAGGTCTGTCCATGGTGGCTCTCTGCGATTCAAATTCCTCAGCCAACACAGCTCATATAATAAGGTGAAGAAACTTATCTCTGAATCTAGGTTTTACTTAAATTTGGTGCTATTCATGTACTGATCACTGAATCTAGGGATTCATTTCCGACTTAAAATGATCAAAATCAGGGTCTTTCATCAAGAAAAAAATTTCGTCTTTTGGAGCTGGATTGTAACTGATTGCCCTAGATCCATGGATGAATTTCATTTCTCTGATTTTGGATATGCTTTTTACTCTCATTAATTTTGCTTCTCTGTTAGTTTGTGCCGCATCTCTGCTTCAGCTAACCAGTTGAGTGGTCAACTTTAAGTTCGAGAGCTAGAAGAGATATGATTTTGAGAAATGTATCTGAATGAATATTTTGGTTATATTGTGGTTGCGTGGTGGAAATGAGGGTCTAGAAAAGCATTGCTTTATAAATTTTATTTGACCCATTTCGTCTTATCAATTCGTTTTGATAGACATCTTGTTGGTATGCATTTGTTGTTGGATGCTTATGCTTCCATGGAACTTTCATGACAAATTTCTAACTGAATTTATTTTTCTAAATGAACCATAAGGTGGCTGAATTGTTAGAGCAAGTGGGAGCATTATTTCAGCAGTCAGCGAACATCACACTGGAGGAAGGAATATGGAGTGCAACAGAGATGAGGCTACCAGGGCAAAAGAGATTGCGGAGAAGAAGTTCACTGCAAAGGATATTATGGGGGCAAAGAAATTTGCGTTGAAGGCTCAGAATTTGTTTCCAGGGCTAGAGGGTATTCCCCAAATGTTGGCGACCCTTGATGTCTATGTTGCTGCAGAGAACAAAATGAATGGGGAACCTGATTGGTATGGGATACTGGGTGCGGATCCAAAAGCAGACGATGAGACGGTAAGGAGACAGTATAGGAAACTAGCTCTTATGCTTCACCCTGACAAGAACAAGTCTATAGGAGCTGATGGAGCATTTAAGCTACTTTCAGAAGCATGGAGTTTGTTGTCTGACAAAGCTAAGAGAGTAGCATATGACCAGAAAAGGAATGCAAAAGTACACCAAAAAGTTGCGACTGCAAGTGGGGCTTCACAGGCTTCTTCAGGAGCCAATGGTTTCTACAATTTCACAAAAAGTACAACGTCCGGCACAAAGACTCAGAAGGGTACCACACGGGCTAGCCGCTCTTCAGCTCCTGCTTCTTCTCATAAAGCAAGGCCTAGTACCTTTTGGACTGTGTGTCATAAATGCAAAATGCAATATGAGTATCTCAGAATTTATCTTAATCATAATCTTCTTTGCCCCAATTGCCATGAACCATTTCTTGCTGTAGAAATAGTTCCACCACCTATGAATGGTTCCAAGTCAGCCACTGCATGGAATTCCTCACAGCAGCGGCAGACTCCAAAGCATGAAACAGCTAATAAAAACACATTTAATACAGGGAGGAGTAATGCCACCTCTGCAGGTTTCAACGCACCTGATTCATATAACCAAAACAGCTTTCAGTGGGGTCCATTCTCGAAAGCATCCGGTGCTTCTACGGCTGCCCAAGCTGCAAGTGTGGTTCAGCAGGCCTATGAGAAAGCAAAGAGAGAGCGTGAGGAGGCTCAAGCAGCAACAAAAAGAGAGGAGGCGTTGCGGAGGAAGGATCAAGCCTCCAAGAAGGTGAGTGGTGCTTCATCTACAGGACACCCTAATGCTGCAAAGAGAAGAAGAGGCATGGAGGAGGTTAGTGAGAGCAGCTATGGAAAGGATGTTACAAATCAAATGGGTGTGGGAGCTGGAGGAGCTGGATCAGTTAATTTTTCTGGATTGAAACAGGCTAATTTTGAATCAGGTAGGGTGAATGGAAACTCCAGGACCAGTATCACAAAGGATATATCCCTGCTTGAAATTCAGAAACTACAAAGGGAGAAGGCAAGGAAAGAAATTCTAAAGAGACTGAATACATCTACTGTAGCAAAAAATGCAGTCAAAGAGGCGGGGAATGGGAATGAGAGAGAACAACCTTTGGGAAACATTGACATGCGACGCGACCAAAACAGGAGTCATGAGCCAGTTGATACAAAAAATGGTGCTAGTGACAGGAAACCTTCTGGAATTTCTGGTGTCCGCTCAGATGCAGAAACCTTGGAAACAATGTCAATAAATGTTCCTGATCCTGATTTTCATGACTTTGACAAGGATCGATCGGAGAAGTGTTTTGAAGAAAGTCAGGTCTGGGCCGCTTATGATGGCGATGATGGGATGCCCAGATATTATGCCTTAGTTCATAATGTGATTTCTTTGGATCCGTTCACAATGCGGATCAGCTGGCTGAACTCAAAAACAAATAGTGAATTAGGGCCTCTAAGCTGGGTGTCTTCTGGCTTCTCAAAAACATGTGGGGATTTCCGAGTAGGGAAATATGAAGTGAATAAATCACTCAATTCTTTTTCGCACAGAGTTCGGTGGACAAAAGGTCCACGGGGTGCCATCTGCATATACCCCAGGAAGGGCGATGTTTGGGCCCTATATAGGAATTGGTCCCCTGACTGGAATGAACTCACTGCAGATGAAGTTATACACAAGTATGACATGGTCGAAGTTGTTGAAGACTACAATGAAGACCTAGGTGTACTGGTAGCTCCCCTTGTGAAAGTGGCTGGGTTTAAGACAGTATTTCACCGGCATTTGGATCCTGAAGAAGCCAAGAGAATCCCCAGAGAAGAGATGTTTCGGTTCTCTCATCATGTCCCTTCATACTTGCTTACGGGTCACGAGGCTCCAAATGCTCCAAAGGGTTGTCGGGAGCTGGATCCAGCAGCTACTCCATCGGAACTTCTTGAGGTAACTAAAGGTTAAAGCTGAAGACAAAAAGTAGAATGATGCAAAGTTGAAGTAGATGTAGTGGATGACGATGAAATGCTAATGACATAGAGATGGCAGTGTATTCCAGTACTGTCAGGGAGGGAAGGAGACAAAGGGAGTGATTTATAATAGAAACTGTGCAGGATATCTAGAAAACACATCAAGATGAAAGAGTGGAGCATGCTTCAGAAACCAAATTGGTTGAGTATTGGATGACTTGATTTGATGCAGTTGGAATTTATTGACTTGGTTTAAGATTGGATCAAAAGTGTTTCATTATCTTTTACCAACCATGTAATGTTGGGGCTATGCAATATCAGCTGAAGTTTTGTGGGAAGTTCCTAATGATAATCCTTACCTTGCCGTTATCTGCAGCACAGATTTAGTTTGATAGGTAAACATCCCTTGTTTCCTGGAACTTGAAGAAGCAGCTAAAAGATTGAAGGTCCCTTTACGGCAGCTCCATTGAAGGTTTTGTTGAAGGAAATAGAATGATTTACATACCCTCTTCAAACAGCCATGTTTTGTTTTTTGAAAAATATCTCCTTATTGGTTGTCCATGAGCTGATGCTCCATTTCCTTGATGTAGTTGTAGTTCTTACCAGCCCAATTTTCATGTCTTATGAAATTGCATGATCTTACATATTTTCTGTAAAACAGGTACTTTTGTTAGTTCTTCTGATTAATGATCAAACAGTAGTGCTACTGATACCCATTTGATATTAGTTCATGACATTATTTATGTGGAAAATCTTCTCCTCCCTAACCTCAAGACTACTTCCAGTTTCCACATTATTATCATTTCTCTTCCTGCTGTGCTGTGTCTTACTTTGATCTTACATCTTGGAGGTTAGATGACACTCCAGTTGAAAACTAATGAAGGTTATGCCTTCTTCCAGCTACTTGCATCTCAGTCTTGTTTTAGTGTTATGGTTTGCTAATCTTCTTTTTCTTTTGTCTATACTTTCTTTTGTTAGTTATATATATATATATGTAGACACACACACACACGCACATGTATATATATTTTTTGGTTGGTAGCAAGCAGCCATATGTTAATTAATGATGACTTGAAATTGAAAGTACAATTTCCCCAATGGCATCCTATCCAACTCAGACGTTTAAATAGCAGACCAAGTTTTTGTCAAAATGACTTGTTTGGCTTGGGGAGAAATTTTGGTCAAGGCAAGGGGGCGCTAATTTGTGCTATGTTCTAATTACTAATAACTAATTAACACTAACCTCTGGGTCAGCGGATGGTGTTTGAATAGAGTCATGGCCCTATACAAGAACATTAAGACATAAACTAGAAGATCTCTCCCTTCTACATCCAGCAAAAGTGATATTTCTCTCCCTAAACACTCTTAATAAGAGAACAAAAAAATTACCAAACAAAATATAAATCAACAAAAACTTTATAATCTTCACATTTGGGCATGATTGTGAACCTTGTTAGAAATTGAATATGGGAATGGTAGTCGAGTATCTAATTTGTCAAGGCAAATACGGTTTGTAAATTGAAAAGTGAAGATGAGACTCGTTTACTTAGAGCATCTCCAGCAGACTCTCTATCCTCTCATCCCTAGCTATTTTGGCTAAAAAGAAGGAAAATCCTCCTTCCTGCAGACCCCCTACTTAGCTCTCTATTTTGGAGAACCAACTTTTGGCTCTCTACATCTAGCAAGGAGGAGAGAGAAATGGAGGTTCGCCAAATTGAAGAGAAAGAGAGAGAAAAAAGGGGAGAGAGATAGAGACATTTGGGAGGTTGGTGGGATTGGATTTCTACTTTTCTTTTTAATATACTTGATTTGCAAGAGAAATAGGGAGAAAGAGAAAGAGAAAAAAATAATAATATATTTCAGATTAGCAAAAATAGAGAATATTGTTGGAGGAAACACCTTTTATGGTTTGCTATAATAGCTTTCTAGCTATTTTAGCTAAAATTTGGCTAAAATTTGGAGATTCTCCTGGAGATGCAGGGCCTATTTAATAACCATTTTAATTTCAGTTTTTAGTTTTCATTTTTCATTTTTAATACTAGAGTATAGAGAAAAAAGAGGGTGAATATAAGTGAGAATGAGAGTGGAGATAGGATTGAGAGAGAAGACGGATGAGAGAATGGAAGGAAGAAGTAACAAAAGTGAAAACAAAAACTAAAAACTGAAATCTATTTGAAGTTATTATCATTTTCACTTTTTATTTTCAATTTTATTACCCCTTCCTCCTATTCTCACTTTTATTTTCGTTTATTATATATGTTGCTTTATAGGTGGAATCTCTTCGTGCTTTCTGATATATGTTTTTAGCTTTGCATAGTTGTTTCGATTGATTTGCTGAACTATCAGCCACACATACATATGCCACAAGATAATAACACATGCATATGCCACTCACTCGAAAGCAACCAAGCACATCCACACTTCAGTTTTTAAATCCTACCGAAAAAAGATTATTTGCCGACTTCTTTGATATCAGTAAATCTATGTATATATATATATTTTTTAAACTATAAAAAAACATCTAAAGTATGGGATGAGTTTAACAAAGTTATTTTTTATGTCGAACCTGGCAGTCAAAATCCAATCAAGTTATTCATGAAAGTTTTCCACATCCTATAGGAAACTTGATTAAGCATAATATTAAATGGAAAATCATGATTAAAATTGATTAAAGTGAGATGTTGTATCCCTTTAGCCACTGAGAGATGTTAGTATCTAAATGCAACCTTTGCATCCTAAATTTTTTCGTTTTAAAAGCCACCCAACCTCCCTTGTTTTTTTTTTGGTTGAAATGGAATATTCATTCAAAAGGCCATAACAAGCAAACACATAATATATATTTTAATATTTACCCGAGCATGTATGAAGGGAGGAAGAAGATTTGGATGAAGAATTTTATGAAGCCATTAAGATCATAAGTAAAATTCTACAGTAAATCTTTTGATTCTTTGGAGAATACAAAAAGTCCTAAGTTAAGTAAAATTATGTAATTACAATATATTAAAATCATAAGTAAAATTGTGTAATTACACAAATCGTGCATAAATTCATTACATTAAAATCATGTAATTACAATCTATTAAAAAGTAGATGGACCAAGTAGTTTTGAAATGAGAATAGTGCCACTATAAAGTTGTTATAATCACAAATTTCAAACTCAATTAGAAAAATTAATATACAAAATTTCAAACTCATTTAGAAAACTAATAAGTTAACCATGGTTAAGATCAGAGATAATTATTGGGTGAGGGCTAATACTTGAATATTACTTTGGATGCCATATTTGGGATACAAGTTTAAGTTATGAACATGTTTGGAAATTGCACAAAAAGCACAAAATTTTCATAAATATTTTCATTTTTGGTCATTTATCTCGGTACATATATTTTACCCATATTTTTGTTGATATTTCCTTATTTTTATACCCTCAATATCTTCGCCAGCATCAATATTTAATATACTGTATGTGAGAACTTCTCTGAGAAAGAGACTAAGGAGGGTGTATTCAATTTAGATTTTAAAAGAGTTATAAAGTTGAAGGAGTTTAATTGAATATAATTGAGTTTGACTAAATTCTACAAACTCCACATAGATTTTGACTGAATTCGTGTATAGATTTTAACTGAGTTTGTTAGAATTTTATTATTGATTTTAATGGAGTTTATAACGATGGTGGTAGTGGTGATGACGATGGTGGTTTGTGGGGGAGGTAGTGGTGGAGGAAGTGGGGGTGGGGGTGGTAGTGGTGGTGGTGGAGGTTGTGACGGTGGTAGTGGCAATGATGGTGGTGATGCTGGCAGTAGCTATGGTAGTGGTGACGATGAGGCTTTAAAATCTTTTAATGTCACATCCCAGGATTGGCTCTATCGTAGCATGATATTGTCCGCTTTGGGCCCTCCTCTCTACCTTCATGGTTTTGTTTCTGGGAACTTATGAGCAAATTTCTAGTGGGTCACCCATCCTGGGATTGCTATAGCCCTAACTCGCTTAACTTCAGAGTTTCCATAACTTCGAAACCAGTGAGCTCCCAAAAGGTCTCGTGCTAGATGGAGGTGGGCATGTATATATAAGGCACATTACCCCCTCTCTGTTGGTCGATATGGGATGTTACAATCCACCCCCCTTAGGGGTTCGACGTCTTCGTCGGCACACTCGCACCATATGGCAGAGTGGCTCTGATACCAAATTGTCACATTCCGGGATCGACTCCGCCGTAGCATGATATTGTCCGCTTTGGGCCCCCCTCTCTGCCCTCACAGTTTTGTTTTTGGGAATTTACGAGCAACTTTCCAGTAGGTCACCTATCCTGGGATTGCTCTAGCCCCAACTTGCTTAACTTCAAAGTTCCCATGACTCTGAAGCCAATGAGCTCCCAAAAGGCCTTGTGCTAGATGAAGGCAGACATGTACATATAAGGCACTTCACCCCCTCTCCGTTGGTTGATATGGGATGTTATATTTAAAATCTAAATTGAATACACCCCCTTAAATTTTGGGATTTAGAGTAATAAAAAAAAAGGCGAGAAAAAAACTAGTGGTGGAGGTCTACCTGTGGTAAGTCTTTGATAATACGGTAATTAAATACATTTTAAATCTCCATTTTACCCACATTTAGTGCTATTCTTGTATTGATAGTTGACTCTAGGAATTCATTTCCGAATTCTAAGTATTAATCTCACGGATCAATGATTTTCATATTAAATTTTTTTTTCGTTTCTGAAGTTAAATTGCAATTGATTGCCTAAATCCACGTACTTGTGCTATTTGTTGATTCATTTTTATTTTTATTTTTTATAATAAAAGCGATAGTCTAAACTAGAAGGGGATGAGGGTTTCTTAGTTCTTAAACACACACACACTACCAAGTTGTCATTGGGGCATGGCTAGTCTTGGATTTTCTAAGGCCTAGGGCAAATTTCTAGAATGTGCCCCTTTAGACAAATTAAAAACTAAAATTACAACCAAAAAAAAAACTCAACAAATTAATTTTATTAGGTAACATTTTTTATTTGGTTATAAAAACACACAAACAATAACAATAAAACTAATGAACAAAGAATAGTAAAATCTGGATTTTGAGCATCTATTCTTCAACTCGAAACTGCAAATTATAAATAACAAGAATCTCTGCAGATTTTTTTGCTAAATCAAATAAAAAAGAAAAATAAGTTAACAAAGATGTCTTTGTGTCATTCTATTTATAACAAAGAATGACACATAGAAAAAACCTTCAAATCGCTAATGCTTCCGATGTGTGTTGCTGCCACTACTAGGTCTTTTTTTGGCTAAGATAAGAACGTTTGTTTGTTTGTTTTTTTATATATTTTTTTTTTGTTTTGTTAAGGACTCTTTGTTTCCATATATTTAGTTTCATTAATTTTTCTTTTTAGAATATTATATTATATAATTTATATTTAGTTTCTTAGAGAGTCTAGAAGAGGTTTGTGCTGCCATGAATTTCTCTCAATATTGATTCTCATCACCATTTCTGTTGAGATATATATAATAATACCGTTGATATTTCCATTACCATCGGCATTTAACAGGCCTTTTGCGACATTTTTTGACTTGAGATAGGGCCCAATTTGAAAGCTTTTTGGATTTGGGTTAGAAAAAAGAATGGTACTGACAAAAAACCGGTTGATGAAGGGGTTGACGCAGTTTGGTTTAGGCCTCAAATTGCAGACCAAATCAATAACACCATGGTCCAGGTTAATTCGTTTTATGCATCAACAAGGAAGGTAGAGAAATTAGATGACATCAAATTTGAATGGTTTAGGAATTTTGGATTTAGCATTAAAGGATTGCTATTTTGTACTGCGCATCCGCTTGATTTGACTCATTTGTCATGATAATTCCATTTGATTTATTTTGCGTTGAATATTAGGGGTGGGCATAAAAACCGTCGAACCGGAAAGCCGAACCAAACCGAGCCGGAAAAAACCGAAAAAAACCGAGTTGACCAAAAAAGTCAAAAACCGAGTCCAATCCAAACCGAACCGGTTCAAACAGGTTCCGGTTCCGGTTTTCCACCAATCCGAACCGGTCCAATCCGAACCGGTCCAATAGAATTAATATTATTTTTTTTTTACAAAATTTTAAAATATAATGTCATATTTTAAATTTTATAATCACTATTTTTCCAATTTCAACTTCAAAAAATTTCTAAATGTATGAATTGGATTATTTGTTAATTTTTAAGTCAAAAAAATAAGTTATTAATTATAATTTTTTTTAAAAATTATTTTAAAAAATATTTTTTTTTAAAAAAAAAAATTAATAAATTAATAAAATAATAAACCGGTTCAAAACCGGAACCGACCCGAACCGGACCGGAACCGGTCAGAACCGGACCGGCCGGTTTTTGAAATTTTTTTTGCCTAAACCGGACCGAACCGGACCGGATGAATAGTACGGTTTCGGTTCCGATTTGAGGTGAGAACCGGCCCAAACCGGACCGTGCCCACCCCTATTGAATATATGTGTTTCCTTGCAATCTTCATGGCAATTTTCCAACTGATTTTTATTCGTTCTTTTGTTTGAAGTTGAACACTAAAGAAGGTGGTCTCAAATTGTTAGACTGAGTGGCAGGCAGCATTGCTGTAACAATACAATTTACGTAACAAGAAGATTGTTATATATCTAGGAAGATGGAGTGCTTAAAAAATGAGGCTCCAAATACTCGAGAGGGTTTTGGGGAGTTGGATCCAGCAGCTACTCCGCTCCAACTTCTTCAGGTCATAGACTCATATTTGATTTTGTTTTTATTTTTAATTTTTTAAATATGAAAAATGTAAATTTATCATATTATCCTTATTTAATTAATAATTTCAATTCTTAATGTTTGAATTAACCAATGACATTTTTTGGTATTTTATTTCACTATAATAACGCCACATGGATATTGGATATGTCCTGGATTCACATTCACAAGGACAATTTTGAATTCTCTCCAGATACGGGGACCCGATCCGGTCCCTCTACGCGCTGCTTTCTCTCTCTTCCCAGGTCCAGCTGTTCCATGTGGACTCAAACTCTAACGCACACGGTGTTGCGTTGGTAATTATCTCAAATAACCAAGCGACGCGTGTCCCGTTCTACGTGGTTTAGCCAATCGCCGTGAAGGCTGTGAGTCCGTGACGTCGGGGTCGGGGACCTTGTCATGAATTTGCTAAATATATAAACGTAAAAAAAACATAGCTCTTTTTGTGAAAGAGAACTAAGGGCGAGAGTTTGAACTTGCAACTCGCCTTGGCTGAGAGAATTGTGAGAAGGAAGGGGAAAAGCCTGCAAGGAGAATTAATCACCTGCGACGCACTCAACTACCGGATCGGATCTACCCGTAACCATGGTAACTCTCCCGTGCTCTCTTCGTCCCTTTCATCCGATCTGTGTAATGTTAGATGAAATCAAAATGGGTTGTCTACGCGCTTATGATTTGATCTAGATCTGTAATAGTATTACAAAATTAATGGGGTCGGCTATTTAATTGAATTGAATGGAATTAGGGTTTTGATGGATGTGAAATGGGATTATAATGATCATGATGAATTTTAATTTTTGAAATTTTGATTTTGATTTGGGTTTGTGGTGCTGCAGACGACTTCAAGGCGTTTGGCTGATAGGAAGGTGGAGAAGTTTGAGAAGAACATAACAAAGAGAGGGGCGGTTCCTGAGACAACCGCCAAGAAGGGCAAGGATTATCCTGTTGGCCCTATTCTCCTTGGATTCTTCGTCTTTGTTGTCATTGGCTCATGTATGTCTCTCATTATTCAATTTTACAAATGGCAAATTAAATCTGATATGATTCAATTCAATGATAGCTAGACTTTCCTAATTGAAATCATTCCAACAATCCCCATAATTGGTAAATTATATCTGGATTTTAGCTGCCATTTTAATGTTTATTTTGGTTGATCTGCATTATATTGTGTCCGCATGCACTGGCATTTGTGAAACATTGGGGATAAAAGAAATTGATACCGAAGCTGAAACCTTTGAGCACCCATTCGGAAATGCTCATGCGGGTTAAAGCCTGAAGGAAATGTTTGAATTTGTGCCATTGCCTTGATCTGTATGAGATCAAGAGGGGTTCTGTTGTTTTGGTTCATTTTCTCTCCCTTGCATGGTTTATGTGCATTGCATTGCATGAATGGTTTTGGTGGTTTTGTGATCTGAGTTTTATTTGTTTGTGTGAAACAGCTCTGTTTCAGATAATCAGGACTGCTACAAGCGGAGGCATGGCCTAGTTGAAGATTAGCCTGCTGCTGATGCTTCTAAGTTGTGAGAGATGGCATCAGACTGCATCAACCAACCAGTCGTGTTATTTACCGTTGTTTTGTTAGCCAGTAGGAAACTGATGATATACAATGTGATGTAGTACTAAAAACAGTGGTGTTTCTATCTTGTGAAGTTAAAAGAAGTTTGAATAAAGGAACCCCTTCCTCTGCTTCACTTCATTTTTGTTTTTTGTTTTTTGTTTTTGATTTCTGCATTACACATAACTTATCCGAGCTACACAATTTACCACCAATTGGGCAGTTTAGGCCATTCTTATGCCTGATGGTTTGAGGTTTTTCGAGAATAGGTTTTGTGTTCATATAAATCGCTTGGTCCATTTTTCACAAGAACTTGCACAATCAAATTGTCTTTTCTTTCCCTGACATATAGGAAAAGGTAATTCGATAGTTAAGCTTAAGGCTCTGGATGCCCAATTTTGGATTTTATTCGAGGTAAAATTATTCATTCCGAGTGAATTTCGGTTTACAATTACCATACAGACGAGATTGGATCACAAGTCTTACTATTTTTTTTGAGACAAATGAAGCTTACCAAGTTGAAGAATCTTACTTCAAACTTGTCTGCGTATGTAATTCGATGGTAATTCAGAAAATGCAAAACTCACCACAGAGACGAGCATGTATTGCATTTGTTTACCCAACAACATCAACTGGCATTGTTTAATACAGCAGTTACAAATATATACACAATATATTCTAAAAGAACACACCTGCAAACATTATAAAGTACAGGAGATGGTTTATTTCAGTTCAACCAACAACAAACACATATTATAATACACTCATCCAGGTGACTGAAAAATAGGCATTCTAACCTGTCTTCAGGATTCAAAGCAATTTGTCAAGTTTGCACACAAATGAGGAAATCTCTGGATGTCATAAGACCCATGGAATTGTCTAGTTCATTAAAACAAATAACGAAAATTGGCTAGAAACAAGTTGGCCGTGAAAGCTTGCAACCAACTGTGATGAAACGGATAGTTAAGGAAAACTCCAATTCTTGACAATGCCGAAGCCCACCGGAAACTGAGAAACCTGTTTCAAGCCACAGCAGTCAGGCACGGATAAAATGCAGTGCCACATGCAATCCATTGCCGCTTCCTCCCATGTGGCACCACGCAACCAGGGACCTTCAGCCATTCCCTGCTTGACACATTATATGTAACCAATCGGTTCATCTGTCTTGACCTCAAGGACAACATGAGCAAGCCTTTGTTACCCAGGCAAGTCATCCTTACGTGCTTTCCATAGAACTCCAAGCACCATATATTTGGCATTCTGTCAACCTCCTTCCATAGAAGTGTCATTTTCTGCAGCTCCCAAATGCACACGCATGTGGCAGCATTCTTTGTCAACAACCCCACTAACATGATCCGGCCCCCACATTCAGCAAGTGTGTGATCAGTCAGATGCAGTGGGGTGGGAATTATAAACTGCTTCCAAATCCCAGTGACCATATCATATGACACAATCCCTTCAGGGTCTGAACGCATGAAGTAGAGTGTGTCATCAATTGAAACAGCCTGCGACCGAAAATTCAGCGACAGGGGCAGCTTAACACTCGACGGCATGATTCCGGGACGGATCCAAGAATTCCTCACGGAATCATAGACTTCATACTCGCCATCACAACCCACCCATAGGATCTTGTATCCCTCACTAGTTGAACTCCCATTCAGAGTCATCCCCACAGCAACACGAGACCAGACCTTGACTGACCTGGCTGGCAACTCTTTAAAAGATTGATTCAGAGGGTTGCACACATAGAAGTTCCTATTACCAATATCAAGAAAACACACCAGGCCCCCCGCTGAAGCCACTGGCAAAACAATCAGCTTTGTTGGCAGAGAAGAAATGGTGGGATGGTGCCACTTCTTCAAGGATGGGTCATACATGGCCCCAGAATTTACATTTTCATGAGTGATGGTGTAAAACCATGGAGTAGCTTGTGGGACCTCCGCACAATGTTGAGAGAAACTTTCAGAATCAAGCAAGGAATTCCATTTCCTGCAAACAGTACGAAATCGGAAAAATGTGGCAATGGGAAGCCTTGCAATGACAGCTTCATAAAGGTCTTCCGGGAAATCTTTCCAAATATGCTGTTCCATAGGCTCAGTGGTATTGGTGGTTCCAGATGATTTACCCCGGGTTCTCTCCTTACGAGATCTCTTAGTAAGAGGAGGCTTGCAAGGTTCCAACATCTTCAAACTTCCAGATTTTCCAGCTGCCATCATAAAACTGTAGTAATCATCTGGAGAACCTTCATCAACGTTAATTGGGCACCACCTGTGTAAAATGCAACAATAAAATTAATCCTACACTCCCTACTTGAGGAACTTTACTGCACTTGCAGTGAAAGAAGAAGCAAAATACTGAAACGTACACACATATAGGCCAGCAAAGTCCATAAACATAAACCTGCGAGAAACTATAACAAGTCCTGAACCATTGAGTTAAAAACATGTCAAACAAATGGTTCCCATCAAAATTATAAAATACGCCAAAATGGGAGATCATTACTACAAGGTTTTATTTTTGGTTTAATTTCTTTTCTCAGAGAATTGATTCCAGTCTACTTTCTGACAAACAGGCAAAAAAATTGACTGACATTCTAATTAATTTACCTGCTGCAGGTCCCCAGTTAGCCATGATGTGGAACATATTTATGGAATTTTCATCAGGGCTACAGGGTCTCTGGGAACAGAACTTCACTTGGCCTTAAATATTAGTTTAAGAAAATTTCAGTAACTTCTGAAAAGAATGAAGCTAACACCAGAGCAAGAAGTTGATGAGAAATGAAAGATATTGAATTTAAGAGCCTAACTTAAAGAGAAAGGAAGGGTCATGGATGCAGTAGTAGGCAAGACCTATGACATCAAATTTTGAAGGTTCCACCACAAGAAAACTGAAATCAAACACCAAGCATAAGTTCAACAGACATGAAGTGAACAAACTGGGAAACCACATGAACATATCAAGATAACATTTTGTGCGTTGAAATATTCAACTTTAAGAAATGATGCTCCTCCCAAGTGTCCCTGCAAGATTCTCTTGTACTTTAAGCTAAGCTTTATAAAGTCTGAGATTGTCTTTGTCTACAGGAATGAGTGTCAAGCAACATATTGTTAAATGCAGGAATCCAAGTTAGCCAGTTTAACAGTCAAGAAGTGAAGATAACCAAGGAATATGTATAATGCAAAACAACCTATCCCAAATAGAAAGAGAAAAAGAAGCTCATTTCCTGTGGAGTACACAGGTGAGCCATGGTTCTACATCAAATTCTATAAAGATAATATGCTGGCAGTTTATTGAACACTAAATATGAAGGGGTGTTACAGGTCAATGCATTATATGCAAACGGACAGCACAGGAAACCAAAAGCTGAAGTTATGGGTCATATTTAACCAAAACTAATTGTTTTCATTCGTTACCCAATGTAAAATGAATATCACATATCAATTAACCCAACGTTGCATGATCAATTCAAGGAAGATGGTTCAGTTGGTGGTCCATATTTTCAATCATGCGTTTATCAGATTATTCAAGTTCTGGGACCTAGCTGTTCTTTTGCTCCTTTCCCTTTCTGGTTTTCTATTATAGACGCTATCAAATGGTTCTAAAATAGAAATGGCAACCGAGAATAGTTTCGAGTTGACCATGAACTTTCCCAATAACAACATCGAACCCCAACCCCAGCTGGACAGTCATAAAAACAAAACCAAAGAGGAAAACGAGAAACTAAAATCAAATACTAAATAGTGCGGTTAAGCCCATCAATTTTGTGCCAGGGAATTGAGCTAAACATAAAAGGAAGACATATATGCGAGTACATAGATGAAAAAGGCAGATTCTTTAAAGAAAAGTCTTTAAAAAAATAAAACCCAACTCCAACAATGGCAAGCTATTCATCAAGAACAATCAGAACCAATTTCTCAATCCTAAATGTCAAGAAAGCAAACAGAGAAAAGCAACCAACTTCAGCAAGAAAAGAAAAGAAAGCCATGTAATTTACACTTCAGATAAGAAAACTAAAATAAAAGCAAGCAAGCAGAATAAAACTATGAATACCTATAAAGCAGGAAATGAAAGAGGAAGGAGAAATTGAAGAGATGGTGGGAGAGAAAGGGAATTTGAGAAGGTGAGAGAGATCCACAACTAGAAAAGAGTGAGAGACCTTGGGTGTTGGTGCTGTTGGTGCTGCTGTTGAGAGTGATGATTGAGCAGAGGAAGCTGAAACTGAAGAGAAGGTTGAAGATGAAGATGATGATGTTGTTGAAGATGGTAATGAGGGTGAGAGCCGTAGACTTCAACGAGCTCCTGAAGCTGACCGATGAGCTGCCTCAGCATGGCCAGCCCTTCCATGCCCCTCTGAGGCTCTACCTCTCGCAATTAACAACCCAAACTCCCAAACAAAAACCAGTCCTTTTATTTTCCTTTTGTTATTTACTCAAAAAATTAAATAAGACCAGAAGACCTCCAGTAACCAGAGAGCCCCTTCCTCTCCAAAGGCTCCTATCCCCATCCCCAGCCCCAGCCCCCCAACCCAACCCAACCTCCACTCTCTCTCTCTCTCTCTCTCTCTTTCTTTCCTTCTTTCTTTCTTTCTTTTCTTTCTTTGCTTCTCTCTCTGATTGCAATAGCTACTCTTCTTTTACCACGTATGCACGCCCATACCATTAACTTGTACTCTCGCTCATTATTATAAAACCCCTTTCTTGTAAAATATTGATATTACAGTAATATCAATATCCTCTTCTTTTCCAACTTTACCCTTGCACGATGTTTTTTTCCTCCAACTGGCATGGCATATTTTTAGGGTGACAATTTGTAGGTGTTAGTAGGTCGTGTTTAAGTCTACACCCTTCATATTCTAATACTAGTTGCTTTGAATATGACCCGTTTAGTCATCGGGATGACTCACATATATTATAAACTTAAAATTTGGAGCCAAGTCTTTGTTATTATAGATAAAATAAGAACGATACTGAGAATTTAAGGAAATTTTAGTTGTTGGGGTGCTATTTATATAATCGCTTCAATTCCAATATGTCAAAGACATTCTAAAACAAAACTTATGACTGAGTGACTACATATAAGATAAAATTCACTTTCATCTTGGTAATGATAAAACCAAGAAAACATAATCCTACAATTAGAATATGATTCCAGTCTGTAATTATAAAACTTTGCCCCCTCCTTATAGCATACTATATTTTGAAGTAGTAGGGTATAAAGGTAATTTCAAAAGTCATGAAGTTTTTCCTTGGCATTTAAAAGCCGGAATATTATTGGAGAAAAAAGGCGGAATATAGTTTTTGGCAATCCACGTGTGTGAACGGAAGGTTATAAGTTGATGATGGTCAAGGAGACCACGGAGGAGAGAGAACTTTTGAAGCAGCAATGCGTTAACTTTTAGAAAATCAACGGCTGTGGTTAGATCTCTCGAGGCTCTTTCTTTCTTGTCCTTGTTCCACGCACACGGCATGATTGTCCTCCCAACACTTTTTCCATTTTATGATATAATTTTGTTAGAATTACGGAAGTACCTACTTGATGCCTTTTACTGGTCTTTCTACTCATTTCCCATAAGTGCCCCAAGTACTTGTTATTATTATTGATCTTGTTGTTCCCCTACTTCTTCTTCTTCTTCTTCTTCCTCCCCTTTTCTTTTATTTTAAGTTTTCAAAACTATGGCATGTTTACTTATCTGAAATGGGTATTGAAATCATTAACGCATAAGGAATAAAAACATGCGATTTTCTCATTATAATCCATAATACCTGAAAAATTAGAAACTAGATTGAGTAGGGGAATAATTGATCTCGTACTCATTTCTTCTATCCCTTATTCTTGCGCACTTCTTCGATTTATAACTTACTCAATTCCAAGTAAGGTAAATATGCCATTACAATTCACTATTATTGCTAAATATTGTTTTGTTTTTTGGCCTACTAAATTTGGTGACAAAGTATTAAGCTTTATGAATACTTTATTACAGCTTGAATAAAAAAGATGACATTGATTTAGAAAGCAAAAGCATTTAAAAATAGAAAATGCCAATGAGCAAACTTGAAATGCATTGCCTTCATGTGTAAATAAAAACCAAAAATAACACTGATGATACCCACCACTAAAAACTTGATAAAAAATATAAAGAAAGAAAAGAATCGCATACATTCCCCCCTATAACTAACTGAAATGAGTGATAGCAGCAACCTTGCCCTAAGCAATCATACAATTCATTTTGTAAGCAAAATGGCCAATATGCTCATTCAACCATACACGAAATGATGATCATGAAGTGACTAATAAGTGAGTGGGTTTTTTCCTTTTTTCAAAACTTTCCCAAATTACATATTAAAATCGTGTAATAAGATGCAAATTACAAGAATCTAATCTAGCTTAGAAAGATTGATAAAATTGGTTTAGTGTTATTAAGCACATGTTCCTTGAGAATTGAGCATATGGGGATAGTTTGGTGACCATGTCTAGATGCAGTTATTTGAAAGTTTCTCTCTTCTAGACTTGTGGCACTTTCCTTTACCTAATAGATTTGTTACAAGATGGACTGTCGTACGCCATTTTGATTGCCACACCATTACTTACTCCCCACAACCCCCATCCCTAAAGTCATTCCCCAAATGATGCAGTAAGTAACAATTGCTTACAGCCACAGCATATCTGAGCTAAATTGTTGCTTCAAGGCCTCAATTTGAACCCTCCCCAGTATAAACAACAGAGAATTATGTCACAACTGATTCTAAGCCGTTGATATATTGTAGAGTTAACAATTCACATTTATTTTATGCCCGTGAATGATTGAATTTAGCATTTTTGATTATTTATATTGGACTCAATTTATAATGAAATGCAATCCAACAAAATAGAGTAACAAAAGAAGAAGAAGAATAAATAAAAAGTGGGAAATGGTATGGGAGGTAATTTGAGATGGGGAGGTGGAGAATTTGGTAAAGAGTGGGAAGTCATGATGAGTTAGAGAGGCTAAAGTTAAGGTAAGGGGGAAGGTTTTGAAATGAATGATTAGGTTTGTCAAAACCAAGGGGGGATGCGGTGGGTAATGATTTCACATGGTCTAGGGAAGACAAGTTTCAAGTCATTTTGGTGGTGGGTTTAAATGGTATAATTGCTCATCATAATCATCATCATCGATTCCCTTCTTTTACGTGTGCATAAGTGCATTCCATTCCATTCCTTTGCCCCCCCCTTTTCCCGTGTGGTTGCTTTTTTGAACCTGCACTCACTCACTCAACCTTAAGATCTTCTCTAATCCATTAGGTCTTAAATCCAAATTCCGCCTTCTCCAAAAAGTAATTATTTGGATTTTGCTTGGATTCAAATCATTTTAGACTCAAATTTTAAGTCACCATTTTGTTAAATTGTTTAAAAATGGTTTAAATCTATTTTTTTTTTCATAAATAACTTTTTTTCATCTAATCTTTTTAAATAACTTCATAACTTAATTTTTTAAACAATTTGGCCTATAAAAATTGAAATTCCATAAATATAATTTTATTTGAGAAATGGGTGGGTATTTATAGAGTTTGGAGTGAGGTTTGGCGTTGGATATGATTTAGATTAATTTAAAATATTATTTTGATAATTGGATTTAAATTTCAGCTGTTAGATCTTTTTATTTATCTTTAAAATAGCTTGGATTTAATCTGGATCGTTGATTTGGGTTACTATTGGAATAAAAACAAAAGGATAAAAAAGAGATGTGACACCAAAGCGTGATACCCCTATGCATCACAGTAGACGCGACCCCCAATTTTTCCTCCTCGCACGTGAATTGCTTTTGGTTAAGTGGGCTCCACACACAAAAAAAAAGTCCAGACAATAGCTGGATTGGTATTCCGCTCTATATTTGGGTTTTTCTAAATTTTAGCCCCTTATTTTTCTTGGGTTAAAAGAGAAATTTGGCTGAAATTTAGAATTTTTTGGGTTGGCCTAGTGGCTTGGAGATGACCTAACCTATTATATTTCTAATTTGTCCTAAGCTCATTTCCATCTTACACGTTAGGCTACTTGGGCTTATAAATGCAAAGTTTAAGTTGGGGTTTGTTTTATAGTGAGAGTGTCATATATGGATCATATATGTAGATCTTCATATTAGGTACAAGATTCATCTAAATAGCAACTTCACTTAAGTTTAATGAAATGATCTCATAACTAATATGAAGGTCCACATGAGGAATCCATATATGGCACCCTTACTATAGAATTTCGCTCTATGGATGATCCAACAATTGGAATTGGGTTCTAAATGAGACCTAAGTTTAGGAGCGAAAGATTTTGTGTTTTTAGCGAAGGAGGAGAGGAATTCGAATTTGAAACATCTGCTTACGTTAAGAGGAGAATTTGCAATCATTGACATTGAATATGAGATAAATTTTACAGCTACAAAGTCTCCACGACTAAGAGTTCTACATCATATGTTGAAATTGAATGAAGAAAATCAAAAGAGAATTAGGTTACAAGCTAATCAAAGTTTTGTCCACCCCATGGAAAACACAATGCTAAGTGCCACATGGTTTCATTTCATGTGCCTCCTGCATGGTTGCCAATGCCGTGAAACGTCTTTTCTCTTTTGTTAGGCCTGGCATCACCAAAGCGTTGAAAAACCAGTAAACCCTCAAGAAGCTCAACAGCTTTCTTAATTGTAGGGCGGTTTCTTGGGAAGAATTCAACACAACGCATTCCCAGCTCTGTAATTGCAAGACCATCTTCATCAACGTAACCCCAGTCTTCCTGCAAGCTCCTGTGGACAAGTGACCCATTGGGCTTATACTCCTTCTTGGCCCAGTACTGTACTAAACAGTCCAGTCCCAAGTGGGGCTTTTCCACACACACTGGCTCAAAGCCTCTCTTGGCTATTAGGCCTAAGAGAATCACACCAAATGAAAACACATCACAGCTTGTGTGCCAAAAACTACCACCTGAAGAACAAAATGGATTTTACTTTTTGCAAAACCGAAAGTATGCATGCAAAACAGTGACATATAGTTTTGGCTTTTGAAAAAAGCACCTTTTGCAATGAAAAATGGATCAACAAAGCCAATGGAGATTGGTATCTGCTTTTTTAGTGTGGTCATTTCACCAATGATTCCTCCAGTAATGTGTCCAAAATCAAATAATTTTGGCCTGCAATCCTGAAAATCAAAGTTGAAAAAGATGATTAAGATGAAGCCAGCAGATTGCAAGAAGACTAAAACAAAAGACAAAAGCTAAAAGGATAGAAAGGTTCAAGTGCTTTCACGTCTGAATGAAAATGAAAGGCAGTAGATCCAAACCCAATCCAGCATTATATGAGATGCATTGATGTTCAACACCAAATATGGCTTGTCCTGGAGGTGTAGAAATTCAAGGAGGCGTGCAAATTGGAGAAGCACATTGAGCCTCTGAACCCAGTTGAGATAATCTGTATGGGGTCATATCAATCTTTCCATAGTAACAAAAAACTTTGCACAAGTTTCTTTGAATTTCAACATGTTGCTTAGAATAAATAAAACCCATAAGAAATTGAAGCTTTAAAACATAAATTGAAGGCACCTTTCACCGTCAAATTATGCAGAGTATCCCATGGATTGAGGTCATAGACAACAGCCTTGACTTCCTTTTCACAGCAATAACCAATCAATTTCACCAAGTTTGGATGACCATTTATACTTGGATGTGTTAAAAATTGAACTTCTTCCTGCAGTACAAACCAGCCCAATAATAGCCTAAACCTTCCAAAACTAAAAAAGATTTGCAAGAGAGAGAGAGTTTTAAGTTTTGATCCAATCGATATTATACTTTAAACTAATCTAAACTATGGGAAGAGATTCAAACTCGGGTGCAGAGTGGGGAGCAGATCCACTTTAGCCAACTTGGCCAAGTCTATGTCTACAAGATAGTTTTAAGTTTTAAAACTTACCTTAACCATCAGAAACTCATCATGTATGGATGTTATGCACCTTGACTTCTCATCCCATATTTTGACTGTAACGGCTCGAGCTTGATCTGTTCCAATAAACCCTAGCTTAATCTGTCCTCTATATAATTTGCCAAACTGAGTAGCTCCAATCAGGTTGTTCTGGTGAAAACCATTGGTGCATGCTTTCAAGTCCTCTGCTGTAAACTCTTTAAGCTTTGCTGCACAATCCATCATGTTGCTAAGTAGCTCCTCAGCTCAGCCATAAACCAAATTTTAAATGATAAATTCAGCACCAAAATATATGGCAAGGAAGCTGGTGGGCTAATTATAATAGAACTAGCTCCTTATCTTCTCCTCTGTACATCCAACTTCAAATTTGAAGATCAAGTTCACAACATATCATCCCAAATTAGTATTAGACTTATTCAACAAGATGTCACTTGTGATTTATGTATGAATTTTCTATTTTGTTTGTCCTTAAACGGTGTCGCTTTCATTGTGATGTATCCAATGGTTGACTAATACTGATTCTACGATCCAGTTCTTGAATCTACTTGCAGGATTTTTAGGTTCATTATAATATTCAAGAATTGCAACTCATACTTTGTAAACAATAAATAAATAAAAATTCTTTTGGTTTGACACCACTTACAAGTTGGAAAATGGAAACAGAGCTATAAAATAATCATGATCATAAGACAGAGAATGTATAGACATCGAACTTCGAATGGTACCTGATTCCATCACATCACACTAAAGCTAGATAAGGTTTATGCTCTGTTGCTCTATGTCACAGAGCAAGCCTAATGGTGGAGGCTACAACAACAACCATGTCCTATACAATTATGTATAGCTAAGGCTACAACAACCATATCCCAATTGATTTAATGTAAATCCTAACTCATAACAAATTTACCTAATTCGGCTCATATAAAATCTAAAGCCTTTAGTAAGGGGCTTGTAACTCAAGTGGTTAAAAGTATTTACTGCTGCACTCGAGGTTCTAAGTTCAATTCATTTTCCCCCAATATCGCTGTATAAACAAAACAAAAAATAAAAATATAAAGCCGTTAATCATATAATGTATATTCTGTATAGCTAAAAGTACAATAACAATAAAAAGGAGTAACTGGTCAATTATAAGCCCAAATAATATTCCATAAAATTTAATGTTGCAGTAGAAAAATCCCAAAATATGGAACATAAGCATAACAGCATTGCCCTGAAGTTGAATAGCTTGAGAAGCTCATTTTAGAATGAGTGATGTTAGCTTGTGACAGATACATGATTTAACAAATTCTCACCAACCAAAGCCCATGGAATATCTCACCCTCACTTGTTTCTTAACAACATCTTCTTCTTTAACTTATTAATCCCATCTTCATTTTCCTTTAAAACCTGATACTAATCCCATGGAAATTCTCACCCTCACTTTGTCTTCCTTTAAAACACAGGTCAACTCTCCATTAGATATCCACCATGGGAACTTTTGTGCACAACTCGGCCCAAGATGAGGAACATATTTTCCAAAGCCGAGCACCGGCTGTCCAAGTACCTGATAATGTCACATTGCCAGAATTTGTGCTTCAGAATGCAGAGTTATATGCTGATAATGTTGCATTCGTGGAGGTGGTGACCGGAAAGAAAATTACTTATGGGGAGGTGGTGAGAGACACTAGGAGATTTTCCAAGGCCTTAAGGTCTCTTGGCCTTAGAAAGGGGCATGTGGTGGTGGTTGTTCTCCCAAATGTTGCAGAGTATGCCATAGTTGCTTTGGGAATAATGGCTGCTGGTGGGGTGTTTTCGGGAGCAAATCCATCAGGGCATGCATCTGAAATTAAGAAGCAGGTGGAGGTAGCTGATGCCAAGATCATTGTAACAAATGGTGCAAGCTATGAAAAGGTAATGTTATCGGATCATGGCCCCAGTAATTCTGTTAATAATAATGCAGGCAGCTG
This sequence comes from Prunus salicina, assembly GCA_020226455.1. NCBI lineage: Eukaryota > Viridiplantae > Streptophyta > Magnoliopsida > Rosales > Rosaceae > Prunus > Prunus salicina. The sequence goes on from CM035341.1 coordinate 30,406,212, forward strand.
TGAGTATATGAAATGATAATTTATAGTGCAATTTTAATTCTAAGCCTTTGTGTTGAGAATTTGAGATGTGCAGGTAAAAGGCTTTGGGGTACCAGTAATTGTGCTTGGTGAAGAAGTTATTGAAGGTGCTATGAATTGGAACAACCTGCTTGAAGCAGCAGACCGTGCCGGGAACAAAATCAATAAGGAGGAATTGAAGCAGTCTGATCTATGTGCCCTTCCATTCTCATCAGGCACAACAGGACTGTCCAAGGGTGTAATGCTGACTCATCGAAACCTAGTAGCCAACCTCAGCTCCACACTCTTTGGAGTAACGCCGGAAATGATTGGCAAAGTCACTGTCCTAGGCCTAATTCCATTCTTTCACATCTATGGGATCACTGGAATATGTTGCGCGACGCTTCGAAACAAGGGGAAAGTGGTGGTGATGGGAAGATTCGAACTTCGGACTTTTCTTAATGCATTAGTCTCACAAGAGGTCACATATGCGCCCATTGTGCCACCAATCATTTTGAACTTGGTTAAGAATCCAATAGTTGATGAATTTGATCTGAGCAAGCTAAAACTCCAGGCCATTATGACTGCAGCAGCTCCACTTGCACCAGATGTCCTCAAAAATTTCGAAAACAAGTTCCCTGGTGTCCAAGTCCAAGAGGTGACACAAAAACAATGCCCTTCAATTTGTAAGTGCTGATTTTAACAGACAATTGTGTGTTTTTTGGCTGATTCAATTGTGCTTATTTTTAATTGTAGGCATATGGATTGACTGAACATAGCTGCATCACACTCACTCATGCCGCACCGGGTGTTATGGCAAAGAAAAACTCAGTTGGGTTCATTCTTCCAAATTTGCAAGTCAAATTCATTGACCCTGACACCGGCCGATCCCTCCCCAGAAACACCCCTGGTGAACTTTGTGTCTTGAGTCAATGTGTAATGAAAGGTAAAGGAGAGAGATTGATTGCATCACATGTTAATCACATGTTGATGTGATTCACCTTTGTCATACAGAAGTCAAATATGTCTGTCCTTTGTTAAGCAACATAATTTGTATTGATATAGTCGATAATGTGTAGTGTACTAAGAACTTGCATATCTCATGTCATAATAACTTACTTTTCAGGTTACTACAATAATGAAGAGGAGACTGCCCGGATCATCGACAAGAATGGATGGCTTCACACTGGTGACATTGGCTACATAGATGATGATGAAAATGTCTTTATTGTGGATCGCATCAAGGAATTAATCAAGTACAAAGGTTTCCAAGTAAGATGGACCACTAATTATAACCCTAGATTAATGAAAGTTCACTAACTCAATGTCATGGATTTAAAAGTTGCGCTACTGATTAACTAGACTAATTCACATTTTCCCAAGATAGTTTCTAAATTAATTATATTATGCAAAATCTGAAGGTGGCTCCTGCTGAACTTGAGGCCATCCTTCTGAGCCATCCCTCAGTTGAAGACGTTGCAGTAGTCCCGTAAGTATCGAAATTCGATTGATCATACATTGTTGTTCAGAAAGAAAATTACTGCAGTTTCTGTTTAGATTAAGGTGTTTTGGGGTTAATTTTCAGATTGCTAGATGAGGAGGCAGGGGAGATTCCAGCAGCAAGTGTTGTTTTAGCAGTTGGTGCAAAAGAGAGTGAAGAAGACATTATCAAGTTTGTGGCCTCAAATGTTGCTCAATACAAGAAAGTGAGAGTGGTGCACTTTGTGGACAGCATCCCAAAATCACCCTCAGGCAAAATTATGAGAAGGTTGGTCAAAGAGGCCATGATAGAGAAGATCAAGGCATGCAAGCTCCACACCTAAACCTAATTAAATCCAGTCTAAAATTAATAACATGGTTTTAAGCATATATCATTGAATTTGAACAACAATATATGTATCCCATCCAACTATCCAATCTAATCTAACCAGCATCACCAATTCACTTGAGTCTTCATCTGTGATTATCAAATTAAGCTCTACCATAATTAATAATTAATGAAAGCATCATCATACCAGCAAACTATGCATAAAAAAACCCAAAAAAAGGTTGGGAGACGGGTAGGTGGGCTGGTTGGTTGATGGGATCTTCAATTTTTCAACATGAAGAAATTGACTGATAGCAAGTGTGTAACAATGATTATTGACTGCTAATCTCGAATGGAATTAAGTTCTCAGTAATTCTTGGAGAATTGACTTTGCACCAGCGACCATGCTATCAGCCTGGTACCTTGTCCCATGCTAGGGATATAAATATCATGGGACCTCATGATCAAGTCCAACTCCAATCTATATGTAGCATCCTAAAGCGAATAAGGTCACTTGGTGCGCACTTGCCCACGTACCTTGATGCAGAATCACACATATTCATATACCAAAATCAAATCAAATCAAATTATTTCCTCCCTAGAAATAGCCTCCACCATCAAAGGAGTTGCAGTGTGAAAAATTCACATACGTTATAATAGGTGTATATTTATTGATACCTTATTTTAAACTAAAGTATAAACTCACTTCATCATCTCAAGTAATTTTTCGAGTAATAATATAACACAAAGTACTGAGTTAGTAACACTATGTGACGAAATTTCTTCTCTACATACGGAGTTAATTATCCCAAGGCATACGCGGCGTCAGTTAACTTTCACCGGATTCTGAAAACAATGAACACCAATGGTAGCAATGAACAACAGTGAACGTGCCCACTTGGACCCTTCTCAGCATGAGACCTTGAAATTCGATTTAATTAATTGATCTGATTAGTTAAGTAATTGTTTCCATTTGCCAACCTCAATCCACACGAACTAATAGTTTAATAGACACAAGTTGGTTTTTCCAAAATTAGTTAATTATATCCGATGCTAAATTCAATATATTTGTGTAAACAAAAACAAAACCCAACTCGGCTCTCTTTGTCCAACGAATAACTTATTTTTATTCTTTCAATCACATCCCATGTTGATTTTATGTATCAGAATTTATAATTAGTCCTAACATGGGGACACTCCGCCCATTTCTTTTATGTTTAGCATCATCGTCTTAAGTAGTCCAACTTGTTGATACAAGACACATTCCTAAGTTTACTTTCCTTAAACAAACAAAAATTCCCAATTAAAAAAACCCACAACATGACATTGTTAACAAGCAAATATGTTTGGTAAGGTAAATTTTTTGTTTTCTCTACCATTTAAATAATAACCATAATTAAATGGAATGAAACTTGTATTGGGCAATTAGGTTGACCAAGATAGATTACAGTCAACTTTATGAAAAAGGAAAATTTTCTCTAAGACAATCATACCACATAATCATCATATTTACTTAGTATAAAGAGATGTCAACTAATATTATGATCAATAGTAACTCACTCGTATAATAATTTACTTGATGATTATGATAATGTGATACAACGTTTCGAACTCTCTCTCTATTTTTTGATCAGTTTTTTTCTTTTAATACAAACGATAATTTAAATACAAATAATATCAATGATATCATTGATATGATGAGAATTCGAACATAACACTAATTATATGTAAATTAATGTCATTTAGCAATTGGGCCCTGTTGGCTCTTTTGTCGGTTTTGGTGGCTGCTTTGCGTTTACTGAGAAGTAAATGGGGCTATAAAACAAAGCTGCCAAAGACCCAAAAGCAAAGCAAAAGTTGAATTTTACAGAAACAAACACAATATGAGTGTGAGAGCAAATGGCGGTACGTCTCTGTGGTCTTTTTCTACGATGAAAGATTGAAACTTGGAAAAGGAAAACGAAAGGGAATGCCAGGAAACGCTTTTCCCTTCTTTTTTTAATATCCCAAAAGCTTCTCTGCAACCTTCCACAATCCACCAAGTAAGTGTTACTAATATTGAGCTCAGCTCAGCTCGCAATCATTTTTCCCTTTTGACTTTCTCTTTTTTCATCTGTATCTCTCTGTTGCTTGATATTCCATTACAAAAGTTGAATTTTTTCTTCACCCTTTAAGCTGAATGAAATCGAAGAATATTACTTATCTGCATAACGGGATTTGGAATTTTCGGAAAACGACGAGTAGCTGTGGTTCTGGTTCTGCTAATTTCAGATTTATATGTTTTTTGGGGAAACAAGAGAGTAATTATAACGAATCACTATCGAAGCTGCCGAAGTTTCTTAATTTGGGGAGGCAATTTTTAAATTTTTTGTAACGCCTCTCTCTTTATTTCCATATTTAGAGGTTCGACTTTATTGGGGGAAAAAGAAAAAAAAAATTTGTTTTATTTTCTTTCATCTTGTACATGAAAATTATTGATCTTTTCTGGACAGGCCTAAATGCAATTTCTTTGAGGGGTCTGGTTCCAGATATGAAAAACCCCAAAATTGTTATTCGAGTTTATGGGTCAATCAATATGGTTTCTTGGTGACTAAAGAAGGAAGAGGCTTGGAGGGGTTTGTTGGAGAAATGGATGAATTTCAGAGCAATTGAGGTTAAAGTGTTAACGTTAGTCTGCTAGGCTGTAGTGTAGTGAGTGGGGCTTATTCAATGACCGACTTTCAGAGATTGCGATGTTATTGAATGTGAATTATTGGAGCTAAAAGGTTTGTAAAGTACAAGCAAGGTATATGAGAAAAGGTGGCGGTAATAAGTAAAAGAAAAAAACATTATTAGAAATAATTGAAGAGAGAGGGGGAGAGAGACAGAGGTAATATATACATACATGTATAAAGGTGGTAAATTTCAGCTCAAAATTTGCGGAAAAATGGGGAACCCTTGCCCATCCTTACTATGGTTCTGGTTAGTTGTAGTTTCTGAATAGGTGGGGCTTGCTAAAAGTACTAGATTGAGAAGTAATGACTTGGAAATTTGGAATACAGTAGGTAAGGTTTGGATTTATGTAATCAGTTTCTTTGATTTGGTCGAATGAAGTAGATGTGGATTTAGCTGCAGAAGATTTATGGTTGGAAAGTGGTTTCTCTGCCGTGAGATGCATCAGGCAGTGTTATATTTAATTCCTTGGTGTGCATAGTTGGGCAGATCTGAGCAGCCTTGTTTCTTCAACTCATACATACTCAAAGAATTCAGCACTGTTTCTTGCAAGGGTATTTAGGATTCGTTTTCTTTTACAGCTTCATGCTCCACCACTGCAATATTCATGTTCTTGTTCTTTGACAAAGTTTAAGGAACTTTGTATTCTTATTGACAAAGTATAATGCAAGGTTATTAGTTAATTAATATTGTAGTGTATTTCCTCCCATTTTCTTGCTCCATATATGCCTGTGTATATACATTCTTATGTTGTGGTTATATGTTTGCAGCATCTGGTGACCAGTTACTTAATTTGCATTATCCGAAGACGGTTTTGAAGTAGTTTTATGAATTCTGTGTTGCTGATGGAGTGGAATGAAAAACCTCCTTCACTATGGGATTTGGAGAACCTTTTCATGTTTGGTGCAAAAGTAACTGACAATTCCAAGAAGTTACAACCAGCAGACTGGGGTATTGAAGGGGAACGAGGAATGAACTCTGAATCTTTCTATTCAACTGGGGTTGATGGGGGCAGTGGTGTTTCTGGCTCTGATTTAGGAGATGGCTCATCAAAAAGTTCAAAATCAGCTTCCATCAGTTCTTCAGTTGGGGAAAGTAAGAAACCCAATTTCAACCTTGATGCTTTTGAAGGTTTCCCGAATGATTTCATTCATAAAAATGAATCAGCTAAAGCTGAGGCCCTTGGATCTTCTCCAACTCATGAGGTTTCAGCTGGGTCGGGTGAGCCACTGCTCAGTCTAAAGCTTGGTAAGCGGATGTACTTTGAAGATGTTTGTGCAGGAAATAATCCTAAATCCTCTTCCCTTTCTGTTATTTCCTCGTCAATGCCAAAGACAAAGAGGAGTAAGTCCACTGGTCAGAGTGCATTTGCACCACACTGCCAAGTTGAAGGCTGCAATATTGATCTGTCATCAGCCAAAGATTACCACCGTAAACATAGGATTTGTGCTAATCATTCCAAATCTCCAAAGGTCGTTGTAGAAGGGGTGGAACGTCGGTTTTGCCAGCAATGTAGCAGGTAAACCTTGTTAGAGACTTCTTTTACGATAATGAAACCCAGCAATTACTTGTTTTCTGATATTTTCTTGTTTCTTCCTCCTACTCTAGCCTAAAGATCGTCTAGATTATCTTGCTTATCTATGCGTCTTAATTGCAACAATGTTTTGTTCTTTAATGTTCAATTAGAATGAGCTTCAGTTCCTTCTTGGCTTCAAACATAGGTCTTAATATGCATGAATCCTTTGTATGTTAAAGGTTCCATGGCCTTTCTGAATTTGATGAAAAGAAGCGAAGCTGTCGCAGGCGACTTTCTGATCACAATGCAAGGCGCCGCAAGCCACAGACAGAAGCACTGAGAAATCCAACAAGGCTGTCCTCATCACTGTTCAGTACAGGTTTTAAACTCATACTGAAATTCTTGTTCTTCATGCTTCGTACCGACATAAATCAAATCATGATATAGGATGGAGCTAACTGCTTTTGATTTAAACAGTACGTTTTGATAATTGTTTTAGAGTATTCAAGAATGCAAATAAGCATACCAGGGTTAATTCTCCCAGCTAATAATTAATTTGGGTTTAGTTCAAGTTAGGAATGAAAATGAGGCTTACCTAATTCATCTCTTTGACCAAATCAAAATATGAATAGGTGAAACCTTTGCGGAAATAATGCCAAAGGTTTATTCTTTTTCCTGTGAAAATGAATGAAACTGACAGGCCTCATATGGAGATTCAACTTCTTGACCAGTCACATGTTGTGTTTCTATTGTATATTCTTTAATTTGTAATTGAGTTATTTAGTACAGATCCATATGAAGCATCATTCAAGAGACCAAGTACTATTAGGGTCATTAATCATATTGTTGTTATACCATAGTTATCTGTTAAATTTGTGCTGATTTTGCTTACTATGCAGATGAGAGGCAACAGATGGGCCTTGTTTTGGACCAAGCCCCAAGTGTTTACACAAGGCATCCCTCAAATTTAACATGGGATGGCGCATGCAGCTTCAAGTTTGGACAAACGAAAGAATATTTTCCTAAGCCTGCAAAAGGAGGAGGCACTGGCGGGCAGCTGAATTTGGCCAACAATGGAATTCCAAGTTCAATAAAAATGCTGTATCATGATTCCAGTAGGCTGTCACCTTCAAAGGGCACTGCCGCTGAGGTTCTCAACCGAGGTCTGTTATACTTCAGAGTGTCTTATTAATCATGATAAATCAAATTTTTATCATTTGCTATTTGTTAGTTCAACTGCCTGACATGAACCAGTCATTTTTACCCTCAATCCTGTCTTAACATTTGTTTGTTTTTCAACATAAGAAATGTCTGGATTCTCCACGGTCACCAAAAAGCCAAATGGAAACATTGCTTGAACATTGCAAACCAGTGCTCCTGTTTGCTAATCCCAATTTAAGTGGATCACAGATAATTGTAGATTCATTGTTCATAGATCGTTCGTATCTATTAACAGGTCATGTAACTTGTATTTGGTGATGTTTGCAGGTGCTGAAGAATCTATGATCTCTTTCAACCTAGGTGCGACACCGGATTTTCATCGTGCTCTCTCTCTTCTGTCAACAAGTTCTTGGGTTTCAGGCGAGGCGAAACCTGTTGCACTTGATAATAATACCAACCAAAATTATCAGAACAACATCCCTCAACCTGGGATGCAAGAAATGACCCAAGGGTTGCCTGTCTCATCAGAGTACTGGCAAACTCAACATCTATCCCTTAATACCCAAGAAGCACATGTCTCCCACTCACAGAGTAATGGCAGCAACCACTTCCATCAGGATCTTCATCAGTTCAAAGGGCCTTATGAGTTTGGTTATCAAACCAACCAATTTAATTAAATTCGACCCAAAAGACTTCTTTTTTCCACATGAATGTCACCCTTATCAAGGTTAGTTCCTTCACCAGAGTTTGTTTCTGCATTGCCCATCTGATCTCCGGTTGTACCTATTATGTTAATAACTAAGATTTGCACGCGTCCACATTCAAACTGAAATATCTAGATTATAGTTTCCATGGCCATTGGGTTTTTTTGACACCTATACGTTGATGATTTTGCAAGTTATGACCCGTAGCTATAGCCTATATACATTTTGTCTAAGAAAAAGAAACAAGTGCACTGATAGTGGAGCCACTGATAACAATGTTGTTATTGTGTGGTCATTGTCTCCCAGGAACTCAGCACTGCTTTGGTTTTACAACCGACAAGGTTTCAGATCCTGCGTTGTGTGGTTGCGAATTCAAGAGCTGTGTAATTTAGATGTACCATGTTATGTCATAAATAATTTGGAACTCAGCACTGCTTTGCTTTACATTATGTGGAATTTTTTCTTATCCTCCGCCTGACCCAGAATGTTATATGGAGGAACATTGGACCTTCCTCATTTTGATTTGTTCTGACTACTGCTACATCAAATTGATGGGCGATGGATGACCCATATGGCCCTCCCTGAGCTCAGATTGCTTGCGAGTTTAACATCAAAGGGAAAGAATCCGTGTTGACATTTATTTTTCCGATCAGAGAGGGGACTCTGCATGTACATAAATCTCTCGCCTAGAAGACCATTTGAATGTGCATGTATTATTTATTCTTCTGATAAACAGCGGTTTTGACAAATACTTTATAAAATGGGTATCCAACATAGAAAACCAGGAAGCTAAGCTAATGCAATACTAAAACAAAACTGATTTCTGGCCACAAGGTTCTTATTAGCAGTGCACAGCCGTGCTGTTCTCTATGTGGCGCCGACTCATGCTAAGGCAGCCACCAGCGTCTGCCCACACCTTCTGTCAAGTCTGCAACTTCGTCTTCCAAGAACTAACTCCAACTCCTTGTGTGGAAAATAGTAAATGTAAATTGTAAAAATGAGCTCACCGCCATGAGAAAAAGCTACCTGTCACCGGAATATATCCCAGTATGTCTCTATATCTCCATTACATGTAATTTCTCCTCCTGCCCATTATGCCATTAAACCCCAAAACGAAAGAGAAAAACAAAATTGCGCCCAGTGCTATCCTATATTGTTAAAAGGAAAAAATACCTCAAATTCTTTTGTAAAAGTAACTATAAAAAATTGCGAAGAAATCGGCTTGGTTCATTTTAAGTTCAAAAAGATATAATAACAATGTCATTAGAGTATGTTAAGTTGGGGAAGAACTATATCTGAAATCCGAATGTGAGGAATAACTAGGTGTCATTAACTGTATACTTTGGGTGAATAGAATCACCTAATCCCTAATATTGCGTGGCCAGAAACTTCAAGAATATGTAGCAAGAACCAATGCCTCCATAGCACAAAGATGCAACATATTTAAATAAACCGAAACCAGGAAATTTATCTCTTCTGTTTTTTTTAAATGATCTCGTATGCTCAAATTAATCAAATTTCACTCAGAATCTTCAGACTTGCACCAAAAGGAAGACCCATACGCAATAAGGACCCAATTTCCTTGTTGTATATGAGAAATCTATATTTTGTCGAGGCAACAAACACAGGGAAAGATGTATAATAGGGCACTCAACAGCCTGACAAGTACGGCATGAAATCTAACGCTACCTCTCCAGAAAGACAAGCAAAATGCCTCCTGTTGACTTCTTTCGGGTCACGTTAATTTTAAGGCCACAAGACTAATGACGACTAATGATGTGAAACTACCAGGACAAGAGGAATGGGCAACTCAAAAAAGAACTACATGCTCACCCCTTACAATCAACAAACCTTCTATCCCCAGTTCTAACACCATGAAACCTAATCAACCAAACCTGGGGGCTTCATATGCTTCAATGACAGAGACTATTTGACATCATATGAAAACCAGGAAAAAAAAAGAAAAAAAAGCAGACTACAGTAACCTTTTTAGCCAACTGGTAACATATCTTACGCGGTAACATACCCACCATGATAGATGAGTTGATTCCAAAAGTAAAGGGTCTAACTCATAGAAACCAGAACCAACCTGTAAAATCTTTGCCAGAAGGTACTGGCTGACACAAAATGCATTGTATGATCCACAAAGACCACAAATACCATACCAGTTAATACAACTTGACACAGATCATGAAAAGGTAGAGTAACTCGATAACCGCTGCAACATGACGACGACAAGACTGACTTTCAGACACCCATATTGAGCAATGCTGGATGACAACTCTGGACCTTCTCAACCCTCAAATATGTCCTAGTACTCACTGGAACAGTAGACAATTATAAATTAACCGGTGCACTGGATAAATACATAAAGAAAATTAAAGAGCTAGAATCAAAATCCATCTACAGTGAAAACACAAATCAAGCATAGAAGGAAACCTTTGAAATTGATCCACTAACACATATATTTCATAAAATATTATGCATATCAAGTTTGTAACGTGTACACAAATCACCAAAAACAATGATGATTCCAAACAACCAATAGAGATCCAGAGCAAATGTCTAATACAACAAACCTGATCATTTTCATCCGGGGCAGGTGAAGGGGACTTCTTTGACTCGGCTGGTTTGTCTGCTCCACAGTTCTGTCTGTTACACTTTGTTCTGAATGGATAGTTTATGTTATTACATTTCTCACACTTCCAGCTACCTTCTGGCATTTTTTGCTCTGGAAACCAAAATTGTTATTGAAGTTAAACACAGAGGACAAAAAAGTTCAAAGATTGAAGAACAAACGAGGAAAAAGCCATCAATTAGGTGAAAATGAGGCATGGGATCAACTTACTAGAATTTTTGTCATTCTTTGCAGCCTGCTTTACAAGAGAATACATTGCATGTCAGAAAAATCATAAAATATAGAAAATTTCATCCACAAGAAAGACATATAAATAAAACATACAGAAAAGAAAGGAAGACTCGCAAGAAAGACATATAAATAAAACATACAGAAAGAAAGGAAGACTTACACATATGCATATGTATAGAGAGAGAGAGAGAGAGAGAGAGAGAGAGAGAGAGAGAGAGAGAGAGAGAGAGAGAGAGAGAGAGAGAGAGAGAGAGAGAGAGAGAGAGAGTGAGACCTGAGATCCAGGCTTTGGGGTATTGCACTTCCTCATGTTGCAAACAGTTCTAAATGAGAAGTTGATGTTTCCACATTTTGGGCATGTCCAATCATTATCACGTGTAGCATCTAAATGTGCAACAAAATTGAACAATCAATGATCATTTAACTTAAGTTTTCCATGATGTCCAAAATGATTTGATGTTCACAGGAAGACTAAATTACTAACCTGCGCCCTTCTTTTGAGATTTATCATCTGGATAGAATCCTGGCCTTGGCCCCTGCACAAGAAAATTATACATAAATTGTACAACATCCAAGAGCACGAATTCTGTAGCAAGTTCACACAAAAATTATGGATCATGTGGACTCTGGATGGATGATATAGGAAAATTTTCAGATCCCAGAGAATACCAAATATAGTAAAAGGATGGATCACATTATAAAATAGCAATGGAAACTATACGTCAACAAATTGTTCCAGGGCTTGACGATGCCTAAATATGGAGCATGAAAATCCAAAAGCAAATGCATACGAGCTAGTACCCAATTCTAACAATACAGTAGACTTTTGTACATACCATAGGACCAGGGCCCATGGGCAGACCTAGGCCATACCGTTCCATCATAGGGGGCATACCATACATTCCACCTGCAAGATTAGAGAATAACGAATGAAGAACCATAAGACACTAAAAACCTAAATGGAACCAACACAAGCAAGGTTACAGCAACATGGGAATATCACAGCACTGTAAGTGGGAAAAAATTAATAAGAAAAGATTCAATGTACTAATATATCCATAACCCCAGCAAGGAAAAAAAATCAGAACATCACAAAGGGATAAATGAACAAAGCATACCATTTCCAATCATGGATCCGCTAGAATAAGGTGTTGGTCCAGACAAATGCAGAGGTCTGTAGGGGCTGCCTGTAGACAGGCGGCTGCCGTAGTTGTAATGATATGCTGATCCCCCAGAAAATGGAACATCATAGGGTGGAATAGATGATCCATTGAAGAGAGAGGAACCATATGGTGGGACACCAAGATACATTGAAGAGGGTGCAGCAGAACCCACATAGGGAGCAGCAGATGAGTAACCTTGTGGGGCTTGGAAAGGCTTAGCAGCAGATTTCTGAAAAAGTAAAAAACTTGATCAAAACTTGATCTTGATATCTATATATAATAGAATTCCTCTAAACATAATATACAAATCTTGAAACCATCACATTCATAACCCTCGAAATAAAAACGGGATACTAACATGTCAACCAAAATTAACAAAAAAATGTATTGTAACCATCACACTCAGCAAAGTAACATCAGTGTTTAGGACAGTTGTGGTCGAACTCTTACTGAGTTATGATCCGCTGGCCTTGGCTGAGTGCAATTACGCATATTGCAAGTAGTTCTAAAGGAAAAATTAACATTTCCACAGCTAGGGCAGGTCCAATCATCTTCCCTTCTACTACCTACAAACGCCACATATAAGAATAATGAACTCCAAAATCATAACATCGAAAATTATACACATGGACTAAATCCCTAAAATACACATTCAAAGCATAAGGAAGCAATACACGCATATATACATTCCAGATCTTCTACTTACATAAACTTTGAGGCTCAAAGGCAAAAATTATAATACCAACACCAAAGCCGAATCAAAGGGACCTCAATGCACGAAAAATTAAAATTAAAATTTTAAAAATGCATACCATCGGTTCTAGCACGCTTGGCTGCTGAAGAATTTCTGTTGTCAACCTGAACACCAAGAAATACGAAGCTTAAAGAAACCAACTTCGTCCGGCGCTCTGAAAACCCTAACTATGGCTTCGTCGCAGTGATTTGGGGAAATCCCCAATGTAAAAAAGAGAGGGGTTGAGAGGAGAGGAGAAGCTCGATAAATTGAACGAAATGGAAGATGATTACCTGAGACATATCGGCGGCGAGATATTTGAATCGGATTCGAGTGCCAGGAGAATGCAGTTTACCCTACAACAGAAACGACGGTGGCGTTGGGGACTCTCGACAAAGATATTGTGAGGGTTTCTCTACGCGCACCGTTTCGCGTTATTACGTGTTGGATTGTGGGTCCCGCTATGATGGACGGTCCAGATGAAACTGACTAGGATGACCATTGAAAAAGAGCAACGCGTCCACTTAAACATGTAGCATCTTTTTCTCTCTTTTTTTTTTGTCATAAACATGTAGGCGTAGCATCTTTTGGAGCCATTTTTCATTCCTCCAAATCACAATACATATGAAAAGAAAAGAAAAAATCATTAAAAAAATTAAAAGATATATATCTCTAATCACATGTAAATATAAATAGCTACGTTCTATTAGAAGCATTATATATATGCGCCAACCGAACTTTTGTACAAAAAGGCAAACTTACCACTTTAGAGTATTTTGAAAGGAAATATTCAATTGTCACGTGGACATGAAATGATTAAAAAATATATATAAAGTTAATTTAATAAAGTAGTCAAATTCATGTAAGATTTGAAGGTTGGAAAATATATGTAAAAAATAACATATCAACAAACATGATGTTAAATATTCTTTTAATATTTTTTTAGTCATGGACGAATCCCACTATCATTTACTATATTTAAAAAAATTATGCATTTTATGGGCTCCATTTGCTTTTAAAAATATAATAAAATAATAGAATATTTGGCATTTCGGGTTGAGTTAAATTTTTTACTAAAACTGGGTTTAGTTCATGGGAAAAAAGGCTTGGAGATGAGAAATCAATTGTTTTCTCATGTCTTGTAAGTCGAGGCACATGAAATGATTGTCTAAACCCTATAATAGGGGAAAATAAGGGGTGATGGGGAGAATGTAACCCTCCTCCCCCTTTGGGTTTCATTTTCCCTTCACATGGGAAACTTGGGGAAGATGGGCCAACATTAAATGCATATTTTTCATGACCATTTGGTGCCATTAACAATTTAAAATTCCAATATAGCATTAAATGTATATTTTTTTTTTTCATATGAGTATAATTGAAAAATTAAACAAACTTTGTTTTACATTCTTATACAAACCAAACATGGAAAATGAAATAAAGCAGTATTTTCTGGTTACTTTCCCAGTATTAACAAGCATAGGAAATGAATTTTCCATTTTCCATCTCTTAAGCACTTCCACTCGTGCAAGCCAGCACAGCAAAAGGCCCCCCAGCCCCAAACAACCAACTCCAGCGGCGAAGGCCAGCTCGGGCAAGGAGTGGGCTCCATCTAATGTCAGCATGACATCAGCGATCAATTTAAATACCCAAAAAAAAAAATTAAATACCAACAAAAAAATTTAAAAAAAATTTAGACATTTTTTTTTTTATAAAATAAATCCCTAACCATGTTCTTCACTTCCCACAACAAAACTCCATACAAATTCCTCAATTCATATCTCATGTGAATAGTATTTGAATTTACTTGTCATGGCAATAGGTGAAAAAGCAAAAAAAAAATGGTAGGGCATTCACTATTCATGTGAACAGTGTATGCCCTTACTTGCCCTTGCCATTTGCCATGACACCATAGGTTGAAGTGCTCTTACAGCATTTCCACCCATTTGTCATGGCAAAAAGCAAGGGTTGTTACTATTTACATGAATAGTGCTTGTCCTAGTAATTCTTTTGTTGGTTTTCCACCCATTGCCATAACAACCCAAGGGCAACCACTATTCACATGAGATATGAGAAGAGGAATTTATATGGAGTTTTGGTGTGGGAAGTTAAGAATATGGCTAGGTATTTATAAATAAATACAAATTTGAAATTTTTGGTATTTTTATCAGAATTTTTTTCGTTGCTGACATCTAGCCGTCATGCAATAGCTTGGGTTGTTCTTGGCTTCAGGTATGCCATGGCTTAGTGGAGTCCACGCCTTGCCTGGGCTGTTTTGTATCGCTGAAAACGGCTTCACGGGCCTAGGCCCCCTCTTGCCTAGATTGGGGGTGCAATGAAATGCTATTAAGAAAATTCATATGAAATTATTTCACATCAAAACTTTTAGGGAGTTTCATTAATACACCCAAAATAGGGACTGAAATTATAAAAAAAACCCAACATGAAAAACACTTTAGAAACACACCCAAAACCCATTTATTAAACACACTCAAAACCCATTTATAAACACACCCAAAAAATATACAATTGTTGATTTTTGGGTTGATTTTGGGTGTGTTTCTATGTTTTAAACAGTATTTCGGATTTTTTTATAAATTCATATCTAGGATTGGGTTTATTTATAAATTTGTAAAACTTTTATGCGAATCAAACGGGGCCTAAGTGTCAAATTGCCACATAAGTCATCAAATTCAAATTTAACACTTTGTATTTAATATTTCATTTGGAGATGCACTTTGTATTGGATATTTCATTTGAAGATGCCCTTAGCCAACTGACATAATCCACATGTTGTATAATTAAGGGTCGCATGATCGCAACCCTTGCCTCGAACGCCCCGCCCAACCTACCAATAAATGCTAGTGCTCAGTTGTGTGTACTGGCTGATATGGTAGCAGCCCTGTTGAGTGTTGACTTTGACTGCATGAGTGCGGATTAATGGCACTAGTGCAATAGTAACAAGAACCCGGTTGAGAAACTCGAGGAAACGATTCAATTTTTTGGATTTGCGAAAAACCCTTTCACCATTTACTGTTCTGACTTTTAATTCAATATCCATGAAATCTAACCCCCGGGCCCGGCTCGTGAGTAATAGTTTTGAATGAAGTTTTGAGTTGTAATTGGTTTTAATTATTGACTTTTCATGTCAAATTAGAAATGAGATATTCAATCAATATGGGTTCTTACAAAGTTTTTGTTGTACTTGTTCAAACTTTAGGAAGAATATATGAGCAGGGAATACTGAAATACTGAACATTCTCAAGAATTATATGCTAAAATTCGAACATGAAACGCTTGGCATGAAGCTGACCAAGATGAAACACAGAGACCAAGTCAAGGAAACAACACATTGCCTCAAAGGCAATCAAATGTTAAAAAGAGTCCTACGATTGCGCAAAAACAACCATGAATTAAAGGACTTGGAATACTCCACTACCCCTCAGCAGAGGACCTTCACACTCTCATATGCTTAAACAAAGAGATTAGAGATTGATCCAACAACAGGGAATGTAAAGAAAATGATGGCCACAGCCGTTGCCATCAGACCGGCATGGTGGGGTCCGGGCTTGGTAATTCCATTAGAGTCGCCGGCCTTCGCTGGTGCTGATTTTCCGGCGGGTGCAGAAGGAGTTGCCGTTGATGTATTATTGAAGATAGCAGCCTCTGGTGAGCCAGCAGGTATGCCTAGAAGCTCTGGTGATTTAAAAAAACAAAAGCACAATGCAAAGTCAATTAGCTGTGCTTAGCATGTGGAACTTCAAATAAAGATGCATCTATCAAAATATATAGCACACTGAATTGTAGGACATTAATGCACCTATACAAGGATAGTGACCACACATCAATAAAATGAGGTGATTCTATTGCAGGGTAAAAAGTTGACGTTATAACCAATACAAGGGAAACCTATTTCCTATCATATATCTCAATCATTCATCTACATATATACATATATGTTACTGCAATAACCCTCATCAAATCAACATACCACGTTTATGTACCACATTGTGCACCGCCTTTCTACTAGAAATAGGACTCATAATCCATTATATGAGTGGACTTCATCTCTATTAGAGAGGTAATAAAAAATGTGATATCCCTAACATTAGGAAAATGCTAGAGAGAACATGCGACTGTCGACGAATCTTTTAACTTTAGGTCGGCGTTTTCAAATCTCTCTTTAATAATGGTACATGCTAGCTAGGTGTCAATGTGATTCGTCTTTCTGGTTGGGAGTTGGGGGTTGGGGCAGTGGCTAGGTGGGGCAATTTAGGACACGTTGGGGTGTGATGTGAATTAATCTGAGCCGCAGGTGTCAATTGCCTGCCCATGCAGCTCGGCTGGACATAAATGATACATGTTTTAAGATTTTATACTTTCGTCGCAATTTTTTTCTTACCCAAAAAATATAAAGAAAAGGAAAAAGAAACTCAATACTTGACAATGACCTCAAAGGAAAAGTGAAGGCTATATTTTTAACCCGGGTGATCTACAAAAATATATTTTGTCCAAAATTTTGAAAGGACTGTTGAGCATATAATATACAAAATATTTTGTTACTATAATTATCATGTCACTTAGTTTTGTTACCTTGATGAGGTCTTTGTCTTTTTCCTTTTCTTTTTTTATTTTTTTTCTAAATTTTTCTTCTCTCTCTTCTCGTAAGACATTTATGTATATTTTCGCACTTTCCTACCTGCACTTAAAATGGTGGCCGAAACCCTTTCACACCAACTAATCTATCCACATCATCAGCATATTAAAACTCAACACAAATAATCTAAATAAACCCACGTAACATTAATTACTAAGTATAAATTAAGTTCCAATTAGTTAGGGTTGCATGCATCTTAAAACTATAATTGAGCACTTCTTCTGTCCTCAGTTATGGTCTCTAAACTAGAACTAGAACATTAATTATTTTAACCTTAAAACGAAAAACGACACCGTCTTCAGTCACAAATGAAGAGAGGGGAGAGAGAGAGAGAGAGGACGTGTACTCACTAGGACAGTCGCTGGCGCTGGCGTTTTTCAAGCTGCATGCAGTGGGGAGCTGAAGCAACTTGGCCACCTGGATCCCCATCTTCTTGATCTCGTCGCTGCCGTTGTTGGCCTGCTGCATGACGTAGCACAAGCACTCCGGCTCGCTGTCCCTTAGACCCTTCACCGACTCGCAGCAATCCTTCGTCGGCGCCTCCGCCTTCCCCGTCGCGTAGTTCAGGCACACCGCCACCTTCTGAAACTGGTTGCTGCACTTCTGCGCCACAGTCGGGGCCGCACTCACCTCACTCACCGAACCAACGATCAAAAGCAACGCCACCACCAACATCTTCCTCATCATCTTCTTCAACTAGCAAGCTTGATATGAAATTTAGAAGGTATGATATAAAGAAGGGAAAACGAAAATCTATGGAGGGTTTGGACAGACTTCGACTCTATTTAATTGAAGGAGGGGGGGAGATGGGTGTTGTGCGCTTTTAATTTGGGAGGTACACGTCAGCATCATGGAAGGAGGCTGTTTTTATGGGGATTTAAATGGAGGCCCGTCGGGGTGGTTGGGGTAGCAATTAAAGCCTCTGCAATGCATGCAGCTGATGTTGTTATTGGATTTGTAAAATGTATTTGTAGACAAGAGAGAAACAAAAGAGACACGGAAGAGATGAGCTTTGATTTTAATGAAGAAAGTTGTCGTGCCCATTGGCCACGTGGCGGCTCCGTGAGGTGCGATATTTAGGAAGATAGGATGGTTGGAGTTTTCTCCTCATCGGGAGTTGTTTTTCGCAATCAACGGCTCAGATTGTGACCTGGTCTTGTGAATGAGGCCATAAGGCAACAATTATTGATCGTAATTCATGGGCCCAGACCCCCATCAAAACTCAACCTAAATTTGGGCATTTTCACATTAGAAAGTCGAAACATATTTATTTGTTTGGGTAAATGACACAAATGGTCCAAAAATTTGTACGCGATTTACATTTTGGTCCCTCAAAAAAATTATTAGGCCAAATGATACATAAACTATATCGTAATCGACCATTTGATCCTGCCGTTACATTGCTGTTAAATATGAGGGTAAATTGGTCATTTCGTACGTTAAAAATAAAAATAAAAACTGAAAAATAAAATAAAAACTCTCTCTCTCAGGAAATTCAACAAACGCTAGCACAACTCGGGGTGTTAGTATATTTTATTTTTAATTGTCCCTCTGTCTCTGTCTTTTTCCTCTCACCTCTCTCTCCAAAATATTGAAGCTTGCAAAAACCCTGAGCAGCAGCAGCAGCAGCAGCAGAAGAGACAAAAACCCAAAAAGAAAAAAAAAGTTACTTGGTAGCTAGCACAAGTTAGGGTATTATAATATTAAAAGATAAATATTTTATATATATATATACACACTATATATATAGTGGTGAATAGTTTGAGTTGAAAGCTAGCCAAAGCAGATGCAACGGGCAGCTGGCGGAAGCAGCAGTGGCGGCGGAGAAGTGAGTCGGGGAGGCGGGCTCGGCCGGTTCTGCTCTGCGCCGGCGACATGGTTAGAGGCACTGCTTGAGGAGGAGGAAGAAGACCCATTGAAGCCCACCCAGTGCTTAACTGAGCTTCTTGCTGAAAACACAGGAGCCACATCAGTAGGGTTTGGTTCTACGACAGTGGATCCAGTGTCGTATGAAGCTGCCGCCGCTGCTGGATTTCTTAGCCGACAGAACAGCTCTCCGGCGGAGTTTCTGGGGAGTTCGAACGACGGGTCGGAAGGGTTTAGTTTGCACTAGAAAATAGAAAACAGATGAAACCCAGAAAGGTTTTGGGGAATTTAGAATTTGGGATTCCTTGGAGGGACTTGGACAAAATGAAAAATGGGATGAAACCCACAAAGATTTTGTGGAGTTTGGAATTTGTGGTTGCTTGGAGGAACACAGTAATTGGAATGGGGGAGAAGAAATCGAAGGGAGGGGTTTGGGTCTCATGATTTATTTTTTCTCTTTTTCTTCAATTATTTTCTAATTTCGTATTTATTTTAACCTTATTTTATTTGTTAATTATGAAAAGTCTTATTTGCCCCTAAAATTAGGTTACATTTAACAGAAAATGTAACGGTAGGACTAAATGGTCGATTACGATATAGTTTATGTATCATTTGGCCTAATAATTTTTTTGAGGGATCAAAATGTAAATCGCATACAATTTTGAGGACCATTTGTGTCATTTACCCTATTTGTTTTGTACCATAGAAAAGTCGTTTACCGTCTTTTAGGGGAAAAGTCATAACCCATGGTAAACTAAATACTTGATTTAATTTGTTGAGTGTTTGTCCCCAAATGGAAAGTAATAATAATAATAATAAAAAACTAGTTTCAATAATGAATGAGTCACCATATACTAATAACCTAACAATAACAAACACCGACACTTGTTTTTAAAAAGGTACAACGTTGGTGTTAGATTTTGGTAGGACACTAGGCAATTGATTTCACAATACGCAATTGGAGGGCTTATAAGTACTGTGGTCGTTTTATGGGCCGGCCCTGAAAATATTGGATTGGACTTTGACTTGGGAATAGAACTTGGGTCGAGTCTTTGTTTTTGGATCTGAAAACCAGCTTCCAACCAGCTTCCTTTTCTACTTTATTTGGTATATTCCATAATGGTATGAAATCCTTATCCTGTGCCACACTCATCTCTTTTCACCTGCAAATTGATATTTGGCCTCAAACAACACAATAAAATTTGAAATTGAAGCAAGGGGAAGGAAAATCCAAAACAAACTGAAAGAAGCAACATCAGGAATTGAATAGGCAATACCAAGCCACAGTGTCTAAAATTAAATAAATCCCTTCCACTATTTCTGAGTACGGGGATAAAGCAAGTCCACGTGCCCATTTCTGAGTTGCCATTTCAAAACTGATGATGGAAAAATATCAAAGCTTCGTCAACTTTTGCGCACCCAATGCCAGACCAGACAAGACATGATTTACGGCGAAAACGTGCATATCGTATTTACCCACTCCCTCGCTAATATTTAACTAATCTAGTGCAGAGCTGTTGTTACTTTCAAAATCTTTGTCTAAATTAACCTTTGCCTCCTCTCTAAGAGTCTCCCATTCCCTTTCTCCAACTTTATATATACCATAACCCAAAGCCCCTCCTCAGACGCCAAATCCTAAATTCCAGTTTATTTACATTATTTTCCTTTACTTTTAAAAAAATAAAATAATTACATTATAAAAGTTATTGATAATATATATTTTGAAACATGAAGGTTCGCAGTTCTTTGTCGGAGAGGCCCGGCTTCCTCGCCGTGGTTTTGCTTATGCTCATCGGCGTCGCCCTCGTCATCTCGAGTTTCAGCCGAGTGGGGACCTCCATGCTTTGCTCGCTGGCGGGCCCCACATTTCTCCGCGCCGTAGACGAGGACTACTCGCCTACGGGGATCCAGCTCCAAGCCATTCTCCACTACGCCACGTCGCGCCAGACCCCGCAGCAATCGCGCGGCGAGATCGGCGTCTCCTTCGAGGTCCTCAAGGCTCGCGCGCCGTGCAACTTCCTCGTGTTCGGTCTCGGCTTCGACTCGCAAATGTGGGCGTCGTTCAATCCACGCGGCACCACGCTGTTCCTCGAGGAGGACCCCAAGTGGGTCCAGACCGTCCTCAAGGACGCGCCGCATCTCCGGGCGCAGACGGTGCGCTACCGCACGCACCTCAAGGAAGCGGACGGTCTCCTATCCTCGTACAGATCCGAACCGTCGTGTTCTCCGTCCGAGGCGGTCCTGCGTGGCAACGCGCAGTGCAGGCTGGCGCTGAACAACCTGCCGGACGAGGTGTACGAAAGGGAGTGGGACCTGATCATGATCGACGCGCCGCGCGGGTATTTCCCGGAGGCGCCGGGGCGGATGGCTGCTATATTCTCGGCAGCTGTGATGGCGAGGCGGAGGCAGGGATCTGGTGTGACGCACGTGTTCCTGCACGATGTGAATCGGAGGGTGGAGAAGGTGTATGCGGAGGAGTTCCTGTGCAGGAAGTACTTGGTTAAGGCCGTGGGGAGGCTCTGGCACTTTGAGATTCCCTCCGCCGCTAACGCGACGGAAGTTGACGGCGCACGCTTTTGCTAGCACGCGGCGCGGGCAAAACTGTTTACAGTATTGGGTGCTCAATTTTTATTTATTTTTAATATAAAAATTATAAAGCGGTTTACAGTATGATAATGGACAGTTGGTTCATAACCGTACTACTCTGACCGATTATGTAAAACCGATGAAATGATTCGTAGAGGGCTGTAAGGGTAAGATTCGAAGAAAAGGAAGATAGTTTTAATTATGATACTGGAGAATCATGGAGATTAGTGAGTTGGACTTTTGTAGGGGTTGAATTGGAACACGTGTATTATGCTCTTGTTACACCAATCACGCAGTATTATTAATTTTTACGTTATAATAAAGTTGATATAACATTACAAAAGAGTTTTTATTTTTATTTTTTATTTTAAGAGATACAAAAGAGCTGATAAATATATGTGCCATGTACAAAATTTATGGACTGCAAACATGTTGATACGACGGCCTAACTGAAATGATGAAAAATCCTAATTTGGAATGCTTAAATGTCTTCAAGGTTAGGCTTTGTTAGGCCCAACAGTGCCCTGCCCCAAAGCGGAACTTGGTCAATTTGAGCCCAGCTATGTACTGGGTTGGTGTAATTTGACATTCGTTGTTACTTTTAATCATCTCATCAAAACTAATTATTCTCATTACCCCACTAGGAATACGAATACGAATTGTAGCCATATCATTTGAGGAGGGCTTCACTTTCCCCTTTACTTTCCCATGTGCCAGGCAACTATTTCTCATGCCTGGACTTACTAAACATGGAAAATCAATTAATTTCTCATCCCCAAACCTCATTTCTCATGAACCAAATGGGCCGTAGTGCTTTTTTAATTGATACAAAATTAAAAATCTTTACTACTTAGGGGGATAAAAAAAAAATTAGTTGCAGTATCCCAACCAATAATGCTATGTCACGTGGAAGTGTTATCACGTGTGTCATAGTATTATTGGTCGGGTAGAACAAAATAGTGTTTTTTTGGGTTTCATGGAAGTCTTTTTGAATATGAGAGCTAAAAAGTCGTGGGTGCACAGTGTTGTGGAACATCATAGAAGCCTAAACGAAGAAGAATTTGGTGTTTGTTTTCATATCAGATGACTCAAACTAAACACAAGATTGAATAATTGTGATTGATATTTTATTTCTTCAAGAAGAAGATATGTTTTTGACACAAATTTCACTATGTTATAAAATTGTGGCACTATGTTTTTGACACAAATTTCACATCTTTAGATTAAGCCACTATCAATGGATGAGATTAAATCTAAACTAATTCTTTCTTTTTTTAATTATTATAAACTAAATTAATTTTAATTAAATTCACCACTCTATTTTCTCTCTCTTCATTTATATTTTCACATTCTCCTATAAGAAAATCACAATTGTGAGATGAAAAATCATTTATTTCCCACTGTGCCTTTACGAGGTAGTTTTTTCCTTTTCACGTTCTCATTATCCTCCTCTTTCATCTACAACCCAAACTTGAAACTATCCACCAAAAAATACTCAAACTTGAAACAGAAGGAAAGTAGGACAAAGTTTTTATAAGGAAGAGTGTTCGTAAAATTTTATCAGACTTTACATGAATCTTCACATGCATCATGAATGCATGTATAAGATTTGTCTTCAAATGCTTCCAAATTAAAATGATGATTACGTTAAATCCCGATAAATGATTCAGAGAAGCCCATTTTCACAAAACTAAAATGCTATGTGAATCTTTTTAATATGTACATCTTAGATTATAGGTTTCCCATTAGCGATCACTGCAATTGGGGATGAGATTTTAGCGAATAGATACAGCATAAAGAGGAAATCATAGCAAAAACAAAACAAAGATGATAATTTTTATTTTTATGCCAGTCCAAACTGAGGACAATTGAACAAACTATTAGAGACCCAACCAAAGAAATCGAAGGAAAAAGCTGAAGAAAAAGGGAACCTCATAAACCCATTCTTGGCCACGAATACAAAGCATATGTCTTTAGACTTTATATTGCTTGTTCTCAAGCAATTGAGAACATAAACATGACAAAGCTTATAAACCTGCTGTCGGTGCTCCAAGACTTTCCATGTGTAGATAGATCTGAGTCTTCTTTTTTGTTCTTGTTTTTTTTTTTATTGAATTAAGTTGGATTGTTTCTTAGAAGAATGAGATTAATTACTGTTTATTGCGAATTTTATTGAGGAGAGAGAGTGATTTTTATTGGCACATTAAAGTTACCTAGAAAAGTGGGGAGTTTGACAACAACAAAAGAAAAGAAAAGTGGGGGGGTTTAATATTTTATTATTCATTAATTGTAAGTTAAATAGTGAAATCACATGTAATCTTACCGTTGAAAGTGCTTGCATCCAAATGTTATAAAATTGTGTCAAAACTTGTGTTAAAAATATAGTGTCACGGATCCGCCCCTTATATATATAGTCCCCTTCTATTGAGGGATCCCTCAAATAATTTTATTTGAGGGACGCCCATTAAGGTACCCAACAATTTTTTTCCCAATGATCCAAACCATCTATTTTTTAGGTCTTCATTCATAGATCATCCTTATAAAAAATTAGACAAATCGGAAACTGTTTCGACATCTAATTGTATCTTACAAAATCAATGAACACGGTGCTTCAAGAAAGTACTAAAATTTCAATAACTCAATTGAGTGGTCAAATGATATCGGATTCAAGTGATTTTTTGTAGAGATGATCTTTGAATGAGTATCTACAAAATAGACAATTTGGATTAGTGAAATACAATCCGGAGTGGGGCCTACAAGGGGTATCCCTCAAATAAGTTTATTTGAGGGATCTCTCAATGGAAGCTTATTGTGTGTGTGTATATATATATATATATAGTCCCTTACTATTGAGGGATTTATCTAATAATTTTATTTGAAGGACACCATTTAGGGTCCCTTACTAAATTTTTTTAAAAGATCCAAACAATCTATTTTTTAAGTATATATTCATAGATCATCCTTACAAAAAATTAGACAAATCGAAAACCCTAGATGACTAGAGCCTTATAAATACATGACTACATTCAACACACAAGGTAATTCGAAATCCAATTTCTACTCGAAAAACCCTACACTCTCTCTCTCGCCACCCCCCCTCTCTCCATATTTTCCCATCACGACTCCAGCCATCAGATAAGACTCTAGCTACCCGGTTCTCACCCTATAGAAAACTATGTACCCTTTTTTAGCTATTATTTCTCCTAGATACAATCAAACTAATTTAGGCATCAAAGGGCCTTTGGCCAACACCCCCCAGGTGTGGTCTTTTACTCAAGTTTGATTTTACAGGGATCGAGGAAGAGAGAGAAAGAAATTTAAAAGGTGAAGAACGAAAGATCTTTAAGCGGATATTCTCTCGTGAGAATATTTGCACAAACATGCTCCATTTAGAACAGGAACAAATACAATCCCATAACCAGGAGGCAAATAGAGTTCACATAAATAATAAGAAGAAGAAGAAAAAAAAGTTACACATTTATTATCAGTAAAGTAGAAGCAATATGAGGAAGCCAAGCTAGGCTGCATGTGCCATAGTATCAAATGTTTTTCTCCTAACCAAGAGGCAAGTGATGCTGGATGGCTGGGTGTGTGTATTGTTAAGGGTGCATAGAACAAAATCAGGGCGGTACAGAGCAAGCGTCAACCGATCCTCCCCCAAAACCAAACCAGTTGCATCAAGCAAAACATGCCATGAGTTTCTGTGTGCTTCTGAGATCCAATGCATGGAGTATTTAGTCCCATTCACAGTGGCTGGATAGGAAAACAGTCCCTTTGGACTGTGCTTGCACTTTCTTCTGAAGTGCTGGCTAAGTTGTGATCCTTTGATCCTCAAATCCAACCAAGTTTCTGGGGCTGATATAATCCTTGATTCTTTGTTGGAGGCAAATTCCCTTATGGCATCAGTCTCTTCACTGACAATGGTCATATAGTAATTTCCTCTGAAGAAAGGGTAACTCTCACCAATCATCACCATAGCATCTTTGTAATTGGCCATGAACAGGACTAAATAGTCCTCCTCTTGCAACCCACATTGCTTCAAGGCTCTGTTGCTAGCTTGGACCTCAGGAATGGAGACAAAATTGCCTTGGAATGAAGATTTCTTGGTCAGGATATCAAGCAGTCTTGAAGGCTCCATTTGGGTCCTGTCAAGATCAGAGTGAGTAGTGCTAAATGGGGAAAGCTCTTTTGGTGTCACACTCTTGGGTGACTTGAGCTTATCTTGGGGTGTTGTTGCTGAAGATTCTTCATTGATGGAAAGATTATCAATTTCTAGTTTTTCCACCTCTTCCACTAGACCATTGCAGTATTGTGGGTACTTTGCAAAGATGTATTGCTGAACATAAAGCATCTCACTTGGTGTTATTGGACCTGACCATCTTAGATCAAGGCCTCTGAGTGAGGATATGGCTTCTGCTATCAAGTGAGCAGGAAACATAGTATGTGCCTTCTGTAAATCAAACAAGTTTTAACAGAAAACTAAATCAATATGAAAATTTGGTGGAAACCCATCAAAGATATCATACCAATTAGTCTTAGAATTGGATTGACTGACCTTGATCACCATGCTGCTTGGCCTTCCATCTTTCTTTGGACTTCCATCTTGAGTTGGTGATTTTGGTAAAGAACCAGAAGCCAGTTCTTGGATTTCACCATTTACTATGTCCTAAACAGTAGCAAAGTGGAAATTTACAGATCAAAATTTCAGCAGTAAATTTAAAGTAAGTTACAGAGCTTTCTGGGATCACAAACAGAAGATCATGTACCTTAAGTTTGCCATTCATGATGTCCTTTTCTTGTATGTTTCTGCCCATGCTGCCTCTTGTCCTTCCTTTGAAACCAGAAGGACTAAACTAGGGCCAAATATACTGCAAACCACAAGCGTAGTTGTGAAGACAAGTCTTTGTTATGTGAACATTATATGCTGCAGGGTTGGGATCAAATTGAATATTAAAGTAAACCCATATATATTCAAGACAGAGAGAAATGCCACCATGTGATGAAAGCAACACCCACACACAGCAATGGTGTAGTTTATTGGATTATAATCACCATGGTTAGCTCAGCAAACTGTAATTATTATGGTTAAATTATACACACGTCTAGAACTCCATCAAGGTTCAAAATTGACTCCTTTCTGGGTAACAAAAAGTCTAGTTTTTTCAGTCAAAGTAGAATTAACAAAGTAGGCATCCAAATGATGGTTGGGGTTTTGGATTTTAAACTTGTCTGTCAGTGAAAAACTGACCTTTAAAGATCTGCATTCACCGAAATGCCTGCGTGACTGCATCTATCAATCTGAGTTGTAGCAAATAAAGATAATAAAAAGTTGGAGACTGCGAAATGGCAACAACCAGCGTATATATTATTATTTTCAAAAAGAAAAAGATGCTGCCATGCCATGTCTTAGGTCATCAAGGGTTTATTATATATGGAGAAGATGGTGACTTATGGAGGGCTTGGCATGCATTCAGACATACATAATGCATTACAAGGTGAGGGAGTTGGAATCTTTTCAAACTGATAGGGACTGGTTTTGAACAAAAAATAAATAAATGATAAGGTGGGATTTGTGAAATAAAATTATGTGAGGGCCTTTGGATATTTCACACGTAGAGGGCAAGTAGTCTTAGGGTTTGTTTTCTTTTATGGGGAGGAGGAGGGGCGGGAAATCATGTAACAGTTTTCCTAAGCAGGATTAGTTTATATGTCTAATGATGTGGGTTTAAGTATGATTATCAGTATAATACTTTAATTTATTCCAAACCACTGTTAAGAAAAATTTAAAATAAAATGTCCCCGACGTCCACATCCAAGAACCATTACAAGCATATGCTTAATTCTGTAAATTAGTTGATCGTTTTAAGAACGTTAACCGTGTTCGATTAGTTTGATAATCATAATTATTCAAGTAAAAGTTCATGTATTATGTATAATCCATGCCGTTTCTCCTTTGAGCCTACTTTTGAAGCAAAGGCTTCATATGTTTGCATTAACCTAATTGGAATTTTGCTCAAATGGGATGTCGGCAGCATCTCTAACTAAAATATTATTGCTCTATGAATATGATTTTCATTTTTTGGACAGACGTGATGAGCATGACGAAATAATGGTCTGCCTTGCATTATTGAGGTTTTCTCAAATGGCATCTCAGAGGCATTTATAAGTAAAACATTAGCACTTGTTTAGCACAAAGATTAGTAACTAAATCAGATGCATAGTATCCAAGACTTGTATTAGCTGCTTCTCTTAAAAGATAAACCCCTTTCAAAGCAAGGTTAACATATTAGGATCCTCAATCCATTTAAGTTGGATCGAAGTCATAATTATGTGGACATTCGGGGAAAAGACAAGCGGCAAACCAGATTCCCTAAACAAATATCATAGAAAAGAAAATTACGACTAGAGTTTAAAGATTCTATAATTATTAGAAAACACCTAAAATGTTCTGCAAGGGTCTCTAGCCAGCAAAAGAAGGTTATTGAAATTTTTTTTTTTTTGGCCATGGAACTATCAATCACTTTAATGCCCTGATTGGTTACAAGCCCACGCTAACCAAGCCCACGCTAACAAACCGAAAAGCATTTGTAACTCGGCCTTCCATAAAAATCAGTAACATATAGTAAAGGCATAAAATTGACATTAGAATCATACAGACTGATAAATGCCTGCCTACTTTCTGAATTATACCTAAATACATTCTAAGCAAGCAGATGGATATACTTTCAACCAGCATTGCCACAGACTGCTCAGCCCATTAACATCATGAATTAGCCGAAATCCAAATGAGCACAAACCAGACTAAATTGGATGGCAACAGTGGGACTAGGGATGGCCCTAGAAAATTGGCACTCTGTACAAAAGTACAAACAAAATGGGAGTATCAAGCTACAAAAAGTATTTCATCCGATCATCTCTTCTCATGGCATTGTACACAGCTTGGACCTGGAAGTCACAACAAAACTCCATGTTAACAAATATTTTCTTCCAGTGTCACTGGATTGAAAAACAAATTGTAAATTTTACCATCAACTACATGGAGATTTTTTTCCATCATAGTTATAGAGAGATAATATTAGCAAATTCATTGCGGGAGAGTGCGAGGAGGGGAGAGGAAGACCTGTTCACTAGAAATGACTTGAACAGGTCCAATGTTTACGGATACATATTTGCCCCTTGATGATACCTTCTGCCTCACATGACCCTGTCATAAAGCACAATAACAAATAGCAAACTCCATCAAACTTTTGCATTTATTATTCGTGAGTTGATTGAACTCATCCACTTGAAAAATTAGATGTCATCAGCAAATATATCAACAATCACAATTTCAAAAATGATTATAATTCAAAAGGGGCAACAAAAAGGATGGAAGCACAAAGATTGCCGTTAGATGTTGCATCATCCTGCCACTTTCTACAGCAACCTTTGGGAGTAAATGAATTTCATCATATGGTAGGTCTAGATTTAAAACAAATATCAACTCTTGATTACTACTGGAATCATGATTCATGACCAAGCCCAGAAGCAAAGATTCCCAGTAGTGTTCAATGTCAAAAATGTTTCTTAGATCGAAAATATTATGTTAACGGTGACAATACCCGTATGATGGGGCATTACAGAAAAGACAATAATTAGGCATTAATTGATCTCAATTTGCCGCTTTCAAATTAGGCTCAACAGTCTAAACTTCAAAGTGCATTCCCGTAGGTCAGCATTTTGCTGTAGCCTAGAGTAGCTATTCCTGTTTCTGAATCATATTCAACCAGTGGGAACACTGAACTATGGTCAAATTCAACTATTAGTCGTTTCCGTATGGTTGGTTCCATGTAACCCTAATAAGGTCACATCAAGAGCCAATTTCAGTTATTAGCACCAAGGACGAGACTTAAACCCCATTTTTCTGGCCAACAGTGCTATCCACCTCACTTAATACTTAATAGAGCATTGGCAAGTATCTACCACACTCAATATAGAAGTTCACTAGTTCCCTTTATCACATATGCAGCCTACCCAACTCCCTGCAGTGCCAATTCAAATTTAAACCTAGAATTAGTTGAAGATTTTTCTTACACGTTTCATGCTCTTATGCATCTTCTCACTCCTCTTCAGGAGGTTTGAACTTGCAGGATACTTCTGAGTGGCAACTCCATAAACCATTAGTTTTCCTTCATGATTACTGGTCAAAGCTACTCCTAGTTTCATAACTGCTTCACATGTTCAGGATACCCTATTCCTCAGACTATCCATCTATATCTCAAATATTTTGTCCCCAGCCAACAGTTATACCTATTTTGGTTGGAAACATAATGTGTTGTACAAGAACAAAGAGCAGGAGGGCCATGGTAGAAGACATCACTATGAAGATCTCCCCTTGCCCCCAATGAATAACAAATTATCTTAAACCTACCACGTAGTTCTTACACAGAAGTTTAAGAAACATCTCAAATGCACCATAATTTTGTTTATAAGGTATGAATTTAACATTGTAATGATTTGTCCCTACACCTCTGGATGGATATCATAATTTGCTTCTATCAGTCTGCAAATTCACATACTTGAGAATTCAACCCTGAAATTAAATGGCGGTTGCCAATTTCTGTTCACCTCCTATTAAACTACTCTGCGTTTGTGAGCATCAACACATTCAATGAAATTCTATCTACAAAAATTCGACCTAGAATGAAAACAAAGCCCACACAAGAGTATGGGATTTGATGGTATGCTTTCGGCAAGGCTCAGCCACTGATCAATATGAAGCAAAACAGATAACGTAAAAAAAACATAATGCTTGCAAAAAAATGCACTAGACCAATTCATAAATATATTTATTTATCGAAGAAACTGAAAATGACGGGCAGCCACAACAAGGGATAAACACACACACATTGTATGTAAGTATGTATACCTCAGGAACAGGTTGTTGAATTACGGATTCGACAGCAACAACCATAGCTTGCACAAAATCATCCCCTCCAGTTCCAATCGCTGTAAACCCTCTAACAGTTGGGTACGAATTTACCTTTAAAATACAAAATTTACACCATTTATAAACACAAGCTCCTCAAAAATATTAAATAACTTAATCCTTAACGTTAAAAATATAAAATGGGCTGTTAAATCAAACCTAAGGAAAGCAAAACAAATAAATGGCTTTATATTATTATACCTTCTGATCCAAGGCGAGCCATTCATTCGTAGAATCATCTGTCACCGTACCTCCAATCACCACATTCGTGGTTTGCCCAACTCTCCCTTCCGTTTTAGACACCTCTATATCCAATACCAATAACGAGTGAAAAAATATTATAAAAATTAAAAAATATAGTATAAAATAAAAAATAAAAAATTTAAACAAAAAAGTTTCAGAGACGAAACCTGAAATTGCTTTCAAAACGGCCTCTTGGGGCGGGCCTTGTTCGTCCTCAGACAAAGACGACGCGCTTTCGTTGTGGGAGCAGTTGAGGTGCGTCCGTTTGGCGAAGTGGAAACCCCGGGTCCTGAACTGCCCATTCAGCCTGGGAGAGGAGAACCCGCGGGTCCTGAATGAAGCGGAGCCGGAGCTCCGAGTGAGATGAACGGGTCGACACGCTTCTATTAACAGAGCGGAACGCAACGCAGTCCTGCACGCCATTTCTGGTCCCTCTTTTTTGATTCCGAGAAGAAGATTGTTGTGTTTCTTTTTCTTCTGTCGTCTACTCTCCTCTCTCTAAATTCGTTTCTTTTCTTCCCAAAAGATAAATACAGGAGATTTTTTTTAATTATAAGGACAAAAGTACCCTTTTCAGCGCCATTAGTCAGGCGCACCAGTAAGGACTTAATCGTCTTTTAGGTGGAAATTGGTATTTGGACTATGGAGCGCTTATTTCACTTCCCACCATATTCGAGGGAGAAAACCTTCTAATGGGCATTTTAGGCAATTTGACTCCTTCAAACATAATTTCATTTTACTTGAGGGAGCAGTATTTTGTTTTCATTATTCCTTTTATTTTATTATTCTTTTCTTTTTTGTACAGCACGTCGGTTCGATTTTAACACAAATATTCCTACATATTTTCCATTTTCGAACACATCAAACCATCCTAGAGGTCAATTTGCCAATAACTAATATAGTTACAACCTAAATAAATAACTATAAAGTTCTATCAAATTTCAATTTAAATATTTTCATCCGGTTATTAATTACAACTCTTTCCAAATATATAATAAGAGACTACACATGTAAAATAAAATATAACGAAATGAATATATAAGTAAGTGATTGGTCTAGTTCAGTTTAGGTCAAATGCTCAAAATCATGGTCGAACCAAAATTATTACGATACGGTTCGATTTGAAATCGTTTGACCATTTTTATGATCAAAATCAAATCAAACCGGTCATTATTAGGATCGAGCAATTTTATTAATTTCGATCGGATTGACACCCACTCCCTACTTTTATAAGTCACAAGAAGATATTGCATAAAACTTTTGATATTGTTTCTTTAGGGGAACTTTTTCTTCTGTTTTTAAAAAAGAATTGTGCAGTGTACCAAAAATAATAGACTTATGTTGGTATTGGGATTTTGTATAATTTGGCGGTATTTTCTATTTAAACCCCACACTTCTCTTTGTTCACTCCATATTCTAAGTTCACCCCAATTTTTAATTTAAATTATCACAATTTCTAAGAAAACCCCACTATGTTCCCAAACTGCCCTTAAATACACCCCAAGTTGAAAAAATATGAAATAAAAGAGTTTTTCTATTTAAACTCACACTTTTCTTTGTTCACTCAAATACTTAAATCATTAAACAATATTTGTAGTATACATGAGATTTTGTTGTTTTCACAAGACTGTTTTTATCATGTGATTAAAAAGGTTAACTAATCAGATAAAGATGTGTATAGTAGGGTTCAAACCTCAGACCATTGACATGCAAGTTAAGATCTTTTTTTACAGGACTAGACTCCATTAGCAATAAGATGTAGATGAGTTTGTATTTTTCTAAAACTTAATATAAAGAGTGGTGGGGTGTGTGTATAGATGTACTAAAATTAAATATTAAGTTGAATGACATTTTTTGTCTTTTTACACAATAATAAAACTAACAGCTTAAAAATTTAAATATTGGGGTGAAAAAAGAGAAGTGCGGGGTTTAAATAGAAAATCTCTATAGTTTTGTTAAAAATGTAAATTATTTGTAAATTAAATTACAGAGAAAATTATTGCCGCGAAAGGGCAAAAGAGGAAAAAGAAAACCACTGCGGGGACGCGAAACCCAGAAGTGCGAGCCCAGCCCCCACCTCGGCTGTGAACTGAAAACGCGCGATAAAACCCTAGTGAAACCCCTCCGATAATTGCGTCACTGTCTTTCGTGACTCGGAGTTAACTCACCGACCGAGGCGACTCGCTGAAATGTACGGATCCGAATCCGGTTCAGTCCCGGAGGATTTGGAACGAACCGCTTTCAGAAGAGCGGAGAAGAAGTACAAGCTGTATTACGAAGACACCTACAAATCATCCAAAAAGTAAAAACTTGTTCTTCGTTTTCCCAACTATTTCAAGATTTTCGCTTCCAATTTCTTATGTTAACCAAACATGTAATTTGACCATCTCTCAGGAAACGGAAACCCAAACCCGTGGATTTATCAGAGGTATTGGATTTCAATTCCATCCTAGAATCGTACTATCAAAACGTTGAGCTTCCACACGGTGTCGTTCCTCTTCGATGCGGTTACGATAGGCCCGTGTTCTCCTTAGAAAATCGCCCAGGTATCAACCTATTCTCATTGTAATTGAAATATATGAATTTGAAGATCCTAGGGTTTTGAATTGGAATATTAGTTATTGTTGTTATTGTTTGTTTTCTTTGTTGATTGCAGAATATGTTAGTTTATACAAATATTTCCTTTTTTTACACAACACAGGGTTTTATTTCATTCCTGGAGCACTGAGTGTGAAGGAACAATGCCAGTGGATAAAGGAGAGTTTAACCAGCTTCCCGCAGCCTCCTAACAGAACAAATCACAATGCATTTTACGGGCCTATAAATGACTTGTTTATTGCGGCGAATGAGAGGAAAGTTTTGGTTGAGGATGGGGGTTCAAATTCTGAATGTGATCCTTCTGTCAGCAACGGAGGTGTTCACGGTTGGAAGTTCTTTGAGGAACATGAAGTGTCTTCGAAAGGGAGCACGTGCAAATCAGTTTCAGCTTCAGTTCTATTGCGGAAATTGCGTTGGAGCACCCTTGGCCTGCAATTTGACTGGTCCAAGGTTGTGCTGAGCTGATTCATTTTTCCAATTTTGGAAGCATATTAAGCAGTTTCACTAAATAAAAATTGCATTGTCACTTAGATATTAACTGATTTGGGTAGGAAACAATTTAAGGTTGCTCCACTGACATTACGTTGAATGTATTTTCTTGTGCATTTGAGTGTTTTCTTCAATGAACAGAAAATAGCATGTCCACGCATTAAAGTTAAATCAGAACATGTATCTAACTACTGTCATGTTCACGATGTAGCGAAACTATGATGTCTCTCTCCCGCATAAGAAGATCCCTGATACACTCTGCCAACTGGCTAAAAGACTGGCAACACCTGCAATGCCTCTGGGTGAAGAATTCCAGCCTGAAGGTGCAATAGTGAACTACTTTGGCCCAGGTATTACTAAGAAAAAATTGCTTATATTAGCAGATTTTTAACCATCGGTTTATTTGTTTTTCCTTTTTTGGTTTGAAAGTGTATACAAGTTAGAATTTACATTTGTTCTGTGTTCTGTTCTTTTGTTTAGGTGATATGCTTGGGGGCCACCTTGATGACATGGAAGCTGATTGGAGTAAGCCTATTGTAAGCATGAGGTATCTTGCCATGCCATTTCATTTTTGTTTTTTTATTCTGGTTGTTTGTCAAGAAAGAAAAATAGAAATTTGAGAGTATACATCTCCTTAGGAGCTGAAATATCTTTCACTTCCCTCAGTTTAGGCTGCAAAGCAATATTCCTTTTGGGAGGAAAGCATAGGGAAGATCCTCCAACAGCAATGTTCCTTCGAAGTGGTGATGTTGTACTTATGGCTGGGGAAGCAAGGGAATGCTTTCATGGTAAGTGCAAATCTTCAGCTATCTTTCTTTTACTTGGTTTTGAGTGCCTAAGATAATAAATCGGTACTTAATGGCTAATCTCTATGTTTTTCCAATCGTGTGAATCGTCAGTGAAATGGTAAGACCAATCTACAAGTGAGAAAAGTGATGCTGGAATTTTAGTTTGGTTTCTAATTTTTGCTTTGGCATATCTGTTGCTTGGGCTGCCTTTATGTCAAACTAACAGTGTTACTTTGCGCCTCAACTTAAGTAACTCTACTCAGCCTTAATCCCATGTGCTTTCTTGTGATAAATATAGCAGTTTGACTTTCCCATTTGCCAGAAACATGTTGTAATTGCATGCTATATCATAATTAATTCCTAGAGTCCTGTTTTAACAGCCTCATAAATAGATCAGCTTTGCTTTCTTAAATTGCAGGTGTGCCTCGGATATTCACAGACGGAGAAAATGATGAAATTGTGACTCTTCAGAGGCAGTTCTCACAGGAGGATGATTTTAGTGTTTTAGAATACATCCGAAGTTCAAGAATCAACATCAACATCAGACAAGTATACTGAGATTGATATTCTTTTTCATCGAAATTTTGGATTCATTCGAAAGGATATTTTGGCAATAAAGAGTTGTTAGAGAATTGCTACACAAGGACATGTGGGAGAGCTATGTAGTAACTACAATGGTGCGGCACCCATGAATGTGCGGCTTGTTACAAGTTTGATGCAGCAACAAAAAACAAAAAACCATAAGAAAAGAAATATGAATGCAAGTAGCATTGATTGTCCTAGAAGAACAGGGCAATGCAATTATGCAAGTAGCATTGGTTAGATAGCCTGTGATTTTGTTGAGGAATTGAATCTATCTAGTGCCCGTAGATTTTCTTGATAGTCTGATTTAACTGGGGATGATATTTTTGTAAAATTCATAGCTGATGCCCCTGCGGTGCAACTTTGTAGTTTTCTCGCAAATCAATTTTGTAGTCTGTTTCCAGGCCAAAGGAAAAAATTGTACTTTTGTTTTAGGGTATGAGTAGTTAAATGGATGCTTTGGCGGCGGTTAATTATCTATTAAATAGCAAAATGTATTTAAATTTACATCATTCTCCCTTTGCGTGAGAAGAGAAACTCAATAAACTGAGACAGCCCCTAAACAGAGTTCCTGGACTCAAGTATCAATCGTAGAGAGGAGAGAGAGGCTGGCAGGCAGAGGAAAATTCGACCCCCAAAAAGGCAGAGAAAAAAATAAAGATTTTTGTTGAGAGTGGGATTTGAACCCACGCCCTTTCGGACCAGAACCTTAATCTGGCGCCTTAGACCAACTCGGCCATCTCAACTTGTTGTTAGGTTTCACAATTTTTTTGTAAATAATTCTAATCGGTCAAGAAAATACACTGAGCAAATGCACGAACCTTAACATTTTGTCAGGCCATTAGTAGTTGGACCAGAGATTGTTGAGAATTGCGGTGGTGGTTTCCAATAGAATACTGACAAGAGAGAGCACTTGGGCGGCGCCGCAAATTTGTCTTTGCTAGGAGGTCAGTCGGTACTCGGTAGACTCGGTACTGAAAGATTAATACATAAAAATAGTTGCCTTTGACCGCTTCAGAGAGAGTTTTCAACAACTTCAAAATTATATACCAACGAGGTTTATTCCAAATTAGAAAAATTGTATCTTGGCTTAACTTATAGCTGTATGATTTTCACTCCACTCAACTTGTGTCTTTCTTCTAACATCAAACTCAACCTAATACCTACTTCAAAAACTAGGTATAAAACTTGAAAGACTTAGTTTATTTATATTAATATTAATCAAGTTAGTCAAAATAGTTTGAAACAAGCACGAGCCACGTCTTGTGAATGCATTGAATTATCTTCTGACTTTAATATCGTGTGAAATTTGTCAGTCCGATTAAGTAAACTTAACATTTATAAAAGTGAGACTTGTGTCAAACAATTGTTAATAAATTTTTTTTATAAAAAAAATTAAAAGAGAATATTCTTTGTGTGTTATCCACTTCAAAGAAATTCAAAAACCATTTAGCATCACCCACAAGCCACAAACATGCTACATGTGACAAAAAATAAAATAGAAACAAGCAAGTGTAGAAGTAGCGTAGAAGCAAGAAAAATCAAAATAAAAAACCAACACGTCCGCAAAATTCCAAAATCCCCAACCCCCTTTAAAAATCCACCCCTACCCAAGCCCCCAACACACACACGCGTCTACGTGTTCAACTTCAAGCCCATAAACATTTATATTTCTCAGAACTTCACAATAAAACCCACCAACAAAAAAAATAAAAAAATCTTCCTTCTCTCTGCGCCTTTCGCTTCTTTTCTTCCCTCTCTCTGCTCTCTCCTCGCTCCTTATCAACAATGGGTGGTCCGATTGTGTTGACCCAGCTGGCAACCGGTCTCGGCGTCTTGGCCGGGGCGGTCCTCGTCAAATCGGTCATGGACCAGAAGCCCATGGCCGGCCCGTTTCCCAGGTGCCCCAGTTGCAATGGCACGGGTCGGGTCTCCTGCTTCTGCTCGCGCTGGTCCGATGGCGATGTAGGGTGCCGGAGCTGTGCCGGGTCGGGTCGCACGTCCTGCAGAAGCTGTGGTGGTTCTGGTACTGGTCGACCCCTTCCGGTTCAAATCTCCGTACGGCCTCCC
Organism: Prunus salicina; assembly: GCA_020226455.1. Classification (NCBI taxonomy): domain Eukaryota; kingdom Viridiplantae; phylum Streptophyta; class Magnoliopsida; order Rosales; family Rosaceae; genus Prunus; species Prunus salicina. The sequence continues at coordinate 30,443,718 of CM035341.1, forward strand.
ACCCCTCCCTCGTAGTCGGTGGTTCCGGTTTTGCTTGTTATTAGAAAGTTATAGCGTTTCTCTCCTTCCTCTCAATTCTTTTTTCCAAAAAAATTAAAAATTGAAAAAATTACATCCTGTATTATAGTAAGCTGCTGATACTTTGAGAGAAGGAGAGAGAGGAGGTGAGAGAGAGTTCATCATTAGGCCGTAATGAGGTGACTTTCCTAAGATCCTGATGAAATGGAATATATTTTTTATAACTAAATTTGTCTGCTTATTGACAAATTTCTTACTTTTAATTGTAATTTGTTTGTAGATCGTATTGGGTTCATAATATTTCTTAGTTTATTAAGTGTATGATATGATTAGTGGTTGCTTCAATCTTTGCTTGTTGCCGCCAATTAGTTTGTGTTTATTTTTTTTTTTTTAAATACCAGAAATTTGCTTGTTGCTCAATTTAACTTAGAACATGATTTTTTTTTTTGGCTCAAGCAGCGAACCTTTGTACAAAGCAAATACTTAGAGATTGAAATCGCGAACCGGTATTGCCCGGTGGAAAAGCATCTTGATTTGCAGACCGTTAAATCATACGTTTAATTAATTCATGAATCTGGTGTTGAAGTTTTATGATTTTATGTTCAAACAGTTCATCTCTTTCATTTGGAATTCATGGTACTTATTAAAGTTTAGTCTTTAAAATTGTAAATTGCAATGGATAAGTAGTTTACCCTTTTTCATTGTCTTGCAATCCAACTAGTATCTACTTGGCTTCCATTAACTTAAGCCTCATAAAAGCTTATTGCTTTAACATGCAAATGAAAAGGTAGTTTTTTTTCGCTCTCTGTTTTGGCCTTTAGTTTTCAACTTGGAGAATGATAAATTATATTCTGAATGATGTTTGAATATAATATGCAATATCATATGATAAAATATGTGAACGCCTTCATCTCACCTTCCTAATTAAATTATTTTTTGGAGCTTAGTCTTGTGCATGTCAGCTGGAATCCAAGTGGATGATCAAGTGACCTTACAACTCTCATATAAAAGAGCAAAAGATTTGGTCAAAACATTAGAAAAAAAAAATGAAAGTTAGTTTGATAAGAACACCAGTTTATAAAGTAAGGTTGCTCTCTGTTTTTACGCAAGCGATGATTTGGGTCTTTTGATGTCTTTTCATGTTGGCATTTTTCTCTATTTTTCATGTTTTAAAATTTTGATTTTGTGTGTCAACACAAAAAAACTTGTATGGAACGAAAATATCACTATTTTGCCATAAAATAATGCTATTTTCGTTTCATATTAGCGTTTCTCGTGTGTCAGTGATCATGAAATTGTACATTGACATGCTCTGCAGCTCCATGTTAATCATTGGAGATTTTCTATCACAATAATATAATATGGATGCGTCACCAGCTGATTTGATACATATGGAAACAGAGTCCGACGAGATTTTTGTACACACAGATGATCATTCTGTGAAAAAGCACATCGAGACTGACATTACAAGTTTTAGTCCTACAAATTTTCCTTGGAAGAACACACATCTCTCTAAGACGGATTAATAAAAGAGTATGTGATCACCAATGTTGCCCCTTCTCCCACACTCAAATCCCAAATAGAAATCCCTCACTTTCCTCTCACTTGGGAGTAAAAGCCTGTTGCAAACAGAACCAAAACAATCAAATGTTAGCCTCTAATTAAGCACCTGTAAATAGGTTTAACTCTAATTGAGTTGTACTAATTGCACTTACAGCAAAGATGGTGGCATGGCCAGGATCAGCAAGGTGAGCAAAGAGGTTGTCAATTGGGCCAGTGCCAGTGTAAATGTGTTGGAACCAAGCCCCCATCACAGCCAACATAGCCAGCCTCCCATTCTTAATCTCCTTTGTCCTCAGCTCCTTGATCTTTTCAGGTGAACCACTTCCCCATCCAAGTGGGTCGAACCAAAGCCCGCCTGGGTACCCAACATCCGTCCCGGTGAGCTTGTTGTTGGGGAAGATCGGGTCGGTGTTAACAGACCCGGGCTTCAGGATGTCAGCCCATCTCCTGCCCTCGGCCCACCCAATCAAAATCAGCTCAACAACAAACAGAGTGGTTTTGTCTGTGAAGTACTCCAGTTCTCCAGCTGTGTACCATGAAGGGGTGTTTAGAATGCCAATTTTGGTCAAGAATTCTGGGATGAAGATGCCAGCTGCACCTAACATAGCCCATCTGCAGTGTACAAGTTCTGCTTGCTGGTTCCATCTCAAGCTGTCACGGTCAGATGCTGTTACAACACAACAAAGATTAGTCACAATTGAAGATTATGTGTTCATAAGGTTTATTAATATTTGATGTTTGACTTACAAAGACCAAGGGGATCAAAGCCAAAGTCTCCTGGGAGGCTGCATTATCATAGTATAAACACTTGATCAGAAACTAGCAAAGCAAGGGATATAAACTACACGGAGAAGAGTATATATGGAGTAACATACACATACTTATGTTGCGCGATTGTGAATCTAGACCACATATTTAGACAAACGTCAACCTGATTGATGGTCTAGATTCACATACTCGCAACATAAACATGTTATGTTGACCGACAATTTAATAAGACAACATGATATTACTAAATATTTCGAACCGACCTTCCATCGAGCCATGGAGGAGGAGTGCTGCCTGGGAACCACAGGGGTCTATCAGGGTCAGCTGCAGCAGCACGTACTGTGAAAGATGTTGATGATCCAGAGGATGCTGACAAGTTCCTCACTCTGAGCTTCCTCCCACCAAAGAAAGAAGCCCGTGTTGCTGCCAAAGTAGACCCAGCCTTCTGGGAGCTGCAGGATGATTTATGTCTTTCTTGTATTAATTAATTAAACAATGCAACTAAAACAGTCCAAATTCCACTAAACCCTAATATTATATTATTAAAGTTTGCATGTAGCACTGCTTTGAGAACTTGCCTGGGAGAGGATATGGCAACGGCTGCAATGGCAGAAGAAGAAGCCCAGGCGGAAGCCATTCGGAGCTTGAGGCTTTTAACCAAATTTGCTTTCTTTGTTTGATCAGTGAATTGTATGTGGCAATGGCCTAGAGATGTGAATGTGTTGCTAATGTAAGAATTGAAGGGGCTTATCTTAAAGGATAGGAGAGAGGTATCCGATTGGCTTTTGGGCTGCCATGTGGCCTGTAGAATCTGATACGGGGCCCCAGTGAACCCTTCTCCTCCAGTTGTTGAGCTTACCTGGAATAATCACAGACTGGTGGCTCACATTACAAGTCAGAATGACCGATATATCTAACAACTGATTGCAACCAATGAGGCCCTGGTATAAGGGGACCCTATAGATTTCTGATATACTCATACAAGGTAAGGATTTTTTATCCAATGTAATATGTGTGAATACTATTATATCTTATAAATGTAACACATAAACACAATTTTATTAACACAAAATGTACGAGAACAGCATCTTCTTCAAGTTTCATATTATTCTCACCCAAACCTAAAAGGCTAAGTATGCTCTTAGTCATACACTTTTCTATTGATTCTTTTCAAAATTCCGTATAGATGTCACATTATTAACTTTTAGAACTCATTTGGTAACCATATTAGACCACGTTTAGTTGTCTTAAAACGAATTCACTTGTTTGTAATGTACAGAGTTTGTAATGCTTTATAGTAGATTTACATTTTTGGAGTTTAGAATTTGACATATGGAGTTTTAGATTTGAATTTTAACATTTTTTCACGTAGGACATGTCATGGTTACATTACATATAGGTTTCACTTACATATAGGCCTTAACCAAAAAGAAGAAAAAGAACATGATGGTGCTGCGTGGGCTTGTTTAAGAAAACAAAACTTCTCAGATGGATTTCAGCCCTTCCATCACAAGAAGCCCAGTTGAGATTCATTGGGTCAGGAGGACCAAGTGTTCAACCAAGCATACAAAATCAAACAAAGGGATGGTAGGACCTGAAGTTCAAGTAGCTTAAAAATGGAATTCAAGAATAATGCAAACAGCTGAGCCCAAGCAAAAAGGCTAAAAGCCACTTTAAAATGAATCCCTTTTATTCCCCGTCCTTTTGGCACTTTGGGGAAAGAGTGTTGGTTACTCAAGTAATCAACACAAACCAACTGTAAAAAATCATTAGGGAAGAAAGGGAAAGAACCCAAATGATCCAACTGCAGCTAGATCAAACCCAAAACATTCAATAATTTCAGTGGAGAAGTCAAATTATGTGGATTAAAGCACAAAAGTTTTGACTTTTGACAGCATATGGCAACTCACACCCTGATATGCAATGGAAGAGTAAATCTGTAAATGGCCTCCACCCACAATGATGAAAACTTTTCAATCATGCAAGGATAAAAAGTATATAAAAAAAAAATTATAAATTATAAATAAAAAAATAAAAAAACAAAAACAAAAACCATGTATCAATCAAGGTTTACTGAGACATAATTATCCAAAAATTCACCCCATCAGATAAAGCAACCGACCAGGAAATCTAGTTTGGTGGAAAATAAGCCTTTTAAGGAAGCAAATGGTGGTTAGCAGATTTGGGTTAACGTAATTAGTGATTGTTTTGAGGTCTGCCAACAACATCAAAGCATGTTTGATATAAAAAAAGGATTTATCGTCCAATCCAGTTTAAGAGCTTAAGCCAAATCTTTATGTTCTCCTTCACTTTGGATTCCTTCTCTATGATTTTTCCATGCAACCATGTGCTGGCTATTACCAATGCAATTATGTCTCTCAAGAAATTATAGCATATAAAAACGGTGTCGTAATTATGTCCCGTAGAATAATTATATAACATTACAAAACCACAAATAATTATAAACTTTGATTGGCATACAATTCTACATATATATATATATCTCTCTCTCTCCTCTCTCTCTCTCATCCTTTTTTTTTTCTTTTCAAATTGCTTGTTAATTGCGGGGTCAACAAGCGAAGACGCAGTCCTATGAATCATTGTATTTGGTTGACGAGTGTGAATTAGAAAGTAAATAATAAAAAGAAACCAAGTCCCAGAGAGAGTTATTGTTCTGAAAGTACTAAAATGATGCACCTGCGAAAAGCTAATTATATTATTGTGTCGGATTTTATTTCTGAATTGGACCCAAATAATATCATGCTGCTTCACAATTTATGTTCACACCAGTAATCATGCAGTCACATGCATTTGCTATCGGTGATGAATTTTGTTTCAAGGATTGTGATTAATGGTGGGGGCAAATCCTATGCCAATAATGACACTGTTTTGTAGCTGGATAGTACATTGCAAGGTAGTATAATTCATGGTGCTAAACTGGTAATCGCCACATAATTGTGTTTTGGCAGATCAAAAACCTACTCTAGGGTCACCTTTTCCCCTAGCCGAAACACAAAATGGAAAAGTTATAGGAGAAAATCTTGCATGTAACCGATTATGTGCAACTAAGAAGTCTATTCTTGTGAACCAAATGCATATACTTTTTTACTTAAAAAACTTGTAAGAGCCTGCAATTTTAAGGTTTAGTTTTAAGCCATAGATTTATTTAGTACCCTTGACACCATTGACATTCTAATTATGTAATTGATTGAAAATTATACTATACAATCGAAATTGACTTGGAATTGGTTTGTAAGTGCAACAGTTTGCTTACCACCTTCTCCTAAGTGCAAGCAAACGATACAAAGAAGGGGGATGATATCACATTTATTACCCAATTGTTTGTTTTCCAAGTAGTATAATTTAGGGTTCATGTCAAGTAGGTAGTTCATTTTAACCCTAGCTACGTACCCTCCCATAAGCCTACAAACTACAAGGACTGAGAGAGAAGTGTGACTTGTCAATCGGGTCGATGAATCGAAAAGAAAATATGTGGAGGATGAACGAAAGGACTATTTGGTAAGGTCATAATCTTTGGTTATTGCAACATGGTGATGTTTGCTTAAGTTAAGATTAGATGCCGACCAAACATCAGGGTTTTGTATGCTTTATCTGTAATGATGCAACCATTGCTTCTTGTACCACCTAATCTCCCCCTCTTTCTATCTCCATTTGGATGAGAACATACGACCCCTTGTCGGCTCTTTGGACGGCTGGTTACTTTCATCATGTTACATGTATGTTGTTCCCATTAGTCAAGAGTCAACCTTATATTATAACAAATTAAAAACCATTAGCGAGTAATAATACAGATTAATTATTGCCGATAGCGAATCAGCATGAGTTTGTAAGTCAATTATAGAAAAATTGAAGCGAACAAATTGGTTAGATAAAATGGAGCTCTCAAGCATGACGAACAACCTGAAATCCGTGAAGATGCATGCATATGTTAAGAGCCAAAGGGAAGCTATATAGCAGCATTATCGTGTTGGCTTAACACAATTTTCTTCTGAATTTTTTATATGGGATTTGTGTATTTTAGGTGCATGCCATATGTTTGGGCTTGGAAGTTGGAGGTTTAACTATTTTCTATTAATTCTTTAACTTTGCTTTCGAGTTTGGACATGAAAGTCTGCGTTTTTAATTGATTTTTTTTTTTTTGTGAAATGACGTGGGGTTTTATGCTACATAAACAAAGTCAGAAAGAGACGTGCATATATATATTTTTATCGAGTCACAATTTGGAAGGAATGTTACATGCTAATTAATTCACTTCTAGAAGCTGTTACATCAAAATCACAACAACCTTAGTTAAATCCTCCAACAAGTTAACATATATTTGGTCTGTCCCAAACGTTCTAGTTTGAGGGGGAAAATAGAGAAAGGGTTGAAGCATGAATTGGATTGGAGAAGAGATATTGGTGCAATTAATCCCATTCATTCCTCAGCTGCTGTAGAATGGTAATTTTAATAATGACCAACTTTTCGGTACGATCGATTGAACAACAACAACAAAAAGGTTTTGAGAAATTGCTGTGCATATGATAACTTCTTTCTAATTATGTTTTTTTCTTCTTCTTCAAGTTATTAAAGATTTCCTGGTTTGTAGAAGAAGCTAAGGGAATACATAGTACGTATAATGATTGATACATGACTAGTACGTGCGAAAAGAGGGAAGACAAGAGTACTTGATGTATTTCCAACAAAATGTTGGAATTGAAAAATGAATTAGGATTACCCATATCATAACTACAAATGATCAAGTTGGGAACAATTTAGTAACGCTCTTGAATTTTGGACCATATTTCACTTTGCATTATGAATCTTCAATTTAGTTTTGAGACCTCCTGACAGTCAATTATGTCACAATTGTCCGCCATTTTCCATCATGTGTGGGGGCGTATGAGAATGTAAAGGTGAAAATGTCTCACATTGGAAAGTTGAGAAACATAACAAGGACTTCTAAAATTTTGGGGTGAAACCTCAACTTCCTTCATTTTAAAGTTTAAAATATAACACGACCTATAATTTAGAGGGCATTGTGGCTCATTAAGGGGTAAGGGCCTAAATATTTTTCATCATCGACATATAAATTGGTTGTAGCAATCTTAGAATAGTTAGCTGTCGAAAACTCTAATTCAACGAAAGATTAGCCTCTTTGAATCCGATGACTTGAGTGGAGGTCAACTTCTTTAATTTTCATTCACACAAAGGATGTCCAAGGAATGGCCAACAACAAGCAACGTTACCACATCATCACCTTAACCCTTTGTTTTTCACATTCCAAACTTTGAAATTTTAATTTCTAGTTCCTCATGTTACGCCGCAAGCAATCATGCCAAAAAAAAGAAGAGAAAAGTGGGGCATGTTCCTTAGAAAAATTCTTCACTTGTACCATATAATGTCACATCCCAAACGGCGTTGTTTCCTTTTCGTATTGAATCATAAATACGTCGTGGTTCGATACATTTTTCCACAAAACAAGGTCAAGAAATAAGAAAAGAGAAAAGAAAAGGAAAGAAATAGGGTTAATGTACCAATAATTGTTGCAGCCCCCCATGTGAATGATTTGAAATAAGATTATTGATGAGTCGTTGTTATGTAGAAACTGAGGAAATTTTAGTGACCTAGTGTGATTAAAAATTTAAACTTGAAAGGGGCCGGTTTGAAAAGTTAATGGCGTTGGCTTAAATTAGTGGGTGTTGTTGGCCACCCCACAATCTAGTTTTGTCTGCTTCAGTTAAACAAGAGTGTTATTGATACTAATAAAGTATTTAATCTTTTTTAACTCCAAGGAATAGAGAATGTTACATGCCTTAAAAAAGACTCAAAAAACAAATAAATTAGGGTATGCAGCACCAGCACGTGTGGTCTCTCAGTGAGATATTGCGCAGCAAACGAGGCACGAGGGAGGGAGGGTGGATGGAATCATGGAAGGAAAGGAATTAAGGGACCCCAAAATCAAGGCAGCAGCAGCATCAGAGAGAGAGAGAGATGAAGGAGAAGAAGAGAGGTAGACGCCAAATGCGTCAAGCAACATCCTTAGTTTCCTCTCCCTAATCCCATTTATAGTTCGTTACGCTAAATTCTCACAAATCCCTATGTTTTAATTAACTTAGGAATGAGAATGATGGAATTTTACGCTACCTTGAGCTGCCATCTTGTTTTTTTAATTTATCAAATCCCTTTTTTATATTCATAATCGTAAATTATAATTGCATGCATGGGGGGTTTTTTCGTTGTGGTCACATGCACGCAGCTAACCCTCTCCACTTTAATTCTTTTTTCTTTTTCTTTTTTGGGTCTCTTTTAATTTGGTTATAAGGGTTGTTAAAGCCTCTCGTCAAGGGTTATAATGGAAAACTTGAATTTCAATTTTTTTGTTTGGTTATTTTGGCAAGTTTCTTAGTTGGAAATGTACTTAGAGCTCAAGAGAGTAAAAACGTGAACAATGAGATAACACTTGTGAGGAGGGTGGCATGTCATCTTGGTCTTATTGACATAACGTTAATGCTTTCCCTTGTGGTGGTTCTGTTTGGGTTAGCAACCCTCCATACATGTAAGCTGTAAAAGCAATGTAAAAAAGTAATAAAACTTTAACCCTCAAATAGATGGCCAAATTAATGAAATGTGATGGCACCACTCATCAATTAGCACAATTGAGAGAGTTGAATGATCAAATTGATTCCAAAAAAAAAAAAACGACGACCCAATTGAAATTAAAAGCCCCAAGGTAAAAATATGTAAAAGTAAGGAAACCCTTGTGTGGCCACGATGAGAAATGGATAGATATTTTGTTCCACCCACTCCACACATGCTCCTCAACCTTATCTGATCTACAATGAAACCAAGTAGAAACAGTATAGAAAACTCTTGAAGTGCAAGGGTGAAAAGCTTTGTAGCTAATTCTAATTTCTGACCAGCACGCGGGGTTCTCCGATTGGCTGATCTAAGAATCAAAAGGTCGCTTATAGATATAGCTAGGGTGAGGCCAGGAGACAGTAATATAATTAGTATACTTAAGAAATAAGAATAGCCATAAAATGGATGTGTTGGGGAACATTATGACTGCATAGTTTCCCATCTTTTTCTTTTTTTCTTTTTTGTTGGGTTTTTGAAGTTCACTTACCATGCACGTAAAGGCGAAATTGTAATTGTCCCGGGACTAGGAAGCATAAAGCAACCCCAGTACGCCTTGCTTGCACGGCGAAGCAGTGTAATGAACGGATGGATGGATATGGAAGAATGAAAATTCCAATTATACCCCTGGTCCCTCAACTGCAGAGATCAAATATCCATTCGAGGGATGTTTCTGTCATTTCAATCTCATCCATTTTCTGTCACACAAACTTCCCAAAATGGAGACTGAGCCTAGTCGTGATGAATTGTCACACGAAGTGGCAGGAGGAGGAAGCAACGTAAAAGGACTTCCACCTCACCTCTCTCTCTCTCTCTCTCTCTCTCTCTCAGAGACAGAAGAAGCGTGAGTGAGGTGGCGTGTGAATTCATATAATTATTTATTTTCTGCTCCACTTGTGGGAGAAGAAGAATAAAAAGCAAAAGACTGTGCAAATCTACGTCCCCTACTCATCACATGGACTAAAGTCCCAGTCAAAGCCTGTCAGCCTTGACTTTTGTGGAAAATATATGATATATCCATTGACGTGTGATCAACTGTAGCATCTGCATCTACGGCTCAGATTACACGTGCATGGCAAATCCAATAGCTACTATTAGGGTAGGTTTTTGTCGACATGCAAATTCAAGACACATAAAAACGCTGAGTTAGCCGACATTGGTTAGGTCAATTGATCAGGATAGTAAATTCGGTCAATTGATCTTATAGAAGTGTTTTAGTCTTTTTAACTAGCAAGAAAGAGACTTTTACCATTATGAGTAATCATAAGCTTGGGATATTCAAGACCCACGATCAAGGACTTGATCACCACAATGTGACTCTGGTTCAAAACTAATATATCTTATTAGTCTCTTCAATCATAGTCATCGCTCGTAGCTATAAAGATTTTATTTTACTTTTTTTGTTAGCAAGTTTTTCAAGGCCACCACCACCACGTACATATGTTAAACGAGCAAGCAAGCAAGTAAAAATAAAAATATGGGTTGGCTTGGTCCATACTCAACCATGGCACAACAAGTCACGTGCGCATGCCTTGCAATTCATTTGATTTTCTACACCATTTACGATTACGAGGGTCCCTAAAGAACTGGCAAATGCGTTAAGCAACATCCTCTGCTCTGTCTCCTTCAAATTCCTCTGTTTATATAAATAAATAAATAAATAAAAATAAGATGTCTTTCTTTTTATTTTCCAATGTTCGGAACGATGAATAAGATTGACATTTCTCTACGTCAAACCCTTGTCCAAAATATCGCCAAGTAACCAAGTTCATGTAGATATTCTCATCATCATCATAGCAATAGTATATGTAGTTCATTTTAGATTTCTTTCTAGTTTGTCTCTAGCTATATATATACATATTCTTTTCTTAGTGCAGCCAATTTAGAATTTGTTGTCTCTTTTGTACACCAACATCCACAACCCACTTTCCCTCTACGTGTACAAAACTTTGCCACAACACATGTTTTTGGTGGTACCAAAAGTGAGGCACAATTGGCAAAAGATATGGCACTTGAAGGGCAGGAGAAATTAGAAAAAGAGGATCACACACAAATGGATAACATGGAAATCCTCCAATTGTGTTTTGCAGCTAAAAGTTAATGCTTCTATCTCTACAATGGGTTTGTTTAAGCCACATATATTCTTCCATAAGAGTGTGGTGTATTACGAGCCACCAAGTGTACTTATTGGTTTCTCTCATATATTCACGAAGTTAGTCTAAATGATACCGAGATGTCATGGGGATTCAAACTTGAGACAATAGATTTGTAAATTAAGGTCATTTTCACTGGATTAGACATGTTAACTAGCCACGAACTTTTTGTATGTGGTCCATACAAAAGAAAAAACATTGGCATAAAACAATGCTTGAATCAGTATTTGTCTACAATACTTGAACCTTGCCGGTGGGGAATCAAAAAGTTGTTAAATATCATTGTCGAATTAATTAAGCTCCCTATCATTTCATATCTAATTGAAAATACAAATATAGAAGCTAGATGCTTATAGTTTTGAAAAATCCAAATTTTATTTTTAAATATTTGAGTTTTTGGGTATTAATAATGATCACAATCTGTTTTTGAGTGAAGAAGTGGAAAGTGAGAAACGTATCACGGGAGCCGAGGTGGTGAGATACCCCAAGGGACTGGGCGGCCTCCACGCCGTGCCTTGACAAAGATTCAACGTCACAGCCCAATACAAACGGCTGTTACATAACGTGCCGTTAAACGCGTTGACTTGTAGACTTTTATTTTGAGAGTTTTTCTTTTTTTTTTATTGTACTAATGTTGGGATGGAATTGCGACACTTGTGCGGTTTGAGCTTCAAATTTTGTCTTCCGTGGCAAGTGAACTAGGTGCCACCACTTTGCCACCGATAGCCAAAAGCGCTGCCACGTGTCGATTGGAGAAAAGAGGCGTGCATCAGCTAGAGGGAACTACTCACCTGTCTCATAACCCCCAACAATAGTGGGTCCCGCCGTAACAGCTCCCCTGCCCTTTAACAGATTCTGTCCAAATTTAACAGGAAGGTATGCTCTTCTCCTTGGCCTTTCCTGGACCCTACCTTATGAAACGGTAGCTTCCCCGTTCATCTTGCTACATATCATATTGGCTTATGTGGCATGCATGCACACTCAACACCATCATCATCTTACCTTCAATGTAATATAATATCGTATACATACAACTGGAAAATGAATCAAACTAGGGTCCCATGAACATACGACTCTTTATTACTAATACCGATATTGTCCTCAACATAACTATATTCATTAGTCCGACGAGTGGGGAGGTTTTATACAAAAAGCTTAAATGTTGGTAGCATTGGGACTTTACATGAGTGAAGAAGGTATACTTACTCTTAATATAATATGATTTGGATTACCACGACCAAGATATTTATAGCTAGGTGATGGATGATCGGCTTATTCAGTAAAATCTAGGATCACTGTGGTGCCACGTGGAGTTACACTTGAAATGCACTCCAAGATAAAGTAACATGAACACGTGAACGTGAATTAGGAGTGAAAACTAAATCACCGGATTGAGTGCTAATTTGTTGTGTGATTAAATTAATTTACACGGCAGCTAAGTGTGCTTTGCGTTGGTTTACTTACTTCATCATACTGCGAGACAAAGCTATCACGTGACCCTTTGCTTTTGCCTTTTGCATGTCTTGTTGTAAATTTTATTTTACTGCTACAAATCTTTTTATTTACTTGCTTCTCAAACCACCTCATACATACCCCACAACGGGTTTAATTAACTAATAAAATATTTAAATAATAATAATAAGAAATTTTAAATTGAAAAAAAAAAACTGGTTTAGCCTTTTTTTTATTTTCTGACACGAAATTAAAAAAAGAAAAAAAAGAAGGAAATATTCATATTCATTCGCTCTTTATCCCTATAGTGGAAAAGGTATCAGAAAGCATGGAGGAGCAAGGAGGCCAGCTCTCCACCTTTGCTTCCAAATCCAAATTACTTTGTGTTATCTTAGCTAAGGCGAGAGGAATTTCTCACTGCGAGCCCACCACGTGTCACTTGCCCAAAAACCCTAATCCAAATCCAAATCCAGAGTCTAGGAATGAAAATATCTCAAAAGAGGTGTCAGCGTCAAACAACTTGCATGCAACCAAGTATATATAAATATTAATATTACCCTGACGTGTCCTGTGGGAATATATATTAAGATCCTAAGTGCTCCCAGCCGAACATGATACATCACTAAATCAGGCAGCGTAAAGGATTAAGACAAGTTGATCAATTTGTAAAGGATAATGTCGCAATACAATCCTACTATTCAAATTGAACAACAATGACATAATTACCTGCATACGGCCATATTCTTATCGCATATACGAATGTTTCTAAAATTTAACACTATTAAATTAAAACATGTATGCGTACCTCTTGGATATATATCAATCCTTCAAATTCCAATACCAATATTTTGATTCAGTTTGATTGGTGCCCTGCTTAATTAGTATCGTAGACATTTTGATTGGTAAGAGAGCAACTCAACTTATTATAAGCTCGTATAAGTTGCGTTAACTTTTCGGCGTTAGAACTTTTTATATCCTCAAATTGAGTTTGTCTTGCTTTTCAATTAAAGGGTACCTTGTGATTTTGTTTAGTTAAATAATGACTAAAACCTCTCCTAACAAAAGGGTTAGCAAATTGTAAAGGTAAAGCTGAAATGCCTTGTAAAATCCGACTCACTGTTTCTGTAAATAAATAAGTCTAGAAAACTCTGTTACTCAAGCCGCTTCTTCATTTAAAATGATTGATTAGCAATCCAACAATTGCCAATTATGTATGAGAGAGAGAGGGGGAGAGAGGTGGCAAAGTAAGATACGAGATGGAAAACAATTGGAGAAATCATCGAACAAGGTCCTGAGCTATCCCATCGAAGAGACAAAAAACAAGAACAAAATCCGCAGCTAAATCTTGTTTAAGGACTCACAGAAAAAGACTCCACGAGAAAAATTGGAAACACAAGTGGCTCGTGTCTTTGACTCCTTCAAGTTGAAGGCATTGAATTTTCATGGAGTTAAATAATTTAGCGTACTACAACTCCCCATCTTGTAAGTTAAGGAACCAACTAATCCCATTCCCAACATAAATTTGGAGATCATGCTTATCACATACAGGGCTACAAGCCTACAACTTGGTCAACCACTTAAACACATTACTGCCCGCCCACATAACTATTAACTAAACTCCAATAATTAACGTCAAATCATTTTGCTAATAATCCTATCTATCAAGCCGGCCAACTACAAACTCATTAATTTCCCTGGAATGAATATTTTATACAAATCCACTGATATTAAAAAAAAAACCATGCTGGTCTAGATAGAATTGTATAATTATCTCGGATTGGATGCCTTGGAATTTTGAATTCAAATAATCTAGTGGGAGAATAGTCGCTAATTGTTTGTTTGTTTTGGATGTTTTCTGTTGTTTAAGTCGTCTATACCTCTCCCCTACAGATTTTTTATAATACATGAACCTCAACCCAATCTCCTCCATGGAAAAATATTGTTATTTACTTGTGTAGTGCTAGATTTTTTGTTATTACATTTTAACAATACTGCCCGATTGATCCACTTTTATAATTTATTGAGTTGAAACTTGGGATAAATTATTCGGTAACAACTTCTAAGGTTGCTTTCACTAATTTAGAGCACTCACGTAATCGTAACACTAATGAAATCGAATCCTTACGATCAAGTGAGTGCTCCAAATTAGTGTCAACTTTCATTATAACTTAGGAGTGGTAACTGCACTTTAAAGTGTAATATTAATCATAAATTATAAAACCCTAACTACTCTCAGCCAATTTGGGTTGCTTTCTTAAGTTATTAAACTCCTAATGGCTTGCCGGAATTAGAATCAATTTATATATATTTGAGAAAATAAGAGGGGATAATTATGGATCCGAATTCACGCAATAATTGGGGAAAGTGAAAGAGCAGAGAGAGAGAGGATAAGTAAAAGTCACTCAGTTTCTTTATTCATTCCATTTCATGTAGTTTTTTTATTTCTACTTTTGATCGACATATAGTTGGATATAGATGGGAACTTACAAGTGGGGCATAGAGTGTAAGACTATAGATGGATAAATTGAACTCAATTGGTCTTTGAGTCTTGACCAATATTCCAAGTTAACCTAACCACACGCATATATTTTTGGTCTTTTTGGAACCAAATCGGCTTCGTTGATCGCGGGTGCCATTTTGACATGATGGATGATGGATGATGGCTTAGGAAGGAAGAGCAGGAGCAGAGGAGGTTGGCAACAACAACACGGCCCATTCTTTGTCCCTACGATGTACGGACCCCACTCCCCTCCCCCTCCCGATGCTTTATAGATAGGGCCCCACGTCCCACCTCGCTAGGGCAGGAAAGGAGAGACACGTGGGCCCCCGTAGCATGACATGAGTGGTCGACATCACTTCTTGAGATCCACGTCATTTCCCAACTTAATCCACCTTTTAAAATTTTAATTAGTTGCATGACAACCCCCTCTTTGCTTAAACTGCCATTCTTCTTCCTGTGAATCTGTGATTAGAAGTTTATTAATTAAGATTAGACACCTGCTCTCGTTTAGAAATCTATAAAGAAAGGTTTATTGGTGCCATCACAAACACAATGAGAGAAAATCTCATGCAACAGTAATAATATTTTTTACTATCTTAGCCAATAATATATTATATTATTAAACGAAAATAGCAAAACAATAATACCTCTCTATTTCGAATAAGTTTGTTTACACCATTACGCCACATAAGAAGTCTTACAACTACAACAACAACAGATCCTATTTATTTTGTATTAATTGCTACAAACTATTGCCTGTTTGAAGAGTCAACTTGAGGAAAATGTCACGCCTGCCAAGACTTTCTCGCATTTTCATTTTCATTTCTTAAAAAAAATTTAAAAGGTTGGTCCTTTTTCATATAGTAAAATCAACCTAGTTAATTATAAAAAAATTGAAAAAAAAAATTTGATAAAATTCAATTAGGGCATGATTCATGTTCTCCCATTATTTTAATAACTTAATTGATACGAATTAAAACTGGGGCAAAGCTGAGAAAACTACTTTTCAACGTCACTAATCGAGATTAAGAGAAATAATTAATACTTAATTATAGTGCGATGTAACAGCAATGGGGGACCTTGCCGAGGTTCTTACGTTTTATTTTTTTCTGTTTTGATCTAGACGTTTCTACGTTCCTTGTGCTGACCACAAATCTCCGTTTCTTCTCAAGATTCTTTCCATAGTGGTTTTTTCAAAAGAGTTATGATTAAGTTCAGGGGGTTTTAATCAGTTTTTAAGGAGAGGGCGTCTAATGATTTGGTCAAAACCTAAATGTCCAAAAGAGGGTGCCAAATTTTTGACTTTGGAAACGAGAACTACACCACACCACACTCTTAGCAGCCAGCCAGCCAGCCTGCCTGCTGATAATTAACAAGTTGCCAAAGCTGGCTTTATTTATCTAATTAAGCTACGTGTTACGTGATTAAATCACCAAATAAAATAAGGAATTTGTCGCGTAAGTGGTTTAAAGTATTATTTTTGACATGATATCCTCTCGTCAACTCTCCTTCTTGAAATATCACATGTATTAAAAAAAATTAATGATAATAAGCCACTGAGTAAAATTACGAGTCCAATTTTGAACCATAAATAAATAAATAAATATAATAAGGTAAGACAAAGTAACATTGTTGTGAAAACTAGGGTAAAAGTGAAAGCGTGAAAGGAGCAATTGAGTTGGGTTAATTTTGCTTGTCATTATGGCTATGGCTTCTGTTCACGGAGGAATGGGGATCGTGTCTCTGATTGTTGCCGTAAGGGTTTAGCTTTTTCACAGTTTTACAGCGCCGTTACTATTACATAGCTTCCGATCAAAGATTTCCTTTCTATTCACACCTTTAGGGCATGTTTATGTATCAGTAATTGAGAAAGTAAGGAATCAGATAATTTAGGAATCAGGGAACTACTGAATCGGTATGGGAATAATCATTCCCATTAAGTTATTTACTAAACATATGGAATTAGCAAAGGAATGAGATTGATTCCCATTGTTATTGTTTACTAATTTGCATGAATCAGAATCCAAATTAATTTTAGAATTATGGTAAAGTAGTAAGGGTATTTTTGGAAGTTATTAAGAGAAAACATGAATGGGAATCGTATCAACTACTCTCTCGTAATTGATCTGATACCTAGTTTTGATGGAATGTGATTACGGATTTTGAGGTAGGCCCACTTATTTTTCATTCCTGATTGCAAGTAAACGCAGGGAAAGCCAAGAATGAAAATCATTCCCTTTCCTCTCATACCCATTACTGATACGTAAACATGCCCTTACTGATCTGGCCACAATTTTACAGGCTGACCCAAAATAGTTAAAAAAAAATCATCTTGAAAATAAAAAGAAATAATGGATCCAATTTGTAGATCAATTACCTGTAATCTCTCATCTACAATTATATTTACTAGTCATTTCTCTTCATGATATACAAAGTACATTACGAAATAAATTATGCCCTAATTATTATTGTTTTTGGGTGAAACTTTTATAAGTAGGTTAATTTGAATATCTGATCGTAAAGATTAAGTTGGGATACTTTACTAAATTATGAAGATTTCATGCTTTGTTAAAGCATTCGATTCCATTTCAGATTTCGTAATATTTATTCCTTAGAGCATCTCCAAGGGAGATGTCAAATTCCAAACATCATATTCAAATTTGATGGTTAATGTGGCAATTTGACATTTACACAATTTTATACTCCACCCGATATGTCAAATTAAATTATTATTTTATTACATTTCAGTGTTGATTTATTTACTACTTCTTTAGAATATAATTGTTATATTTTTAATTAAAAAGAAAAGAAAATACCAAAAGACAATCAATTAATTGAAAAAGAAACAAAATACTACAAGACAATGAATTCATTGAAATATAATTCACAATTCATCACCTCGAAGAATTTTCATTTTGTAAGACTGTGACTCTGTGCTGTCTCCTCGGCGGTGCTAGAGAAGCCAGAAAAGAACAACAGCTGAAGAAGCACTTTTGAAAAACCGAGACGGCATTTTGAGCTTAGGCATTTCTCACTACAATTTGGATCCGATTTACAATAGCTTCAACAGTCATATTGGAGAAATTTTTGGAGAGAGAGAGAGAGAGAGAGAGAGAGAGAGCCTCCAGTTTCAGTGGGTTAAGACATTTATATCATTATGTGATCCTGGTAGTCCAAAGAAAGCATGCCATATCCATAGATCTTTTGAAGCCACAGCTTCCAGAATCAACGAAGGCTCGCAATGGTCTCCACCAGAAAATGAAATGAAAGAGGTGATAAACAAATACATGTACGATATGAAGAAATGGTCGTGTGTTTAAAAACAATTGTTCAACGGTAGGAAATAAACTGGAAAGAGAAAGAAGGAAACATAATAAAAAAAAAAGAAGAAAATAATGAATGAAAGTAGCTGCCAGCTGTTTAAAAATAATAATAAAATATTTATTTGACATCTTGCTTTTGACATGTCAAAAATAACAGCTGAACTTCCAGCCTTCATTCCACGTTAGCTTTGACAATTCGGTTGGAGTGATGTGAGATGTTATTTCTAGCCGTTAAATATCTATGTGGCACTTTTGATATATCGGGTGGAGATGCTCTTATATGCATGATATAAATGTGTATACAATTGAGTTTTATACTCATAAAAAAAAAAGAAAAAAAAGAAAGGTAAAGTTAATAAGACGTTAAAGAAACGATTGGTTTCAACTTGAAGAGTGGTAAAACTCACATACGACAATCCTTGGGTCTTGTTCAATCTTGTTCGAATGGATAATTCCAACGCCCAAAATTCACCGTAATAAGCTGGTAAAATTTAGCACCATGTCAGCAAGTCTGTCTTGGCAAAAAAAATTTAAAATATGATATAATCCCAACAGACTGAGGAAAAAAAGAAAAAAAACACACACGTCAACCAAAAAAAGAAAAAAGAAAAAAGAAAAGACAAAGAGATAAATCCTGGAAAAAAGAAAAAGGGCAAAAGACAAGTAAAACAAAGAAGAGTAACTGAACCTGTGTGTAAGTGCTGATTCATACGTTTGACCTTCATTTGGCTGGGTCTTCTACGAGTGCGCAGATTTTGCTACCTGAAGTTTGTTAAAAAGACAGCGATTTCCCCGTCCTCACACCGAACGCGTATTGCCCACGCTCCATCAGACCAAGTGCGCCAGTGGATTGACACGCGAGTTCAGGTGTTTTTACCGTGTGTGAAATTTGTAAATAACAGGGGAGTAACCCCAAGTTTAGGTTTTTTACCGGTAACAAAATTAACTGCCTTGGACACGAATTAGAGATAAAATTATTGAGATATATTTTTAGGGGAAGAAAGAAGAGAAAAAGAATGAAAAAAAAGACAGCCACCTGACCTGTACCAACAACAACAAACATTTAAAAAGGAATCAGAGCACATACAGGGGCAAAAGGCTCTCGCTCTCTCCCTCTTCTTCTTCTTCTCTCATAAATAAATTTTTATTTCTGAAAAAAGAAAAAAGAAAAAAGAAAAAAAAGAAGAAAAGAAAAAGAGTGTGTGTGTTTGTGTGGGGGTGGGTTTGGGTTTGGGTTCAAACTTCAAAAGCGTGCAGACAAGGGAGAAGGATTTTTATTTCTTTCTCTCTCCCTCTCTTTAAATTTATTTATTTTCTTTAAGTACAGGGGAGAGTGAATAGCCAAAACAAACCGACGAGAGACAGACGAACGGATCTGGGTCAACTCCGTTTGACCGTAAATACGAACAACTCCAGGGGCTGAAGTTGTGAATAGGGACGTTATGTTTATTAAATGTGTGTTTTAGTAGTCGCTTCAAATATATTTATATTTATTTGTTAAGAAAGGAAGAGGAGAGAGAGAGAGAGAGAGCATTCGGCTGTGTGTCGTTGCTGCTTTTAGTTTTGTTCTTGGCTTTTCGTATATAAGGCCCTCACTTGGCTTTCTCCATTTCGTAATCTCTCTCTAAGCCATAAACATGAGAACAAGGGGTGGGGTTTGCTATCCTAGAGTCGGAGGAGCAGGAGATGTGTGCTTTCAGAAGAAGAGGAAGAAGGACTTCGCCGGAGAACGCTGTGTCTGTCGGAAACGGAATAAACTCTCGCCGGAAACAACTACCGGCAGAGAACGCTCCTCCTCCTCCTCTTCGTCGTCGGCGTCGGTCGATTTGTTCGACTTTTTACCCGATGACCTCCTCATTCTAATTCTCTCCAAACTCAGCTCCACCGCCAATTCCCCTTCCGATTTCATCAGCGCCTCGATAACGTATGTTTTCAAACCTGGAATTTTCCTAATTTCCTTTTTGTTTTGTATTTGGAGGAAATTGTTTTTCAGTTGGGAGGTTAGAGATACGTGGTGTGGAGTGTCTTTTAATTTCTTTTTTTCTTTTTCAAAAAATCTAACGGAAGTAACTGATAATTGGATTGGATGGTGTGAATTGTTGTTAACAGATGCAAGAGATTAAACGGTTTAGCTCTCCATTCTCTGGTGGTCTCCAAAGCTTCACCGAAGACGTTCGTCCTCAAAGCCAAGAACTGGTCCGAGTCGGCTCACCGATTCTTAAAGCTCTGCGCCGATGCCGGCAACGTCGAGGCCTGCTACACTCTCGGCATGGTCAGTTCACTCTCAGAAACACCCCCCAAAAAAATTCTCATTAATTTTAATTAAATCCAGTTTTATGAACATTCCTCCACATTATTATTTGTTATTAATTTATTAATATTCCTCATCTCTGCAGATTCGCTTCTATTGTTTGCAAAACCGAGGGAGCGGAGCCTCGCTCATGGCCAAGGCGGCGATTGGCTCTCACGCGCCGGCACTCTACTCGCTCGCTGTCATTCAGTTCAACGGCAGCGGCGGCTCCAAAAACGACAAGGACCTCCGGGCTGGGGTAGCGCTGTGCGCTCGTGCAGCGTTTCTTGGACACATCGACGCGCTGCGCGAGCTCGGCCACTGCCTGCAGGACGGTTACGGAGTCCGTCAGAACATAACGGAAGGGAGACGGTTTCTGGTCCAGGCCAACGCGCGTGAGCTGGCAGCGGTTTTGTCGTCTGCGGCAGCCTCGGGAGTGCCCATGCGGCAGCTGCTGACGTGGACCCCACTCCCGCACCCACATCCTCACCCTCATCCTCAGCTGGGGCACCTGACCGGGTCGGGCTGCCCGCTGCTTAGCGACTTCGGGTGCAACGTGCCCGCTCCGGAGGTGCACCCGGCGAACCGGTTTTTGGGAGAGTGGTTCGCCGCTCGGGACGGTTCGCCTGGACCGGGTTTGAGGCTTTGCTCGCACGTGGGGTGTGGGAGGCCGGAGACTAGGAGGCACGAATTTCGTCGGTGTTCGGTGTGTGGGGCCGTGAACTACTGCTCACGTGCCTGTCAGGCGCTGGATTGGAAGCTGCGCCACAAGGCTGAGTGCGCCGCCGTGGAGAGGTGGGTGGATGAGGAGGGTGATGGTGCTGACGGTGACGGACCTGTCAATGGGGGTGATGACGAAATGGCTGAGAGTTAAAAAAAATCGACGACCGTAACGGTAACGGTAACGGCAGGAAAATGTGAATTAAGACCAAGCGGAAAAAAGGAAAAAGGGAACGAGGCCGTTTTTGTGGAAATATATATGTCAAGTTAATTATGGCCGTTGGAAATTTTGTTCACCCTTTGTTGTACAGAGGGGGATCTTTGAGGGGAAGCAAGGGGCTTTTTTCTTTTTCCTATGGGTTTTTTTCCTTTTTCTCTTTTTTTTTTGGGTACCATAGAGCAACTCTAGCCTTAATTTCGGTTAAACAAATATCCAAATTCATGAAAATTCAAATGTTCTTTCTTCTCTTGTTCTTTTGGGGTTACATTTGTTTCTACAAAAATTGCTCAACTGTAATTTTGGTAGTTGTGAGTTTGGTCGCTGGGTCTTGGGAATGGGAAATTTCCAAGGTTTTAAAAACTTTCCAAAAATATTTGATTCGGATGCATAACAAGACAACACACCAAAGCTGCCATAGCTGAACTTTCCCATTTCAAAAATGTTATTTGTATTTGGATGCAAATGTAAATCTGAGAAATTGGGTTAACTTTAGGGTAAAGTTATGGTGTGTTATCTTGGATGCAAAAGAAAGGAAAATTAGATTCGAAATTCGGATTTACAGCTCATGGGGTAATTACTTTGCATGAGTGCATGAAAGAGAGAGAGAGAGAGAGAGAGAGAGAGAGAGAGAGAGAGCAGCAATGCCAATGACAATGAGCAGTTGTTGTGCTTGTGAGGCAGACACCAAATGAGCAAAGTTTAATTATCGCCTTCTTCTTCTGCTGTCCTTCTTTAGCTTTTTCACTTGCTTTTAGGTGGTCAAAAGGAGTCGGAAACATTTAAGTGATTGACCAAGAACGATAAAGAAAAAAGTAAAAAAGAAACGAATTTAAAATTTAAAAAATCAAAATGAAAAAGGAAAGGGAAATTGAAGTTAGTGGCAGTGGGGAAAAAGATATGCAATTTGCTAGTGGTGGGTGTATGGCTGTTTTGGGGTGAGTCATTTGGGTTCACAAAACCAATTCAAGTGGGGGAAAAATTAAAACAGCATCAACTCCTCCTTGTGGGAGCGCACTTGGTATACATCTTTTTCCTTTTTTCTTTTGACAATGCGATATTTTTAACTACTCTAATGTACGAGAAAGGGATCGAACTTGAGTGCGGTATAAATACTATTTTGGCCAACTGACCTAATCCGCGTTGTCCTTTTTCCTTTTTCTTTAGGCTAAAATAAAACCTTTGATATTGAGTGGGTGGTCCAACTCCAAGCCCTAGTTGAAATCAGATGGGTTTCAAATTTATATCAAGCAATTAGATTGCAGATATAAAACCTTTAATTGTAAGTCATGGTCACACGGCAAAGTTAAGTATTTGCTAGGTTTTTAAGAATAGCAGGTGAAAAACCGAAGGGTGTAGACTACAGAGCTGAGCAGGTGACCCAGCTTTGCTGCTTTGCAAAGTCTGAATTTTGGTCTAAAGGCCAGTACAAAATGACGTTCACTGCTCTCAAAACCCTTTTGTCTGATTGTCTGGGAGTTTCCAAAGACGAAACAGATCTTATTTGAATATATAGAATCTTATTAGTGGATGTAACAGAAACTTTAAAAGCCAAAAAAACAAAACAAAACAAAAGAAAACAAAGTTTAATGTAACTGAAACTTTTATCTCCATGTATGTATGTATGTAGTGGATGTCAGCCTTGAAAATATATTTGTCTCAACTGGATGATACATGAACGTCACTCTGTTTTTGCTGTTGCTGTTTGCTTCTCTTTGATCTGTTTTTAAGAACTTTAAATTTATTTCTGTTGGTTGGAGTTAATTGTATGCTTTTTTTAGCCATTTGACATGGAAGTTTTCTGATGCAAAGGCCAACAGTTTCTTCAAAAGATGATGCCCATTCAATGCCCTTCTGCCGACTCGAACTCCTCTTTTTGAGTTTCGACTACCTAAATAAGCAAAAACAGACACTGTTTTTGAGGGCTTGTTGTTGGCTAAATCAGTGCTTCTTGTGTAGTAGGGATGGGGTGGTAGCTAAAAACTTGTGGGTATAGTTTGGGAAGCTCTGCTCAAATTCTTGAATGTGTTTGGTTAGAAATGGGAATGGCCAGCTGTATCAACATACCAAAAGAAATAAAAGAAAATCATAAGCTGTGGACCGATCTTACCTTAATCACTAAGCTGTGGACAATGTAATCATTGGTGAGTATTATAACAATCGCTATGTGACGGATGATTTCAATAGTAAATTTACTTGGCTCGTTTGGGACTGCTTTTTTAGAATGTACTTCTGCTCATAAGCGCTTTTAACAAAATCACTTTTATTAAAAAAAATTAAAGTGCTTCGTGGAAAAACACTTGGGAGTGCTTCATGAAAAAGCACATAGCAAGTGCTTCTCCAGGAAGCGCTTATATGACTCAGAAGTGCTTATAAACTTTTATGCCAAACGTTGTCAGAAGGGCTTTTAATTATCAGAAAGCGCTTTTGGCCATTTTAGAAGCACTCCCAAACAGGCCTATGACAAGAATTTGACTCTCGCTCTCTCTGTTTGTACTGATAAAAAAAGAAAAAATAAATAAAATGGTTCATAATTTGAGCTCTAACACTTGTAGTGCAAAAGAAAGAGATATTAGTTGATTAGGTTATCAGTCTTAAAGAAGAGTAACAAGTTTTCAACTTAAGATCGGATTATGGCTTCTTGCTGATTAAAGAAGAAAATAAATCACAAAAATGCATGGATACTATGTTCAAAGTTTAAATTCACTCGAAGTTCTTGGCCCAATTGAAGTTTTTGAACTGACCCAAAGAAAAAAGAAAATACGCTTGGCCCAAGAAAATACAACCCATAAATAAAATAGTCTCAAAAGAAAAAGAAAAAAGTTTTATTTCTGCTGCTTTGATTTGACCCCCAAAAAATCGTTGCCAAACACGGTGAGCTGCGTAGGAAATTTGTAAATCAAGCACCAGGTAAGCTCCCCAATCGATTCTTATCTTCAATTCTGTTATAATTTTTGCTTGATTTTCATTTTATTTAGTTTAATCACAGCTTAGATCGGTTTCAGTTTCTTACAGTACACATCTGGAAATTTCTATTCGCGAGTTTTCGATCAATTTGGTTGCCTAGAAAATGTTAGAGAAGAAAAGAAAGTACCAGAACCCTAATAGAATCTAATAGCTGAATCGGCTTTCCTGCGAATTGTTTAAATTGTATAAAATTAGGGTTTGTGGAAACACTGAGCAGAGCTAAGTTTTTTTAGGTTAACGTTTTTCAGGGAGAGTGAGAAGATGGGTTTTGTAATGGAGTTTGCTGAGAATCTGATACTGAAGCTAATGGAGGACCCTAAGGAGAGGGATAGGAAATTCAGAGAGCATGTGTATGCGGTGAAGGACCAGTGCAACAAGACCAAGGAGATGTGGGCCCTACCTCTCCGTCCCTATGGCTTTTGGACCTTCGAGCGCCACAATTCGCAGCTTCGTTGGGATGCCCAAATTAGCCAGGTTGCCGGCCGGAGGGACCCCTACGATGATCTCCTCCAGCACAGCACTGACCCTGTCACCTCCAGAACTAAATGAGTGCATATAAGGTTTGTTTCTTTGACAGTTTCAAGGACATTGTGGGTTTCTATTTCACGATTGGGATTGTGTTGAAGCTCTTTGAAATGTTGTTGTGGACTCTCAGAGCATTGAGCCCCATTTTGTCTTTGGAGGTTTCTTCGTCTAAAGGCAATCCTAAATGCTGCAAAGCTTGTGCTTAGGAGAGTGCATTTTGGCATTGCACTTGTCATTGAAGCATGCGCTCTATGATTGTTTTGTTGTTGTTGGTTCTAAATTTTCCCATTTCAAAAATCTTATTTGTTATTGATATGACCCTTCTCCTAGTTAAGGATCTGGTTCTTTTGGATGAAAACTTTCCATAGGTTAGGAACCAACATTTTCCCTAGCAGTTTTTGCGTAATTAGAGAAACTGTCGGTTTCATTTGCATTATAATCATTTTTATGCACTATATACATTATGTAAAAGAGAGTAAAAGATCACATTTCCCTGCATTTGCATTCTAATCACTGTAATATGATTTCTTCAGGCTTTCCCAACCTTGAAAATATTAGTGTTCGAGATCTCAAGTTGTGTTTGATATGCTATGGAATGAATGATGCTCATTGGTTTTCTTTCCTTGTTGCAGTTGCATAATCACTTGGAGGTTTCTGTTGCAGTTGGAATTCAGTGTTGCTGCTAAAGTGTTGATTGGTTTTATTGCTTTCCTCAAGACAGGTCTCTGTTTGAATAAGAGTCCGTGTAACTGTTGTGTTGTGGATGAACTCTTTTTCACTTCATGTGAATTCTATAATTTTTTTTATATATTTGGTACCAATCTAGGGATGCCATTGGCTTTGGTTGGGGCTTATGCAGACAATACGAAATAAAAGAAGTTTAATTAGGAGCAATGTCAAGTGCAGCCTTCCCAACTTACCCAACAACTGATTTTTTCCCAACTTCCCGACTCACCTAACAATTGAGTTTCTACTAACATTCTTCTTGTAATTGGATAGTTTGGACTTCAATCCATGGACCTCAAAAGAAAAATTGTTAGTAACGCATTCAAAATCAATGCAGATTGTAATTTGCCTGTGGGTATTATAACTCGGTTGATCTCATTTGTCATGATTTTTCGTCTAGACCCAAAATTTTTTATTAAGAACATTTTGACATTCTTGATTTCCTTGCAGTGTCAAAATATTATATTACCAGATTGTCAACACCGAAGGATATGATTTTGCTCAGACTCGAGATCGATAATTTTTTTATTTTTTCCTTTTGTCCACTTACATTCCCTTTTTATTTTTCAATACATTTTTACTATAACATACAAGAATCAAGATAGTGTAAGTGAACAAAAGAAGAGTTTGGAAAATCAGCGTCCTTCAAAAATATTGAAGAACTTAAGGCCAATACGTCAAAAATACTGCTTTTCATTTTGGTTCCACAGGCCACTCATCCACACATGCAAATGCACTCATTTGTCATCATATTAAAAGCGTTTTTGCTGTGTCAACCAAACACTCAACAAAATATCAAAAATGTTTTTATGTAGTGTAAAAGCACTTTTAAATGTGGCATCCAAACAACAAATCGCTTCTTTGTAGAAGCGCTTATGTTATAAGCGCTACTGGCATAAACGTTCGGAAAGAAGCACTCCCAAACAAGCTCTAAACCTAGTATGCAACAGGGCAATCTGCTTTGTTGAAGAAACTTCCAACAGATATTGAAGAACCTATCCAAGGTCTTAACCTCTGGCTCGTTATCTGTTCGGGTTCCTCAACTCGCGTTCGTCTTCCTCAACCTCTCGTTCGTGCGTGATTTGCTTCTCCTCTATCCTCTCACCACTCTTCTATTCTCTATCCTCTATCTTCTCCTATCTTTGATTTTTTTTTCTCTCCTTGTCTGGGAAAATCTTCATATTAATCTGATGATTTTTGTGTGAAATTCAATATTCTAATAGACTGGGTTTATGAGAATCTTTGCATCTCCTAGGTTATGGAATCTTTGCATCTCCTAGATTGGGTTTATGAGAATCTTCCCCTCTTTCTCTATTTTGTAATATTTGGTGCTTAGGGTTTATGAGAATCTTCCTCTCTTTCCCTGATAATATGCACCGGAACTAGAGAGCCAATATCTAGATCATTGTTGGCTAAACCATTTCATAAATCGAAAAGGGTCTAGAAAGCATTTACATAGTCGCTAGCTAAGCTAAGTAGATCAACATTTCTTCACCCACGAACCCTATATTAGATTTCTTAAATACCAAACGACTTGTAGAAGCCAACGATAGATTGTAACAACCTGAGGCAGAGACTCATTCAATCTGAATCAGAGGAATCAGAGGAATGCTCAACATGCACAGCCGCATCTTCTTTCTTCTTTGCCTCACCCTTCTCAACTGCTTTGGATATCTCATCAATCGGAACCAAGGGCAAATAGCCGAAGATGGCATAACCCTTCCGAGTGAAGTCCCTTACGGTGTGGTTGTATTTGTCGGACCAGTGAGCAGCAGTTGGTGCAGCCTTCTCTGCCACTTTGTGGATGGAAGGATACTGGTTCAGTCCAACCCACAACTTCACAGATTGGTTTAGGACAAACTGCTTATATTCTGTAGCTGCATAATGAATTGCTGAGCGCGGACCCCCAGTTTGAGCCTCTTTTACAAACTTCTGGCCTTTTTCCACTGTTTTTTGGATCAAAACATGCGCTTGGCTCGCAACCTGCTTTGCCAATGGAGGAGCATGCTTATCAAACTTGCCTGCGGCTTGATCTACCTGTGAAAATAAATAAACAAAACGATTAATATTTTCAGAATATGTCAATTGCTTTAAAAAAATAAAAACTTACCCATACCTATGGACATCTATGAACCCTTCATCAAAATCGATTTTTTATGAATGTAAGACAGCACAAGGGTACAGAACACGAACTACCATAAAAGAAACTGTAGAACATGTAACCTATGACTCCTTAACCAAAGGTACTAGGATCATTAAGTGTTTGTTACCAAAAAGAGAATGGGTCAGAAGCATCAATTATCCACGAAAGTTTGGCAATGGTCCTTGAATGATCTACTCTATCAGTCTCATTACAACAGATACCATGGGGCTAGTAAGAATCAGGGCACAAATCCAGACACAAAACACACCACCACAAGTAAAAACCTCAGGCATAAGCAAAAGCACAAACATGTTTTCAAACCAGCCAGATATCACTCTTAACATCGATTCACAAAGGACATCAGGAGGACCATAACTTTTACTTTGATCCGACACAAACATCCATTTCCCGAAAACGCATCATCTTTTTAATCTAATCCGAAGGCAA